>CM056172.1:22989538-23703184 GCA_029691765.1 Entomobrya proxima | reverse complement strand
TGCATGTCTCCTGAATGCTCATAGTTGTTTAAATGGTATATTACATATATATCGAAAGGAAGGTTCTATATAGGATATACGACATCAAGAAAGGAAAGGATCATACTCAATAAAAAACTGCATCTTGTAACAGCAAACCTCTGTTTCTATATACGATGCAATGGCCACAGCATGGTGGATGTTCCTACTGCCCTACAAGTGTGTTGCATTCTTTCAAAACCTTTTCTCTGGAGAGGGTTTGAGGAGCCGTTTAAAACCAACTTTGTCATCCTGCTTGTTAGACCAAATGAACCAAGAATAAGGTTTTCTCTTATACTTTACCACTTTACTTTTCTCTCGACAACGACAAAACAGAAACCCTTCTTTATATTAATAGCTTTTGTGATAATGTTGTATGGACGTACTAAATATATATACTATAAAACAGCCAAGCTATTTTTATTTCAAGACATGGTCACTACGGTACAAAGTACAGGAAAATAACACCACAATATTCATAAGAAAGTCTTTAAATCCTCGGTTTTGTTATCAACCAGAATAGCTTGACCTTAAACTTCCTATAAGTTTATCATAATCGTGACATTATTATATGGCTTGGTAAAAGTAAAAACCAACGTTAACTGGTGAGATTACGAGATGAGGTAAAGCGTGGAAAATTATTCCAGGATGAACATAGAACTGGCAGGAAAAATTTGTTATTACAATTTTATGCAAAACCGTTTCACAAAAGCTGATAAAATACTAACATTACATCATTTTTTTTCTAGTCCATTTCGTTTCTATATGCATGATTTTGGTATGGACATTAATTAAATGCAAGTCGCAGAATGCAAAATTGCGTTACGGTACTAACCGTGCAATGCATACGCATTTTTACACAGAAAGAGCGTAATTATGACTCTTAAATTAGAATATAATTCTGGCTAGTCTAATGCATTGCGTTTAAAAGCCAAAACAAAGATACAAGTCGAAGAGTAACATTTTTGAGGCAATTGGGATCACACCACAAGTCCAAAGTCCAAGCAATCTGAATCCTCCTCTCACTTTTATAACTCACACGAGTTCTTACAAACAAGCATCCCGACTTAATATAGTTATAATTATGTCTTACATTCTGAGAACAATATTTTGTTGTCTTCAGTTCAAAACACATGCACGTGTTAGCTAAAGTACATTCTCAATGCAAAATGATATAAAAAAATAACATACATCGATAGCCGCTAAACAAAAATTAAAATGTTTACATGTACGTAATATAGGCATTTCTCATTCATTCTTTGTTGACGATGAATTGATGAAGTGGATGGGGATGACAGGCTGACGGAAATGTGTTTTAAATATTCATTTGGTTTAACGTGAGAACACAGCACAGAGTTGAGAGCTGAGCGAAGAATGATGCATGGCATATGAATGAATTTTTCATTCACCGAAAGCTTTTTCAACGACTCAACGCAATCAGCTTCAGAAACTTCACTGTGCACGTATGATAAACGGTTACCATCTGGTTTAAAATTTGCTCACATTAATATAAATGGTATAATAGGCAAATTTGCTGAGGTGTATGATTTTTTAACTAATGAGGACAACCTTTTGTTTTTTGGTATTACAGAGAGTAAACTTGACGAATGTAGAAATTATACTGTTGAATTTCAAGTGCCAAATTATAATTTATTACGATATGATAGGACTGGTAAAGAGGGAGGTGGCACCCTACTTTATATTCACGCCTCTTGTGAATACTCTGAACATAATATCGAAGCTATTACCAAAATAAGGCCCACTTTTGTTGAATGTAGCATAGTTACACTTAAAAAATTAGGACTAAAGGCCACTGTAGTTTGTGTCATGTATATACCTCCGTATGCAGTTAGTGATTCATTTTTTGAATTTTTTAGATGTATTTGTGAATATCTTAAAAAACAAAACACAAAAGTAATAATCATGGGTGATTTCAATATTGACTTGTTACAAAGTAGTTTAAATGCAGTTAAAATTAAGAAAATTGTTCGAGAATTTGACTTTCTTCAACTAATGTCTATTCCTACAAGAACTGCAACAGTAAAAACCAGTGATGGTCTCAAGACTAGTGCCACTTTACTTGACCACATTTATGTAGAAAGTAAAACTAACTTGAGCCCAGGCTGCTTAGAATTAGGTGGGTCGGATCATTTATTGACCTATGTTGCATACAAAAAAGTAAAAGTGCTCTGTAAACCACGGACAATCAAAGTTAGGAGTTTAAAAAAACTTGACCATGATAAATTTAGAGGTGTTCTTAATTCAGTTGATTGGTCATTTTTAAATAATTCCAGTACTCATGAAGAAAAGCCACTCATTTTTGAAAAACAAGTCTTAGCTCTACTAAATGAGCATGCTCCAATCAAGTCTATCGTGGTTAAGGGAAACTCGGAACCTTGGTTTACTTCAAAAATTAGAAAAAAGATCAAACTGCGTAATGCATCTCATTACGACTTTAGAAAGAAGTTAAATGATGGTACAGAGTATAAACAATTACGAAATAGTTTAAATAGTGAAATTCGATTAGCAAAAAAGAATTACTACGTTGGTAAGTTCAACTCAATGAAAGATTCTACGAATATATGGAATTTATTTAATGACCTTACTAACTTTAGAGCTTACCCAGACACACAAATTTCTAAATTAGTTAAACCTGACGGTTCAGTATTAGTTGATAATAATGAAATTAGTGATATGGTAGCAAGTGAGTATATCTTAACGGAATCTGCTTCCAACATTAGTGAAATTGATAACCTGGTCACTCAATACGAGGAAAATTATGATTACAATAACTCAGAAGTATTTGATTCAGGTAATGATATTCATCCTACTGAAATTCTGGCAGCGATAAATGGTGTGAAAAAGTGTAAACCTTCGGTTGATGAGGTGCCAAAATCTATTTATAAGATTTTTGCTGATAGTTTTATCATTCCACTTACTCTTTTATTCATGTCAATATTAACGACTGGAATCGTACCTCAGTCATTTAAGTTAGCCGATTGTTTTCCACTTTACAAAGGTAAAGGTAGCAAGCTTTCATCATCATCATATCGTGCCATTTTTAATCTTTCTTGTTTAACAAAAATTTTCGAGCGTTTCATATACAATCGTATTGTTAGATTTTGTAAGGACAAGCTTAATGACTATCAACATGGTTTTAGGCCGGGAAGATCTTGTGAAACTGCAATTAGTATGTTTACTCAAAATATGTTTAACATTACTGATAAAATTAAGGGTAAAGGTATTGCGGTTTATGTCGATTTTCGTAAAGCTTTCGACTCTGTAAAGAGGGTTAAACTGATAAAAAAGTTAATGGAAGAATATAAATTACCGCCTTATTTAATAAGAATCATGTGCAGTTATTTTAACAATAGACAGTTTCGTATAATTAATGGTAACCATACTTCTAAATATTATAGCATTGACAACGGAGTTGTCCCTGGTTCATGCACAGGGCCGTTAAATTTTTCATTATATATTAATGACATAGTTAACCACCTTTCGTTGCCATGTATATTATATGCTGATGACGCTGTAATATATACAGACTGCACGGATTTTGAGGAGGGCATTGCGAGAATGCAGAACTGTTTAGAAGAGCTTGAAAAATGGTGCATAGAGAATGATCTCAAAATAAATGTAGAAAAAACTAAAACGATGTATTTTTATAAAAGTCATGATTTTGCTTCAAGGAAATTATGTAGTCAGGCTCCACAATTAAAGATTTATGGTATGTACATTGAAAATGTGACGGTTTTTAAGTATTTAGGTGTATTAATAGACAGTACATTATCATTTAAGCAGCATTATGTTTCGGTTGAAAATAAAATGAACAGAGCTATAAGAAGGCTAAATAGCCTACGCAGATTTATCCCAGAACACGTTTTAAAAATTTTTCTGTCATCTTTTGTTATGTCAATAATTGACTATGGTATTACAATTTGGTGTGTACAAACGAACTTAGAAATCCTCAGGTTACAAGCGAAATTAGATAGATTTATTGTAGGATACTACTACGGTTATAATGTTTTAGTAAAAAAGTGTAATAAAATTGTCACTGATGTATCTTCTTTGTATTTAAGATTGGACTTGTTAACAATTTTAGAGCGTCGAAAACTTATGTTGTTAAAGTTTTGTTATAAATTTCGTACGAAAAAAATATTTAAGGATTGGTTTCAATTGTCACCTTCGGCCACAAAAGAAAGGCCCAAATTGGTTGTGTTAACCTGTCAGTCAAATCAGTTTAAAAATAGTATACAATGGAATATAATTTCAGAATGGAATGCATTGTTATCAGATCGTGGTACTGTCATAAGTTATGAAGAGGACTTCGATTTTGTTGACTTTGTGAGAAAATATCTGTTGAACTTAAGGAGTAAGTTTAAAAACTTGTAACATCTATAATGTCTGAAGTTTACAAAATGGCTTGTTTTATGTATGTCTTTGTCTATATGGCTAAGTGATGTTACCCATTGTGGAAAACAACTGCATAGTTTGGAAAACAGCTTATGTTGTATACAATTTGCAGGTTAATAAATCAATCAATCAATCAATAAGTTTAAAATGTTTAAAATGATGACATACTCCATGTCATTCAGCTTATTACATGACTACGACAATCATAATCATTATAACAGCTTCCATGCATGCAAGGTGTTTGGAAAACTTCCACACACGCACTAACTACGCACATATTGTGCGTGTTAAAGCATAAACGCGCGTGTGTTTGTAAATAAAGAGGGACATCGACCGAATGGGAACCGGCGTGATTTTGTGGTTCCTCTTGTGAGCTGCATATCTCTATAACTCTATCATATACAAAATACAAATAGATAGACTTCTTTTCACGATGAAACTTTTGGGATTTTTCTGTATTTATAAAGAGTTTGAAGTGCATTTGCTCAGCACTGTGCTGATGCTACTACAAAACCATTATTTACATTACAGGCTTAAGCAAACAAAGGCACAAACACGGAATGATGAAATGGTAGGTGAACCAATACCACTGATAAATGTGACAACGACAGTAGCAACCAAAATAGTACGGAGAAACAAGGGTTAATGCTGCATGTGATTGAAACATGATATTTTTGTTCTGGAGCGCTGGCAGACACCAACCCGGCGTACATCATTTTTTTCTGTTGGTTTGCTTTGCATGCCAGGCAAATATGTAACTTGGTATGTTTATATTGACTAATATATACTTTTATTAACTTGGTCTTGTATAGAAAACCCGTGATGACGATAATGATGGCAAATGGCAATTATTGGACTTTGCTGGTCCAAAGTCCAGAACGAACTAGAGATTATCGCTTACACTCACTCAACTCACTTATCCGCTTTGCTCATTTGTCATTGCATTGAAATTATTGAAATAAGTATTTACTTTGTCAATTACATGAAATGATGAAATGCCTAAATCAAGTTGGTTATATGATGGACGATGGTAGTGAAAAAGCGCATATCAAATGCAAATTAAAAAATTTAAATGATCAGGCAATAAAAACCTCTGTAAAATTAATAACGCCTCTGCTAAATGTAAAAATGAACTGTTTCTTGAGTTAACTGTTGCAAAAAATATATAGATGAGAATTTTTTGTTATTACTATAGTAACAAAGACATAATGCTAAAAAAAGGTAACGATTGGTAGGTAGAACCTAGTACGTTAAAATGCATACAAATATGTAAAAACGGATGAATCGATTCATGAAAGAAATGCAGCAAATGCTAAACATTAAGAATTTTACGCTCAAAAGTTGCATGAGCAACTAGTACAGTGACTTCAGCATCCTTTCTCCACTTACCCAGTAATTTTCTCAAATTATAGCAGATCGGTAGACACACAAAGACCAATCACATGTGGGGTAATATTGGCATTTTTTGCAATACCATTTTGCACTCTCATAAAATAACTCAACTATAATGAAAAGACATAATGTATTTTGGCTCCACCGATCATGCAGGAAATGGCAAATCAGCAGCAGAGCAGCCAGGTAGTAAATGACTATCTACGTTTTTGTGCAAACGAGATTACAAAGAATATTTATCTTGTTGTGTTGTGGCGTGAGTCGGAACTGAAACCCAGGTCAACATCAACATTTTAAAAATACTGAACCGAAAAAATGTTTTTTTTTCTGTACAGTGCCGATACAGCATATATGCTTTTGAAAGGGATATTAAAAAGCAGTAATTTGCCAACTGCACGCATGTTGAATTCCTTTTAACTGCACTCTCTGATAATTTTCCTGCTCAAGACTCGTAACATTATCCCTCGTTTAATGATTGCCGTAATGTAATGTGGCGATAATTTTGACGAGAAATGAGTTTTCAGACGGTAAAAAGAGTGTAGCCGGGCAGATCCCAAATATAATTACAAGTTGCTCAAAGCACAAGAAACATGTCTTTGCTTGGAAAAGGATAATGAATCATCACTAATTGACAACCCTTTTACCGGCTTGGCCTTTTCCAATGAAAAATGAACTAATGCTTAATGTGAGCTTATAATTATAAGCCATGGTAACGTTTATGCATACGCGCAACACATCTTTCAAAAGTTAAAAGCAAAATTAGCTTATTCAGCATGGAATTTTCTCATCTCCCTCCAGTCAGCTTATAAAATGGACTACCTTGAACTTCAAAAAATTGATATGCATAAGCTTTGTTTGATATGCTCTTCATTTTGATACATCATCAGCAGGTTGTTACGAGCTGATCAGGCTATGTACCGGCTGTACTTGCGACACATTTTTGCATCGTCTATGAGTCAATTTATACGTGGCTTTAATAATTTATCATAAAAAGTTATGCTGATGTTGCAGCAGTGGTCACAAATATTATTGTCAACCGATCTGTTTAAAAATGGAAAACATGCATTCTTTTTCATTATTCAGATGCCTCACATTCAACATTGGTTTCTGATTTTTGAGTAGCATGTATATTGTATACTTGCACTTGACATCAAAATGATCTTCATATTCATGAATGATTTCATACTTTATTTATGAATGACCAATCAAATCTCACTTTTCAAAAAATAACAAGTCTGCTTTCGATTGACGGGTCCACAGTAAACTTTGGGGCAAATAATTTTGGTACTTGCAGCTGTGGGGGTTGAGTTGTGTCATCCCATAAGTAGCCAAGTTGGAAGGCATAAAGTCATGACCTTTCTCTCAGTGAGCTGATTCCTTCCTATTGCTGTACTTGCTGCTGCTGGAAGCATTTTACTTTTAGTTTTTTTTGGCTTAGTCAACTACCATAAGCACTCCCTGATTTTTTGACAAGCACAACTTTTATGCTTTCGCTTTCATTTTTATCAACCATTTAAATTATCTGTGAAGATAATCTATGTAAAATAATGTCACTTTTATATTCCAGGCTGGCGTTTTCAAGATGATTTATTATTCAACCTGAACTAAAACCAACTACCTCAAACCTAAAGTCCAATGAATATGTCAAAACCTGCATTGAAGGCATGTAATTTTATGTGGGCATTGACACTAAAAATTTAAAAGCAACTACGCAATGATGACCAAAAAAGGTGGATTAATGTTTTGCATTTGAATTAAATTTCAGCTTACCGGGGAAATGACGAAGTACTTGAAAGCTGGAAGAGTCTTCCATGTTTTGTGCTTGAGCGTTTGAACTATTGGGTTGAATATTATGAGATGTTTGTGTTTCAGTAGGCCTTTCCGGGGAAATGCTTCTTCTCCGGTAGACGTGAACACTTGACCTCCGAGCCCTCGGTTCAGAGTCCTGTTGACTTCGGTAGGAATTGAGCGCTTGATTGATGCGATTATGGAATGCGAGTGTATTTGAGGTTGTCTGCTCGTGAGTGATGGGCAGAGATGTGTGGTTTGTTCCACGCCTGGATAGCACTGGACTGGTACTTTCCGAGGATACCCCTGAGGAGCAAGAGTCCGCACAACTGCCAATGCCGATTTGTATGCCACCTCCACTTACTCCACTACCACTGGAGCTGTCCGCCACAGAAAGAGTGGAGGAAGCGTTGGAGGGATACTCTAAAGCTAATTGTCTGTTTGGAGGAAAAATGTCAGTTGTGGGGGATGAAAATCCGCTATCTAATTGTTCTACCGCAGGAGCACTCTGCGTTCTTAAAATTGCCCGAGGTCTCTCCTGACTTCGGTTATTGACAAAACTGTCCACTTGAACTTGGAAACGGATACCTACGCGAACGGTGCGAGTGCGCTGTCGATCTGTAACAAGTCCTTCACCACTGTAGTTTAAACTGAAGCGCTTAACAATTGAGCCGAGCTTTGGAATTAAACGAGAGCTTAAGGTGTGATGAATAAAATCTGAGATGCCATTACTGGGAGACACTGCAGGAGAGCCAGAGGTTATGGCTAAAGCCGAGGTAGAAAGAGAATGCTCATTGGTAAACCCAAGGGATGTAGGATCCCGCAAAATAATTTGTTGTTGAGGAATCGAATGACGATGAGAAAGAATGGGGGATGATGGGGTTGATTGGACGGAAATGATGGGGGTAGATTGGGACGCTGTCAATGTACTACCGTTGTGAGGCTCGGGAACGTACTGATAATACAGGTTGTCTGCACTGTTGTTGTTGTTGTTCAAATGATCATGGCTGAGCCTGGTAGTGCTACTACTGTCACGACCTGAGGGGCTCCTATCGTCGGTAGAAATCATGACCAAGCTAAAAGGCTAAAAACTTGGTAGGCTGTTCCTGGTTGTGACCGGGAGGAGGGATGCGATAGGAATGACGATGATCAAACAACGACGAGAAGAGTTCTCTGCAATTTGATGGCGAAGAGCACTGAGTTCAATATTATCAGAAAAGCAGATTTTTCTGGTTGAGGGAGATTGAAGTGTAGAGATGCATGAAAACTCCTGGCTTATGTACGTATGCTGTTCAAATGATGTAGCAACCATGTAATATTGAGGATATTCCTTCCTCTCCACCTTCTCTAATCTGGAAACTTGGATTTTTCTTTGTTGCTCGTTCTCCCCTTTCATGAGAGACCCTTTCTTACCAGCTAGCTCAAAACTAGAAAATTTTATGCTGGTGAATACAATGTTCTTTTAGGTTACTAGGTCCAGAAAGATCACTTTGTTCGGTACACAGTTCATGTCAGCACAGCATACTTGTTTGAAAACTTTTTCAGTCTTGTAATATCCATATAAGTCGTAATAATCGTAAACATTTCATAGGAATTTCTCTCCAGTTAGGGTTATTATTATAATAACTTTGTATGTGTTTATGTAATTTGCGTTTTCAAAGGATGCATGCGTTTAGGGCAGCTTTTTCTACATGTTTTGCTTGAGGACAAAAAAGTTCTTTAAAATCATAACTTTTTTTATCACGACACTGATTCTACTATACCATGCGTACCAAAACAAAAAAGTAGTTGCTTGTCAGTCAACCCTTTTCCTTTAAGAAAAACAGAGAATAAAAAATGCAGTTGACAAGTATTTTTAGCTGTCCATGTCCTCTCTCTGAGAAGATATTTTTAAAAGGTTTGGTACTACTGGAAATGCATAGAATTGAATTTCCTTCTTAGAGAAATCAGATACACACACAGAGAGTTTCGTTGTTGCATCCAAAGAATTGCTGACGTTGATGAATAAGTATAAAGTAATCTGTTTACTTCTTCCTGGGTACTACGAACTTGGCTGGAGAACCAAGAAAAATGTTCTCTGTGAGCTTAACGGATGCTTAACAGTTGACAACAAGGGAAACTGACACTTTGAAACACTGCGTTTCTTTCTTAAGAAACATCAATCATTTTTCGAATGACAAGCAGTATAGGTTTTGTATCAGTCGTTCGCAGTACAATGTCAATATATATAAATCACAGCAGAATACAGAAACCCCTATTTTTTCAGAATTTGTTTCTGAAGCAAGTTAAAAATCAAGTACTAATACAGTGTGACACTCGAAAGTTGAAAGCGTTAATCGAGTTTCAAAATCTTAAGTATTCAGCAGAGAAACAACTAATTTGACAGAAAGTGCTCTTAAAAGCAAAATCTCTCTTTTTAATTTGCTTAATGCGATATTGTGCCTATTGGGTAGCTGAGCAATTCAGATGCAATGCTCTTCTGAAGCTGGTTTAAAACTAACTGACTTGTTCCATGTGTGTTACAGGGAAAATCAAACTACGGTCATGACGAAGGCGTATTATTGAACGATGACCAATGACCATTGGATCCTTCCATTATATAACTTACACATTTGTTAATCTCTGATCAGTACGTAGTTTAATTTAAACTGCCACATTTAGTATTAAATTATACGAATAATATATCACAAGCACTCTTTTTCCTTTTTTCACCAAACAGCATAAACCGTCCTAAAGAGTTTTGTAGGCGCTTATGCCAAGTGGTGCAAACTACTACCGTGTAGTTGTGAAAGAAACTTGTTCACAATTCATTTTAATGCTGTTCAAATCACTTGGCAGTGACGAAATCATCATCTCTCGCTCTTCTGGTCAGTAGCAGCACTGTCTTATTTCAAACTATGCATACAATGTTATTGTTTGAAAACGCAGTGTCGTGGTCAACGTTAATTTTTCATAACCAGTACTTTCATTAAAGTCTGTTGTAATACAAATATGGTGACCAAAAAACTATGAAATTACATTGAAATGTAACTTTTTTGTAATTTGAAAACGACCTCAGTAGTAGCATGCCCTCAACGTGGCGTACATAGTCACACGGCAATAGTCATTTAGTGAGTAGAGCACGATAATTGCTCAGTTGAAAACCTCAGAAACTATAAGGTATGTTACTTATTATTATTGTCTGCAGAAAAATCTTTAAAACAGAGAGAAAAACACAAGAGCTGAGCTCTTTGGTGGTGATGTTGTTATGAAGAACATCATTGTGTTCAAAACGCTTCTCTCTCTTCATGCCGAGTTGACAGCCAGTATACAAAGAGGATAAGAGAATCTCGGGTAAAAAACGCTTCACGCTAATGTGTTCTCTATATGCTAGAGAGTATGTTGCATAGTTATTCAGAATTTACAGAGGATTGGATTGGGCAATGCATTGCACAGATCGAAATTGTGTACCTACCTATGAAACCACAAATACAAAATGTGAAGTTCTATCGTTGCATTTTATTGTGTGCATATGAAATCTCAGGAAAATAGATCCCGTGACGGTCGATGGTATAGGAAAATTGATGTTAGGTTAGTAGTTGATGTACATGATTGTTGTGTTTTGATGTAGATTTTCATGATGATGATGATTGTTATTGTGAAGACTTGTTGAATTTGTCTGTGGAGAGAGGTAGATGGGCAGTGTTATTGTAAATGGAAATGTGTGTAGTTTTTACGGGATATTACTTAGTTGCATACATAACAATGACTGTGGAAGTACTAGTCAAAAGCTTACTACAGTATGAATATCGCCTATTGCTTTTTTCTTACCTTCGTGAGTAAGAAGGAAAATGCATTTTTTATACTTACTTTTTAATATGGATTTGCATTGTTGAACAATTGAGTACAGCCTAAAATACAAGTTAGGCCAGTTTTTTTGGTGAATTTCCTTTGCATAATATTCGTTTTAAATGATAAGAGGGACTTGAGTGAAGACTCAAAGAAAGAAGCAAAATGAAAAGTGGATTTAAGTTTAGTATTTAGCGCTACATCAGTCTTGAAGATTCAAATTTTGGTAAGCATAATGCTAAACTCGATACAAGACTGCAAACATTGTTTCAATAAGAACATAAAGTGCCTTTATGAATTTTACTGGCATAGTATACAAGGTGAAAGAAATAATCGAACAAAACAAAACGAACGAATGCTACTCCATTGCTCCATATGCCAGATAGTGATAGCAGTTAGTTATGAATCAAAACGTTAATGCTTTAAATCTATTTAGACTACTTCCAATTATCGTGTATATGTCTGTACTAATGTATGCTCTTTCATGTTCCAACTAATATCTTATCTTTACAATCAAACGCATTTCAAAATCTGAATTCACAAAAATCAAAATCCCTTTTAACCTGTCATCTACCGTAGTACCATCTACGGTAGTAATTTTTTTCAAATATTATAAATTACGACCCCAACGAATTATTATTTATGTTTAGCGTTCTGATATCGTAGTTACAAATTCAACATGGGAAAGGAATGCCAACATGTTCCATAAGTTTTATGACGCAATTTGAAACTTCAAATATTGCAGAAAGGCTTCTACATTGGTTTGATGGTACACCGAAATGATATTGAAAACATGCATAATATAGCATGATGTATTGAAACACCTTATAGGTGGTTGCGACGTTCTTTTCAACTAAACTTATCAGTCATCATAGAAAAGGATTCAATTCCAGATAAATATCTTTCTTTTGATCCCCCTCCCTTGTCTCCAAAAAAGTTTACAAGCATGTAGTGGCATATATAAGTTCATTTTACTTACACTTTCGAGTTTTGAATATTCTTCACGTGAAACTTCATACAGCAGACTGATTCTATTTGTACCGAGCAAATAATGAAAAAGGAAGATGAGGGGGAAAGTTGGAGCACACAGAAAACGAACTGAATGAAAAACAATAATTAATGAAACGCAAATTCAGAGGAAGGGATGCTGCAGCGGGGAGGCTGTCAGCAATTGCATTTGATGAACTTCTCTCTAATCTTCAAATCTTCATTGTATCATCGGTTTGCAGCTTGAAACTTGAAAAGCTGTGTCTGGATTCTGGAAGGGGAAAGGGTTATTTGAATCGGAAACCTGAAATACTCAAGATCAATTTGTACAGTCTATAATAAAGAAATATTCGTCTCGTACATATACAGAATCTGCTTTTCGTTTAGTTTGCTCATATTTATATCTATACAACTCGTTTTACATGGGTGGAGCGCTGGAGCAAGTTTTTTTTATCAATATCAAAGGAGATTCATAACACTTGAAGAACTTTAAGCTGATTCATCGCGTACCAACTGCAAAAGCAGGTGGTAAACTGTCAAACAGAAAACATGCAGAGTGAATAACTGTCAATATAAAAAAGGTTTTGAATAAAGATAACCAACTAAAATGCATGTATTTGGATATTAGAATAGTACAAGCACTCAACTGAATGTATGTTTTTTATATGAAACACATTTCCTGAATTATAATTGCTTTCACTAGCTCTTCATATGCCTTGTTTTCCTCCTCAGTTGGGGTAAAGTGAGCCACCTTCCCGTTCGGAAGTTGAATCTGTCCAGGAGTATATTTTTCTCGAAGTTTCATCATTTTTCGTCTATTTCTCATCTTATATAGGTAACAACAGTATAAGCTACCTATATAAGCCATGAAGATAGATAATTTGTAATAAAAAGTCAAATTATAATGTTTACAGTTTATGAACGCTTCATACTGTGAAAATCAATGAGTGTACATACAAAACGACACCATCACAAAGCCAATTATGCTTCCCAAGAATTTCGCGCTGGTCTCAGCATTTCGTTTCGTTCTTGCGATAACATGCCTTGCCTTCACATCAATCCATGTACATTTAGGAGCATTCCAAAACCAAGGGTTATCACATTTAAGCCTGACAGCCATCTTGGCGTAACTCTCCTCCTTCTCTTGCTGACTTGCTGATGAAAACATAACTCATGGATTAATCATAAACGTAGGAACCAAGATTTTTAAAGCATGCCATACTAAAGTACCTTTCGCCGTAGGTTGGCTACCACCTTCAATTTCATTTTTACTTTGTTCAGCGTTTTCCACCTGCTCCTCAGCAGCTAAAGCCGCTCGAAGGTTATCTTCATACTCAACTGATAATTCATAATATTCCTTATCGCCGTAGCTATCCACGTCTGCGGACAAATCAGCAGCAGCGACACCATTTTTTGCAAAAACTCGATAATTGGAATTACCGCCTCGATATTCATCATTACTATCTAATGCTACAGCTTGCACTGCTGGACATTGCAATAGTTTTGAAGGAAGGATTAAGATGACCAGAGTGAGAGTTACGAGCTTGTTAATTACTGTTGGCGAGAATGGCATGTTGAGCATTTTTAAGCACTAAGATAAACTTGGAAATCTTGCTGGAATGACTTTACATTGAACTTGAGAAACTTCAGGAAAAACCTGTAAACCTGAGCGGGACAGATCGCTAATGGCTGCTGGTAACCCATGATACCCACGATACTTTGACAAAAATATGCTTCTACAAATCTTTGACAGATTTAGAATATGACGTGTTTGGTTCGGTTATCGAACTAGTACCTCAAGTAAACCTTATTGTATTCATTCAGCATTTTACTTGGCTCAGCACATTTTCACTGTAGATATTTATGAATTTATGACACATTACACTTTCTGACAAAATGCTTGACTCCCGTTGTAATCCCTCATTGCTCATTGGCAATTGCCAAAAATTCGAAGAAAGCTGGAATCGACTGGGGAATTTTGTTCCACAAGGCAGCAAAGGAAATGGGATCACCAAGTCAAGTCCACCGTATGGCATTACACCCCTCGTCACCCCAAAGATACCCTATGAGCCACTGACAATGTCAGTGGCCAGATCTACTTGGGAAGGTTGGCGATATGGAGCAAACCACGTTAATCCTGATGGCATAGAAAGGGTAAAGATCTGCATCTGGTTTGATTGTTAAATGCTTCTGAGTGGTTCTGAGTATAAATCAATATTTTAATTCCATAGCCATATGGCTTTCCAGACTACCAATACTACAGAGGAAACTATTGTGGACCCTGCTGTCCATGTGTGGGTGGTACTAACCCTCCTTTGATGGGTGATCCTGAGGGTAAAAACCCAAACATTAGGTACATCCAACTGGACTACAAGAATCTACTGGGTAGTGGATTTGCAATGCAGGGTCCCCCACAAAGTCAAACTAGTCCTTTTATGATGGCGGGTCCTAGTCCTGGTGCGGTTACCAGTTGTGGCAGGGATCACTGTAAGGAATGCTCTGGTGTCTACAAAAAGACGCCACAGCCAGTAAAATTTCAAGTTTGCATTGGAGACCAGTGCAAACCTGAAACAGTGCAGCCATGTCCAGTACAACCGATGAAGATATACTTACCGCTGAGTATGCTTCCAAGAGGGCAACCAGATGAAGATAATGATGAAGAGGGCGGGGAAGATGAGGAGCAAAATAAGGAAGGGGGATGTACCCTTACTAGCATGGACAAGCAGCAGTTTGAGGTCAGTATTCCCGGAAGAGAGCAAGCGTATCAAGGTGGGGCAATGCAGTGCGTGGACTATAATGGAACTGGCGGAGCAGCCCCTTCATGTCCGGAAGTGAAACAGACAAGAAAATCTTTGTTTGATCCCTGTGGATGTTGCAAGGCTTGTAAAAACCCTCCTTGTGCCGGTCCAAGTTATGGAAAGGATCCTAGAAAATGTCAAATCATGAGGAATGATCAACAGGGACAAACCAAGTCAGCTTTTGTGAGAAACTGCTGAACAATATTAGTAAACGACAATGAATAGTAGACGTTGTTTTGTAAACGAATGAACATATCATGTAAAAATTGGCAAGCAACATTTGAAATAAAATGAATACGTATTGAAACTTGCAATATCCTATCAGTTTGTTAATGAGTGCCCGATACTTTAAAAAGCTTTGTAAAGCGCAAATAACTACATCTACCCGATTTTGATAAGTATTATTTTGATCAGAGAGAAGAGAGAGGAAGAAAGGTCGACAAAATCCGTAAATCTGTGTACAACGTACGCCTGTATCGTTAGAGATTATAACTACAATTGTGTGTTATTTTTTTGTATGAAGCATGTCATTTTGCACTTTCCAGCAATATAACATGGCTTTTGCTTCATTTTCAAGCAGAAAGATACGTTCCTGATAGTAACAGCGGTACAGTCAAACAACGTCTTCGTCATTTTACGATTTACGCGATTTTGGCTGACTAACATTAGCTTTCTTCCTCTATTAGTTATTTACTCTATGATTTTGATGGTCTAAGGGTCATTCCTCCAAAAAAAGGCTTATGATTCCAATGGTTCTCACTAAGCAACTTTTAATGATAAAGTCATGATGTATTTCAGACGTTGATAACTGCTTATAATAATAAGTTTTTTGTCAATCAATACCTCCTTGATAGCATAATTTTTTGCAACTTTGCAAAAATTTTTAAAATGGTAAGCCCAAAAATGCAGAAAAAACACGCAGAGCAATTATCGTAAATACATTGAGTCTACACCAGTCATTCTGTTTTGTAACGTCGTGAGCTGTCCGATCATTTGCATTTCTGAAAAGGTACGCAACGATGGCATTACCCAGCAGTTTATGAAGAAAATATAGTAAAAATGGTAAGGTCTAGTAAAATTTATTTTAAATTCAAGGCTGCACTCTGGACCCACGCAAGATGGACAGCAAAAGTCAAAGCAAAACCCAGCAGGACCAGGTGCAAGCCATCTACTTGGCACAAGCCAACATTTTTTCATACGAAGCAAGAAAATCGGCTAAATCCTGGGTGCCCTTGTGTGACTCCACAGTGCCAATCTCCATACTTTATGACAACACTCGATCCATTTACAGAATCATCAGTGTAGATGCAGATATTAAGGAGGTAGTTGTAAACACAACCGTGATTCCAGAACTGGAGTTTGTAAAAACTACGCAAAAGTTTGGCTACTGGAAGGATATTGCAAGTGGACGCGTGTTTGGCATTGGTTTTGCTTCAGAGTACGAAGCTGAGGCTTTTGACGAGTGCTTAAGGAAAGTGAAGCAAAATATTGGACCACCTTCCGTAAACTCTAGCGTGAGCCTAAACTCAGATTCGGGTCATCAAATGGCCAACAGTAATCAAGGTCAGCAGCAGAATAGTAGTGGTCCACCTCTTCAAAGGTTGTATCCTTCGGGTCAAGATGATGTAAAGGATTCTCACACACGAGGGGATCAAGGCCATAATAGTAATACTGCAATTAAGCTACCTCCAGTGCCTCCCTCACTTTCTTCACAGGCGTCTCCCCGTCCTGGTGCACTACAACTACCTTCGGCTAGGAAGCAAGTGAACTGGGATGATTACGATCAAATCGGACCCACTGTGTTATCCTTTATGAACAGTAGTCGGCAACAGCAAGCTCCACATACAACGTTTGTAGCAAATAATGCATCCATTTTTCCGGGAACTGACCATCGACCTTCCACATACAAGGTTGACTTGCCCATTATAGGAGGTGGGACTGGCAACTCCATGCCTGGTACTGCAGCATCAGCAAACCACAAAAACTATGCAAATGCGGCGTCTCACCTGGAGGAATTAAGGATGCCACCCGCCGCAGCACCCACCTTTCAACCACCACCTGCGCCTGCTGCATACCATCATCACGTTCCTTATCCTTATTACTCTGGCGGTGCACCAAATCCAACGGACCCTGTGCCATCCAGTGGAGCAGGACCACCGGGAATGCCATCGCCTTTAATGCCCTTAACCATGAGCATCCCTCATGGCTACTGTTATCAAGGTCCACCACCGATGCAACCGCCTAATTCTGTAGTTGGCAACGCTGCTGGGGCAGGGGATAGTAGTCGAGGTATAATGGACGGCAGTTTGAAGGCAGCCACCACGACCGCCGACCTTATAGAGGAAATCAATCGACTAAAGTCAGAAAATATGAAGTTATCTGAAAGTCTTATTGAGAGTACATGCAACGCAAAGAAGTGGGAACTGCAAGTATCGTCGCTCCGGGAAGATAACATTCAATTAGTTAAGTCAGTGGCCGACTTAAACTCCAAGGTAGACTCGCTTAACAAAGACTGTCGCGAGTACAAGGAACAAGCAAGCCGTTGGAAGGAACATTACCAACAAGCGGTAACCAGTGCCAAAGAGAAAAGCCAGAGTTTGAAGGATGCGGAAGATAGGCTCAATCGCTGTAGTGCGGACAAATCAAGAATCGAATCTGTATTGAAAGATTTAGAGGAAGAACTTAAGAGGCAACAGCAGATTAACAAAGAGCAGCAGGCGCTAAATAATAATGGTCACGTGGTTGGTCAGTTTTCGAACAAATACTTTAAGGAACTGGAAGACCACTACAGAAAGTTATTGGCAGACTCGCAAAAGAAAATCGAGGACGTGCTGAGGAAGGACGGGGATAGGAAAAATGTTCTCCGGGGAGTAGATACACTTTTCACAGGGGCTATTCAAGGACTTATAAATATTCATGGCCAGATTAGACAGGCCTATGAACAACAGTAGGGACAAGTTTTAAAGAAAGTTTACCAAATAAAGTATGACATTGGCATTATTGCACGCAAAATCTCCATTGCTACTATCTGCAGAATTTTATTCTTCATTCATGTTTTTCATAGAATTATGACACGACACGAAATAACTAAAATATTAAAATACTTTGTCTTTTTGATAATGCTCTGAGTCAATTTTAGTCAAAATATTTTTGTAGTCCATACATCCACAAAATGGGGCAGATATTTTCCACGTTGCTGCATACCAATGTGTTTGCAGAGATTTTCATAATTTCTTACATGAGTCGCAGGGGAGTTACTCCCTACACCTTGGAATTGATTCCAGGAGGTCATCTCCCGTCCACTGCTGACGATGCAATAATACGTCACAAGTTTAAAATGGCTTTGAGGCGACAACGACTTTTGGAGCGAGCACTGAGGGAAGTCCAACAGAATGGTTTGCCAACAAGATGCATGAGTCCATGTTTGATTCGAGAGTTTAACGAAATTCGAGAAAGAAATGGAGGCTACGTGGATGCGTTCAGGTGGAAGGATGAGAATAGAAGCGGATTTGGGACACTGGGAAAACTGGTGTCGGATCAAGGAATGGACAAGCAAAGCTCATTACAGTTGGGAGGGGTGGGCGTGAGTAGTGAAATCGTTGTGGCTTATGATGTGGTAAAGGATGCTCAGAAAGCTGAACCACTCAGAGGAAGTCAGAGGGAAAAGAGATCCCGAAGTCGTCCTGAACCCAGGCAGCGAAGAAATGCCAAGGGACAAAGACAGAGTATGAGTGTGACGCAGGTCATGAAGGAGCCTTTACCTCGAAATCTTCCACCATTGAGATCATCGCCAAGTTATGTGGTGGTCGAACGGATTCAGTTGAGCTCAGCAAAGAAGGCGAGGAAGGCTTGGCCACCCAAAGAAAATGTGCGTAGTGCATTAAAAGATCCAAAGAATCGGCCGACGAGCTACTTTTTAGCTCGTTTTCGAATTGATGGAGCCTCGGAAGGGGAATACGTAGATGTGGACTACCGCTTTAACAAACACACGCAAAAGGACTTGTTTCAGGTTACAAATGGTTCACTTGAAAAGTTGTTGAGTGGACTGGCTCTACAATGTGTCATGAAAGACTGGGAGAATAACAATGAAGTGGATGAAAAGACAATATTCTTTCAAAACTTTCCCGAAATGTTTAATAGATTGGACTGTCGAATCTGGTGGAATGGTTATATTGCCTGCGTTGAGGGGGACAAGGCAAACAGGATGCAGTTGAAAACTGTGACAATGGATCCACCCTCCTTTGTCTTTGACATGAAAGGATTAAGACACATCTCTGCAACCAGGAATGACACACGGTTCAGTTTTGTTGGTAATAATGAGGAGGATGAAGAGCATCAGGTAGGAGGGGATCGGGAAAGGATTCATAGAAGCTTTATACTGAGAGGGAGAACAGAGCATGATTTGAAGCAATTGGAAATCAAACACGAAGACAGAACCACCTTTGTCAGTATTGTGCTTCCAACTTTATCGGGAATTCCAGTTAGTACTAAAAGTAGTGGAAGTAAGATGGATACAAATAGCCGATCGCAGGCAAAGATTGTGGATGCATAAGAAAAACCAAAGAATGATTTTTGCAAAAGTTAACTTTGAAATCCAAATCAATTAATTATCAAAATTCATTTACTATGTCTTCAAATTATTGTACAAGGAGAAATCGTAATAAGAAACAATGCAAAAATAAATATTTACAAAATACTACAAAAATGCATTAAATTATTTAATTTAAATATTTGCTACCTAAGGTCTACAATTTAAATTATCCTAATCTTGCTGCTCTTTCTTGTGATCCCGACTCATCCAAAAGAGAGTAGATTGTAGTACCCTCAATACTGTTGTTGTGAAGAAAAATATTTCTGCTAAAAACGCTCTTTACATTTGCACTGCTATTTTGGCTTCTAATTGTAGAGAAATTTCTTTCATTGTTAACACGTTCATGTACCTCCTCACCCTCATCACCGTCATTTGAAATGCTAGTAGTTGTTCCAAAGTCTTCATTACTTTGTTCTTCTTCCGCAGGAGGATCTGTCGGGAGAACCCTTTCCTCAAAGCTTTTCTCTGGAAGTAGGAAATTTTGAGAGGGTATATCAACTTCCGGGACGTAAAGGTCTTCTCCCTTGAAAATAAAGCCGATTGGAGGCTCCAATTTTAGTTCGGGTCGGAGGGGAACTGGAATTGGGATTTTTAAAACGTCCACTTTGCCTTCAGTTGTCGTACTTGGGGTTGCTGGTGGGGTAGTGGTAGAAATGTTAACACTACTAAAAGCCGACGAACTTGGGGAATAACTGTGACTCGTAAGGGTTGGTGCAATATCTTCCACAATTGTTGTTGGTAAGGTTGTTGTACTAAAGTAAGTTCTGCTAGTGCCAATTATTCTGGCAAATGCTGATAGGGGCTCCTGTGAGGGCGTTGATGAAAAGGTGGTGCTGCTGCTGCTGTGTTGATACTGAGACTTTGTAACTGGTCGATTCGGAGCTGGGGTAGTTGTAAATCTGAAAGGCTGTTGCGCAGCACTACTGGATAATATGGTATGATAGGCAGGGGTGAACGCTACCGTATTTTCAAAGGGGCTGATAAGCTGAATGGGTTCTTCATTTGCTCCGTAGGGATTTGGCTTTTGACTGTTTAACTTCTCTTGCTTGGCTGTATGGAGACCAGAATGAAACCGAAGCCCAAAACCGGTGATTAGTTGGGCGGATGTTGGAGTAGTGGAAGGTGTAGGATGCACATTGAATGGCAGGGTGAAAATCGTGGGGGAGGGGGTGGAGATAGTAGTAGGTCGTGGTGTGGTGGAAAATGTAGAAAAGCCAGGGGTGGTAGACGACAAGAAACGAGTAGGGGTAAAGTGAAACTTGTATGTAGGTCTTGCAGTGGGTATCGGTGATGGACTAGATGGTCCCGGTTTTTCACAGCACAGATAATGGATTCCGGAGCGCTCATATTTGCATCTCTGTGAAGCAAGCCAGTGAATTATGAGCATAACAAGAAGTAAAAAAGTTGATTTGCATAATGATTGACAAACCTTAATTTTGACAGGTTCAGTGAAATTGTTCCCGATATTTCGCTTAACTAATGGACTCAAGCCAGTTTTCAGCATAAATTGGGGGTTCAAACTGTGACATTGCGACATGCTCAAACATAGTTCATCAAAGACGCAAGGTTCAAGCACCTGAAGTGTTTGCTGAGACTCTGAAAGAAGATTTGGAGATGAAGATGTGACGAAAGATATTTGAGAGCTATTTTTGGCTGGCGGAGCTTTTACAAATTTTCCAGTATAACGTGTTTCTCCGTTTTCGCGGTTGACTCTGCTGCCTACATATCATTAGCAAAGAATACAGTGAAGGTGAATCAACTACATTTGGTGAGATAATATTTTACTGCATTAAGGGTGCAAAGTTCCATAAAATACTACCCGTCCAAAAACTAAAATGATAAGGTGGATAAGGTGCATAGTCAAAGGTGCATAATATATAATTTAGTATCAAGTGGATCTAAATTCTTGTTTTCTTGCATGAAACTAGTCTTTTATTGGTCAATTTTGTGTCATTAGGCATCGTTCATTACAATTATTTACAAAATATATACACACCACTCTCTTATCACATTACAATATCTCATTATACCACCAGACAAGTTGGTTGTTACTAAAATTTGGTATTCCAAATACAAATTTAGATTTGAAATCGGATTTTGCATTATGTTACGTGGCAAGTGTTAATCATAGTACATGATATATGTTAGTAAGTGATTAGGAATATGAGTTTTGATTGGGTTAGGGAGGAATTATTTTTGAATTGGGTTCATAGCATAATGATATTAGGTATATTAGATTTTGGTATGTTTTAGCTTAATACCCACCCCGTCCTCCTGCATTCGAAGAAAGTCTGTTATTGTTATTGAAGTTATTGTCAGCGCATTGAATGTTACGATTGCGACTCCACCCACCACCCTGACCTTGTCCATTGCTTGGGTTATTATTGTTGTTAGCACTGACAGTGTTGTAATAAGCATCGCTTCCACTTGGATTTGGCGGACCTGTGCATAAATCAGCACAAAAATCATTCAAGCATGTCCACTTTTGTTGTTTTCACAAATCAATTTCTGCATTTTTTTTTTGAGCCATCATTATCAGTACTTTATAAATGAAATTAAGAACCTGTTTTCCCAAGAAAATGAAACTATTTAGAATTTTCCCCAAAAGCCGCGGCAAAATTTTGCAGAAGTTGTTGCTGAGCTTGAGTTTGCGGAAGTGCAGTCACTTGGGGTTGGTTATATTTGAATATGTTACGGTTAGGGTTATTATTGCGATTGTTAAAGAAATAGGATGATGAACTGGCAGAATAGACGGACTTGACATCATTGACAAGCACGCCATTTTCATCGAATAATATTGTCCCATCACCATTGGTTAATAGTAGAGGTGTAACGCTTCGAGACGTTGTTATTGTAGGGGGATGACGAATGCTCAAGGCATAGCCCCCAGGGGATTGGGATATTAGTGGGGACCGTGCTGTAGTTGTAGTGGGTAAGCCAAGTAGGGGTTGAGGGACAGCGGGCAATAATGGCAATAAAAGCAAAATTTGTCCTGAGAAATTATTTACAAAAGGTATTATTTACACACGTAATTTTTACAATGCAACACAGTGAAGTCCAGGTACATTTCCAGTTTTATAGAAATACATACAGCGTCATGAATCATATTATGTCATTTATAAAACATATATAATTTTAAATCAAGTCAAGTCATTATTTTCGCTTATTTTGGCACAAAAATTATCCAGCATGCTAATTCTTGAAGATTTATTGGCATGTTTTTCCTAAGATAAAAAAATCATTCCGAGAAGAAAATGTGAATATATCATTACGCATTTGTGAAGTACAAGCAGCAGCTAACTTTGGTAAGTTGAATAAGTAATCAAAAAGTGGCTGTAATTTGTTTTCTTGAAAAAAAGTGTTCTGTTGACTAATTAATGTTATTATTGGCTACTAGTTCTTGTGCGTTCATTTCATACAGCACCACCAACTCATTTCTTACCTGAGTAAGGATTACCACTTTGTAAATGATTGCCTTGTGGTGGTTGGAATTGTCCTTGGGCTTGTCCTTTGTCTACTGGATGGTGATGATGACCACCATCTTTTTTCATATCTGGCCAGGGATCCGTGTAGTTGGGATCACGGCAGCAGACGCCGACAATGCCGGTCATGGGCTCAGAACATTGCTGAAGACGGAAAAGATGCAAGTGAAGATGACACTTCCGTTTTGGGAAACACATAAATTCAATTAATGTATGACAGCTAAAACTATTTATCACTGACCATTAGTGCGACACGATGTAATCTGTCAGCAGCGGAGAACTGAATGGGCGCATCTTCAATCAAGCCGATGGCATTACAATAATCATCCTGAACGCATTTCATAGCCGCTGGACATCCGGGATAGGGTAGACCTGCCTCTTGAGCCTGTTGTTGCTGCTGGGCTTGGGGAGTCTGAGGAGGTGTATATGGTCGTTGCTGCTGCTTCTGTCTTGGTGGCTGTTGAAAATTTGGCGAGGAAGCTTGATTGCTTTGGTATGGGTTATTGGGGCGGGGTGCTTGAGGTGGCTGATAAGGTCTTGGAGTGGGTGCGGGTGTGTATGGAGCACGTGTTGTGGTCGGCTGAGGTGGAGGTGGCTGATAACCTTGATTTGGCAAAGGAACTGGCTGATAAGGTTGCTGCTGCTGAGGTTGGGGTTGATAGGGCTGCGGTTGCTGAAATTGTGGTGGAGGTTGATAGTTTTGCGGTGGAGGGGGTACATTGCGATTATGGCAGTCGGCCTTATTCACGAGATCACAACCCGGAGCTTCATCCACGGGAGGAAAGCCTTGACCTTGGGGATTAAAGTTTTGGCGAGGAGGTTGCTGGGATTGCGGAGCATTCCACCCGAATCCAGGCTGTTGAGGTTGAGGAGCCGGATTGTTAAACTGAGGGATGTTTGGTTCCTGTGGAACCGGTGGGGGAGATTGAGGATTTGCATACGGCTGTTGTGTGGCTGGTGGTTGAGGTGGCGCCGGCGCACTATAAGGGGGCTGTGTAGGTGGAGCATTGTACGGGGCTTGCTGCTGTTGTCCAGGTGGTGCCAACATTTCTACGCCAGGATGTCCTGGAGGTCGTTGGAAAGCATTTTGTCCCTGCCACCATGGAGGACTGCCACCTGGCTGTTGAGCGGGGGCGGGACCACCTTGACCTTGTGGAGAAAACTGCTGCTGTGGTGGTTGAGGAAATGCAGGATTCTGGCGAGGAGCTTGTTCTGCAGACTCGTATTGGGGCAAATTGCTTGCCTGTTGATTTGGGGGAAACTGATTATTACCTCCAACTGGGCGTTGGTTGCCAAATTGTTGTGGAGGACCATCGTCATCTAATGCTCCATATCCTTGGCCCGTGACAGGAGATGCCACAATGCAGGAAATGGTCACAAGGAAGCGAATCCTTCTGGACCACATTGTTAAAACTTGAATCACTAACGAAAAGCACAAATTTTTACCTGAAAATAAGAGAACACGAAATTTACACAAACAGAAACTTGGAAAGCCAATTATTCACCATCACGAAAATTCACTATGTAGTTTTTTAGTACAATCATGAAAACCAGACGGCGACGCCAAATGAAAAGCACAAAACCTGAACACTAACTAAACCGATTTTTAATGAAGAACAAATTCCAGAATTATTAAAGTAACCTCAAAAATGTATGATGTAGTTATTTTGTCGCACTGATCTACATGGAGCTGCTGACAAACACTAACTGAACAGTGCTAAATACAGCGATAAGATTACTCCAACCAACCAAAAGACCCAAGCATTATGCAGCAAGCTAACATTTCAAGGCACCGCAAATTCTTAATCATGAATCTTCGCGACTCATGTCATGTAACGCCGTGTTATGTTAATCTTTAAAAGTGACTGGTCAGTAGCTACAGTGGACAGTATAATGATGCAAGCAAGAGGAATAATGCAAATTGTGTTTTTGTTTGACTGTGCTGGCGATTTGCGTCCTGTATAGATTCATTGTTGGAATGAGAAAATGAAGAAGAGCAATTTTAAGATAACATTTTGCCTTTTTATTGCTTTATTTGAGTGCTAAATACTTGTCCACCTTTCAATTCGATCCAGTCCAATTTGTGACTGAAATTGCTGTATAAACAGAAAATTAGACGGGATGATGGTTATCAACCGCAGTAGTGGAATCAGAGTGATCATCGGCAACCTGCAGGAGTCGTTTTAGTCATAGTCATGACATAACAGGGAAGATCCATTATTATTCGCGCACGCAAATTCATTTATTACTTAACCTCCAAGATCATCTTTTGCTCTTCACCTCCACCAATAAACAGTTTATTGGCTAATAACATTGTTGTATCCATTTACTGGATTATATTTACATTGTTACATCATTACTAACGGTGAATAGAACTACGATGATTAAGCATTCAGCACAAAATGCAGACTGGTTTTTCAGCTTGTGCAGCAATAATTGGAAAAATCTCTCTATTCTTAACATCTTAAATTTTGTGAATTGTAAAACTTTAATTTATGTTTCATTTTGTGCATTATTATCACTATTATGCACTTTTATGAAGATAACATGATAATCGTTTATTGTCACTCATGTCAGGTCAGAATATTTAAACGAGACTTGTGCAAAGAATGTTGTCAGCAAGTGAGCAGAACAAGATGGGAGATGATGAAAAAATTAAAATCCCATAATAACGACTCCTACAGATCTTCTTCAATAATGATGAGCGAAACATAAAAATGGATTATAGCTGATTATAAGAATATGTAATCTTTTGGACAGAGAACGAAAAAAGAAGATGAGCAACTTGTGTTACCACCAAGGCTTGTGGCTTGTGTCAAACAATATTAAATGGGATAATGACAAGACCAAACCATTTTTTGAACATAGTTCCAATAGCGTGTACAAGTTTTGAAAATAGCTGAAAGAACTTTTAAGGCTATTTCGACAAAATGTCATGTACAACATTTAAAAAGGACAAGCAATTCTGTTGGTGGTCTTTTATATGGTCATGATTTGCATTTGTATGCATGCACTTCACTGCATTACAAATTATGCTAATGACAAATACACAGAGATGCAAAAAAGTAGGAAAATGTTTCATAGGTGCATGAAATTTGGTTTTGACAAATGTTAAAGTTACATAATGATACCATTTTAAAGTTGAAAATGGAGACACAGAATAATTTGAAAATTGAAATTGAGACTTTTGACCATGATTGCTACTTGATCTAGTTCTTGGTCGCTTATCCTGTCTTGTAGAACAACATGTCGCATAGTCGCATGTCATCAAAAAGCATATTAACCGTAGGAAAAAAGGGAAACAAAGCAATTTTGCTCAAGGACATGTGCAAAGTCACACTAACAATTATACTTCAAAGATTTTTTTGAAATACTGAAAAACTCAACATGCGATTGGTTTCCAGCATTAATCCGTTTTTATACTGACCTCTTCAGACAATCAAACACAAAAATGCTTCAAAGTTTGAAGATTTCCCTCTGACATAAATTGATCGTAAGACTGAAAGCGACACGATCATTTTACTTCCATAGAACATTGTATGTAATTGCTTGATGTGTTGTATAAATATTTGCTAGTTGTGCATCAGAATTCATACGATTATCTATACATGACGTGACCAGTCTAGTGCCATCGTCATAAAGTGAAAATGCACTTCACTTGTCAAATAGGTATTTTAAAAGATGTGGCAAACATGACGTGAATTTACAGATGAAATGCATTTAAAAGTGTATGATTTTTATGAAGACAAAGGTGCTAACATATAATTTAGTTATCTTGAAGAATACAAGCCGCGATCATGATGCAAAATCGTTTAATTTTGTGGTACCCTACATCAACTTTAAAAGTGGTGAGGTGAAGGTTAGTAAACGAACGACTTTCTTTGAGCTACTCATCCTACAACCTTTTTAAAGGACAGAAAATCCAAAAATAGATTTTGCCGTATCTTAATAGTTCATTTAAAAATGCATTTTGTATTTAAAAAGTAATTAACGAACAATTAGAAAATTTATGAATCAAACTACACTGCTTATTAGAAAAAAATTGGCTTGAAATTAGAAGTTGGCCCCAAGTGTCTTTTTTGCCATTTTCTAAATTATGTGTTTTCTTAATCCGTTCGTTAATAATGTTAAGATGGCTATTAGCATGAGATCATCTTGTAATATGCTCACGACAACGACCACCTGCACCGTCACGAAATGAAGTTCTCAATTTTTTAAACGGATCGCGAAAGCAAAGGTTGCCTCCTTGTTGCACACTGTCGTGTTTTGTGCAGTCTACTACTGCAACATCCATCAATCAAAAAATAAAACCAATCCGGTAGAAATATAAAATATAATATGCCACTAACGGCAAAGGTGCTTACAAATAGCGTTTTTTTTTCAAGGAGCACCAGCGTAGTAGAAAAATGCTGAAATTGATTGTTGGTGACAGTGACAGTTGTACGAACATACTGATCGTTTAAGATCATGTTACAACGTGGCAATAATGACGAATGCTTGCAAGTAAACACACAGCCTCCCTTCATCTCAAGTCAATTACAATTGTGTGGAGTGGTTATAGCCTCAAGTAAAAAACGGAAAAGATAGACTTGACCTTTTCTTCAACAGTAATTTGATTGTAATTACAATCACCACCGCTGCGATAAGCCGTATGTTACACACTATCTCGTAAGAATCATTACTGATACGACCATGCTTTTATGACAAAGTGGACATGCTCGATCATCTTCACATATTATAGTGTTGATTGCTGATATGCAAGGTGAGATGAGACAAGATAGCATTATTCTAATAAAACCAAACGAGAAAAAGAAGAACATCATGTCTATGGCAGTTATAAATAGTTTTAAACACAGATTTGAAATTCAAATTTTGAATTTGGCAGTGCTATGCGGATGGAAAAAATCGCGATAAGATTGGGATACGTTTTTGAAGTCATTATCAAGTTTAACACTTTTAAAAACCATTTTTAAATTAAAAAATTAAATTCTCTAGCTTAAACTGTAAAACCAAATTTTAGAAAAGAAATCGGAATTGTAAATTACAGCGACAAATATACATACCTTCTATATCCTTACAAGGTCACCCAATCCTTGGTTTATTGAATCAGAACATGTTGGATTATTGCACTAAAACTTGTATTCTTTTTCTCCAAAGCAAGAGTGGGTGAAATTTTCAATGGCAACTTTTGGTTTATGAACATGAATCAGTAAAAATTATCCGTGTGGTGCACCGACGTCTTCTCTGTCCGAAAATAGACTGGTACAGAGACTGTCAACCACCTTCCATGTCTTTTATACAGCCTACCCGATTTTTTTGGCTTTGTTGTATAGAAAGGGATCCATTCCAGCGAAAGTTTACATGAGCAAACGCCTTAGTATGTACATGATGACGTGAATGTACTTTACGCGTCATCATAGAATTATCAGTATTGACAATCTTTGAAGCAAAGTTGCGTCTTCGGAACTCACTATGAGCCATCATTATTAATAAATTTTAAACTTTGCCAACAATCATGGTGTTCTGGGTCTATCTCAACAATGCTATGATTTTATTGAAACATGCAAAATTTACCAGTGCTCATGTTATTAGAAGTTATACAGTAAAACACGGAAAGATGATGATGAGAGATGAACGTTTTACTAGAATATGCAATACCTGCGGATATAAAGATTGCTTTGCATAAAACGAAGAGGACAAGAAACACATTAAATTTGCAAAGATGACACGGGGACTATTAAAAGAGAATTAATACTGATGATGCAGGTTTTTGTTCACGACGATACCCATTTTATGATTGGGATATGTTTAGAAGCACCCACCTAACTACGACTACAAAAAATTGATCTAGCCTTGCCTATTGCAAAAAATATGCTAAAGCCGAGCTAAACAATATAGGATGTAACCTCCCCATGGAGTAATGTCTATCCCCTATTTATTATAAAATCAACAACCATTAGTTGTTGAAACATCCCGTGATCTTGTTTGTGTTCACAATATTCCAATATAAAAATCAGACGAAAATGTAAATCGTGATTTTAATCATTTTCACATCGTTTTCAGTGTACGCGAGCTTGAATTGTATTCAGACTTTATATGTGCACCATTGTAAATTTTATTGTACTATTGTATAGATGGTTCCTTAATATTATTAACATCAAAACGATTTAAAAATTAAAGGTTACGCAGGTCTAATACAGCAGACATTGAATTTGATCATGGGTATTACCTGTACACAGGCAGGAGTATGCGGATGTGATTTGGAGGTACAACACCTAACAGTTCATTTAAATTGTCATTCTTGTATGAAAGTATCAATTTGTTTTTAGATAAACATTTTATTCGCCTCCGACTCGACAGTATTGGGGAAGCGCCAAAAATTATCATTAATATGACGCTAATGATGATAGCGCTAGAAATGGTGATGAGTCTTTTTGTCTTAAGGGTAGGTGGTTGGAAAGGAGAAGTGAAGATGATCACCTTAAACATTAAATAAGTACCATTTGTTTTGGGAAAAACTGGTTGAATTAAATAAAGTCACTGCAAAAAAATATATCATTACTTTATAGCAACTTATTAGCATAATATTTGGGATATAGGATCCACTCACAGAAATTTAGATTGCGTTGATTAGTAATCAATTATATGAATATACACAACAGAGACGGTAAGGCATAAAGCAAAAGTGCTGGGCATGTGGATGACATAATACTATGCAAGTAAGGCAAAGACTTTTAGTGTGTGCGTCGCTAGTGATAATTATTATCAATTGTGTCTGATAGAAAAAATACATGAATTGTGAAAGAATGAATGAATCAGCAAGAAATTTCCCAAAGACAGAAAAAATTATTGCTTTTTTGGTACCAAACCAACTCATGATGACTCACGTCATCTTAATAAAGTATAAAAATACTACACAAACTGTTTTTATGGAACCGAAAGAGTAATTATAAACATGTGTGAAGGCGGAGATGGTGTAATAGTAAAAATACAAACAACAATCAAAGCTAATTTTGACCTTACATGTGCAACAATTATTAATAAATAGTTTAGTTGTTTTATAAAATGTAAATTATTCACAATGTTGAACTTACTGAACATAATTCAAGGTTTGATGTTACTTTGTTGGAAACGGACTCGATTGTTATCGTTGGTGCTGGCAGAGGAAGAACGCAGCCGGCGAATCACGATTTCGTCGCGGTCATAGGGATCATTGATTCTGGGAATTTCTTGAGCAGTTCATGCCAACAGGATTCAAAAGTTTACGATGTTCGTCACTCTTCTGAAATTCTATTTACTATAAAAATTTGCGAGTGACGAATGCATAAGGGTTTTCAACCTATTTGCATACAAAAGCTCGAATATGCTCAGGTAAGAGACAAAGCACATCTGAAACTATTGTCTTTATCTGATAAAAATTGTAGAGGTCATGAAATGTTAAATTAAAGGAATTCTACAAAATATCCTGAGACAAGTGCCGCAAATGATTTTATCATGTATGTAATTTTGGACTCTTTAGATGGGTAAAATTAAAACAAGGGTTTCGCTGTAATCAAAGTCATGACTTAATTCATAATAAGCATTTGCATAATTAAATGGCTAAGCAGTGACAATTGCATGATAAAATTGATGATCATGTTCCAGTAGATATTTGAAATTTAAAACGTGTTGTCATAAAAAAGACGAACATACCTGTGCTACCTTTTTATTCTGACTTTTTAACTCATTATATTTTTTTCCATTTCAAAGTTGTAGAAAAAAGACATTATGTTATACCCAAAAGTAGAATGTCACGATTTGTTCGCTGCTTAAATTTCTTTCTAGGTACTTTTTCATAACCATTGATGATTTATTTGATCGCGTATTACTTATATCGTTCCAAGAATGCATGAATCGGCACATATTAACATAGTAAGCGCCATAATGATGGTTTGTTTCTATTTACAAAGTGGTGAGCGTGGTCGTTCACGATTGAAAACCTTGTACGTGGGAAAAATTTCTCAACAGAGTTTGCTACAAAATGTGTGCCTGGTTGGAATTTGAAAACTGGAGATACTCTCAGATTCAAATTAAATACAATAAGCACAGTGACAGTACAACAATACTGAAACTATCTCGTTTTTGTGAAAACTTGAAGATTTAAAAAGTTAACAAGAATGAAAAAAGACACAACATGAGAAATTCGTAATCAAAGTCAAGACAAAATTTTTATAGTTTGGTTTACTAAAGAAATGCAAGATTTTACATGGTACAACTTTTTCTTCATGACATCTCATTGCACTTGATGAATTTAAAATGATTTTTTGACATTCGCATATAAAAATCTAATTATTATTAATATGTTCCAAAATTAGAAAATCTTCGGGAAAAGAGCTGGATCCAATCAGAACAACAAGCCAATAAAGTAAGTTAAAAAGTATGAAAATCATGGGGATGAAAAGGCGAAGTCTAATCAACAACCTGTAACATTTAAAATGTAATCAAATGCATATATATAATTTGTTTATACCACCATGCCTGTAACTACTTTTCATAGAATAGGAATAATATTGAATATTGACATACGTGAATACACGACTCGTTCTGTTAGAAAGCCGTGGCCCAGCATCAAAAAGGATTTCCTTGCCATCATCCTCTGCGTTGGTACTTTCATCGTTCGCCGAACGCAATCGAACTACTCCATTTGAATCCGTGGTGCTGCTTAGCATAAGGCAAACAGCTACATTTACTGAAATATTTTAAAATGCAATAGATGAAATATAAAGTAAAAAAGGTATTTAAAAAAGGGCATTTTAGTAAAAAAAAAGGTACTTTCTCAATTCTCAGTGACATACCCATTACGACACTTGAGATAATGAGAAGACAAATGACCAGGTAAAAGTCTAAGGCTGTCTGGTAGCTCACAGGAGGCATAGTTTTTGCCGTTAGAGCCATCAAAAGAATGACAAGTCCTTCCTAGATTTTGAATGTGTTAGAAATAAACTTTGATGATTTGTAGGCATATTTATAAAATTCCTGAATTGCTTCTTACAATAAAAATGCTAAGATGCAGCCTGGACTTGGCTGTCCCCGATGCGTGGAACAAGGTAATGAAGGACATGCAAGTAAGGAGTACTGCAGGAAGATAAACTTCATGAACATAACGATTGGACTGTCGTATAAGGAAGAACTCGACAGCAATCTGAGAATATGACTCTGGGGCAACAAGAGAAACATCAGTTTTTACTTTACCTAAATATGTATAATAATGTAGAGAAACTCAGTACTTTACTTTGTCCAAGACTAACGGACTCGGTCTTACAGTTGACCGCAGACACTAAGAATCGGATTGATGTGGTTTCGTGTGAAACCCCAACAGCTTTTTTGACACTCCCCTGCTCATCTGCTTTCCAACGATAAACGAAATCGCTGGAGCTGTGACCATCTAATAAAGAAATTAATTAATTTTCATATAAAACTTTTTGATTATTCAGCATGATTTGTATATACACAACCGAGAGGTTTTTGAGTACATTTCAACGTGATATGTCTTACAGCTTTCGATAACGATGGGACAAGTATGTCTATCGAATGGGAACCAGCCCAAATCCATTCTGCACGATGCTTTGATCGTATACCTGGTAGAGATAAGGACGGTTCCGTCAGTTGAAATATGGGTAATTTGATTATCCGTGAGCAGATCATGGCCCCTTGACTCACGCTCGTTGACAATAAATGAATCCTATTTTTGCGGAAATGTCATGAAAACTTCAATAAAATTATAGATACCATCAATACCATGTGTTTTATTAGAGATGCTTATTGACAAGTAGTGCATACATGCAAAAAACGATTAAAATTAAAGCATCATTATTCGCAATCCTGAAGATTAATGGTCTTAATCTTCAATTACTTAAAATGATTTGTGTTCAATACTTTTTCTTACCACTCGCCAAATTTTGTCTGCATACTCTTTGCTAAGCTGTTGAAAAAATGATATTTGGTAGACCACTGATATCGCGACAAAAAATTAAGAAGCAAAGGTTGAAGGTATTAGTTATTCAGTATTACAATTAACTTATCCGCGCCAGCCTCTGACTCCGTAAACTCCAGCCTAGGATCTTTCCACTCATGACGCAAGTACAAGTTCACAGTAAATTCCTGATTGTTTTCGTCAATATCAAAAATGTCGAGAACGTAACCAGAAACCGTTATTACCAGGGGTTTATCTATAACAAATCGAGAAAGAAACGACTTTGAATTTTTAACGAGCTGAAAATCTTTTTATTCGTATTTAACCATTTTATTATTTTAGCAGGGCTCACCACCAAAGTCAGGTCTCACAGCTTTGTCATAATGCAAAAACTTCTGCTTGAGAAATCCGGACATCTTGGATCCCGAAGAGCTGTCGCATCTAATTCAAAAAATTTAACAAAGTATTTCGCACAATACCCCAATCGTTGTCAATATATTTTACAATACAGTTGTAACATGAAATTGTATATACCTTACTAGCTGTATGGTTAATAAAACACAACATAATGCCTTAATTAAACGCATTTTCTCCTGGAAATTAAAAAATGCACACAGTAATCAGACGACCAGACTGAAATGCCAATGACAAGGCTTACAGTTCTGCAATAACCTAGTGCATAGAGGCGTACAATGAAATGCAGACAAATTATTGGTCAGTAGGTAACTTCCTTTGACGAAAGCAAATTCAACGAGATTAAATGTTGTGGGCATGCTATATTAAACATTATTATTTAGCATCGATTTCAGCGATTGTAATGTAAACCATGATGCAAAAATTGTGGGTATCAGTGTGGCATAAAACAGATCATGTCTAAAACGCACATTTATACTTTGACCTCAGTATTAGTGGCAGTGCAAGTTTACGATTACAGATCCAGATTTGTTTCTCATTTTTTCGAAGCTATCATGTCCAGTTAAACTTAAGTGTGCTTGATTAAACCTTGGAAGGATATATATTTAATTTGTTTTTTAAGTAAATCCCCCTTTAGAGCAGATTAGTGCAGATATGAGGCTATTGTAAAGCAAGGATCGTTGCTGCTTCTTCGAAGAGAAATTGATTTGATGATGACAAGTGACTGTCTGGTTGACAACGAACAAGCTTTGACAAACGATAATAAAAGTTAAGCAACCTGCACATATAAAAATAGCAGCAAACAGGGCTGACACTTCAATGTATTCAATGCACCGTAACATTTACATAATTTTCTTAGCCAAAGTCCAGTCGACATAAATGAGCAGGCCGAGTTTGACCAGATACAAATTTCTACTTTTGTTGGTAGAATCAAGCTGAGATTGCGTAAGCGCAATCAATTTTTTATTCGTTTTCTTTCTCCACTACTGCTTGTTAACAGAAGTACAAAAAGTTGTATCTGAGTTTAGACTGGAAAATGATAACTTGGGTTATTCCCAAGATCTATTACAGAATTCACGGCAGAGTTTCGCGTTGCTGACATTGACCTTGGGATTTCATTTCATTAGTTAAATCCCATACTGCACAGAAACTAGAGATTGAGATTAGAGAGACATGTTGCTCGAGACAACTCCAATACACATTTTACACATGTCATTGTATAAAATAAACATTTATGTAATGCGCAGTATATTTTAGTACATATCGTCTATTAAATTCTTGTAATTTTTGTTAACATATCAATTGCCACGCAAATTACAGTAAAATGTAAATGAATCCAGTATTACTATTTACTTAAAAACACAAATATGTTGCTGTTTTACTTTTGATTTTGAACTTTTCTCTGCATATACAATTCGAAAGGAATTAATGCAAAGCGTTAAGGCTGGAAACAGTAAAAATGTTTTTATGAAAAGCTATTATTTGTACATATTGTAAGTGGCAAGTGGAATTTCACTCAATGTACATTTCATACTGCAGAACGTAAATTCTATCTTTCTGCATCTGATTGTAAAACTATCACCAATAATAATATTTGAAATGTAAAGCTTGCAAAATCTAAGGGCAATAGGTATCTATTCTTTTCTCCATGCTATTCTAAAACAAAGTTTAGCCAGCATAATAAACATAAATTCAGTTACATAGTCTGAACTGAATAATTTAGCTTCTACGAAATCTCCGTTTCATGACATGACGATAACAAAATGAACCCACCAAAATTTTAGCATATTAGCATAAAAACTTGCTTTTATTATAATTATAACAAACTTAAATATCTATGCATTTGTACATAATCTCAAGAGATCACAAAGAACCATACTTATCATATTTATTTGACTAAAAGAAATAAAATGCAAATGACCACCAGAACATTACCAAATGCATCATAACCACAACAAACAGTACAAAACAGCTATGTCTTTTCGCTTCTTTCGGTGTTTTGATCTTAATAGCCATCGCACTACTACCTGCCCCCTCCTCATCCTCTTCCTCGACGAACACAGTTCCTTCCCTCAATTTGACCACGTTACCTGTCAAACGCTTCCTGAATCGTTCCCTTTTCCGTCTTCTTTCTTTTCTTAGCTTGATTTCCTCCTGAGTGCGGGGCTTTCCATCCTCGCCCTGTAACTCGTACTCAATCGGATTCAGATAAACTGGCGTTTCTCCTTCAAGTAGAGTGTCATTGTGAACCAGGCTGATGGAATGTGTGCAGGGTAACTGTCGTCTTGAACTTTTCTCACGATCCGTCTTTATGTGAGTTAATACTTCTAGCTAATCAACCGGAGAAAGTGTGAACCTAAGAAAGGTATTTTCAACCGAGACTTGGACAGGAAATGAAACAGTGAGTTCTATATGTTTACCTGTTCTTGCGAAATGGTTATGCGTTCTCGCAAAACATAATATCTAGCCACTTTCCAGCAGGGCGGCACTGGGAAACTGGCGTCATTGTAATAATAGTAGTCAGAAGAGTCCGGAAGTAGCCAGGTAGGAGACCACGGGGTGTCCAGTTCAACTGTGTTAAGTTCATCATCAAAGTCATCGGACTGAAAATCCTTACCGTGAAATTCCTGGGCAGCTTTGATTACTGGTTGAAGGAAGCGATTATTTTGGGGGGCAATCTAAACCACACATGGTAATAAGCATGGTCAACAGTATATTGCTAATTCTGCATTATATTTAGTATATGATTTATAAAATGCATTACTTCGGCTATAACTGCTACAATAACGGCTACTTGGTCTCCATTATATAAACTCTGCATAAGATCTTTTTCCAACTCCACGTCATCAAAATCTTCTTGTGCATCGGGAAAAAATCGACGAATTTCCGCAGGTGTAATGGTTCGAAGAAAAACAAACTGTAGTTCCAGGGGAAATCTCTTACCATCGATTTGATGCATGGTACGGTGTTTTGGAGCCCTGCGAAGGTCGCAGTAGTAAAGTGTGAGGAAGTTGAAGTCATACTTTGTAAAGCTTTCAGTGTTGCCGAGTGGGTCAAAGTTGTCCATCAGGTAAACATGGTCAAGGGCGCGGGGTCGTATTTCAACTGCTCAAATTGCAGAAAACACTTCTTGAACTTGAAAGGAATTTAGAAATGAGTATCGTAGAGTAAAGTAGTTTAATCATCTTACTTCCATGATATTTGCTTGGATGACCGAAAAACCAAACTGAATGTTGAATGTTAGGATGTCTGATTAACAAGTTTAAAGTTTCTGGCATGCGTGCAGTTTCCCCTGCAAGTTTTAGTTCCTTTCTCTCTTTCACTTTCAACTGTTAAACGTAATAAACTTGATATACCTACTTACAAAGTCATCCATATCATATTAAGAAATGGACGCATAAAATATTACCTCTGGTGTATGAACCCTGTTGGTTTCAATATTAATTGGAGAAAGCCAGTTAGTTTGGCAAAAACTTTCAGCGTACAACTTTTCTAATTTGGGAGGAATAGTTTTTGGCTTCATGTCTCCGTGACTCTGCTCATGTTTTAGAACAGCTCGCTGCCAGGATTTTTCAGTTGGGAAAGGATTTAGCTGCCTGTAAGCAAGGTCCCTGTTTCGCCATTGAAGCGGGCCTGGAAACAAAATATTTGCAACCTTCAATTCAAGGTCAACCTCTGTAAATCTTGCATATTTTGTATAAATAAAAAATCATTGACCTAACGCGTCGTTGTCAGCATAAGTAAATCTTGGCATGTCATCCTTGGCAGTCACAGTCGTAGTTTCTGTAATATTAGTCGCGTCATCGTCGTCGCTGTCGTAGTCAGTGTCCGTTGATGGTACAATTGATTGCGAAGTTATGTGTAGCAAAGAACACAATGTGGTTAGCATAGACGTGTAAACCAAAAGTTTGAAGCCATTAGGACACATGATTTCGTAAATCGTTTTGAACTGTTTGTTTGCTGGAACTAGGTAATTTATAACTACAAACTACGTGTCTTTCGTAATACAGCAACGCTTCTTATCCGAACTCCCACTTTAACGGTAACCAGACGCCTAAACTCAAATGCCACGGAAACAATGAAACCAGTACAAGCGTAAAACAATCTTGTTTCGAAACAGGAATCGGTTTAATCGTGACGTTTAATGATTATTACAGAGTTTCGATAGCAAATAGTTGGCAGTGGACCATCATATCACAAAAACTGGATTGTGTGCCAGGGCGCGGGTTATCTGTTGCAAGTTTCAACGTAGTTTAACTTTGAAAGACAATGTCCGAAAACGGGGGTGCCACCATTAAGGTGTGCACTATTAATGGGGTGGGTATGGTGGGTGAAGTAGTAAGCTCTGTCTATAAAGAGGTACGTCAATGCAGCATATAAAAGAACTAAACTTTGATTTTTAAATTCTCGTCTATTGATTTTCATTTCACTTGTCATTTTTATGCATCTACCTTATCAGAAAATTATTGATGATGTGAAATTCGAATGGGAAACAAGCTTAGAGTTGGAAGAAGGACAGAAGCATATCATTTCTGGAAATTATGCTTGTCGAACTCACACAAGCGAGAGCCTTTGGCGTTTTGAATTGAACCCAAATTATTATGACCCGCGTACTGGCGAACACTTTCTTTCCGCGTACTTAACTTTGGTTAAGCTTCCAGAAGACACTGCAGTTGTAGGGGCTGTCTTTAACCTGTATTTACCGGGTAGTAGTGGAGATACACAAGATCAACCGTACGGTAAAAGTTAGTTCAAATACGCCTTTTGTAATGGTATGATATAACATTATATTTGTAAACATGTTTTATTTGCTTTATGTGATTTTGTAGCCATTGGCTTAACAAAGTTTTCGCAGGGTCATCTCACCCATGGGATTCCTAACTTCATTCCTTACATCAAATTAGGAGCTGTTGGGAATCCGAAATCAAATGAAAAGTTTGTAATTGCAGTGGAAATGCACATCATTCAGGATGCAGGCATTGAGATGGAAGATAAACGGGAGAGTCCAAGGAGGTTCACTCCTGAACCGCCCCCTTTTGATGTGAATGAACCGTTAAACCCAAACGGAAGAATTTTATTCGGAGGTGATGTATTCCGTGTGGATACCAAACGAATCCATCGTAAGTAAACTTTTAAGACTTTATTTTGGACACTTTTGAGATAAACTAAAGTTAGCACCCTTTTTAATCTACAGATTTTACTAATTTTTTCGACAAATACATTTACCAACCAACTTCCAGTCGACGGGAACAAGAATTCAAATCTCCGGATTTATCAAAAGTGGACGTTTTTAACGGAAGCAAAATTTTAGCCTTGAGGATTATCGACTTTTGTCACACTGGAAAGCTTTCCGTTATTCCAAAGAGGTTGACGGGCTTGGCGAACATTTTAAAAGCAGCTAAACAATTGAATATCATCCCATTACAAACTTTGTGCCAAGACGAGATTCTGGTACACAGACTCAGCGTGGAAACTTTTACTGACATAGTTGAACTCGCCAAACAAAATTGCTTTGACGAAACGGTTGTCTACATTATGCTTTATGAATTTTTGACAAAGTGAGTTCTCATTATATTTATGTTCGTATACCACCAAGTCAAATTCAAAACTTGTCAATTGAAGGACTCTTTATGCATTTTACATTTATATGAATACGGTTTCATTTTTTATTCTAGAGAGATTGGTGAGCTGGAGAAGAATGATAAGTATCGTGAAACGTTTGCGAATAACTGGAACTTCTATGCGAAACTAATGCATCATTATGAGGTTGAGTTACAAAGTACTAACGAGAGTGAGAGTGGAAGCGAAAGCACGTAGAGCAATTGTTATCCAGCTATAGTGTATATCAAATATTGTACCACTAATTCATAACTTTGTAATCTATAAAGTATTTAAAATGTTTTGTGAATAACTTTAGTGAAATGATAATTTAAGTAGAAATTAATGTGTCGTTATTATCCAAGCTGAAAGATGTATTGTAAAAGTTATATATGAAAACCGGTTCTAGTTTTGCATACAATGATTTGTATATTGAATATAATTGAAGAATAAATTTAACTAATGAAACATTCTGACTTTATAATAGCCCAAAGAGACTTAATATTAATAGATCTATTATAAAACTAGCATATTAGCAATTAAGTGGCAATTCTATCAAAAGATTGGTATATTGTGTACTTGGTAGTATATCTGCACATTAAACCGAAAGCACGCTACTTCTTTATGGTGCGTGAACAAAGACACGAGGGGCAGCGCGCTAATGAATTCATCATCTGCTTCAACTCTTCAGCTGTTCTCAATCTAGTGAGCTGTCAGAAAAGTTTCCACGTTTTAATTTTCAGTGGAAGAAATCTAATGACAATTAGTGGAATTGTCAATTAGTCAGAGATTCAGTTGGCCTATTGGGGGCTCCTCATTTACCAAGTTCCATTTGGTTCGCTTTGGTAAGATTTTGACAAAGGTTCTTCCATTATCAACTTTGCAGAAAGTTTGTATTAAACTGTCATTATATATTATGTAGGATTATCATTTAATTGTGATTGTATGATTTTATGTGTTTTAGACAAGAGAAAGAAAGACTTATAATGGAATCGGAACTGGAAAAATTTCGAAGGAAAAAGAATCTTGAAGAGAAGACGCAGGCAATTAAAACAAAATTTTCAACAACGGCAAACGCTTGGGTCAGCTCCTTTTGTGCGGCTCTACTTCCAACCTTTAACGATGAGGACTATGAAAATGCTGAAGAGGAGGTTTACAATGAGCATGATGATAAGGATGCAACTGGACAGCGACTTACAAAGCGAAAGGGCAGTCGAAACTCACAACAGCAGCAGCAGCAACATCAAGAAGACGAAGCAATTGCAAATGGAGGGGTTAACAAAAAGTGGATAATGTATTTAGTAATTTTCTTTAGATTTTTAGCTTGGCTATTAGTCTACGTAGGGTTTGTAAAGATAGGCTTTGGAGCAGTGTATTTTACCATTTCTCTACTGATTTTCATTTATTGGAATACGAGAAAGAAGCGAAGGAAGGGGGAAGTTAGTGCGTATTCTGTGTTTAACAAGGATTGTCAGTCGATTGATGGAACCTTGAAGGCTGAACATTTAGAGAAGCAAATGCTGTACAGAAGCTAAAATTTGCGTTGTTAAAATATTATAATTTTCTTCCATGTTTTCATCATTTCGAGATTTCGAGAGATTTTGAATATCATTCATAAAATGTATAAAAATCGCAATAAAGCCTCGTTTACTTTTTTACGTGTACATTGTACGTACAATGTTCTTTGTAGTTGTAGAAATCCTCCTATGAACAGTAAACTATAATTGACAGAATTTAATAGTGATAAGATACTTTCATTAATGAAGCTCAAGCTCACCTCTTTCTTGTATCATTGGTCCCACCCTCAGTGGGACTAAACTTAGTTTTTGTCTTGTTCTTTCCCCTATTACTTATCGATAAGGCGAATGGAAGTTGTACAACTGCCAAAGACTATCAAAAAGCTGGTATGAAACTCCACAATGAATACCGCATAAAACACCAAGTTGTCCCAATTCAACTAGATGACAAGCTCAACCAACTCGCGGATGAATGTGCAGCATATTACGTAAAGAGAAGTGCTGTGGACCATTCTTGCAGCAGGAAAGGCAAAGCGGGCGAAAATTTGTACAGGTCATGGAATATGGAACTGAAGGCAGTTTCCGCAGTAAAAAGGGCAGTAGATAACTGGTACAGGGAAATTGACAACTATGATTTTACTACGGGGGAGGAAAAGGATAGGAACAAAGGTCCAGTGGGTCATTTCACCCAAGTTGTATGGAAAGATAGCATTCAACTGGGAATTGGATGGGCGAAAAAGACTGGAGAGATGGATGAAGAAGTTGTAGTGGCACTGTATAGCCCACCTGGCAATGTTGGAAGCAGAGCCCCGAAAAACGTGTTTCCAGCTGGACCCCCGGGAAGCAAGAGTAAAGATGCTGCCGATGATAATTGTGATAATGGCAGCAGCTCCGCCGACTCAAAAGCTAGCAACTCCGCAGAGTCGAAAGCTAGCAGCTCCACAGATTCAAAAGCTAGTAGCTCCTCAGAGTCAAAAGCTTTGATGTTGGCGTCTATTGTAAAGCTGACCTCTGCACTGGCTTGCGTCATCTTTAGTTTTAGATAATTTTTGCTTACAAACAAACTGCCAAATGACAAATGCCAGTATTGAATATTGAATGACTAGAACATTAAAGTCAATAATTATAATGCAATGTCAAATGTTTTGCATTTATCTATTTATATCCATTTTTCATTTATTAATCATTAGTCAAAAGTAAGTCATTCATGAATTATTTAATTAATTATTTAATTGCTCATACGTTTTTTGTGTGCAAAGAAAAGTGCTGGGCATATAGTGTTAATTACTGTCTATATGAATATCGATGTCCATACAGTTACATTTTTCAAATTTAAATTATGCAAAAACCAACAAGGACACTAGAAAATCAATGGCTTGGTGTAAAATCAGCAAAAATGTGTCATAACTCACAACAAAAAACGGGTAAGCCGTTTGAAGCTTGACTTCTTGACATGATAAGAAAAATCTTCTCAACTCTGATTTACGTTCACTCACTTTTCGGCCAATTTTAATAAATTGCCTACTTTCCCACAGAATTTTTCCAAATAATTGTGTCTCGTAATATTCAACTAGCATGGCGCAAAATCCTGCAGACGGAACTATTAACCCCGCTACACCCATTGCTCGAACATCGTCCGTATAGTGAATGCATAGGAAAGAGGATAGCACAATGATAATTAGGACTAATGCGTGGTGCATGCTTACCCACTTACTCTTCAATACCTGATTTGCAAGCAAATTGACAACTTGCTGACACCTGTAAAACTTCATAATCATTTTACCATCAATTAAACCTAGTTGCGTGGAGTAGCGTGGCTTTCCTTGAAATAGAATTATGGAACGGGAGGTCAACCCCGGAATCCAAAACTGGTAAAATTCCAAGTTCAAAAGGCCTAGGGATATGGGCAGGTACACTACGTTTCCACAGAAAAAGAGACCACAGTCCACCATGAGCATCAAAGGAAGGAATCGGAGCGTGGGCTGTGGTTTCATTTCCAACCACTCAGTTAGTGATCGGTGAACTGGTTCATAAGGGTGAAGAATGGTAAAACCGTACAAAATTGGAAGGGCTATTGAACATACGTTGACCAAATGAAGTAAGAATTCCGCCTTGCGTCCACCGGCATCCTGACCTAACGGTCGATAACCGTTGTGAAGCTCCAGCTCGTCTGAATTTATGATGTGATAGGGGTAATTAGATACTGTGTAATTTTGCAAGGAAATGTGCTATAAATGGCATGAGTACTGCTTTACTTACTCAGCATCCATGTATTAACGTCTATCACAGCATTATTAACCCGCCAAAGTATATGGCGACGCTCAGCCAGCATTATTGCAAATCCTACCGCGTTCGCAATGAAGCCACAGGCTAAGGCGTCAATTGTGAGGTATATGAGACTTCCCAGTATCACTTTTCCAGATTGGGACCGAAGGTAAATCGTTTCCTCTTGCATGTTTTTGCCAAATACTATGATCGTGTTGTTATAAATTCGCTGCATTACGGTCATAGTATACACGGACGCCCCACCAATAATCAGCCACCAGTTCCAAAGATGCCAATATGGCGAGGCTTGCATACGGTTTCGCTTCCGATTCCAGTTGCAAGGAGAACAGAAGCAGAAATTTATGAGGTAGACGCGGAAAGCTAGTAACTGGATTATACGATCGTTAATCATTGTGTCGTTTCTGCTGTGGAGGTTTAGGTTTAGCCGCTTTGAAACTTTGAGAGTAAATGTAACGGGTCTTTGCAAAATTTCTTGTTATAAGGCTAATTTTCACGAGCAATATGTTTTAGGTCATGGAAGTGGTTTTGTTCTATTTCTAAATTAAAAATTATGTATAGGTACCTTGTACCTCTGCCGATGTTTCGAAACACGATAACTACGTAATTTATTTGAAATCTCAAAAAAACTAAAAATACGATTTTGCAAAGGAATAGAAGTACCTTAAACTTCAAGCTTTGAAACGCGTGGAATTTACATAAGCGGAAAAAGATCAAACTTTGTCAGTCGCGTGCTTCGTCCTACGTTTATATGTATATCGAAATATAATAGTTAATTTCAGTATGAAAAACTGCATAATTAATAACTGTGAATTGTAATAATATATCAGAAACTAGAATGTTCCTGCAGAAATCTTATATTTAATTTGTAGTGAATAAATATTTAATGGTTGAAATAAAATAATTTAGTACTTAGGTATTTTGTACTTACGGTTTCTTCTAAAACTTTTTTTAAAATTAGCATTGTTTTACGTTATAAAAAACGTGTAAACTGAGGACTGAGAACTAAAAGGTAAAAGGGGTTGTTTAAATCTCGGTCTATTTATCGAAGTCGAAGTTTTTATAAACAAAATTACCTATTTACAAAGACAAATTGTTATAATAAACATGATGGCTTGTCTTAGCTTAAAGATAAGTCCGTAGGAGCACTACAAGTTGTATTGCATTTAAAGTAAAAGTTGTGTACTAAAGAATTTCATGTTTCAGATTGTCATGCAAGTCCATTGTATACCATTTCCAAAAGCAACAGAAGAATGAATTGATTGGATTTATTATTTAATTCATTATTGTTCATGAAGTAAATTAAAGAAGTCCGAATTTGATGGGGGGTAAGCCTTGGATGGAAGGACAATTAATATTTGAATTGGAAAACGGATTAGTTAAATTTAAGTCTCATGTGCGATGGGATGTTGCAAAAGCAAAGAAGAACCATGGGATATGAATTTTAAAGAAACGGTACATACTAGCATTTAAAATAATAAAATGCAAAATTGCGTGCGCACTTTATATGATGAACTCTTAAAATGTCAATTTTAAAGAAGCGGTAATCGTAAACAATTTGATACTAACTTTTAGGAACTTAGTTCCAATCGATTGGATGCTTACTGGGAGAACATAAAAGGCGAAGAAGCAACGTAAATCAGATTACAATAGTTTTTATTCATGATAAGAACTTTTCAGTTTCAGTTAAGTTCATGACAAGAACTTTAAACAAACGAACATTTCAAAATGTTTTCAAAAAGGTTTGGAATGGCACCCCATTTTGCTCCCTGTACAAGATTTGGCATGCTTCCTGGGGTGATCCGAGTGAAAGTAGGGTTTTCTGGTGGAACCACGCCAGATCCAACTTATGAACAAGTGTAGGTTATCGCATATTCCGAATCGTATAAGCCGTGTATATGGTATAACTTTTAACGTTTGTAAATCAAAAATAAAATCATTAGAGGGGACCACACTATAGCTTTAACTGTTGAGTACGATTCTAAACGAGTTAAATACGAGCAGCTTTTGGAAGTGTTTTGGAGCTACCATGATATATTTTTATCCAGTGAGACCCCTGAGGTATACCAACAATTTTACTGATACATTTTAGTCTAGATTTAGCATTTTATTTTTTACGAAATGTTATTCAGAATCAGTCGACAATCTTTTACCATAATCCCGAACAAAAACAAATTGCAGAGGAATTAATGGCTAAAGAGCAGAAAAAGCATGAGCACCAAATCGCAACTGTGATCCGACCATTCAAAAACTTTACTAACAGTGACGAGTAAAGAGAATGTTTTAAGAAATATTACTTGTGGGAAAAAAATCCGATAAAATCTTTTGATATTTTTACAATTTAATGCATTTCAGCGAGCATCAACATTTCATCCTACAATCTAGCCCAGAACTTATGAAGCTGTTAAGCAAGAGACTCCGTCCCCATCAAATGGCGCATTCTCACTTGGCTTGCAGACTGGAAGGCTACATTGCAGGATTTGCGACACCAGCCGAGTTTGACAAGGAACAGATTGCTGACCTCCATATTCCAGAGAAAGTGGCACACGTGGTGAGACGAATATGCGAGCAAAATCAAATTCCGGAACCAGGGGTTGACCACATGAACGATTGGGGATAGCAAAACATGAGCACGCTCATGAATAGTTTATTACGCGAGAATTAATATTTAATGCACTTGTGTAGATTCATAATAAATTATTAATAAGTAGGATATTTATTGATTGTCATTAATTATTTCCAACTTGTAATAAAAGTTGTCTTATTTCAATTACAATTTTTAACCAAATTGCTTGAACTTTACTGTCTACAAAAGTGCTGTAACTTATCATTATAGCATTTACGCCTTGAAATTTTCAAGTTGAAAATGGAAACACCTGTACTTTTTTTGCTGACGATCTTCGTATCGTCAGCCACTTACATTGCAACAGCGGAATCAAACATAGTAAGTTAACAATAATTTACTAAAACCTGAGAAAGTTTTACATTAATTTGATCATTTTGTAATCACAGGTCACAGTAACAGCGGATCCTCCAGTTTCGTCATCTTCACCCAGTGGACAGGAGGTTGACAATGAAGCTAGTGGCTCTTCTTCAAGCAGTGGTGGACCCGAACCGGAAGCAGAGGCAACTGTAGAATCTTTGAATTTCCGACTGCGCTATGTAGAAGAAGCACTAGTAGCTTACTCCAGGAACATTATTAACTTAACCAAACGAGTAAAGTATCTTGAGTCGAAATTACAAGTCGAAGAAAATGTAGAGGAGAGTAAAGGAAAGGGAAAGGGATCAGAAGCTAGACGTTTTAAACCTGGTCCTTATTATCAGAAAATTCAATAAAAGATGCAGTATTTATGTGAATTAAATCATGTATAAGGAGTGGTGTTATCAATTCTTTCCCATCTATGAGTGCTGATTCGATTACTAAAACGGTTATAGTAATGAAATGCATGCGTATGAGGAGCTTTTGCATGAACTCATCACTTGGTTAAGCACTTTGTAATACTTATGTAGTATTTTGAATACCGCTACTATACTCAGTTTTCTGAATCCCCACGCTAAAAATCTGAAAATTATGTCTAAAAAACTTTGCACTGAAAGTGCTACTTAACTTAAAGTTCAGAATGCACTTGTTATGTACGTAAGTGCAAAGATGTTTTCTTATTCATGACCAAAAACCGAAAAATGAAATCTGTTGCGAAGAAATTGCATATCAGTGGATTCAATGGTTTAACGATTTTTATTGTTCAAAGGAAATAAATTACTTGAGCATTTTGTGTTTAAAAACTGATGTCACTTTTGGACACAGTTGGAAATTAGGTTTAAAAGGTCATTCAATAATCAATACTGATAACAAATAACAACGTTTAGCTAGGAACTGCGTTTAATGGACAAGAACGGTGGTTGGTGCGGCATGGGCAACGGCCACAGTCTTGTGCAAAACTGGAGTAGCAAGGACGGTTGGAGCGTGGTGAACAACGGGGGCCACGGCGTATCTCTGGATCACTGGAGTGGAGACAACAGAGTGGGAGACGACCTTGTGAACCACGGGAGCAGCGACGACCTTCTGGACAACGGGACTAACAACAACCTTTGCTGGGGGAGCACGGTAAGAGTAGCTGGAAGCGTAGGCAGTTGGCACATAAGCGGTCTTGTAGAGAGGGCCGGTCACGACGGTTTTATGGACAACTGGGGTAGCCAAAACTGGAGCATGGTGCACCACAGGGGCAGCATGTACAGTGTGAACAACGGGGGCAGCAACTACCTTCTGGACTACTGGAGTGGCAATAACTGGGCTGGAAACAATGGAAGTTGTGAGAACCCCAGCGTTGGCAAGAGCCAAGGTGGAAAGGATGGTGATGGCAATCTGTGGGAAAACGAAATTATAAATTTTAAGGGTCTGAAAATGTCTAGCATTTCAATAGATTTGATAGCAACAAATCAAAGTTTGCTTACGGCTTGCATGATGGCTGTTTTTGTGTTTTCACACGAAGTGTTTTGTAAAGATGACTGAATAAGGTGGTTGAATCTGGTCAAGTGATTCCAAGCAAGCACATCTTCCATCCTTTTATACTACATTTTGATTTTCTGACGTCGTTGGTGCCGTTGGCGGTGTCGATGAATTGAATTGAGCAGGTAAAAAATCCTGGAATTGATTTTGGTAAACACATTGGAGATCGGTCGTAGACACTTTTTTAGGAATGCGGCACCTATATTTTAATTGAAACCAATCACGCTTCTTGTGCGTTAGACAGGTCGTTACTTTGGTCGTTTGTTAGCTTGTCTGCTTGATTTGTTTTGTGCTAAGTGAATGCATTGACAGAAAAGTATCATCATTAGCATTGTTTGGACTATCTTCTCATATTTTACTTCCTTACATATAATTTACTTGTAACTTCCTGTTAATCTTGTTGAGCATTTAGATTAAGAGACACTTGTACATGTTCTTCTTCAGAGATGACATAGGTACGTAAAGGCATCGTAAACTGTGGCAAATTGTAAGAACTTTTGTTTGGTTTATGGGTGAATACAGTGAAGTGCGTGCCAAGTTTAAGGTCGACTTTGCAGTATTATATCTTGTTCATATTCAAACGTTTAAGCATGGCGTGAGTCAGTAACCAGTAAGAAAAGAAAAGAATAGAAAACCAATGGTCAATATTTAGTTATCGAGTCGCATTGCATGAATTGTTATGCATGTATACTATTTTTTAGTGGCCAATAAAATTGTTAACTGTTAAAAAAAGGTGACGTTGACCAGTGGCTCACATAACACTGTTTACAAACACGATGGACGAACGGACGCAAATTACGCTACAGAATATATACCTATATATTTGCATGAAGCATACTTTTGCCTTCGCCTGGCTCGTTTGCTTCATAAAATTGTTGATGTCCCTGGGTGACCATTAATGTGCGGAACATTTGCATTAAATCGGCAACGGCAGACGACAAATTACAATCTGTAAAGCTATAGCTTTGAGTAACACAGCACCACGGGGTTGTTATATTGTATACAAACGGCAACCGTTAACAAACATAACTGCGCTCGTTCATGAACTTTGGGAAGAGGAAAAAACCATGCATACACATTCATTCAAAACCTAACCGTCATTGGATGTTATTCAAATCAATCCTGAAAGCCTATCATGTTCTACTTGTTTTTATGACAAAAACTTGTTTTACCTTTACCTTATAATTCTTTAACCGTTTTCTAATGACAATATCAATTTAGAGAAACACCTTGTAACGATGAATTTACTGACAATATCAATTGTACCATTCGGGTACCATTTTAATGTGATTTTAATCAAATCATGATACAGACTTAGCGTTTTACTAAAGTTCTTAACCCTGAAAAATCCAGTTTCTTGCCGACATGCGACAAGAATTAGTAAAATTAATAGCCATTTAAGTCCAACTTGTACATTAAGATGATTATAGAGCACTAGAGGTAGCCGATTTTTTTGAGGAGTCAGACGTTTTCTTGGTAGAAGGCGCATGTTGTATTGCATTGGAAATATTTCTTAGCCTGTGGACAAGGGATGGATGATTGTGGTAGCATAATTGGTACACTGGATCGGATGAAGGAAACGTTGTCTGCTGCTCCATAACGATTTTGATTAGAGCCTTGGCGAAATGATTTCGATATCCTAGCTTCACCGCAGCAAACGTGTCAGCTTCCTTCTCGGTCCAATGTGAATGCATTTGTGAGAGCAATTCAAAAATCTGTATGACACCAACCTCAAATTTTAAAATCGTTCTACTATTCTTGCTCTTTTTGTATAAAACTGGGGTAAAGTTTAGCTTTATCTAACTACAGCTATCGTTAGATGACTTACTGCATAGTATAGTCGCAATACAATGTAATAAGCTACAAATGCACCCGGTAAAATGGTTGGACCAATGTCGCCCAGTGTCCAAAAACGAAATATTCTCAAAACGGTTTCGTTGGAACGTACAGCATAAACAAGCATCCAAAAAGAAATATGCCAGACATGCCAAATCCACAAAGTTTGACCCGAATGACCATAATACCAGTGACCTAGCTCGTGGGCGATCACAGCTTCAACTTCTTTCGTGGTCAAGGAAAGGGGCGACGGAGGTTGTGAGGATGGATGGTGATGGTGGTGGTGTTGCTCTTGATTATGGTCATGATTATGATTTCCTTGTTCTTGTTGAGGTTGCGCAGGTACTGGTGTCTGGAGTAGTCCAGGACTAGGCTCTTGATTATGATTATCTTCATGGGACTCTTCGTGTGGGTGGTAGTCATTTACACCTTGAAACACGAAAATACGACGAAAGGACAAAAATCCAAAGTAAAATGCGGTTGTTTGCTCCGAAGTGCTCGGGAACAGAACAACGCTTTCTTTCGGAAAGCCAACACGTTGACAGAGAGCATGTACCCGATTTTCCAGAATAATGTCAGATCGGGTTCGGCCAACACCCCTTGTTCGGCGAACATGCATAAGTTCTTCGTGCTCACTGAGCAGTATCCAAACATCAGCAAGAGGATACAAAATTACAATTAGACTGGCCATAAGGATCAGTATAAAAATTTGAAAAGAGACTGAGCTGCTATCCAGGTATATTAGTAACTTGGTGGCCAATCCAGCCGTTATTGCAACAGGGATCAAACCAGCAACCACATCTGCAAAATACTCCAGGAAAAATTGGGAAACTTTCCAGGTTCCATACTTTGCACGGTGCATGATATGAAGTGCATACGTTGGAAGCATGAGTAGCTCATGGTAAAGAAAACAAAACATGGCAAAAGTCATATTTCGCCCTATAACAGGACCCACGAACTGTGGCCAAATGAAGTTGTAATAGTCAGTAGACTTCCAAACCGAGTCAATGTGGTTGGTGATCATCTAGAATATAATAGAAATCATTTATGAATCATTTCAAGCATCTATGAAGTTGCAAAAGCTGAACTGAAATCCACCTACGATCCAAAGGAAGGTCATGTAAATTTTCTTGAAAACTTGAATTTTAATCTTTTCCATGCAGTACTCTCGGCTATAAAGCAAATCCTCTCTGTGGTAAATTCCTTCATCATATTTGCTCACAACCGGAGGGATTTCTCGTGTGGTTTTGACGTGCCAGTACTACCTTGTGAAAAAGTCGGTTACATTATTGCATTGAATTTCATTCAAATATTTCAAATTCTCAATAATATAATTAACAAACGAGATTTTAAAAAACTTGTGTGCTTCGCTCGAATACCTGCCTTTGAAGTATGAAAATGGACACAATCAACTCTGCTAGAAACAGCAACGAGATCAGTATTCTAATTCCCGTGTATGCTTCGGACACTGGTAAAGGTCCCGTTCCCACTTCCGGAGGTGGAGCTGGTGGAGGCTCGGGTGGAGGCAGTTGGGGAGGGTATTGGTCAAAACCAAATGCGACCATCGTAAGAATAATCTTTTCTGTCCTCCTTTCTTTCAAAAAGCATTAGGAGAAGAAATCATCGTTGCCAACCTTCACCCGAGTTTGGTTTCCGGTTCCGGGTTCATTTCAAAGTGGTTGGTCTTTGTTAAACCCGAGAAGTGGTACAGGAATACCTAATACTAGTCTCAAGTAACCCCATAGCAATGTCTTTGTTCCTTTACCTCAGAAACGCTTGTGACTTGGCTAGTGCACAGCACAGTGCACAATGGCTTGGGTTTGAGCATCAGTTCAGCAAGCGTCATCTATGAGCAGCTCATCGACTAACGCAGCGTGTTTGAGAGAACGAGAGGCAAATGCATGCCGTGTGCGGTATATGGCCAGCATTGCCTTGCCGTCTCATTCTGTTCTAGACTCTGTGAGTGTCAAGTGTGTAGTAGCAAAGGTGTGAATCTGGCAATTAATTGTCCAGTGACGAGCAGTTAAAAGTTTTGAAAATTTAGTCCTCCCGGCAGAACCTTTTGAAGGTGCTTGTTCTCCATTTGGAGCTAAGGCTTAACAGCAACTTGCACTAATTTCCACAGTACAATTTCTCGGAATAATTTCCCCTTCAAATTTTTTCTTCGCACAACCGAAGTATTTTTTAAGAAAGTTTGCAACTTTTTTAGTGAAACTGATTAAAAATGGCCGTATCCACTGCTGAACTTGCCTGCGTCTATGCATCTTTGATCTTGGCTGATGATGATGTCGCTATTACCGTAAGTTTTTAATAATTGCCGGTTTGGCTTATAAAAATAAAATTTATGGAGGATAGGATGATTGAATGAGAGATTTGTTAAGATTTATATTAACTGTTTATGATTTCCGGTTTATTTTCAGGGTGAAAAGATCCAGACCATCCTGAAGGCGGCTGGAGTCGACATTGAGCCCTACTGGCCTGGACTTTTTGCCAAGGCCCTGGAAGGTACTAATTAGAAAACGAATTTGAAAAGTGTTTGTATGTACGATTGGTTTTGTGGCTTTTCTTTGAACAAATTTGGTTGGTAAATTTGCAGGCATCAATGTTAAGGACCTCATCACCAACGTCGGATCTGGTGTCGGTGCTGCTCCTGCCGCTGGAGGTGGCGGTGATGCTCCAGCTGCAGCAGCCCCAGCTGAGTCCAAGAAAGAAGAGAAGAAGAAGGAAGAATCCGAGGAAGAGGATGATGACATGGGCTTCGGTAAGCATTCCATAATTAAAAATATTTTAAATAGTTCCATATTTCGTATAAACTTGATCTTAGCAAGTACTGAATGAGCTAATTTGTAATATTTTAATTTTTCAGGTCTTTTTGACTGAGAATACAAGGCTTATGATCCTCAAAAGACTCTCCGGAAAGTTTCAGCGTGTTCGTTTGGCAGGAGAAATCGGATTAACGTGATAATCATGGTTCAAGATGCTGATTATTATTTTACTACGATAGTTTCTGTAAACAGTACGCTGGACGTTTTTGGGGTAGAAAATAAAAAACTTTAAAATAACCAAACGTTATGCATTATTCTCATTGTTATCTATCGATTATTTGGATTGTGTGAGGTGTAAAGTTTGCTTCACATTTAATGACATGTCCATTCAATAATATCCCATTTTATAAACGTCTTTCTTAAGTGGACAAGCATAAGTTATCTGTCAATCTTAGTTACTCTTCTGTTTTCATATTATGTTGTTTACAGAACGTAATTTGTTCTTACATGAAAATAGTTATTTTAGCTCATTCATTAATCCACACTAGCCACTAGCACTCAGTTTATTGCAAAAAATTCATACTTTTTGCGTTCCAATTTTATGACCTGGCCTTCATCATTATTCGAATAGGCAAGACATTATACAAACAGAATGTAGACTAGAGAGTAGACCATTTCTTTCAATCATCTTAAAAATCAATATTATTTATAAGCTGTGTGTCCAATTCGTTGTTGTTGTGTTGAGACATTATCTTTCATCTTTAATGTCTATAAGTACACACATGAACAAAACAAATGAATAATAGGTGAAAGTAATTTTCCATATTACCATTCCACTTTTTGGCAATGCAATAACATTCAAAAACGCTTCAAGCGCAGTACACAGAACACAACTATTTTACAAAAAGGCTTCCTTCCGTATACATACATAGTTCATGTATTTTATTGTACAATATTCAAAAAGTTTTCTTGTGGACTTGGAAAGTAGTAATTTAGTAATAGGTAGCTAGCACCATTTTAAAATACGTGTAGCATCAGTGGGTTGTATCCCGATTACAGAAATTCTACTACATATTCTGATGGTAATTCTTTTCTCTCCAGAAAATTTAGCGGAACAAAAAAGGGAAAATAGAGCACATGAAAAGTAAAATAAAGTTTCCGTTCTCTCCTGTCCACCCAATGCAACAGTTCATTGTGCAATAAATAAGTGACATGTCCAAAAACGTCAATCCAGTTTTCTTAGTGCTGAGGGCTATTTCTAATGCAAAAATGCAAACCCACTTTTCCCATAGCTGGGAAAATGCGAGACTAAAAGTTGTTTAGAACATCGCTAAGGATGGCTTATTGCTTTTTGCAGTCATTAAGCATAGTTTGTATTTCAAAAAATATTGTCTAATCAAATTATTTATTTATTTTTGTCATGTTGTTTAACTTTCCCTGTGCCCTTCACTGTCAATGAAACGTTGAAGGATATAAATCCATCGTATCCAAATAGACGTGTAAGTTTGAGCTTACTATCGAACGGAAAAGTCAAAACTAGTTTTAATTAGTAATAAACTTTCGACATTAGGCACCCTCGTCCCTCTTCCAATATGCAGACTAGAACTTTTATATCGATTAGTTTTGCAACGTGTGGAAAGTGTTCTGGCTGGGCCCAATGGCTATGGAAAAAGACCAGCATGCTAGTTGCAAGTGGAAAGTGACACCAATACTCTGTCATCATAGTCATCAAATCTGAATAACTGCTTTTGTCTCTTTGTGTGTCAAGAGTAGAGGAACTGGAATAGCTAATAGTTGATGGAAAGTCCTATCTTGGGACACTTTACTGGAGCATTTTATTTTGCCTGTTTTATGACTGCTACTTGTCAAAAAGTCCTCTAAATGCTTTCTTCAACATTGGCTTTTGGCTCGTCTGTATTTTTGGTAAAGGAAAACCAACAGGCCGTTACAGTTTCCGTTGTGACAGTTCAAGGGAAAGTAACAGGAAATAGACCGTAAAAGTTTTTAGCTACTACACGGCACAGCCATGAGCTTATACGAAAACGTGCGGGGTAATGTGAGATATGAGAATGTAGACAGAAATATATCTCCGAGTGATTCGCAAGGTGGTTATCAATCATCTAGCCAAACCATGAGTAATACACGGAACGAAAAGACGCTGGTATACCAGGTGGAGAGTGACATTCTCGAGCATAGCCATATCACAAAGCTAAGTCGTCGGACCGATCCTAGGTATTTCACTGGACGAGCTGGAATTGTCCGAATTCTCACTCTGATTTTATCTTCGGTTTCTGTGGCTCTGATGACCAGAGGTTATTACCCAGTTTCACTGGACAATGAGGACCCAGATGAGTCTCAGATCATCCTAATGATGAAAAGTAATCGTTTTAGCGGCTACGGAGAGACTGCATACACACTCAGTTCCATTGCATTTGGAGGTTGTACCGTTGCAATTTCCGGAACTTTCATTCTTCTTCTCTATCTCTTCCTGGAAGTGAGATGTGACTTGATTTGGGAGAGAATTGTAAGTATTTACAATGGTATCTTACACAGAAAAAATAAACAAAAATTAATACTTTTAAAACCTATAGAATCAAAGAGCTCACGTGCTGGCCTGCATCTTATCTGTGGCCGCTGCCTTCTGTGATGTTATGTCGATACAGAAAATCCAGGAGATTAACTGCAACACGTTACGGTGTAAGGAGGAAGTCCATAACACGAAGAACCTGAAATTTGAGGAGCCCTACTTTCCGCCATATTTCATTGCTCACTATGTTTCATTCGTAAGTAACTTTCCTCGGGTATTTTTAAAAGAAAAGTATTTTTTATTAATTTTCCAACGCGCAGTGAACGGTTTATTGAAATTTTAGGTGGGATTCCTAATAAATGCAATGCTATATTCGATTGCGTCCCGTATCTGGCTTCGTAATGATGACTAATACTGTTTGTGAAGTAATTTAATAAAACGTTAAATGTTCCACATATTGGTTTTCCTGTAAAAATTAACACTTTTGAATGTTTATTTTGACAACCATCAAAAGTCTAAAGGATAAAACAACAAAGATTACGAAGAAATGGTGATGACGTCTGAATTTCATTGAAATCGCTGGCAAAATATCTTGTCTGTATTCTCTTTGTAATAACTGACGTTTGATGTTTAAATGACCTTAGCTTGCTGCATATTAATGATATGCATGTTGCATGTGATAATAAGCTTTGATTCGTTCGTTTTTTTACTCCATTGTTTTTAAATTTACAACTTGTTAATACATATTAGCTCTGATGATTAATTTGGGTTTATTTGATGGAATTGGAATTGGGGGGCTTGATCTCACTTGAAGTTGGCTACAATAGCTGTGTTCCTTTAGAAAAAAGGTCGGGTCATTTTCCATACCCTCCTACTCTTATCGTTGCCTATTTTACAAAGTCATAAATAAATACTGTAGTAAATTTCTCGTGTCCTAGACTGTACTTTTATACCTTTAAATGTAATCAGTAGTTTGATGTTTTGGTTGATTGGATAACAGTAAAACAACAAACACAAACACGGTTTGCTTTGATTTTGATAATGATGCAAATTCAAATTGGTATACCCATATCCCCATCCCCTCACAAAAGTATAAAAACTGACTCATTCAAAATACAAACTCTGTATTTGACGGTCGACTGAATATTCATATCATCATATCACTAACTCTTTTATCATTAAAACGTTTGTATTCATTTCATTTGAGCCGATGAGCCAATACACTGGGATAATTATTTCAGACTAAAACAAACATATCATAATCAGAAATGAATCATGGTGTTGTAAAATTAACTCAAGTGCAATTTGTTGTAGTTTTATTTTGTCAACTAGTCAAATTATTTTGTTTAGTAGTAGTAGTGGTCAATTATCATTTATGCATACAAGTTGTCTGTGCTGGATCGTTCTGCAAGAAAATTGTAGTCACCTATCAGTTTCATATAATATTGCAAAGGAAAAAGTGGGGCAACCTGATATAGTTTTGGAAGTTTGCGAGTTGGCTAACAAAACGCTTGCAGTTTCCTAAATAAGTCAATATAATAACAATACATCGCACCTGCTGTGTTAAATTAAGCATAATGACAGTCCTATCCAAACCTAACTTGATTTAACATTGACTGACACTTTAAACACGTGAATTGAGTTGGTTTTATTTTATATTGACTGTATTCTAATCTATGCGGGATAAAAACCTTTTCATGCTTTCAGCAGTAATGACTACCTGAGCTCATGATGAAAATTATTGGTTTGTTGTACCGGTAAGAAGTGTTTTCCTGCGAAAATCATTTTTGCTAAAACTCGATCAATCTAAATCAACTGTACCTTTTAATCTCAACCTATAGGACTGTTTTTATTAAAGGAAGTTAAATGGCAGACTCACTGACTTTCCTTTCCAGCAACAAAGTGGAACGAAAGTCAACACGTATTATGTGTCTAGTGTTTACGCAGGATAAATGATAGGAAATCGGGGATTATGAACACGACAAAAATTGATGATAAATGTTATTTTGTGTGCTAACATATTGTATGTTTGATCGGACTTAAAAGGTAGAAATCCATTGCATTCATCCATGTGTCATTATCGTTCCTGACTTATGAATAATACCACAGTTTAGCCGGATAGTTGGTGTCCTCAAATTCAGTGTTATACTTCTTCAAGTAATTAAGCTAACCATGATGGATATAATTTTGGAACAATTGGAGCTCCTTGGCACTCCTACAGTGACAAAATTTGGGAAGAAAAGAGAGCGTAAGCAAGTGGTTCTGGATTTTAAGCGTCAACTTTTAGAAGTCACTTGCTCTTACAAGAATAAACGGGGAAAGGTGATACTGGATACTTACAGTATGTATTTTATTCGTTTTAAAATTTAAAAATCCATTTTCCAGCATAAAAAATCATGTTTCTAAAATTTGTCTTAGTGAATGTCCGAGAAATTAAGGAAGTTCGCGCTGGACTAGCGTCTTGTTCCCTGTTTGATGCAATGTGTGGAGATAAGCGATGTCTGGCTATAATTTACGGTCAGGATTTTGTGCTGAAGTGTTTGCCAATAGAATGTAAGCCAATTTAATTACTTTTAATGTATGGTTCAGGTTAAAAAATAATAATTTAACTACCTAATTATAGTTTTGACTGAGGAAGCTACAAATTCTTGGAGGGAACTACTTGAAAATTTGATTTCCTGTGGAATACGTCTACCCTATGATGTTCGGTTGGATGCATGGCTTATGAAAGAATATTCATTGGCCACTTCCAAAGACAAGTAATGCATTGAATATCAAGTATGACCAACAGTATATAAAACTTTTCATCCATGAAATTAATCTTTCAACATTATCTGTATCTAGCATACAAGTGTCAAAAGCTTGTAAAGTTTTGAATGGCATGGGTGTCAAAGTGAGTCGATCAAAATTTTTGGAAACTTTGAACGTAAATGTTGACAGCCGAGACGACAAGAAAATGAGAGTTAGTGGATACGGGGTGATGAGAGTGGCTAAAGAAGTTATAAACAGTACAAAAGTAAGTTTCCTTTTGTTTTGAAGAATCATTTTATAAAATCATTGTATTGCTTTTTAAGCTCATTGTCAAATCAATTATTTTTAAAGGTCTTTACGACTGTGTTCAAAGGCTACATCAGAGATGGAAAATTGTTTAAACCCGACTTTCACGAGTTTCTTAAAGAAGTTCAGAAGGAAGCATGCCCATCCGACCTTGAGAAGTATGAGTACCTATTCGACAATGTCACCCAAATCGAAAACGATATTCCTTACATCACACCTTTCCAAGCAGAATGTTTTTTGTTTTCTGATGAAAATGAGCTCTGCAAGCCAGAATGCTCCGCAGTTTACCAAGATATGACTAAACCATTATCGCACTACTGGATTGCGTCATCTCACAACACGTATGCTGAAAATAAATTGATTGTCAATCAATCACAGATAACTAATTAATTGATTTTGTCATCAATACATAATATGAACCATTTCACTTGAAATGTCGACACTTGTTTGTTGTATACAGCTACTTGACCGGTGACCAATTCAAGTCCGAATCTTCTCCAGACGCTTACGCTCGATGTTTGCAACAGGGTTGTCGCTGTATTGAACTAGACTGCTGGAATGGGCCAGAGGGTGTTCCTCAGATTTATCATGGCTACACAATGACGTCCAAAATATCCCTGGTAGATGTTCTACAAACCATCAAAAAGTATGCCTTTGTCAAATCTGCCTACCCGGTGATTTTGAGCATTGAAAATCATTGCAATATTCGTCAACAAAAGGAAATGGCTCAATTGCTACAAGACACATTTCAGGACCAACTTGTGTCCCATCCTTGCAAAGATAACGAGACAGAATTGCCTTCTCCAGAAGAGCTCAAATACAAAATTTTGGTGAAATGCAAGGGAATTTCGAATGCAAGTAATGTTAATGACCTTATTGATTCCCAAGCGGATAACCCAGGATGTGAGGATGCATTGCAGTTTTCATACATGCAAACCCGGAAAAGAGGTGTTTTATTTTGCAAAAATCCAAGAAATGGCTGCTGGGAGCCATACAAAGTAATCTTGACACGAGATAAGCTACTGTTTATTAAATTGCCGGAAAATGTAAGGCACTTGAGCGCAAGTAACATGTCACTAAGGGCATATCCAATTGGACAACTACCACCGTCACCGCCTGCTGGGACAAGCACTCAATGTTCTAGGAATCCAACGAATCGAAATACAGTGGTCAGCCTGAATGCTTTCACTGAGGAGTGGTCCCCGGTAACCTTTGCAGATTTTGAGCTGATTTCAAGCAGATTTGAGGGAAGCATTCCAGATATGTCCAAGGAGTTTTGTTTGGAATTGGAATTTAGTGTGAACTGTTCAGAAATTGAAAGAAATCCGGGGCATTCTGATTTACCACATTTGATTCGGATTGAAAATGGTCAGACACTGATTTACGCTGCCACAAGTAAAATTGAGGAAGCAAATGAGTGGAAGCAGGCAATCAACGAAGTGACCAAAAATGTATGCAAAAAGTCATTTTTTAAAGTTTTAATTTTTAAAGAAAAAACTAAAATTCAAACTGTTGAAATGGGTTGGTTACATGGTGAGTTAATGAGGATATAATTATTTTAGAGACCCCGACCTTCGGAAAATACTTATGGAAATGGAAGGCGTCACAAAATATCAGATGACCTTGCCAAGCTGGCAGTGTATGCTCGTACAACGAAGTATAGACTACAGCAAGCAACGGAAAGGGGAAAGGCAAGAACTTTCAATGAAATGCACAGTTTTCCCGAGAAAATGGCTTTGAAGACGATGACTTCAAATGCTAGCCAATTTATCATGTACCATCAGGTAAGATACTTAAAATTTAGACTTTAATATAAATTGGTATATTTTTCATGATGCTGATATTGTTGATGATGAAAGTATTTACAAACTCATGCAAAATCTTTTTAGGTACAATTTAGTCGCGTTTATCCCACTGCAACGCGGCTCTACTCATCCAATTATGACCCTACTCCGTTGTGGAATGCCGGTTGTCAAATGGTCGCCCTTAATTATCAGACCCCAGGTAAAGTTCAATGTTTTAATTTAAAACTTTTAAAATGCAATGACAAAGACATTCTTGGTCAATCTCTCAATGCCCCATTTTGTTTCTAAAGACAAACCTTTGCAGTTAAACCACGGGAAATTCCAGGATAACGGTGGATGCGGCTACGTGCTCAAGCCCGACTACTTGCTCCTTGAAGACTTTGACCCAACCGCTATTCTGCATTACATCAAACTGGGAAATCATAAGCTAATGTTTACAATTACAGTGATTGCAGCTCGACATCTGGAGTGTGACCGGAAAGGGGTAGCTAATCCGTACGTGGACATTGAATTGTTTGGACCTCAGTTTGATAAAGAAAAATTTGAGAACATGAAACATCGAACAAAATGCTCAAGTAAGTATCTTTACATGATTATACCAGTTTTATAAGAATGATAGAATGTGTAGGAATAATCGATAATTATATGGTTTATGCTTATGATTTATCTTCGTAGGAAGAAACAGACTGAATCCCTTCTGGAACGAAACATTTTCATTCCGCGTCTTTGCTCCTGAACTTGCTCTAATCCGGTTTTCAGTGCAAGATGAAAGATGCATAGGAGATCCTATCTTTATGGGCCAAGCAACTTATCCCATTTTAAATCTTAGGCCAGGTGTCCGAAGCATTAACCTAAGAAATGGCTTCGGGGAGGATTTAATGGCAGTCTTGTTAATCAAATGTGAAATTCGGGTGTGTGACTACATTTGACAAAAGGAGTACGGTGTGTATTCTGAAGGAGGAAAGTGGAAGAAAAAATGCGCACCGAGTCTTGCCATGATGCATACTATTTTAATTGTTATAATTTTAGATATTCTTCGAGAATTTTCGACATCGAGACTAACAATAAAAATACAAACAAAAATCACAAAGCTGTATCCTTGTGGTGGGTTATGATTTATTCATAATACTTCAACAAAACAACTTAAAAAATTATATCACTGTCTGGATCATTATTCTTGTTTTTGCGCCGCTGTTGTCGTCGCTCATTCTTGAACACGAACTCGTTCCAAGTATCGATCATACTTGTTAGACGATAGTCTACATCCGTTAAGCGATCTACCACAAACAATTTTTAAAATTCAATGAAATTTTAGGGGTTTCACTAATTTTGGAGATTTGACACGAGCTAGTTTTACTCTCATGTAAATAGTACTAAAGTACAGTATTATAACTTACTTGAAAGCTGGTCAACACGCTGATAAAGCTGATACTGTTGCGCTTGCAATTGATTGATTTGATTTTGTTGCTGTTGACTTTGATATTGCGGTGGTGGGGGCTGTTGTTGACCTTGCACCTGCGGGTTACTTGGATATGGAGGTCGTTGTTGCGGGGCCGCTGATGATGTCGCTGCAACAAGCAGGATTAACAAAAAATGCACTGTCTTCCTCATTTTTGAATCGAGTTTTAAGTAAAACGTACAAAAATATTTTAATAAGTTAATTTTCAGATTCTAAAACAAACTGTGAGAAATCGGAGAAGGTTACAGCCTTATATATGAGCATCGTTTGATCCTTTTCGGCAACATTCATCAATCATTAAATTTCATGTTAACATGTTTCAGGCCGAAACAATTTCGGTAAAAATTGAAAGAAGATTTTCGTGATAATGAATATAATTCTGATAAAAAAGGCGTAAAGTTTACAAGGAATTAACGCAACCTCGTAGTTGAAAATTATACACCGGCAAAATCTTGTTTCTTCCCTTCTTGACTTAAACTAGCCAAAATATTATTGCAAATATTTGCAGAGCTCACTTCGGGAACTTAACTGTACTATGAAAGGTAATTTTCAATTTTATAAGAATTTGTTTGCTATTTCCGACCCAGTAGCCAGTTTCTTTCTGCTCCGTTCAGCGTGCAATCATAAGCGTTTTGGTTTATAGCGTTCAGCTTCAGTAATAAAAATTTTGCAAAATACAGACCCGAACAAAAAATTGCAACAAAGCAACAGTTTTGCAGCGTTTTGCTACTTACATGATATTCCGTTCCTTTTTATTTCTAAAAAATCCCATACTTACATCATCGTGAGTTCATCTTCATTTTATGAAGAGTACTCAGTCAGTACTGGTTCGGATTTATGACGAGCTAGTGTCTGTTTGCTATTTGAAAACAAGAATATCTTTGTGGTGTATAGTTTCGAAATTCACGCTTACATAATTTGTACTTTTTACTAAATGCTCGCAACCTCCCATTGCGTTGTATTTGTATTATAAACACCAGGCTCTAGATTTTTTATGATTTATGAGTAGCTATCACTTTAAAATCTTTCAATATCGCACCAAGACCAAAATCCTCCCTTTCCTTATCGAATTTCATGGTCCAGTCAGGTTCATGCTCATATAATGTACAACATGGCACGCTGATGAATGTTTTCACAACAAAACTGAACTGTGTATGATTTTTACTAAGTTTTATGACGTAAAAGGCACAAAACAATTACTGCCGTTAGCCCATGACCTCAGTATGTATGTCGTAAATTTGTACACAGTTTTAAATTGCAAAATTATTTATTGCCAATTTTATAGACTTCTGCAATCTTGCAAACGACAAACGAGCTCATGCCAAACATTGCCAACATGACCGTTTCTGTTTGTACTGTTGACTGTACTATGCACACGCTCCCAAAAGCATTGAGTGATTCGTCAACAGAGCGAGGTCCAAGCCTCACCAGAAGAACCATCTATTTCCATCATCTGCTTTGCTCAAGTTGGCAAATTTGCAGGGTTCGAAAAGCTCATCATAACTTCCGGTTTAATTAATTAGAGTGGATTCATAGAGAGGCAGACCGAGTGTGCCTATGCACAAGGTAATTAATTATGTCATTTATAGTATTACTAGAGATAATAGATTCTTGATGATTGTGGTAGCTGAGATGCATTCTCGGGTTTTCCAGGTCTAATAAGGTGCTCAGACGCTTTTATGGGTGTTAATATTAATTTATTGATAAGGCGGTACGCTGTGGTGACGCTATTTCCAACAATTTCCATCGGTTTGTGTTACGCTGATTGGAATCATACCAGAAAGTGTAAGAAATCGGTTAAAAACATGCTTTAACATTACACTACGATTCGGTGATTGTATGGTAAATGTAAATGGTTGTTATTACAGGGAAATTGCAAAAAGCTGCCTTAGCCGCAGAATCATCAAATCAGCAGTTAGCTTAGTTTTGAATAGTCAATAAATCGAAGAGTCGCATTACGTAAGTTTATCGGAATCCTCAAAGAAATTCAACCTTTTGATATCAAGTTTGACAATCAAGTTTGCTATCTGCTTTTCTACAGTTTAAAGTAAAAGCATCCAAGATGTCGTACTTAACAGCATCCTGGAATTTTATGGGCGTTAACAAGTACTGGCTCGGCTTTGTTATCCCAGCGTTTGGCTTCTGGCTGGGGAAGAAGATTGATGACGAGGAGAAACAAAGATCAACTACATACCGAGATAAGAGTGCTTTGTTTGGGGGAAACGTGAAACCTGGAGATCCCCCATCATGGGGACACTAAATGAACATCCTGTTTGTTCCCAACCAAGTCAAATGTTAGTAATTTTGAAATAGGTATGTAGGATGTGAAAGTGACAACTGCATCCCCGCTAATTTTCACGTAGAAACTTTATTATTAGTTTTACAAAGCATCATTACTGTTACAAAGTAATCGTTATGTATATATTAAAGTTGATTTGAATCATTGTTCTGCATCCGTCGCAGTGAAACAATTTGGAAAATAAAAATGTGAACAGTAATTAACTATACTTTACTTTTAGTATAATATATAACAATGCAAACAGTAAATATATATTATTCTTGGGCAAATCTTGCCGAACATTTTCATTTAAAACATACAGTTTAAGTAATGGCATTAAGTTAGTAACAACAAATTAAACACGTTTAATACAGTAATGTTATGTAGTGTAATGCTACTAGCATCACATATCTTGATCAGAAGAAACCCTCTGTCCGGGAACATATCATCGGGGCAATGTGATTTCACCAGTATTATTTTGTTAAAATCTTAAAATACTAAAAATTAACGCAAGTTAATACATTTTTACGTTCATAGTCATCACAGTTTGGAGTTGATTAATACATAACTGGTATGAAATGATCCATAAGCTTGAATGTTCAGTTTTTAACTTACTGCTACACACAAAATATTACTTCTTATTCTTTCGTAACGTTATGTTTTTTTTTCATTTTTCTACTATACTTTTGATTTTATATATATTTTCTTGTTCCAATTTGTGGTTTTCTATTCCTCTACTCTAGATACTATAATTCTCATGTTTAGTTTTAACTAGAATCTACAATGAATTTAAAATATTAAGTTCGTCAAGTTAGAATCGTCGATCTACTGTTCTCGTTCTTCGCATATTGTCCAGTACAGAGCGCAGTTGATCCACAGGATTGTCGTCATCCGTCTTATCTTGGGTGACTTGCTGCAGAAAAAATATTTAAACGTGTTATCAAATTTTGTTACCTGTATTTTTTAACGTTAAGAATACGATTACGATATATTTTTGTGTGCATATTTTCAAATTACCTTTCTTGGTGCACTACGATCAATATGGCGCAACTTGATCCCCTGCTTTAATTGTGACACAATATCATCAATCTGCGGTGTTGCACTGACCAAGTTTTTCGTTTGACCGTCGCACGATCCGTTTGGTGTTGTTTCCAAATTGCTACGAGGTCCGCCCTTCTTCAGAGCGCCCATGGCAGATTGCAGCGATGAGCCAAGGCCAGATCCACTGCCATTCGTCATGCTTAATGGTGGTGGCGGTGGGGGTGGAGGTGGTGCGGGTCCAGCCATTGGTGGCGGTGGAGGAGGCGGGGGAGGTGGACCTGTGGTTGCGGAAGGCCCTTCGCTGGACGTTGATAAGGATGAGCAGTCTTCTAACTTTCTTTCCGCATCTTCTGCACGCTGTCGAAGGGATAACAGTTCCTCTTCGAGAGCCTTAATTTTAGCATTGTACTGGATTTCGTTGGTTTCCTCCTCCAGTTCTTTTTCGCTTAAGCGATTCTAAAGTCAAAAATGAGAAAGTATAGTATTTTCAAATTGCCCCACTTTTCGTCATGTTTGTTATTGTTAATGCTTTTACAATAGTAGCTTTCAATCAATTACCTGCAGCTCAGTTAATTGTGATTCAAAGGTATTCTTTTGATCCTCAACGCTTCTTTGCAATTCATCGATTTGCGCCAGGGCGTCCAACAACCTATTGTCCATTTCTTCATTGTTCATGAAAACTAGACTCTGACGTTGCAAAATGTTCTTTTCCGTAAGCAGCTAAAAGATAAGATAAAGAAGTTGGTTAATTAAGGTTCACAAAACATCTATACACTCTTTGAATGGTTCTCCAGGAGGCTTTTTCATCAAACATTACAGTTTATATGCTAAATACTTCCAATACTTAAAATTAATTCATAAATGGACTGGAGATGCATATTCCTTACATTTGTCGGACTCGCAATAGGACTTACAACAGCAGATTTTCTTTTGAAAATCTGGGTCCTGGGTAATTTTGGCAAATGGATCATTTGGGTAAGCCGATTCAATCTCTTTTTAACAGTCGCCATTTTACAGTTTGGGGGAGTACTCAAACGCGTTATCTAATAATTTCTCTCCTCAATTACTTCGTATAGATACAAATTCCAAGTAGGGTTTAAATCTTTACACACGCAATTATCTTAAACGATTTTTGAGATCCGAAAATTTTAAATCAAAGTAAAAACTATCACAGCAAAACTTGGAACAATAAACCATTCCTAATCCTAACCAAGGCACGTACTACAACACTTTATTGCGCAGAATTTTCTTTAAAATTCTGCATTATTAAATTTTTTCACTTGCTTATCCCCCAAACTCTAAGGACAATTATAAGGAAGTACGCTGCGGTTTAGAACTAGTATGGTATATGTGGCTTAAGTTGAATGCAACTATATATCAATTCGTTAGAAACTTTAATATAATATTTTAATACAGCCATATTATTCTGATTATCAGCCAATGACACAAGTTGGTCACTGGACTGGTCACTTTTTTGTCGTTTTTTCCATGTGTCTGTCAACCAAATCCACCAGCAAATTGTGGCAAACTAACTAGTGGATTCTGCATTATTTAACTTTTGCCTATGCAAACTTTCAAAGAAATGGGATGACGCCAGCAAAACATGAGCGTACTGACTAATGCTAAGTAGCCCACAAAGTACGCTATCGCTAGTTGGTACATTACAAAGTGATGTTATTCTGGACTAAATAATTACTCTGTTTCAGTTAATTTGTTACATAACACTAAAGTGCTCTGATTTTTCACCAAACATAACTAGTCATAAATCTTCACAACTAACAGTAGTCTACAGCACTGTGGTCATCATTAGTTTGCTCATCTGGGTATACCTTAAACTGTGCTGCACTTGCATTCATAACATGTTAAACGTTTTGAAAATGCTGAAACTAGCAAAACAAAAGATGAATAAGCTAAAGTTTTTGTACGATAAAGTAGAAACTGGCTATTTTTATTTTTTTATTCATGAAACTGCATTTTAGGAATGATGGGAAGAAAGTTTCATACAGGTTTTCTTCCGTGATCTCTTGTATCATTGTATGGTGTATGCAAAAGTGCAAACCTACATATCTGCATGTATTATGTCTTTGTGTGTAGATATTTTTCATGATAAAATAGAGTTCAAATATACAAGCACTTTGATAATGACCAGCAAACTCCCCACCCACGCAACCTTATTTTATGAACTCCATATCACTTGGAGTAACACGGCATGTGGGAATATTGTTATGTCTAGAATGAAAAGCTCTGGTACTGGTAGTGTCATTTCTAAAAAGCGTATAAAATGTAGCAAGCAAAGCCACTTAATTAGCTAATGCCTATCAGCCTGGGAATTTTTACAATGCGCGATGTGCTCATAAACACTTGGCCAGTTCATCAGTGGTCATCCAACACCACAACAGCCAAGAATTGAAAACATGTTTATTTTTGTATATATGAATTTTAAAGAAAAGTACATACCTTCTTCAGTTCAGTTTCCGCCACCGAAAGCTTCTCATTATCCACAGCGTTCTTTGCTTTTAATGAATCATGAGCTAAGGTGAGGTCTTCCAGTGACCTTGCCAGTTTCCTATTCTCCTCATCTAGTTTACGAAGTTTGTCTTTCAGATCACGATTTTCGGCCTTGCTGGCTTGAACAGAATCTTTCATGAGAAGCACAGACTCTTGGCTTTCAAACTCGGAAAGGCGAATGCGCTCGAGCTCAGCCTCCAGTCCTATGATTTTTGCTTCCAGATCTGTAGATCATTCATAAAAGATAAAATATTATTGCATTTTGCGAAGGTTTCTTAAATGATGATATAACATAATCAGGCATAACAATGCATTTCTTACCTTTAACCTTGCTGCGCAAGTACTGAATTTCCTTATCGCTTTCCGCGGAATCCCCCTCAGGCACGCTTTCAAACAGACTGGGATTCGCAAGCAGGGCTGAAGGATCAATTTGCTGATACATGAGAGCGCTCTGTCGCTTCAGGCGACGATTCTCCTTGTTGTACTGTTTAGTATCAGAGGACAAGTCATGTTTAAATTTTGATAGAGACATTCTGATTATTTTTGTCACACGGAAAATTTTAACCCTTCTTATTTTCACTAATTATTGACTAATTATTACATTTTGTTTTTTAAACTGTTGATTAAGCTAAGCTTATCATTTTTTAAATATTAAAATTGAATTTAAAAGAAATGATAACTTCTGGCAAGACTTTAATCTATTTAACCATTAATCAAAAGAACCGTGCTTTATGTTACCTCATCAACTCTGGTGAGAGCTTCAGATTTCTCCTGATTCTCATCTTCGTACCGCCGCTTTAGCTTGTGATATTCCGCGTAAGTAGCTTCCGATACTACGAAGACATAATACAACGTTGGAAAGATCAATTTAAATCTCTTTATCATATCTCTACTTTTGACTTTTGTACTTATTTCGCATTTCATTATTATGAATTCCTTTGTATTTATATTCGTGTAACAGCTACTATTACTGACCTTTCCTCAAAGATTCCAACTGACTGGTGACAGACTCAAAGCGTGTCACCATCTTCTCGTGGTCTGTGTACAAATCATGATATCTTCTTCTCAACTCTTCATAATCCCTAGTGGCTAGTTTAATAAACAAATATTTTCAGTTATAATCTCTATCCACTGCATAATAATGTGGCAAATGGTTGTTCTTACAATGCCCCAGTACTTACCACGCTGTGCTAATGTGACCAAGTGATTTCTCTTCTTTTCGCTCTCTTCAAATTTCTCCTTCCATCCAATACTCTGGTAAAATCTGCCTGTTGAAGAAGTACCATGGTATGTGCTTCCAAAAGCCACCACGCCTCCATTAGACGGTCCAGTGGGCGTTGTTGCGGTTGTTGGCGATGTCCGATTGCTTCCCACAGTGGCATTCATCCTCCGTGCTATTCCACCAGGTGAGGGATCCCGATATCGAACGGTGGGGACAGAGGATGTCGTTGAAGCTCCATTATTTGAATTTGACATTCCACTTCCACTTCCTAATCCAAAGCCATTTCCTGTGCTGCCACTTGTAGAGCTAAATTTTGGAATGGATGAAGTCACTGAGCTAGTTTTCGTGGGCGTTCTAGCTTTGGGTCTCGTTGGACTTTCTAAAGTAGTCCTACTTCGACTCATTGTCGAATTGCTACCACTGCTGCCAAACATATTGTTGCCATTCATGGATCCCCCGGGGGGAGATGGAGAAGACGAGGACGATAAACTGGAAGTTGTCGAGCTGAGATTTATTGTCATGCTAGCCTTTTTCATGGCTAGCGATGGTTTATTAGTTCGGTTAACTGCAGGCGGTGTGGAAAACAGTAAGTTATCCTCAGACCCCGCGGAATACAATGGACTTGAGCTCTTGGCACTTTTCAGCAATGGAATTTCTACAGTACGCACTATACTAGCTGTGCTTGGCTCTGGAGGAGGCGAAAGTTTAGAGTCGCCTCCACCTCCACTACTTCTCCACGTGCTTTGCAGGGAAGATCCAGTGGAGGAGTCAGTAAATGTGCCAGAGAACTTTCGAAGGTTTACTGATGCTGATTGTCTATTGCTACTTGATAACTCAGATGAATTCGATGTTGGCGTGCTTGTGGTTTTCATTCCCCTCTTGTTTCCACTACCATAAGTATTTCCAAAGTAGCCGTTGGAATGGTTTTTCTCAGCAGTGCCTGAAGGGGAAGTAGTATTGGTGTTGGCTGTAGTATAAGGAAACAAGGTTTTTGTTCTTCCAGTTGTGGTTAGTGTTGAAACTCCACTATTACTACTGTTGTTATTATTGCTGTGATAATGATAGTTTTTACCATTACTCAATGTTGGAAACTGGGTATGGCTATTGCGATCATTTGTTGTGGCGACAATGTCCGGTGGTATACTGCCATTGGAACGTCCATACGGTGAAGATTTATTATAACCAGTAGAAATGTTTGTCCCATTCAATAAAGTGGACGAGGAGGAGGATGACGTTGGAGAACTGCCGTTCTGTTGAAACTGCAGGATACGATTTCGTACACTACTCATCTTTACAGATTGTGGGATGATGTTATACGTTTAAAGGTAGTTGATTGGCGAGGATGGTATATTTGCAAAAATGCAGATACGGAGAAGCCTTTCTTAGATAACGAAATTTGCGTGTTTGTATTTTTTAATACAGTGTTTGTGATGGGCTTGGGCTGTCATGTAGTATTGTCAGCACAAGATTGGACGAGGTGACGAGTCTGATTGGTATTGATACTTCCATATAAAAGCCAGCAAGGGCACGTAATGCACAATGCGATTTGAATGGGCAATTAAAATGGTAAATAGATTTATCTCTTTAGGCTGCTTTTCATAACTATCTTGGAAATGGTACAGTCATCAGTTTGCACTTTTAATACTTTTATAAATTCACAGAAGGCTTAATATGAACACGGCATTGCTAATTGTTTACTACATCTCCAATTTGGAGATGACTAATTCAGATGAGAATTAGTTTAGTATTTGCAAAATTAGAATGTACAGCCATTCACATTACACAACAACAAGTATAAGTGATTTATTAACATAGACGAGAGGATTCAGAGGATTGGGTTGCTTGCATGGCTTTCCTCGTTGGCATGATATTGAATGTAACCGACCTGCAATAGAAAAAACCGTTATAATGTCACTAGAAAAGTTCATAAATGCTAACTACCATTTTCATTGTTCTTAGTGTGCTTGGAAGGTCAAAAAAGAATTGTGCACGTCATAATTTCTTGATGCGTTTTAAATAAAATTAGTACTTGAGTATATTTTAAATACTACGCGTTTACAGAGAGATCGATTTACGACAAATTATTTGGTAACATCTAGGTATTAAAGAAAATGATTGGTGAAACCAGTATTTAAAAGTACATAATCAATTTTCGTTGAGCTATGTCGTCAGGACGGACGGACGGGCAGACACAACATAATTTACTTGTGCTTCTGTATCGTAAACTGTAGAATTGTAAACAAGTGGACATTAAGTTCAATAACACATGCATGTAAAAAATGATGAGGATGTGAATGATACGATATTGATCGTAGACGAAAAAGGAAAACTGGCAATGAAAAGTAAAAAGTTGCATTGTACAGTACTGCAAAAAATGAGATGTGACATAAAAGATCGTACGCTGAGAGCTTGTTGGTGAATGGTGGCTGTGATATAAAAGGAATGTATGCAATTATTAAGATGGTACGATTTTTCTTTGGTAGGTATTAAAAATGCAATTGATAGCATTAAATGGAGTCTGGTTCTGGTATGTCAATAAATGCATCCTTTATGGTTCTCATTTTGCTAAATACTAAACTTGCAAATCATAAATCATGATCAACGTGACGATGATTGCCTTTTGCAGGTTATTTAAGTATTTAAGTATGGTGCTATATGATTTATATGTTTTTATGCTAGGATTTTCTCTGTAAGAAGAAGGAAGTAATTGTGTATGAATTAATTTTGTGCTTTCGGTACCGTATATTCGTCAACTATAAAATCGTGGTAATGCAATGCGACTAATGTAAGTAGCGTGACAAAAAGTACCGAGGACTTGAATTGCGTTCAACAGTCTTTTAATTCGAGAGAATTTTATTTTATGGACATGTCTCCTTGAGGAAAGATTGTCAGAAAAAGTGTGCAAAATAATTACGTATAGCATTTTGTATGCCTTAACTGGGTGCAAGTTATAGAGAGAAATGAAAGAGCGAATGAGAAAAATGTCGAAAATAGAAGTTTGAAGGACATATTTTACCACGTAATGAAATATTTATATAATAAAGACGTAATTGCTGCTGCAATTGTGCATGCCTTATATATCACAATCATTTTTGACATTTCCAAAATCCCAAATCTTAAATATTATGTACTATAAATCTCTTGGCTTGTATATGTATATAATATTATGTGAGTTTGGGACTCGGACTCGGACCACTACTACAACTACGCTCGGCAGGACAGATGACAGGTCAAGCGTTGCCAAATCTCAATTGTAGCAACACTTTCCATCACTTCAGTTGAGTTTGACTCAATCAAGATTCAAATCGAACATGAAAATGCAAGAAATTGAGTGTGGATTGTGGAGAGATTTCTTCAATTGTTTTATGTATTTGCAGGGCAAAGGTACCAATGATTCTCTCTTTGTTCCTTTCTTGACATTAACGATCACCAAAGAACTGTTTATTGGATTCACCTGTCTTTTTTAATTTTCTTGTTTGAAATCTCTTCTTAGTAAAGCAGCTAAATCTTTCTGCTTTGACGTAGTTGATGCAGTCATTGTTATTCAAAGCTTTGTTGTGATAGATCGCAATGCGAATGCCAAGGCACAATAATGCACTATGCCAAAATAATTTTACTAATAAAGAGAAAAAACATGTACTTTTCTCGCAGCTATTCTGCAGTCACTTTAATTGTTTTCAAACACAGCATGAAGTAAAATTGCCTTTAAAAGAGATGAATATTCAAACTTCAAACCACTGAGCTGCACCCTTTGCAGGTTTTAATAGCATGTAATTGGGGATTTTGTCAACGAAATCCCAAAATCATGCATACCGTCTGCCTGACAATCTGATTGTTAAGTCTCATTAGCCACACCATAAACCAGATTAATCTCTCACATTTTGCATTTCCATTTTTTTATTTAGAATTAGAAGTGTGTTTGGGTGTATGCTTGGTGTGAAGATGATTTTAATGATAAAAGTACGGCCAGAGGCTATGCAGATGGGACAAGGTCTGGTGCTATAACAGACGCCAAACAAAATTACAGCACATTTGTATGTAACACACTTAAATGAAGGACACCAAATCAAGCCCCACAAACTTACAGGGAAATTGCATACAAATACTTATACATTGCCATGATAAAAAATTTGAATGCGTTGTTGTAATCCCTATTTTTGTAGAAAGGGAAAGTTATTATTTTTATGGTGTTGGTTGGTTCATGGTTCGGTCGTTTGTCACACTTGTAAAAAATAATCAGCAATCTGTTGTTAAGTTTTTAGATTTTCGTTTTGTTTGCTTATCTCTTCATCTCTTTTGAAGCAGTCATTGAAAGAACTAACGTGTAATGTGTACTTTACCACGTACTATTTTCTCATTTGAATAATTTTAAAACGTTTTTTGAATCATCTATTGAACCGTGAAAACTCAACCGTAGTCAACTGTAGCCATCTTAATCCTGTGACTCCAGACGTCGACTCATTCTATTCCATTCAGGGTCACAGGTTCATCGTCACCTTTTTGTCGTCACGTCATACCCACCCTCCCACTTTTATATGATTTTTTTAACAGCACAAAATGCCTATTGTGCAATTTTGTTTAGCTAGCGTGAAAGTCTGTACATTCCTACATACATAAGAAACGTCAAATATTTTTATGTCTGGAGCATGAAGTTTCCGACAACACTTCCTTTTCCATCTGCATCCGAACAAGCATAAAGTGAATTTTTAATTACTTTTTTGCTTCCTCAAGAAACGCGTAAAAGGTTGGACCAGAAATGATGCATGTTAGTAAAATGTGTGGAGTAAACAAAGTCGTAAATGTCATCGACTGTGTTGAACACAACAACTGTACAGTGTTTTTTATAAACGCTTTTCTACGGAATCTCAGAAAGCAAAACACGTACTGGTAAGGGCTGGGAGGTAGGCGTTTTCAAACAGTATGTGTATGAAGATAATATGACGAATGCTGATTCTTGTGGGAAAAAACAACGTAAAATTATATAGTATTCTTTCCCCTCTGTTTTTTGTGACAAAGGATGGAGGAGGAGGTACACAAAAGAAAATGTTATGCAATGGCAACATCTACTCACAATGGCAGAGATTTATTTATTACATTAATTTGCATATTTTTTGAAAGATCGTTAATGGGTCCGTAATCCGTAAATGAGCTGGCTACACGAAAGTGCAAAGAATTCACTAATAGTGGATCATCATCAGTTAATTTATGTACAAAAAGCGTTGGTGTGGCTGATATCACTGCATGCATACTTTTGAATTTTGGATTGTTGTATCGAATTTCACCTTGTGTATATGCCAAAAGAAAACAGCAAACTATAAATTAAGGTGTGGGGTGCAGAGTTGAAATTTCTTTAAAACTTGGTTATCACTACAATGGCAGAATTTAAGCATATCATGTGCTTTGGTTTGATAAGGGTAATGTAATGTCCAAGAAAACGTCTCGCTGGCGTGTGTTAAAAACCGGAGTTTCTACAGATTCAGTATTTATCCTTCAGAAATGCATTAATAACATGATTTTATTTGCCTTTTTATCTGAACACTTAGATGAGGCAGCATCAAGATCTGAAGTAAACGTGATGATGTGACATTTTAAAATATTGCAAGCGTAAATTGTGTGTATGAAATTCATATTATTATAAACACTACTGCACTGCAACGGGAACCAAAACGAGTTGCAAGTTGCAATAAAGAATGTTTCAACTATCGACCGGGGGACAGGACGTAAACCATAAATTGCTATCCAAATTTTCATGTGCTATCGCATTTTATGTAAATGGACTCAACAAAGTCCTCGGTCTTTGACAAACAAATATAGAAGGGTGGCATGCAGAATGTAGTATAAAGCAAAAGGATAAAAGGAGTGCATCATTCAGAAGTTGATTTTTACTAGACATAGCACTGAACAAAATTATAGATGAACAAATACAAAATTCTCTGAAGTCTTTTCGAAACAGAAAGCATGAATAATGCTTACATATGCACTCCTTTAAAATCAAAATGTGTGTAGGATTGCACACACGGATTCAAGAATTCGTGTCATTTTTGTAATGCATTTTATTGTATCCATTCCTTTTTTAGAACTATAAACATAAAACGCGTCCAACTTTTTTGTATTCTGAGGTCAAGAAAGTCACCGAGAATGCAATATTTTTAATTTAGATAGGAATAAACACTCAGATTCTGTACATCTAATAATAAAAGTCTACTGTGACAAGAATTCTCAGCTTTCTCAGTTGCCTACATCATAAAAATAATTTTGTACCTACCATATTACTATTTGTCAGCAGCCTTTAGCCATAAAACCTATATGTGGTAGTAATAATTTTATGTGAAAATGTTCCCAATGAATAAAGGTAATCAGTGTTTATATTTCTTGTATGAAATCATTATCCGGAATTTCAAGAAAAAATGCAATATAAACATTATTATGGCATGCTCTAGGAAGAAATACGAATGTGAGCTTTCACGCTACAGGTAGCAGTCAGCTTTTGTAAACGGATATTTATATTTCGTCTAGCCTAACTACAGGCTGGTTAACTATTCACCTAATCATGTGCGTTATTGCCAAGCTGTTCAGTGACACAAGCGCATGTTCAGAATTATAACAATAGCCTGTTAAAAGTTGCTTTTGAGATCTTTTGCATGAGTATAAATTATATAAGCGTCAAGCCATACAAGGAGTAGCACAAAAGCACATCATTAAAAGTCTTGTGGGGGCATTTTAAACGGTAACAACAAGGTTTGAAGCAGTAGCAAAATGTAGAAAAAAGTCCGTAAACACTTGATTCTGACCTAGTAAACGATTTTTAACTATAAGCACCTAACATTAATTTTCTATTGCATGTTTTATGAGTGGCAGTTATAGTGTCCTCAAAAGTACGACACAATATGCCAATGGAAATCTTTTAGCAGAAATTATATCTATGCATGCATTCATGATAATCAGAGAGAGATTTTCTTCCACCTGATGCATGAGTAGACAAAGACCAATCATGTTAGTTGTATTTATATCCAAATAGAAAAGTCATGACAAAACACACAGGTCAGACAAAAGTCGTTACGAAAGACCTTCGCCCAGAGCTAATACTACAAGATGAGGATAATGAGGAGAGACTCGAATTGAGAGGAACGCAAATAGTGAATTGAAAAAAGGAAGGAAATTCGTTCACTTTACATGACATACAGTTGAAGTCGTGCTAAAACAGTATGGAGCCATCAGTGCCACATGAAGACAGTGCAAAACAGTAGGGGGAACTTTAGACTGAAGAAGAGGAGGAAGCAAAAACATGACTACAAAGATGCGACGACAAGGGCAGATTTAAAATGCCTTCAAATCAGTTGAAGTACAAAAATATTTTTTAATTTACAAAGAAGTTGAACGTTTGTGTGAGCAAGATCATTCCTTGTAATAAAAAGCTTACAAACTGAAAAGTCGGCTGAAATCAACTCTCCAACAACGCAACTTTCCTTTTGAAATGGGTGGTAGACAAAGCTTAAACACACTGTGAACAAAAAGAGCTTTGCTTTGCATTCAATAAGAAAATGTTTTTATCATGCCCATTGGCACTTTAAGTTGGCTTTTTCATACTGAAAAATAATGTATGATTATTATGATTTTAAAATATGATTATATGATAATGATAATGAATGAAATGAATGTAGTGCACAAGCGCATTCTTATAATGCTCAATTGACAGCGTTAAAAACTTTTGCACAGGAGAAAATGAGAACCGGACCACTCCTTCATGTCCTTCCTATTTCATTTTACATACAATCAACAATGTATCGCGGCCACCGTACCCAAGTACTTTTTTCATTTGATACAACCAGCGTTTTCTTTAATGAACTACCGTCAGTGGCACTTTTGTGAATGTACAATACTTTTTGCTACAAAACTGAGAAAAAACATGTAGCATTTCAAAAAAAATCCTTTTCACGTTGTTTAGGTAGTCAACTGAAGACTTAAATTGATAAGCCTGTTTCACTGGTAGGTAATTCCACCATGGCAGTTTAGTTTCTGGTCAGTTTTTTTTGCATATAAGGTATGTTCGTGACGGTAAACAGTAGAATAAGAGTTTTTATATCGCCTTTTTGCAAAGCGGCATGAAGGTCTTTTCGGCATGACATACCTTGTCACGAGATGGGCTCGGGATGATAAAGAAAAAAGGAAGCGATCTGACCAGAAGATTGAAAGTATTGCGGATTTACTTAATCAAAGTGAAAGATCAAAAAATTAACTGACAATATGAGCGTTGTATTTTCTGGCGTAGTAGCGGCATGATGGAGATTATGTCGTGATGATGAAGATGACGGTGCTACTTACTGTCGGTATTTGTACATGAAGTAAAACAATTTCAGAGTAGTGAAACCAGCATGAATCAAGATGCGGTGAGCGCATGCTTTAAAACGCTATTCCGAAGGGAGAGGAAAACAGAAATGAAGTTATTAAACAATTTTCTAGTTAAAAGTCTCTGATTTTTTAATCCATGGGGCAAAGGAGTAAGAGATTTATAGAAAATACTTGAATAATGCAATTTAATCTGTGAGCGGATGGTCATTTTATTCATCAGCACAAAAACTTAGGAATGCGAAGATGTGAAAGACATGAGATTTGAAAAAAAAATCAAGTCATAAATTTACCAAACAGGGAACTCAAGTGTTTTAAATCGCAGAAACGCTTTTTAAATACTTTTAAATGAATGCCACACAGAAGGTCATTCCCATTCCTGTTGTTTCTGATTTTAAACAAAAAGATTTATGCGCAAGTAGATGCGTAATGCGTACGTATGATGTGTGTAGAGGTTCTATATGGACATTTTAGAAAATTGAATGTACACTTTACCTTTTGTAGATATATTTCCAGACTTCTCAACAGAGTCATCCTAATTCACCCCACTAAAACACTTAAAAGTACCAAGTGGTCAAAAAGGGTTTCCTTTATGAAGGAAAAATGTTGTTTGAAACAATGCAGATCAGTGTTCTGTTCTGGCCCGTCAATGGAGTTAAGACTTAATATTATTTTCACACAATAAAACACACCCTTGCAACGTTTCAGTTCAAACTAAGCTGTAAACTCCAGTGAATAATCAAGCTGGAAGATGCGCTGGACTAAACTCTGGCTTTTTGAAACGTGTCTGTTTCACTTAATCTAAAAACGGAACAATAACACAGGTTGCAAGTAAAGTAAATAAACCGGCTAAGTAAACAGATTAGGCAAAGCTGTTACAATATTTGGTCAGCCAGAAAAGGGAACACCGGAAGGGGGAGATGGAGATTATGCATAGTATATATTTAGCCTAGTATAATATATAACTCCTTTTGTTTAAATACAGTTTGCTAAAGCAGCAAAAGCAAAACTAACACAAAGTCATAAACCAACAAATCCGACAGAAAATTGTACCACGAACACGGCTAGTCAACCGTCAGAGTAGTTCCATCATTGGTGAGCTGTCGTCTTCTGCCAGACAGAAACTGATTTTCTTGCACATGAAAGGTTTGGCATACAGTTTTTTAATGTATGATGATGAGATTCTGGTTTCTTTACTGCCGAGGACGACGGTGACTAACTAAAAAGTCAGCAGAAGAGCAAACCAGAAAAGAGAATTGCATGAGAGGATATTCCTAGCTAGACTTCATAATATCAAGTTTTTCGACACATTATTGTAGCGAAATAGAAGCGGAGGAAAATCTGATAAAATTGTGTATCCCATGATGGCAACGTATCGTACCACTACCACAAAAATGCAGGGATATGTGAAAAAGCACGGTCGCATGCGAACAATGCAAAAACGCCAACTTTGCATACAATCATGAGAAGCAAAAAACTCTGGCTGTTTTGTGATATAGACAAGCTCCCACCGTGAATTCTTGTAGTTCATTGTTGCTACTCACGGTATTGTACCATGGACAATACAATACTAAAACGTAATGCAAACATCTTGGTCTAATCATAATGACTCTTCTATGTGTACATAATGGAAGCACAAATGGGATTTTATAATTCTATTCTTACGAACTCTTGAAACAAGCAGGTAGTAAGATAATATCTAGTTGTATGCGACAAGTGTGGTCAAGAGTCAAAACGATTGGGTAGGATCAGTAGATGATGAGTCATTCAATATCCGTTTGCATGTTGAATGTTGAGTGCAGACTCCTTTTGGCTATCAAAAAAGCCAGAATTAAGATAATTATTTAGTTTTTATTTTCAATTTTAAAACCAATGCAAAATTCACACAGGATAGAAGCTTCCAGCGATGTTTTCGTATGCCCATGTGTGGAAAAGATGTGCTAAAAAGTTTAATTTGATATCTTCTACTTTACAACACGTTTTCATCAATATTTCATGTTTTAAAATCATTTCAACCCTTCTTCGGCACACACATTTTTGATATTCATGAATGACAGACTTGTATAATGATGAAGTGGTGACGGTTGTTGTTGTTGGTTGTATTTTTCAATGCAAAAACTATTTGCCAAACAGAAGTGAAAGAGAAGCATTTTTGTGTTACGTAAATAGTTCCAAAGAACTCTAACGCGATGATGACTAATCAACCGGGCTGGTTGATGGGTGTTTATACATGACGTAGATGCTTGAAGAGATGATGCTGCTGATGAAATTGCCAAATGCATGAGATGTGGATGACCAAAAGTGCTTTATAAGCCACGAGGAGTCATACCACAAGGTAAACAGCGTTTTTATCACTGTATTAATGTTGTCATTATTACAAACAATTAAATAAATTGTGATACTTTAGTCATCATCTATTTTCATTTTGTTTAGTATGCAGAAACAAAACCTACAAAAAAATTTTGTGGAAAAAGTCACGTACTGCTGTTACTCTCAAAACTTAATGAAGTGTGACATTCACGTAAACGTTAAAAAGCTAATATATGCACTGCCTGTTATGCTTACGTTTTGAGAGTACCCCAACATTGAAAAAATTGGACCTTACACGAGGTTCAACATTGCATGTACAGTCTTTAATTGTTATCGGTCTAGTGAGTTTTTCGAAATTACATTATGAGTTCACAACTAACTTTCAATTGTACTCGAACTCCTTAATTTGAATATACTGAAGACGATGACATGTCCAAAAAATTTGAGATGGGTGGAGTGAGTAAGTATACGTGGGTACCCCAAAATCGAAGATGGACATCAATTTTTATGCCGAATCCATACAGAGAAAGAGTAAACCTTTTAATTTGCGATTTGCCATTTGATGTTATGTTTATGCTTGTAGATGATTGATCAGTGCAATCATATTTTGCTTATCAGTGAAAACCTGATTACTGTTGTTATCAGTCAAACCTGCCACCCACAAAACTATACAACTTGGCACCAAACTATAGATCTGTAACGGAGATAAAGCTCAAAACTTGTGAAAGAAAATCTTAGTTTCCTTTCCTTTTTCACGTTGTTACATTTTGCATGATTGGAAATTTGGAAATGTACATGGTAAATGTAGAACGAATTTGAGCCTTATTAATTTGATGAGTGATAAAAACTTGAATCCACGAACTACTTGTAGGTACTTTGGAAGTTGTACTGCTTTTTAAACTCCTACTCAATCTCATTTTTTCATTTGATACAGTTATTGTGTCATGATGTGGTACTCAATTCATATTTTCAGAATGAATCATTACGGTCATTATACTGATTCTTTGAAGGGGGTAAGTCAAAACTTTCAACTTACATTTCAAAATATGCATGTCGTAGATCATACTATTTTAGTAATTATAAGGTTGGTGTACTGATTGTGGAAGCCCTATTCCATTGGCCCTTTGCCCCTAAGAACCGGCCCAACTATGAACAAACTGAGAAACCTAAACCACGCATCATTAATATTAACTACTGCAATAATAATTTGTAATGCTTGTAACTCAGTAAAGTAAAGTACACAAGCTAACGATAGAATTTTTATTGGAAATAGAATAGTAGACATTATATGTCTACAGACAGGCAGCATAAAAATGGCTATAAATGCATATTATTTTATTTCGTTTCTCTAGTCTAATGTACTTAAGTTACAAACAGAATGTGATTCGACAGGATATAATCAATTACTAGACTGTTGTATTCCAGTTTCTCGTTCTTCGAACCAATCATTTAGGAATTCATGAAAGCTAGAAAGGTGTACGTTTTTCAAGCTATTTTCTTTATTTATCTGCGTAGGTACTAAACTGACTATGAGCATCAAATCCACAACAGTCTTTTAAAAATTTATGTGAATCTTTATGGATTTAATGAAGTATAATGTTATTATTGTACATTTTATTGAAATTAATTGATTAATTAGGCTTAGCCCTACAGTTCTTCGTATCCTTACCGCTTAGATCTACCGCCGTTCCCTTATTCCTTAGTAAGGAATCCTTACTTTCCTTACATGAAAACTTTAAGGTTGAATGACCTCGCGTTTCATGTTTACTTTTTGGACAGCCTGGATTTCTGCAGGAATTTTGTGATTTGGTTTGTTTACGAAACTCTAAAAGTTGAATGACCTTGCGTTTCGCGTTTAGAGTTTGAGTGAACCTAAAACTCCTGTAAAAACCAAGCCAAAAGGAGAAAGCTTCTTGTAACTTTAAAAAATAAATACAAAATACCCAAAATTTTAATTTTCATATAGTGGGTGTTAGGAAGCTTCCGAAGTAAACTTGTTTTGTCTTTCCTTTTCCCTCCGAAATGTCCGAACTATTCACGGAGGGGAATTTTATTTGCTAATAAAGATTTCTGCGAATTTCCAACTACCAATTTATTTACCTTTACCGGGTACTTCAGCAGGAGTTTGTCTAAAATGTTTTTTGGTCACCACATGACCATCATCGTCAGTCGACAGATAGACTATGTAGTGTCTAGTGTGGTACTGGGTAGTTTGGAGACGATGGGGTCCACCTTGAGCTTACCGGAAGGAAATGTCGTCACTGCTGCGAATGGGCACGTGTATTATATTATAATGTTTTTTCATATAATTTCTTTATGAATGCTCTTCCTGGAAGATTACATTACGCATAAGGTACACATCACCATTTTCATAAAAACCTAAAAGTACAACTTTCAACATGGCATCTGCGAAGTGGGAGGGTAGGAGGGTTCCTTTTGTCATTCATTTACCTTGTCTCTTGTTTGAGCGCATTTTGACGATCCCCCGAATCAGTTACTTGAACGGTCGACGGTCACGTCAATTTGGTATTTTTCAGTGTCGTCATGGTGGCATAGTCATGTATTCGGCTGTCATGTGTTGCCGATTTTCGTTTCTTGAAAAAGAACGAAAAAGCTACCATTTTTTTTTCACAAACTGATTCGTTTGGAAAAATCTTGGACAAGGAAAAGTCAAAAGGCATTCTGAGAGTATTTCTTATGGTTTGAATGGACGGTTGTTTGTGAAAGGGAAACTTAGACAAGAATCTTGGAATATACCACTTAGAATTTCGCTTGGGGTACAATAACCCCAGTGAATGGAATACATAGTACGATTCAGTTAGGAGAGGAATCAACAGGAACTTTAACATGGACCTCTCCTTAGTACTACTCGTTTTGGCGTTGATACCGGGTGGGTTACGTTTACCGGGGGTGGACGCAAAGACAAGGGCACCCAAAGAACCTCCTATCACTGCATTGCCACGTCAGTTTCACGAGGATCATCGACTACTTCCATGGTGTGTTAATGGCATTGACGAGCCCGAGTTCAAGAAGTACCCGTGGAATGAGTTTGTTCCAATACTTCAGAGACGGTACTTTGTAGACAATGTGGAAGCCAACCAGGTGAGTTTGCTAGCATTTAAAATTGATTATGATTGATAATTAGATTGAGAACACGTAAATTATTTCTAAACTTCCACAGAGATATGCGTACTCCACCCACATGTATCCTATACAAATCAACATGACCGGAACTCCGCCTGGGAGTGGAGGGAGCCTGTACCAGCGAGGCCATTTTGTTCTGAAGACTTCGCTTCGAAAGGAATTTGCGACGAGTGAGTTAGAGTTAGTAGTTAAAACCCAGTCAGTATTGGTTAATTTGAATTGATCATACTCAAAATATTTATTTTATCGTAGACGTGCAACTGCAGTACAACTTCACCAAAATCGAGGGTCTAATAGTGCAAGCCAATTTTGCGCCTTATGGAGTGGGTCTTCCAATGGGTACCTTTGTCCACCCAAAACTGTTTAATTGTGTAGACTGTAGAAAGCCGGTTGGAATTCCCATTGCTTGTCGAAGGAGAACGCACATGCATATCATGGTGCGAACTATATTATATATAAGTTAATATTCGTTTCGTTGTGAGTTTGAGTACTTTGAAAGAAAACTTGTATGAAAAATTGCATGATTTGATTTTGCAGCATCCCACAATTATGGCCTACCATCACAAGATGAAGATCCCCCAAGAGGAGAAAGATCGACAAAAAAGCTATTGTTACGCACAGCTAATACCGTCACAGTGCATCATCATTGATTTCAAGAACACCACCAACAACGTTACGGGACTAACACTCGTTTACAACTGGGAAAAACGGTACGACAAGTACAAGCCTTTGCCAGGAATGGCGACACCCTGCCAAACTGACGCGGATTGTAATGGTGACAAGGATAATCCTACTGGCCCTCTCATTCAGTCTTGGTTTGATAGTGACTGTTGTCCTACCAAAGACAATGGCAAGTGCAATTTAACGGCAACAACGAGCGGTCCAGCGACGAAAGTGAAAAAACACTGTCCAAACTTTGCTGCTGCTACCACAGACGAAATACTGGAAAATCCCAGGGAGCAATCTGAAATGTATCCAGTGTTCAAGTGCAAGCCCTTTGAAACGACTGTGTGCAGACCAGTGGGGTTTCCAAAGGTCCCAAGGTACGAGACTAAGGACAGCTTTCAGACGGATTACACCATATCTACAGCACCAGCGATTCCTTCAGGTCCGGCGGGTGAACCAGGATTTGACCCGTTTGATGACAAACAAACTTGCTGTTTGGGAGCTTCACCAAGCCCTGCTCCGTGTCCTGCTCCACCACCTAGTGCGCCACCTGGACCCCCTCCAGGACAAATACGATGTCCACAGGCAGATCCTGCTAAAGGTATTGCTAATACAGAGTGTGTTAAAAGAGTGGTGTTGCCCGTTGACAAGGATGATGAACCGGATTGGTCGTGGAGCACTGCACCAAAGGACGAAGAAAAAAAATGTGATGACCTACTGAATGAGGATGAATATGGAACATCAAATGAAATCCACGGCAATTTTGTTTGGTACACACCTCCCTGTCGCCCCAATAATATATTGGTTAGCTTTCAGTAAGAGCTTTCGACAATTTTCATCTTTTTTATGTGCACATTTTAAATTTTAGTCAGAGTTGTACCGCTAGCTAATGCAATCCATTATACCGGTTGCAGAATGTTAATAGTGCACAATTTTCAAAAAGGATTATACGCCATTCAAACGAGTGAGCCATTTAAACTGAAGGCTGGGGAGACTTCTGGTGCAAATATTAATGCACACATTCCTACTCCGCTCTTCACTGGTTTTCCTCATTTTTGTGACACTCCAGTGGATAGTCCTAGCTACCTCTACGAAAGAGTAAGAGTAGACCTTTTCACTGTTTTTGCAAACTATAGCTCCAAGCTTCTATTCTATATTAACAGTGAAAACACTTTTATTGTATAGCCTGATCAGACGCCTTTTGACTTCAGTCGTTCCTACGACGCTTGCGTACAAAACATCACAGGGACAAAATATGTGAACGAACAGGTTTGTCCGGGTAGAGTTCCCTTGTTCACTCCTTCAACGGGGAAAAAGAAGAGGGGAGGAAAACCTGCTACGTATACATCCGACATACCAAAATGTGAATCGAAGAACCCGGATGGCACGTACCTTCCTTGCGTAACCAATACGTGTCCAGAGTTGCCCAAAACTACTCCAGAGTATGTAGCAACGCCTGGAAAGGGAATTCTCAAGAGAACCCTGCATGGAGGAATTAACATTATTACCAATTTTTGCATCATGCCCATTTGTGTCTTTATCGCGAGGTTTTACAAGGAAACTTACAATATGCAAAGTTTCAAGGGTCAAAAAACTTGGTACTGGGTAAGACTTTATTTTATGCGTCATAATTTTGTCAAGTTAATTCTAAGCATAAATATTTGGTAAAAAAACTGTTATGCTGCAATTCAGATGCACATGCTTGGTGCGGGTGGTTCAACCCTTTTCATGTACATGGGATACTTTACGGATAAACTAGTTGACACGTCGGACGCGCATTTGGTTTACGGAAATCTGTACATTATCTGCCTTGGTTTGTCCTACATGACGGCTTGGATACGACATAAGAACCGTTGGATAAGTATGATTGTGGAGTCTATTCATTCGTGTTGTGGTTATGGATGCTTTATTTTGGCTTGTAAGGGCTTCAGTTTCTATTTTAAGAAAAAAAAAGTTTAGGGGAATTACTGATTAGTCGTAATATTGGTTGCGTTTAGTAATTTGTGTGACTAATGCAAAACAACATGAGGAGCCAATCAGTGATGAAGTCAAGTATGTGGTCTACGTAGCTATTGCCAGTTTGACAATTTTTTATGTTGGAATGACGGTGAGTGGCTAGTAAATGAATCGCTAAAATTGTCAGGTGAAGAAATTACATTTATCGTTCGCTATTTTTTAGATTCATATTTGCTCTATGGACCGGAAATTCGGAATGAAGCCAAAGCGCTGGCATTTCCCTTCAGTCGAGTCTCGGTTTGATGATTTGCCAGTGCCGGTAAGTTTTTAAATAATATTGGACTTCATATGTACTTAGGACATTTTACATGGAATTTATTTTGCATTTTGTTGCAGGGTCGAAACATTCGCAAGATTTTTATATTTGCTGTTCTTTTTATCAACTTGCCGTTGACCCTTTCAACGTTGTTCCTGTAGTTCTGAGTAGTTGAAAGTTTTATAGAGTTCTGAATGCTCAGCAAAACGGTGTCACAAGTTTCAAACTACATATAATATTCTCAGTATCTTTATTTATAGTAATTATAAATTACATTTACGATTATAATGAAAAATCAAGTAATATATATTAATATTATAATAATAATATATAAAGAGTGTATTTTTATATAAATAAACAAGATCGGTTTCAAATGTACCTTTTACTAACAACGTATGAGCAGTCTATAGGGTTATGCAAAATAATATGTAATTACTTGTTTAAACCTAAATGGTATAAAAGTATATGATGGGTCATCGAAACAGCATCTGAATGGGCTTATTTCTACCACTTAACAAGTACAACTATGATCGATCCTATCACTTATCACTATGATAAATAACTTATGGAACAAGCTGACAGTTTTATAAAACCTGTCAAGTGCTGATAATAAACTAGCGCATAAAAGTTTCATCTACAGAGAACTATTATTTTTCCATGTTTGTACCTCCTTACAAGTCGTAATTCCTGATTTATAATTTAACAAGGTCTCGTAAAATTGAACCTATTAGTTAGACGATCAACTGTTTTCTCGGAAATCTGAAATTTTAAAAATATATGTTCAACATATTTCTTTAGCAAAATATAGTAGCTTCGTATGTGTAAGCATGGCTTACCGGAAAGTAATCCAAATGGAGTCTCTCTAGATTTTCCATCTGGAGAAAGGCGTAATGGGCTGTAATATCAGTCATTCTGATAGTGGAAGCGGATCTCATATGGCTAGCGCTCAGTCTTAACGTTTTCAAGTCTATAAGAAAAGTAAAAAAGTTTGAATAAATTGCTTTTTACATTTATACCTTGATAAGAAAATTTTCATCGCCCATGAACTTTGGTTCAATCATTCTATTTACTATAACTTGGTGAAAACTTACTTCGTAATTTGCGCAGAGATGGTTTATGTTCCCATCGCTGGATAAAGTTTCTTTCTGGAAAGGAAAACTCCTTTCTTCTCAACAACCACTCACACATTTCTGGTGGAAATCCGGTAAAGACAGAATCCACCGCTAGTCCTCTTCCTTCCAAATCATGAAATTCCGCTCCCAAAAGTATGTCCAATTCACTCAGGTTTACCAAATGATCAAATAAGGAATTTAAAGCCTCAAAGCTGCCAATTGTAACGTTCCTCAGCGCCTTAAGATTGCGGAAGCAGTAGCCAATTCGATTAATCACATGAGCTTTGGTAACAGTATAGGGAAAGTCGATTTCTGCCACCGTTTCTGAATAGCAATTGTCTGGAAATACAGTGCCTTGCTGATCCTCATCCCATAAGCAAATCTCCAGCTTGTTAAGCCTCGGAAATGTTTCTTTGTATTGCAACAGGGCTGGAGGTCTTCCCAATGCCACAAGGTACTGCAGTTTTGGAAATACCGGATAGTCCATATCAACGAGAAACTGGCTTCCAACTGCTTTGCAGAAGAGCAGAGTTGGAGCCACTGCGTTCAGGTACTTCTGAAGCGTTCCATGAGCAAACACAGATTGCTGGAAATACACTTCCAAGCTGAGAAGGTCATTTTGCTTTTGGGCCAATCTTCGAAGCTGTTCGTCAGTCAAGGTCATGTTTAGCTTGACTTCCTTCACAGACGGAGGAATGTACTCGACCAGAGCATCACCAAACCTTTTCACCACTAGTTGCTTCATATTCATCATTTGAATGGTTTTCGGGGTTCCTCCAAAAATCTTTAGATCGAGTCTCCTCAGATTTGGTGCACCTCTAAGTAGGGATACCAACAGTGATGGCATTTCCGGTTGGATATCAGCATGGGAATCGATTCTCACGTGGAATGTGAGATTCTTCAAGCGACCTAGCACAAGGTCGGGAAAATCCTTGGGGAATTTAAGGTCACATGGGTTGCTCATCATAAGTTCCAAGTTGACAATTGCTCCAGAGCACTCATGCAAAAGATCGCCAAAGTGGTCATCATCATAACTGTCCGTGGAGAAGCGAAACTTGTCAAAAGGGATGTCTGCACTTGTTCGCATGACACGTATAAAGAGTTCGGTGACTCGACCAATAAAACTCTTTTTGAATGTGATACGCCCACGGCGATGGCGATATAAGCCAGTAGCAATGCGGCACCAGTCCTTACAGACAAGACGAAAAAGCTTGCAGTTGTGACCCAGAAGCTCAGGGTCAATAGACTCCAGGATTTTTTCAATCACCTGAAAAATACATATTTTTACTAAAGAGGTCACAAATTTAGGTTTAGTTTTGGTGATAGTTTTGATTGAACCTTACATGATCGATCAATAGCGGATGTAAATATGAAGATCCTTGTTGTACTTCCTCCGGTTGTTGAGCACCGGAAGTACTTTCGTCATACATCTCAACTTCCATCTTCACTCCTTCTTCATTGAATGGTGTACATAACCAGAAAAATCGAATTGATTGGAGAAGGTTGTCGTGAATCAACTGATAGGATCGTCTTAAAGAAAACAAGAGAGTAAAACATAATTAGAGTTTCATTAAAAATGCATGCAAGTTTATTACTTTCCCTTTTCTGCAAATAAATTTTTCTGCGTGTTAGTTCAATCTTTATATTCAATTTGACAACTATTGGAATAGGTTATAGGTGTTATGTTTAATAATATCCATGTACTATCTATTATAAGAGAAACATTTTTATAAAGGCTTGTTTTTGTTCGCATGACCTTGTCTATTTTTTGCCAATATAAAGTCAAACATTTCTCACATAATAATATTGTTGCAGACTATACTATTTTATGGCATTTGAGGAAAATTCGTTATAAAAACATTTTCCAGTCAAGTTTTTACCGAAACGGCAATGATGACTCAAACTCACGAGTTTAGCAAACCAGTTTGGTACATTGAAGGTAACTTCCAAATATGAGCTTCAATATCATATGAAAGCTGTTTTTAAAGAAATGCTGCATCTTTTTAATTTATAGTAGATTTATTTACCAGGAGTGAGTAAATGTTCGAACTGCAGACAGAATAGTGAATCATTTATTATGCATATATCCTTTCCAAACAAAGATCATGGTTTAAAGTCGAAAGGTGAAAGAACAGATTGCTGATCTTTGTATTATACGATATGCAGAGATATTTGGCGATAAGCTAGCGGGCATTACCTATTTCATGTCATTTAATATAACAAATAAAATGACAATAATTTCCCACTATAATTCAGTTTTATTGCAGCCTATCAAGATAATATCAAAACGTGAGTGTCAACTGTCATGTTGACATTTGTCTGTCATTCGTAGAATAAGGTCAAGTATCAGGTCAGTTCTTTTCTCAATGGCGACGCATGTATAATAGTTCTTCCACGAGTAGCCAACTAAAGATTATATTAAATTATAATCAAGATGGTACGTAGTCGCAGACATAAAGCCCATCTCTGTCCGATCGAGAAGAGAAAGGTGAACTTTTGCTGCGTAAAAAAGCTAAATCTAAATCTAACATGTATCAATTGAAGTTGTAACTACTGAAACATTAATGTTTTTTCTTTCCATCTGAAGCAGTTATAGTTCGTTATAACACGTCATATAAGAGATCCATAAATATAATTGTTGATTGAATGTCAGCATACCATGACCAAAGGAAAGAGATTTGCATTGATAAAAGATGTCGTGTCCCATGTGGGTTTTGAGTTAGAAGACTCTTTTGTTCCTGTTCAATTGACATTTGGACTTGGACCAAAATCCAAAGTTGCGTCCGATTTTTTTTGCAAACATTCGTATAAAAAGTACGAAAGAGTTCACGCTGCGTACGCATACGCAAATCAAATTATACTTCCACCATTTAGCATAATTTGGCAAGGATCGAACGTGGTTCTTTGCATGGGCAAAGAACAAAATGTTTAGTATCCGAATAAAAATGGCAAAGGAGTAGACGTCAATGTTGAATGTGCATTATTAATGCAACATGAAGATCTTTCACTTCTTGACTTTTAATCATGTAGCAAGTACAGTTAATTTTTATTTATTCTTAAAATTATATTTTATAACAACCAAAATTCTTCATGTTTTTCGTAGCGGTCCTAGTAGTTGGATAAAAAGCAAGAAATAAGCGGTTATACGTTATACTACGTGTTTACCCGTTCACTTCAAGATCCTATTCCCGCAAGTTCAACAGTTCTTTGTTCCACTAACTTGCGTGTTGCGTATTTCAAAGATATGTATGCAACACCTACTTCTGTATACAGTGGAGAAAAGCGCAAATAGATAATTTGAACTACTGCCAACCTTTTCTTCACAAAGTACAAACGTCACAGTTTGCAGCTGAAATGCCGAAATTATTTAAAGGCACTTGTTATCCTCGTGAACTGCACGAACAAAGGAAAATGTAGCACTGTTCTTTCTTTCTTTCCCTTGAGTAATCCTGATCGGCGACATTGAACTAACAACACAGGAACAAAGAAACTAATAAAGATTCTTTTTTTGCATGTACTATATGAGTTTTAAACAATTTTTTATGGCTACTATAATGACTCTGAGTCATTATTTTGCTAATGTAATTGCTCTGCTTTATTAATTTTTAATGTAAAGCTTGGTCACGGTACAATTAAGTTGTCTGTTGTGTTTTCTTCTGTCTGGTGTAAGCTTTCTTAGAAATCCACTGTTTATCATGGATTTTCATCTAGCATTTTATCTAGTCCTAGAAAACAGAGCCTCAACATGTTATAGTAGTACCACAATATTAATGCTTCTCTTATGTTTATGTTCCTATAATAATTTTTTTTTGCTTGCTACTTGCAATATTATGATTGAATTTCATAGAAAATCTAATAAGCACGTGCGTGAGAAAAATGAAAAAGTTCAACAGGAAACGGAGTGCACTGCGCAGTAGAAGCAGAGAATGCTGTTTTTTTGTTATCTCGTGATAGCGAAGCATAGCTTTGCAAGTTTTATGGTTTTCCTTTGACCTTATAATAGATTTCTCTTGGGTCTTCTTGGGTGATTAACATTAACAGTACGTTTTTCATTTGTAAGCTAACAATAACAAGAGACAGACACTCGTAAATTAAATTATATTTATATATAAAGCTATATGCTATATGTGTATCATGTCTAGAGATTTACAAGAACATTTTTGCAAAGTTTGCGTTATGAATCTGCATATAAACAGGGAAGCTAAAAACAAAGGAAGTCCCTTCTCGAGGAAATTACTGTATGATTGTTGTGTGGGGTAAGTTTTCAGAGAGATGGTTATACGGTTAAATGCAAACCGTACTGTACGCTGTCACAGCGTATTTTGATTGGAGGAAAGTGTGGGAATGAACAGGACATGAGATACAAACAGAGCACAGGAAGCAACAAATCTACATTGTTAATCAATGAACCTAACCTTTTCAACCAGGGAATTGTTAATCCTATTTTAAGCTCATAATACCAATCAGCTAGAAACTTCTAATGTTGCAAGGATGAAAGGGGGGCAGTGTAAACCACTGCCCAAGGCAAGTGACACAGACAATAGAAAACTCTGAGAATAAAGGTAACATTATAGGGTGGTATTAAAAAAGCTATATAAAATTGTTTTCTTGTATATTTTTTGTTTATTTTAAGTCATATATCATAATTATTAACTATGTATATCTTTATGCAGATTATAAAAATGCCGGCTTAAAAACAACAACAAAAACCAGTTTTTGCTTTGCAGAAGAGTCAAGTATTATAATAGATTTAAGAAGAGTTGTCTGTTTGTAATTCACCTACCTGTATGCTTCAGTAGTCAATTTCTGCTGCAAAAAGGATAAACTTGGAATCCTCTTCAGAATGGCTTTGTTTTCAATTTTACAACCCTTTCGTTGTGATATTGGCTACAAGCGCTGAATACCATATAATTTTATAACTCTCTGTCCTTTTTCCTTTTTGATAAACACTGACCAAACAACATTCACCAAACTTTTAACCTGCTTTTGTTTTTTTGTACAATTTCAGCTTTCTTGATGTAGGTTATTGTAGAGCTGTAGTGCAACGTGTAATAAGGCTAAAAGGCACACTTTGCTAAAAGTATTGATTTTTACCATCTGCGTGCCAAACTAGGGATTTGGACTTTGAACCAAGATGGTGGTGGTAGCAGCAGCAGGTATTTTAGGTATTATACAAACAATGCCAATTTTGCTAGGCTAAAGTTTTTCTTGGAAATGAAATGAAAGTTTAGAGCAATTTTTCACAATAGCGTGTTATTCAAAAAGTATGATGAACGGTAGTAGCACATGTACTAGATTCTAGCTTTTAGTTGCAACAATATATACTATATGGTCATTGGGAAACGAGCCACAAAAACGTGCAAAATACTTTGTTGTTTTCTGTCTGTCAGTTTGGTTTCCCAGAATCAACACCAATGTTAAACTGAATTAATTTCAAAGTTATGTTGACTGAACGTATTGTTGGAAACTGACAGGCGCAATCTCCAAAAACATGAATTGTTTATACAAAAAGTAAGATAAACTTTGACCGCTCGTTTATTTAACAAGCTTTGTGCTAACTTGTTAACTGTGAGAAAGAAACCGGCAAAATAGTTAATGGTCGGGGCACAAATTGATATAGTAAGCCTCGAGTGCTATACAAACTATTATTGTGATCAGATAAAGCTTTTGATAAGCCACAGCTCACGATCAATTTTTAAATTTTCTTTTATCAAGAGCTGCTCAGCAGCAACGTAATGTTGTTCTTTCCACAAAGAATGGAAAACAACAAATGAGGCAGGCAAATGTAAAAACAAGAAATTGAGTTCTTCTGTCTGTCAGTAACTCTCGTTCATAGTTTTTTATTTCGCAGCGTAGCAAATGCAAGGAAAACATTGGGAATAAAAAAGCATTCAAAACTGTGCAAAAAGATTATTTTAATGGACTGAGTATATGCGCACTGTACTAGTCGTTCATCGACTTGCGCTTCTAGAGCAGTTGGACGTGCAAAAAATCAAGTTTGTCCGCACTCCCTATCAGCAATATAGTTGTTCTCTGGCTGTAAACATCGAAGATAAATATTTACATTTTGCAAAGCCTTGTGCACTGATGCCCACAATAATAATGTGCTTTAGGAGAATGAATAAAGATGAGAAGGATTTTGCAGAGACGTAGAAAATGGCAATGTTGTAAACCAGCAGACAAGCAGATGTGCACAGATGAATAACATTTTTATGGACCATATTCGCGAATGGCAAAAACAAGACAAGCTGTAAAGTAGATTTTTATATTGGAACAAAGCTTGGTTCTGATGACAGAAAAGGAAAAGGCTATAAAGCTTCGTTAGAAATATGCATTTTTTAATATTTTGATGATAAACTGACAGCATAAAAGAATAAAATATTAGGTATGTGTATTTGCACACAAGTCAATCAGCATTCAGTGCAATATTTTAACTAATGTGTTAGCTACATAATGTATGTTTGATTTGGATTGTGTGCACGCTGCACATACATAATTTGAAAACAACTTTGGTTGCTTTTGATCATCAATCAATAAAATCATGCATCGTTGTTCCCATTTCAATCACCGCAAAAAGAGACCCCAATGCTGCGTGTAGTGTTAACGTTTATTGTAGTTAGACCGATGCACTTTGTTAAGATTTTGCAATTAATATCTTGCTATTTTGCATACTTGTTTAATATCCAGTGTTTATGTTGTAAAATATCAGCTAACATTTAGCTAACTTTGTTTTTTACAATAATCATTCTGCCACATGCTCAATAAATTGTTCTAATGCACGATTCCATATAAAGCATGCATATAATCATGTTTCCTTGTTGTATAAAAATCTTTCAGCTTTTCTTATATCTTATATTTAGTTTGTAGCAAGTGACTCATCATCCGTCCAGTCAACTTTATAATTCTTTATTCAGTATTTATGCTCGAGTAATTTTTGCAAACTCTGATAATAAACATCTAACAAAAAATATGAGCTCAGTAAACTGGCCAGGCAATATAACAACAACTTTGAATCGGGAGTCTTGTGACTTGCTTCACTGCCTAATTCACATGCATTGTTAACTCGGAGTATACGAAGATAACAAGAGATAATTGGAAAATAGTTGGTATAGTCTTTGTTCTTGTAAACACAAGCTGAATCTACAACAAGTTGTTTTTTGCACCAATTTATCCACCTGTCTGTTCTGTACCCACACCTACACCAACAATAAAATCCAACAGGTAAGTCGCAGTAAGGTTCTTGCACCTAGATGGGCAATCATTTACCTTGAAAGTGCAAAGCACTTTTGCTTGCTGCTAATACTACTTTGTCTGTCAGTTCTCTGTGCAAAACAAAATTTTGCACACCACACTGCAATATTGAATGTCAAACAATGTATATAAATACGATATAGAAAAATATAAAAGATCTTATATACTTATCTCTTATCTCACATAAGAGATAGCTCATCCGGTTTTGAGTGTGTTGTTGTGTATATTCCAGTTATTTCTTTTAAATATGATTTAAGATGGATATAGACTATGATTGATGATATATAATTTAATAATATAGGTCTACACTCGTGTAAGCTGTAGTTGCAATGATGAGATTTAAGTTGCGCTGTGATTAAATCATTATATTATTATAAATGTTTGTTTGCTTAAAAATTATATAGCCCACCGGATCGAATTATCTCAAGCAACAAAGAATTCCCGTGCATAACATTGAATATGTAATCGCATGGTGGTTTCAGTGCAATAATTTCAGGCTTCAAAATAAAATACTTCAAGCGTGGAATCGAATGGAGAGTATTATGGAGAAAGTAAAGATAAGTTTTTATTATCCACTGTATCGTTTTATGTAAAGGAAAGGAATTATTGGTCGCGGTTTACTGACTATATGAACGCTTTATCGATGACAAGGCAAGATAAATACCAGAGATTTTTGTTTTTATAAAAATATTTGTTTAGCACGAAGAATATAAGTCCAGTGACGGTGCTGGTCAAAAGCCATTCAAGAACAAGAATGATCTGAACTTTGGTTTATCCCGATTCTTGAGACTAAAGTTTTATTTGAAGTGGTTGACCCGTTGAAATCAAAAGCGTCTTTATGTTTTCGCTCGGACTTTGAAACTAAGAGCATATATCTTAAAATCTTGGAATTAACTGATTTTGCAAATATTTCAAGAACTGACATATGTTAAAAATAAAATGTAAATAAATATTTTTCCGCTGAATGTGCATCTATCTATATCCAGGCATACGGTCGCAAAAAAACGTTGATATCTAGATATCAGTCAGTTGCACTTGCACTACTTGCAATTCATTGCATGCATAGACAATTTTATGGAATTTTGGAATAGGTATGACGGTAAATGGCTCATAATATAAATGGAGACTATTGAGATACGCGTTTATAGACGACATGGTGTACAAGAACTTGCACACTTATCATTAAGACTTGCTGCAGATTATTATTGAAATCTTCTATTCTTCACCAGAAACGTTGAAACGGTAGTCACCATTTGAGGGTTCCTTTAATGAATAGTATACCATATGCCACCAATTCTTATGCGTAATTATCAAGTATCCTTCGTTAAATAAGCATAAATATATTTATTATATGAACAATGTTGTTTAATGTAAAGGAATCAGTGACAACCAACAAAGGGATTTTGGTTAAAATTGTCATTTCTAATGTGTAGTCTCTTTTTGTAGTACACAAAAGCGTGTAATAACATAATACGTAATAACGTAACGTGCAAATTGAAACGTAGATGCTTTGGTTTATAAGAAGCATATAATAATATGTTGTTTTTGCGATGTTATTGACATAAAAACAAGAAGCCACAAAAGCTAACAAAAAATGGCACACTTTGAGAAGTTTGACCTCTCAAGTTTGATAAATGAAAATGGAAGTATTATCCGACCGCAATTCGTTAGCTAAGCTTTTAATTCGTGTTTACATGTAATCCAGCACGTAGTTTTGCGCTAACATAACACACCATACATGGTGATGGTGATACATGATTAACTGAAACTGAAACTAAAACACTTTCTACGAGTGAAGCAGGATTGTGTGTTAGTAGGAACGTTGTTCATTTACCTCCTTGGTTTCCAGCGTCTACTTATTGTCGACGAGTTACCACCATTTGCCCAAAAAGTGTCCTTAAGTAAATATGTAATTAAGTCCTTCTCTTTGAGTAAGCTTCTTATTTTTTGGTATACGAAATTAATGATAATGATTGAGGTGTTGGGGGAAGTCGCAGTCGATGGTCGATGTAATGTTCGATAATGATGCAGCTGCAGTGCACTGAGCTTCACTTGTACAAAAACTAAAAACGCATCCTGAATTAAAGAATGCATTCTTTTGATTCTTTTAATTTACTGTGATTTTTTGTTGAGAAGGCCATATTGCGCAATACGCAATTATATGGGTTCCTTTTTTTCGGCAATCTAAATTCACCGACGCGATTCGCGAGATACATATGTACATGACAGACATTGCAAGGACATTGTGCATACGCTTGAAAGTGTGCAAATTTAAATAAATGTGCAAAAACTAGCACACGTTTAAATTGAAAATCATAAATGTTCAATGTCATGTCATCCCAATCATGACTACACCTATTATATGTATGATGCATGTAACATCGATTCGATTGATATTTAGGTAGTCAGTTTTGTAGGTGTCAAGGTCTATGAACAAGTGAAGCTGATCATTAGCCTTTTGTTATTATCCATCCGTATCTACGAATTGTCCATTTTGATTTCAAACTTAAAACCAACAATAAGCCTTCTACTTTTACTAGTGCTAGTAGTAATAGTAATAAAAATTAGGTTTTTACTAAAAAAGACAAACGTTCTTATTTGACTGTGTTTCAGAATAGATAACGGTTTATAGTTTACTATAGATTAGCAGACTATAGACAAATTGTGTCATTAAAAATTTAACAATTACACATGATTTTAACCAGAGAGGAGATAAAAAAGGTAACGTTCATATGACAAACCACTCAGAGAAAGGATCAACAATATGCAAAGGATTAAATAATAATAGAAAGTAACTTGCTAATAGACTCTAAATGTTATATTATAATATACAAAGTTAAAAATGGAGATAGTTTAGCATAAATTATGTATTTGCACAGCAATTATTGTCAAATTCAAACTTTTGTTCATTGATCTTGGATGTTGGTGTTTACGTTTAATGTCGTTTTGTATGTCGATGTCTTGTTGATTTTTTAAATAAACACAATGAAGCCAATTGACAAAGCATTGCTGAACTGATCATATCTACATAGTTTTTTCCTTAATACTTAATCTCGTTTTGAAACTGACCACGCTTTTATCCTTATCATTTTGAGATTGCGTACTTCCCTAGTTTGCATTTGCAATTTGCATGCGAAATATAATGTTTAAATCGAATCCTTAAATATCCTTCAAATTGTCAATACATTTAGGTATATTAATTCAATAGGATATTAATTACACTTCCAGTCTGGAAGTTCCAGTAAGCTTTCATTGGCACTTGATTCTCAATTCTGTACTTTCCTAGCTACTTGATTGAATTGAAAATTTCCAGCCACTTCAAACTATGAAAATATGTCCATAAACTGCGAATAATTTACGCTTTAATGACGGGTAACACTGTATGTCGTACGATAAGTGATCTGCCTATACAAAATTGATAAGCACAAGCGAGTACAGAATCCCTTGGGGAATTTTATCTACGTTCACCTTACAAATCATGATAGCATTTCTGTATTTCCCGTTAGATATCTTAAAATAAAAATTCTGCAACATATTTTACAAATCAAATGATTGAAAGTTGGATAGGATATTGTTGGATGTTTACATACCGCAAATATTTTTCAAGTAGCAAGAACTAGTATAAAAGCTGACGGGATAACAACAAGGTTAAGTTATTCATGGAATACTACTAAACCGAAGCACCACATCAACTAACGCTTCTCTTTTACTTCCGCAAATATTCAAGATGAAGTCAAAAATATTTCTATTTCTAACTCCATTAGTTCTTAGTATTATTTTTGCATGTTCCCCAGGAGTAGTCTCCAGTTCCCCCAGCAGTTGGTTATCAGACCCTGTAATTCGAGCGTGGTATGCAGATTATCTTGCTGATTCCCTGGATTATCCAGTGCAAGACGTGAGTCTTGTGCCTCTGGCGAAAACCAGAAATGGAACGATTCGTGGTCAAGTTCGATATTCGGGTACAACTAAAATCCTGAGATGGTTGGGTGTACCCTACGCTGCTCCACCCGTTGGTGACCTAAGATTTAAAGTAAGTCAAGGCAAAATATTCCCTAGATCGGTTTACAAAAGACCATTTCACTTATAAAATCCTTTTAAATCTATTAGGCTCCTCAACCCTACCAAGGCTGGGGCAGTGGAAACTACCAAGCCACACGTCACCCGAATGCTTGTCCACAGTTTCGTACCAATCTCACCGCGGCCGACGAATCATGTTTGTTTTTGTCTATCTACAGTAGAAGGAAGTCTAACAGCGCAGAAAATGATGAACGCCTACTTCCGGTATGAATATATACATACCTATATATATGACTTTATTTCAGATCATTGAATCCATATATCTCAAATTATAGGTGATCTACTTCATCCATGGAGGTGGTTACGCCTTCGGTCAAAACTCAATTTACACCGGAGCCAAGCTTCTGGCAAATGAAGAAGTCGTTTTGGTCACTGTACAATACAGGCTTGGACCACTTGGTTTCTTTTCGACTGGCGATGATACAGTTAGCTCAAACAACGCCATGAAAGATATGGTACAAGGTCTTCGCTACGTTAAGGTAATGTGGAAAGAACTCTTTGCTTTAGCAGTTTTTTAAACATTTCCTCTAACAAAACTAGTTAACTAATGATTAACTCAATCACTCATAAAACAGGAAAATATTGCTGCATTTGGAGGTGACCCGGAACAAATAACGGTTATGGGGGAATCTGCCGGATCCGCCAGTGCTTTGTACATGCTAATTTCTCCATTAGCACAGGGGCTTTTCCACCGAGTGGTAGCCATGAGTGGAACTCCACTTCAAGAGTGGGCTATTGACAGAAATCCCTGGGAATCTGCAAAGAGGTTGGGTGCGCTTCTAAACTGCTCCACTGAATCCAGTTCGGTGCTAGTTGAATGCCTTAGAAAGGTCGATTGGATGCCTTTAACTCAAGCTGGATTAGGAGTTATTGTAAGTTTTGTCCATATTTTTGTAAAATAATATGTAACCTCCATTTCTAAATCGACTCCATTTTTTCTGAAGATGGAAGATTTCCAAAACTTCAAGATTTTCCTTCATGGAACTACTCCAGTAGTTGAAGGCAACGTTCCCGGTGCCTTTCTACCCGATGATCCCCTTAAGCTCCTTTTGGAAGGCCCTCTTCCATCTAACGTGTCCGTGATGCTGGGCACTGTGCAACACGAAGGAATTTTGCCCTTAGCCGGAGCTCACTTCCTGGTGTTGAATCCAGAGGGATTGTTGAATGATACAGAATATATGCAAGATTATTTGTTGGGCGATCTTCTAAAAACGTACGGGGTTAACGAAAGACAAGATGGAGCGTCCATTAGTCAGTCTATGGCCTTGGCATTTTTGTCACCGGAAAAGGATCGCACTAACTTTACCGAAATTCAATATGAATTGCTTGACGTAAGCTTGCATGGTTGCATGGAATTTAAAAATTATAACTTGTTCATGTAATCAAAAGTGTTAAAAGTGTGCTAAGATATTTTTTTTCAAATGTAGATGCTAAGTGCAGTGTTCATGAAAGCACCAGTTCTACGAACTGCCGACATCCTGTCTAGAAGGTTACCCGCGGTTTATCTTTACTCGTTTGAATACTACAGCAATGGCAAGAGTCTATTTAACTTGGCTTTCAACATGATCCAGTTGATTATCGGAGGAGAAAAGCCTCCAATGAAGCCAGGCATTTGTCACGCTGATGATCTTATTTATATGTAAGTTTGCACTTTTTCTCCATGTTAGTAAATATGCCATAAATCATATTTAATGTTCATTTCATGAAGAATCTATATTTTTCTGATTTATAGGTTCAATCTTCCTTTCGTACTTACTGTCAATGACCTAAAATTCTCAAAGAGTTACGTGGAGCTTTTCACCAACTTTGCTGTACACGGGAATCCTACACCAGAGGCAACTGACGCGTATCCGATTTGGCCAAAATATGATTCAAGAAGCAAACATTACATGAAACTGGACCTTCCATTCGAGGCAAAGCGGGACTTTACCGCTTCCTGGAGGCAAGGAATGCCCGGTGCTTAATTTTTATTACAATTGAACCCAATTAAAAATGAGTTCATTATTGTTAAAAACCGTTCTGTGATAAAACCGTCCATGAAAGAAGTACAAATGTTAAAACCTATGCTCCTCTGTATTGGTACATTGATATTAAATTATAAATTAATTTACGATGCTTATTAATGTAAAATAAAGATTTCACTTCAGAAATGCTCGTTGATTAAGTAAATTTATTGCATACTTCATCAAACATTATCGTAGTAAATCCCAACAATAATCACATTTCGGAACTTTTAAGTTTATTCGCAACCAACTTCAGTAGGTTTAATTGCATTTTTCAATAAAGCTTTGCATAATGTATTCTAACTATCTTTCCTTTAATATAAGTTTATGCGGTTTTGGCATTGAAATAATATTCGAATTTTGTTGTTCAGTTGTTGGTCTTGGAGAGTTTGGATCGGGCTCAACTACAAAAGCTTGAAATATACTCGTGATAAAAAGAAAAAGTTCATCCCTTGCGAGACTTTCTCCCAAGCAAACTCTCTTTCCAAAGGAAAACGGCAAGAGTGCTTCATGGTTTCGTATCACCTCATTGTTCTCATTTAAAAATCTTTCTGGGCGAAAGTTTTCAGGATCCCCCCAAATCTCTGGGTCGTAATGAATTCCCTGAAAATTGGCAATAATCCAAGTGTTTTTAGGAATTTGATATTCTCCTAGTGGTACTTCAACTAAAGTTTTGTGCACAAGGCCTGTTGGAACTAGTGAGGAAAATCGAAGCATTTCCTGAATCATGGCTTCTACGTAAGGCATTCTGGAAAAAATCAAACCAGTAGACAATATTTTTAAGTTTATTTTTCTTGTGCAAACAGACAATTCCATATTTGCATTGTACCTTCTACGATCCTCTAAAGTTACTGCACGGGAACCAATGACCCTATCAATTTCCTCTTGAACTTTCTCCTGAATTTCAGGGAAAATAGCCATGTACAAAAGCGTGTATGAGAGACTCGTACTTGTTGTCTCAATGCCAGCTACGAAAAGGTCCAAAAGAGTAGCAACAAGTGTCTCCTCTGTCAGAATAGAAATGAGCCCACAATTAGTTGCATAAAATATTTGATAATATGCCAATATGCATAAAATTATGTTTAAAACTTTAGTTAATACAAAGAGCCTTACCACCACGTTCTTTGTAAAAACTAGAATTTTCATCCGTCGTTCTTCGAATTTCGTTGATGAAAACGTCAGTGAAATGTTCCGGTTCTCCTCCATCATACGACTGTAGTCGTTCCTGGACAAACTTTTTCAGAAAGTCGTATGTTAGTGGCATACATTTCATGTATTCCTCCCAGCCTGACAACTTTGGAAAGTAATTTTTGAGCCAAGGAAAGAAAAACACAAACCCACGGAATTCCAAGCTCCTTCATTCATATCATTTCATTTAGTAAACTCTTATAAATGGTTTTCTTTTAGTTCAATAATATCTGAACCGGTAGTATGTAGTATATACCTGTGAATATTTTTCACAATTTCTCCTAAAATGGGATCATCATGAGAATATCTTTGTCCAGCCACAATGGACCATAGCGAGTTCAGCACAGCCACGTTAAACCGAGTTTGTGTTGAGATGGCAGTGCCTGCGTCTTTTTTAAAACCTTGGATAAGCTCTGAAACCTCGTCCATCACAAGATTTTCCATGGACCGTTTGCCAAAGCCAAAGTCCTTCAAGTGACGTAGTGCAAAGCGACGTTGTTCCAGCCATTCTTGTCCGTCCTGGAAAAGAATACCTCTTACAACACCGCCCGTTCGAGCCGCAGCACCGTGCAGTTTTGGTCTACCGCAGATTTGCAAATTATTCCATGCTTCTCGAACCAGCTTGTGATCTGTTACCACCACGGCTCTAGTTTTAGCATGACAATACCGTCATTAAATTTGCCATTAATTAGGTAATTAAGAATAGACTCTTAGCGAAAAGCTGTGGTCTTACGGAAATGGTCCCAGTTGTATGGAAAAAACTTTCCCATAAGCTGAAATATACTTGTCGTACAGATATTTTCTTGGTTTACCCATAACTCGGGAATGCCACATCATTTGTGGCAAGTTCCCAATCACGGGAAACAGAAATGGTCCCTTTGGGTACTTTTTGGGGCGAACATTATTGACAATGAGAAACAACCCTAGAAATGTGGCTAACAATGATAGTAATTCCAAGAGAAACATTTTTCTCACCAATACATTTGAACAATGCAGTTACTTGGGTTTAATTTTATTTTTTAGTTCATGAAATCTGCCGTGTCATTTCAGAGAACAGTTTAGCACGCGATTGCAAGTCAGCAATATTATAACAAGTCAAGTGACTTGACTCAAGTCAGCATTGTCAGAATCTAAATCCATAATCCATCACCTGTTGTGTTATTGGACATTCCAACGAAAATGCTATGCTACTACTGGAGTCTAGTGAGCCATGAAACCACAACTGAAGCGTATTTTGTAGTTTGTCTGGCAATTGGCATACAAACAACTTTTTTTTCTCTTTTTGGTTGCTTGTTGTAGCGTGCCCAACTTCGCAACATGTATTTGAAGTTATAATTTGTAATGTACGTACATACTGAAAAGTACATAAGTGTCTCCAAGTACTTAAATCAGACAATAATTCTAGTTGAATATCTTTTTGTGTTATAGGAATACTGAAAATGAAATCATAAACACATTCATATATGTATTCATAATGTTCATTCTAAAACAAACTGATAAACAGTTTCTTTTATAAAAAACCTTCCAGTTAACAAGCAGGAAAAGCATATACAAACGCATAAAAACCAATGCATCCACTTTGAAACCAAATCAACAAAGTCATGATGAGTCAGTGTCATAAGATAGCTATACTGTCTCGTATCTGTAAAAACTTTCCTTACACTACAAAACAATTAACTTCTAGGAAAAACGTGTCACAGTAAACTTTATAGATTGTATTGAAATGAAATTATGAAACCTCAATGACTACACGATGTTTACAAGACAATAATATTCTTCACTAATAATAATATTATGATATTCACTTTAATAAGTACGAGTATAATAAGTAAACTATCAAGTGCTAATGACACGTCACCGTCACCTAAAATGCAAGTCTACGTGACACGTGAAGTCTTCTGCAGTTTAGCATAATATGCATGGCATTGCACGATACTTGATCCATGATAAACCTGGTGAATCACTACTTCCAGCAAACAATTATTTTTTTAGCATCAGGTTTTACTTATCATCAAATCAGATAATAATATCTCGCCCGTGAAAACATAAACGAACATCCTGTTCGTATATTTAATCAGACTTTCACTGCCCACAATTTCAGAAGCACGCTTCAGCGAAACAAGTTATTCGTTGTAGGTGGACAGTTAAAACTGACATTTCCTTTGCTAAACCGGGAGACGGGACATAATAAGATATAAAAGGAAAAAACTTAATAGGAATACTAAGTCATAAGCTAGAATCGTTAAATTCTTAGGATATGGCAGCACAATTTCCATCAGCATCTTTCAATGGAAATCAACACACTTCTGCTGGTGTATTTTCGTCACGCCAATGTAACCAGCAACTTGCGTCTGCAAGTCAACACTCTGACAAGGATCAATCTAAATCCAGAAATGACAAAGACCCCGAGTACTTGAGGACCAAAAGCAAATTTAAGGCAATTCAATGGGAATGCAGGGCCTACAAAACCAAATTCACGGACCCTGACTTTCCCCCGATGCAATCATCTTTGGGTGTTCATAATAAGAAAGTTGGCAGGTATGACAGAAATGAAGAGTTTCCTGTACCTCATACCATCAGTTGGCAACGTCCAGAAAATATTAGCTTGACTGGGAGAAGAGATGACAAGGGACAGTCTGACTGGAGTTTGATTAAAGATGCACATCCGTCTGACATAGTACAAGGTATTGCATTTTTCAAATTGCTTGGCCTATTGGAAGTTATGTATAAAAGAAATTACATTATGCAAATATTTCTGCTCCGAGTAGGACGGTTGGGTAATTGCTGGTTTGTGGCTGCACTAACGTTAATCGCTGAACACAAGAACCTTCTGTCGGAAATCTTTATCTCAAGAAAGCTCAATCAAGAGGGAATCTATGCGCTTAGGTTGTTTAAGGATGGACGATGGCAGGGAGTGATAATTGATGACTATTTTCCATGTGATGCTAACAATAGGCTGGTGTTTTCTCGGGTATTTATAAATGATTTATCAAAATGCTTTACCAGTCACTTTATCGTCAACCAACCAATATGCTTTTACTATTATTTTTTATGTGGACTATATAGTGTCGTAGGAAGCAATTGTGGATTATGCTGATTGAAAAAGCAATGGCCAAGTTGCATGGAAGCTACGCATCTCTTGATGCTGGTCAGATTTCAGAAGGTTTGAATTATCTTACCGGATTTGTATCGGAAAAAATAGACTTGGTGAGCCTACAAATTAGTGCATACTAAATTGGACATAGTAAATAGGACATTTTTCGTTGTAGCAAAAGGAAGGAGACAAGGATCTCTTATGGACAAGACTCATGTCCTTTCACACAGCCGAATTTTTGATGGGGGCCCATATCATTGACAGAAACGATTCCATGAAAAGCTATTACAAAGACAAAATGGGGCTTGTGCCAAACCACGTTTACTCAGTTTTGAAAGTAGTTTGTATGGAAAATAAAAGGCTAATCCAGCTACGCAATCCTTGGGGCAACTTTTGCTGGAAAGGAGATTGGAGTGATGAGTCACCATTATGGACAGAATACCTAAGCGCCTATTTGTCACCACACAGGGCGCACGAAGGAATATTTTGGATGTGCTTTGAGGATTTTGTCAAGATTTTTACAGCAATGGAGGTTTGCAAGGTTCGCAAGAACTGGATAATATATACTGTGGAAGGGCTACTTCCCCCTTATGCCGATCCCGATCTCCCAAACTGCTTTGAACTTGTCGCAGAAAAGAATGTGGAGGTTGACATTAGTCTGTATAAATGTTACAAGGACCGTGCTCGGGAAACCTTGCAAGAAACTGAAATTGGGATAATGATTTTTCAAACAAATGGCGCAGTCCCTTCATGTAGACAATTTAAGTTGGTAAAACCGTTAGAAATTGCGGAAACCGAGGGATATCGAACGCTTTCATGTAATTGCATACTGGATGCTGGAAAATATTGTATAGTGCCGTATTCATTTGGTCATTGGACAACGCAAAAAAGCAAGGAGGTGTTTTATAGCTATGCGCTGACTATACATAGCTCTCGAACAATTCAGGTTGCACCTGTTCAGCGTTCCAGCATATTGGCAGAGGCGTTAATTTGCTATGCAAAGCATTTTGGCAAGAAACACTCATTGCTCACAGATACTGACCGGATGTCATTGACATCCATTAATTTTGGAAATGGAAATTTTGGAACAGTTGTGGAAAATCGAACACAGAATAAGTTATTGGAGTTGGAAATTGAGTGTAAGACAACAGGAGATTACATGAGCACTAGAGATTCATTTTGGGTCAAGGATAAAATACCACCTTTGACTTGGTAAATATAAAATTAACCCAATCATGCACGGCATATTAAATTAAACGCTTACAGCATGCATAATTTGTGTGTTTGCAATTCAAACCTATTTTCCCTTTTGTTCTGGTTACTGCAACTTAATGGTGCAACTGTGCAAGGGGGCGCTTTATACTTTGTAATTCTTACAGTTTAGAGCTTATAACTTTCAATTGAAATCTACATGCATTTATTGTTACAGCAAAGTGGTTCAAGTACTTGCTGTTCGAAAAGGAGGTGGACACCATACGACCACATATAAAACATCGATTAGCCGTATGTGCAGATTTCAGGAGCAAAATTGGATGGACAATGACATTGGGGTCCACCAACCCCCAATAACAGAGAGGATTAATGGACTTCATCAGCTAAGACCTTGTTTGGATAATTAATTGAATAGGATATAAGTTATATAAGGCAGCCTTTCGAATTAACCTTTCTAATTGTATTTTGTTTATAAAATAATTAATGTTAACATTTTGTATTTAACTATAATTGAATGCAAATAACACGTGCTGTGAATCGGATTTATCGGACTAAATATTAATTTGCATAAAAATGCAAGAGCATTATCAACTGTCAACTGTGTGTTTTATAATTATTATCCCAGTAATGACAATATGTAATTATTGTAAATTAAGAACTGCATTTACTTGAATTACTTTCTTTTGTTATTAGTTCATAAGACTTGGCAATACATTTTCATTTACTATTGCCAAATTTTAACGAGAAATAATAAATAACCAACTTTAAAACATTCTGGATGGACATGCTCAATATAATCATGTATCAAATCAAAGTTAAGAGTTTTCGCTGACTTCCCAACAACGTAGTGACGAGGGTATCCCGCAGAAGTTGTACCCTACAACTTGTATTGTATTTACCTTACCTAAAACCTAAAGTTGTACCAACTAAGATGTTATCAAGGGGTAGTGGAGGATGACATGCATGCATTGCAGAAAGTGCTGATTATATTTCGCGATTGTCATTCCCACTGTTGGAAGTGTCTTCGGCAGTTAGCGAAAGTTCCAGGTTGCATTCTTGACGTAGCACTTTTTCTTTCTTGCATTAATTTTTGTTAGCATAACAAGATCATCTTTTTCCAAACAGCTTTCTGGAATGTCGGAAAATGTTTTTTTAAGAACGTCACAGTAGAAAGAATAAGAAAATCATCAAATTGCGAATTCTCTTATGTTGGTAATAATGGTACAACAAATTCCGTTATAACTGCGTGCAACAGAGTGCAGTTACAGTATTACAATTCGCTCATATTAACATTTCATTTGTCTTACACTTAAATCGAATCATTAACATTATCTTATGTCACTCTCGTACTGATAAAGCTTTTTTAAATAAATATGTAAAAGCTAGAAATTTTGCATACAGTATTGAGTGAAATTGTACTTCCCTCTTGATCTGAATTGCATAATACTGATTTTAATTCATCAATGTCAAAATTCTGCGAGTGACAAATAAAACTAAAATCGAACAGAAATGGAACTAGATAATATAATTGTAATAACTTGCTATTCAGCAACTAATTATGCTGGGGTGCAGTGCTCAGGATGATATCATACTGTTACTTACTTATCATGAAAACTTATCGCAGCAAGTCCAAATATAATCAGTGGACAAGGCTATGCAAGAACATTGATAGATTGGATTGATTTTGACTTAATGACAACCTTCATGACTATGATGAAATGATGACCAATATATTATACAACTAATAAATGTTCAATTAAGTATTGCAAATCTGTAATAATTAGCTAATCAGACTGGAAACCCCTGTTCATGCTGAAAGACCTGCCCTACTCTTACAGAAAAAAATGAAACTTTTCAAGCTTTCTTTTCTCCTCCTTTTCATCTTTGGAGGAAGCAATGCCTCCACGACCACATCATGGCTAAAACAAATTGCCGAAGCAAGTCTTAAGGGGGATATTGGAACAACTGCTTCACCTCTTGACCGCGTCACTTACACTTTAGTGGACACCACAGCATACCTCATGCAACTCGCCAAGACTGGCCTTTTACTAACCGAAACCGGATTTGAAGATTCCATTGGTCCACTGTTTGATGTGGTTTACAACACTACGCGAGTGAGATGTACTGGTGGCGAATGTGCCAAGGAGGACATTTACATGGAGTTCAGGTAAATGCACCGACATCCCATAAAAAACGGCGAAATATGCGCTGGAACAATTCTGAAATCTTTCATATTTTTTGCAGAGAGCCCAAAGTGGGTGGCACCCGGACAATTCAATTGGAGACTGACTTCCAATTAAATAGCTTCAATCTGACCTTGTCCGTTGGTGACTTGACAATTGACTCTCCTGGTTATCGTCATACCATCTGGAGTAACGCTACAACTGCCATTAGAAGGGGCGACCGTGGCATTTTTGCATTGCGCAATGCCACGTACGGAATCACGGGGGATTACGAATACGTTGCTGGAGTGGGAATTCAAGTTTCCAATGTAAATATTACTTTGAACATTGGCGAGGAAAGCTGGACGGTGGTAAACACGTATACTGAGCTGGAAAACGGAGAAATTGTTGATGATGGCTTATACCTTGGGGACCTGAAGGAAGGTGTAATGGCCATTTGGAATGGACAGTATGAAGGAGAGGCTTTCGAAAAGCAATATGAGCAGTGGGCAGAATTTTTGCTCAACTGCGGTTTGGTAAGAACAAACTTATTATGAATTATGTGAAGAAATTCAATATATTGTAATACCTCAAGTTTTTATTATATTTTTTGCTGTTTTTTCAGAGCGGAGGTCAATCAAGTGATAAGTGTGAAGAGGCCAAAGAGCACGTTCAAAAATTCAAAGCCCTTTTGTCCCACTAATTTTAATTGTGCATACATGATTATAGTTTGCTTAATAATATGGAAATAAAAATTCAAAATTAATGAATATTTAAAGTATGAGATTGTATTTTAATGGGCGTTTTAATATGAATCTTGTATAATATAGTAACTTGAACTATTACATAAAACGGTTGTATATTATAAATTGGGCAAATAAGTAGCATTGCACCAAAACCCGTTACATTTCTTCCACTTGGCTACGTACAGGTTCGCATAACCAAAATCATAACAAGCAGAAGCATTATTGTTAAAGCCACCATTTCTGGATCCCTGCAAATTAGTATATATATGGATTTTTATTAAGCTACAACATTTTGAATAAATATTAGAATGCAGTGAACTAGAAAACACTTACATGACTTTACACGTAATTTCATCCGTTGAAAAATATACCACGAGCTTATCTAAATAGTCACTGGTGTGTTGATAAGTGTATTTTATAACGGTTGTACAGGTGTCATTCACTTGAACTACACATTCAGTTCCTAGTTGAACCCCTAAAAAACAATTAAACCACCTATTTTTGTACAATCACTTTTTTACTTTGCATTTGCAAGCATGCATGAAAACTTACTAATTTTTGACACTTGTGTCATTTCTAACTCTCCAACGTCTTGCCGTAGGTCCTTATTTTTCTCGCTCACCCAAGGAGCACGCTTATTCCAGTTGCATAGTTGATGACAATTTAAGCGATTATTTATAGTTAGCTGTTTGATCATGCATTGGGTGCAATTGTGTATAAACTCATCAGAACAACGCGTGAAGGTGGATGGAATTTCTTCCGATTTAGTACTTGAGGTATTGTTCTATTTTTAGAAAATATATTCATTTTTAGAATAATTCATGATGTAGTTTTTAAAATCGAAGGGAGGTAAATCATTTTCAGCAGAAAGGTAGAACTTCACCTGGAAAATCTCACAGTACGTTCCCGCGTACCCACGCTCACATTTACAAAACAGATCCATGTTATCTTTGTCGAAAAAGCAAGTACCTTGTCCATTGCAAAATACGCCTTTCGATGTAGCTGGTTCAATGCAAGATTCAATTGATTTCAAAGCAAAAAACTGGTTATCTGTTTGGAAGAAAAAAACGAATGCTCTGAATATACAAAATAGTACATTAAATAATTATTTTATCAGTGCAGCATCCTCACATTCCTCTTCGGTGATTCGATCCGATTCACAATCGCAATCCTGCCCGGATGATGATGATAACCAATAGGTGACTCCTCCCAAAAGTAAACCAGCACCTAACCCGACAGGTCCTAACATTGACAGGGCCCCAGTTGCTCCAAGGGATTGTAAAAGGGAGAAACCAGCAAAAGTACCAAAAGTTCCTTGAATGAACGCTGCCAACGATCCTGCCGCGATTCCAGTGCTAGTAAATCCGATAGCAGAAGTACTCAAGACGGCTGTACCAAAGGTTCCTGTCAAAGCGGCAGTGGCAGCCTTCAGTGCTGCCTTATTTTGAAGGATTGGCTTTGATTTCGATCCACACGAGCATTCACGCTCGCCTATGATATATTTATTTGCTTTAATTCACTGAATTCATTACTTATGCACTTATAGAATTAATTACTTACAAGCCACTCCTCCAACCGTGAATACAACCACCAACAAAATTAGCTTAGCCTTCAGCATGACGTGTACTCAACTTGATTCACAAATACACTAAGAAATATTTATGATGATGATGTACCAAATTACAAATGATGTGACATTTTTTCCCATGCGACTAAAGGTAAAGATAATATAAGAGGTTTTGCAAACCCTTTCTCATGGCCAAATGTTGTTATCAAGTGACAATAGCGAAACTGTTGTTCTCGTTATCTTCACTTTCCCGTGTATACTGTCTCTAGATGCATTACATTACTCAACTAACTCCACTTTTTGCACTCATTCATACTACATAATAAAGTGCGAGCAACTTCAAATGAAGTAAAAAAGTAGCTGGAACTGCTGAATAATATTTGGTCCATATTATAACCTTTATTGGTCCTAGCACTTTTGTTCATCTCAATTTAATTCATGCCAGAACGCCTTGTATGTTGTGTTAATGGGAATTAAACAATGAAACGTGTGAACCGCAAATACTTTTTAATTATCTTCTAGGAAAGAACTATTATATTACATGCCATAAACTATTCTTAACTACCGCATTCACTTAAATTAAGTAATTATCACAAAAACGGTTCAATAAAGGTGAGACATATATTTTCGTCATTTTATTCATAACATATTGGAATTGTAGAGTAGGGAAGGATTGGAACAATAGCCTCGATTTCCAGCGCAGTGGCCATGCAATCTCCAGCCTCGGCGTTTTCGTCCAATATCTCCAGCACCTTTCCCAAATTGTACCATGTAAAGTAGTCGTAGGGATCTAATTTGAGAGCATCTTGAAGAGTTTTCTCGGCTAGTCTGTGTGATCCAAAGTAGTGTTGCATAAGAGCCAAGCTCTGTAAACTTTTGATATGGGTGGGGCACACTGCAACAGCACTTTCATAAGCTTGCCGAGCTTCTTTATATTCTCCCAGGCTTTCAGCTACCTGTCCTCTCTACAAACACAATTCAAAACATTAAAATTATATTATCTTGAATATGACAATTTGTTATTTTGTTCATAAGATTGTTATAATGCTAAAAAACTCACAAAATAAATAACGTCTGGATGATTCGGAGAAATCTGAGCAGCCTCCTCCAAAGATGAAGCCGCCTGTGTGGGCTGTTCCAGCTTAAGGTACATCTCTGTCAAGGTGAGCCAGATGTTTATTTGCGCAGTCCATGCAAGGTCGCTGGCATGAACTAACTGCATTAAAGAACCCTGTCGATAAACCATAAAAAGTTAGATCAATGAAATTCTAACAAAAATTCACTTAATTTTCATTGTAAGAGACACAACTTAATACTAACATGAATAGACATTGAAGAGGCAATTTCCGAGAGAGCCGCGTCTGCACGCAATTGTCCAGCATACGTTGCTGTGTTAGTGTTTGTTGAAGAGCCAGCTATTGAGGTACCACCCCGAAATGATGCCAGAGCTGAAAGTTGACATCCAATTCGTATTTTTTTGGTAAGCATTATTATTATGATTTTGTTCAGAAAATAATCTTTGCTACTTACACACAGATTCCCGATCAGTGGGTGACGGTAACTGCAAAGTCCCTGTTCCCGTTCCTGTTCCACCTCCAGGGTGTCTCGACTCGGGACTTTCACTTCGCATTAGCAGGTTTCCATCGTCAAAAAGTTGTTTCCAAATGATGAGCATTTGTTTCAGAGTTCCAAGAGCAGCCTAAATCGAATATTAAAATCAGTTACTGAAGTACTACTGTTATCTGTGAAAAAATGCTTCAAGCAGATTAATGTGTTTAGTTGTTTTCTTACCTCTGGACCACTTGTCTTTTCTTCCAACGCTGCTTTCAGTTGTAAAAACCCCAAATGTTCTGGGTATTCATCGAGTGCCTCTTCCACAACTGCCAAAGCATCGTAATTATTCTTTTGGGCAGAGAGCAAGAGGGTTATTAGCTGCAGGGTAGGCAAATGGAATGGGAACGCCCTGAGGGCTTTCACAGCAACCGCAAAGGCTTCATTTGTGTTGTGTGCCCATGCATACGTTCTGGCTAGCCAGTGAAGTGTTAGATAATCATTGGAATCCAATTCCACGGCACTGAAAGAAAATACAAAACCATTTAAGTTTGGAAACTTTGGAAGACATTATTCCAATGGTGTTATAATTTGGGAAGTAACACACTTTTGCAATGCTGCCAACGCATCATCCAGTTCTTTTGTACGCTGCTGGGTAGTTGGCTGCTCATATGACTTCAGAAAGTGCCCAATTCCTTCATACAGCAGCACCTTTGACATTAATCTTTGACTGCCACCTTGTTCCTTTATTTTCGCCTGTTCCACCATCTCCAATCCCTCCTTGACTTTCATACGATTAAAATTTTCCTTCGCCGCAAGAAGGAGTAAACTTGTAGGTCTTTTATTCAACTTGGCAGCTTCGACAAGAGTCTGGCTACTCCTTTTATTGTTTACTCCAGCAGCATGGAATGTCAAACCGTACTGTGTCCAAATGTGACATTCTTCAAACGAGAATTTGAGTGCCTTTTCTATTGACTCATTCACAAGAGTATACTGATTCCACCTAGCTGCAGCCATGGCCAGCAAGTCAAATATTGATGAGGCATGCAGATTTGCTAATTTTCTTGCTTCAATAAATTCAGGCGTTTGATTCAAAACACCTTCTCGAACAACCATAATTTCCGCAAGGAGCAGAATTAAGAACACATCTTCCCAGCAGTTTGCAGGAGTAAATATTTTTCCACCAGTGTAGAATTTTGGCCTTCCTAATGAATCCCCGGGAGGTGTTGCTACTGCTGGTGACCACTTTGACTGGAGTAGAAGCTCGGCTAATCGCCGACTCAAATGCAAGCGAATAGGAGTAAATAAATGCGTTTCTTGAGTCCTCAAAAGCCAATGTATTCTCTTCAGGGCTTCTTGCGTCTGCCCATCCTCCATAAGCAAAATTGGATTACGCCTTATCGCAAAGTCGAGTAGAGAACTACACCGTCTCTTTTCTCCGTTTGGGGGTAAGCCATAAAGCGGATGAGGACTATGACTGGAACCCGTACTAGAAGTCAACGTCGCATTTGGTGTGGTATTTTGCACTAACTTCTCATGCGCCTGAAAGTATGACACTCCGAGATCTGCCGCCTTTTGATAGCACCTAAGAGCTTCCTGTCTTCGATCCTTTTCTGATTTTCCAGCCGTCCCTTTCCAAGAGCGACCGACTTTTTCAATGCAGTGACCCTTCATAGCAAATGCTTCCGCCATTAGCTGGTAATTTCTTACGGTGTACGCAACCGTTTCTATTTGTTCGAATCGAGATCGCTCCAGTTCCTCAAGGGCTTCTTCGTAGAGAGCCGACGCATAGTAAATCTTGGCAAGAAGAATATGCGCGTCTGTTTGTAAGCCGGACTGTAAATTTTTAAAAAGCTACATTAATTTCTGAGTCCCTAACTATTATAATACCTTAATTTAAACAATAACCTTACCGCATCTCCACTCTGGCTCAAGCACAGCAATATCGTCTTTTTCACATCCAACAGTGCCGACTTGGCCTTTGAAATGTGCTTTTCCGTCGGTTGATGGTCCTCCAACCAAGCCTCTAATTTCGCTTCTCCATACAAAAAGTTCATCAAGGGCTCCGCTTGAGTAGACCCTTTCCCCTTGATCGGCTCTAGTAACTCCAGTACCCTTTTCCAATCCCCAGCCTCCCTCTTCGCCTCCACTTCATTATCAGTTCGGGTCACACCCGACGCATTCTTTGCACCTTTCTGTGCCATTCTTCTTGGAACACTTTACTCACTGCTAATAATACTGCCAAAACCTTAAGTTTACAGCTCTCTCAATTGCTACACTTTCTGTCCATCCGTCTCACTTCAGCACTGGACAATTGGTCATTTTTTCCTTCATTCCTGGCCACTGACCGCTGCAAACTCAAGTTAATTTACAACCTTACAAAAAAATGGTAGCACAATTGATTGTGCAACGTCCTTCTACACGCTCACGTTAAAAAATATTCATTCATTCGCATTTTTTCCCATGCATCTACCTACACAAGTGTGATTGCTGAATATATAATGAATCCTGATTGACGATTGACCATTGATTGGCCACCATCAGAGCAGCACAACAATAACAAAAGCAGGGGTACAAGGTACAAGAGCAGATAGCTTACATGCAAACGTATGACTTGTGTGTACACAACAACTCGCAGGTGTTCTTCCCTTTTGCATCGCAGATGACCATGGTCAAATTCCACACGAAGAACACGGCACGGTTACACCTACACCATCCATATTACTACTACGCAGTCTGGTCTATAAATTTGTGTAATTTTCAAATAATGTAATGCAGTTGCTCTGCAGCTAACACGGTTTATATTATAAAGTCAATAAAAATAATCCTAACCGTAATAAAGTGTGTTATAACGCGGGGTATTGTGACTTTTAATGTGTTAATTTTATTAACGAGGAAAGCGATGTTGTTCTAGGATCTCCTGCTCGACATATACCAATATCATAGCAGCTCTACACTTGCTGATGAGGAGGATATGACCTGCTGAAGGACATTTCGAAAGGTAATCCGAACAGATTAATTTCTTGTGTGAGGATCGCCATTGTTAAAATGCAAGATGATATAGTCATTTGTTAATGCACCTATGTGTGCATTGGGTGATTGCATATTATAGCCATACAGTTTGTTGTGATTGATTACGTGCTTTAATAATGGGGATTGTTACAGAAAGTAGTTAATTTTGGCAACAGGCGACAGAATAGAATGTGTAACAAGTAGTTTGGGTGGTAATGACAATAATGGTAAGGATCAACTTTCCGTTTTTTATAGGCAGACCTTATAATTATTTTGTTAGGTAATAGTTGAGTGGGAGCAGGATCATGATTAGTTGTATAACTTTCGTTGAGATGATTATGAGGGAATAAGTAATAAGAAGTAGAGGAGAATGAGAGGAAATTGTGTGGTGTGGAGATGATAAGTGAAATGGAAAGTTGGACGATAAGGATGAAGAATCTAGCCTGTTGCAGAAGAGTTGACAGAGTAGTAGAATATGAGCATAGAGTAGTGTGCAGTTGTGGAGTTATCTAGTTTGTTCCAGGATTTTCACTTTAATCCTTTTTAGTGAACGAGTAAGTGACTGTGGTTTGATAGGAATTAGTATTATGGGAAATTTGCAGGCTGTTAGTGGTGTTTAGTGCTGAAGTTAGATGTGCCGTTGTGCAGGGACCAATTATAGGTTTCATGCTACTTTATGAGCTTCCTAATGAGTATGCAAAGTGAACGTTTTATTGAGTGCTATTTAAGCAAGTGATCGTTTTTGGTTGCATGTTTGTATTCAATTTCCAGATAGACACTAAGACAGTTTACTTGACTTGCATAGCATGCAATGTTAAGCTAATCGTAGCTTGAATTTTTTTTAATTTGAAAAATGATAAAGATAATCAAAGAGAAGACATACTTAAAGCAAAAAAGCTCAAATCAATCGGCCGGTATCATAGATAAGTCATCTTAGTCATTAGTGTCTGGTTGAGCGAGTTATACAATATGGTGTTTTAGTTTTAATTGTTAATAAGCAATTGCAAATGAATTGAGTAGATATGATTGAGAATATCTTATCTTTTTCGGAAATATATATATGCCGAAATCTTCAAAGTTATGAAAGGCATTTTTAATTTACTGTATTAATATCAATCGAGTGTGATATAATCATGCACGTTTAAGTTTCTGACAATCTTTTTGGATTTCTTTACAGGTGGGACCGAAGAATTAGTAATGGGATAGAGTTAGGCTTTTACGGACTTGAGCAATGAGCTAACATGGATCTCTCAAATACGGAATCACAGGTACAAAAACCAAAGGATTTGACTACTAAATACCGTGCTATTAAGTAAATGCATCATCATTTACTGACAACATTTTTATATTTCATACAATTTCAAATAGAATTTGTCGTGTCAAACAAAAAGCACCGATGAAATTCCCCCAGAGGTGAAACGTCCTCGAATGGAGTCCTTTGTTCACCCATTGTTGATGGACCATGTAAACTACAATGATACTATATTATCCCAACAGTAAATAATTTTGCTGTTTTCAACAATCATTATCAACAATATTTTGTTTTACAGATCGTCGAGTCCATCTTCGATTACGCTGCTTCCTCAAACTTTAGTGAGACCGTACGTCAGTTTCGTCTTGTCTCTAGGCTATGGTGGCGCATTGCTACCAAAAGATTTCGTGACCTGCACGGACAAATAGACTTTGAAAATGACTTTGATAGAAGCACAGCGCGGTTCATTGAAGTTATGCAAAACAGTGAGGACATCCCCTTCAAAAGCTTCAAGTTTACTGGTGGCTTTGTGCTGTATAAACCCTATCGGGGAGACTTTTGCTACGATCGGGTTTTTGAAAGGCTTCTGAGCGTTTGTGCTCCGGCCATTCAAGAACTGGAATTCTCCACGCATAACCCTTCTGACCTAAAGCTGCCAAAGTCATTTCGGGGAATCAGATTCGAAAACCTTCGTGTGCTTACCTTCAAAATGTGTGTATATTACGATAGGTTGCAGGAGGAAATGCCAACTTTGTTGGAAGCATTTTTTCAGGTGTCACCTCAACTAGAAAAGCTTGATCTTACTATTACCACTCCCGATGGAGAAACTACGGAAGAGCAGCTTGATTTGATAGAAACATTTGGAGACCTCATAGTTTCCAAATTACCGAAAACCTGCAAGCACCTCAAACTCAACATGCCATTTACAAACTTTCAGCTTCATCAGTTTGGTTTCCAAAACGTGTTTTTAGAAAGTTTGAATGTCGACTTTAGAAACTCCCCAGTGTCTACTGCTTCTCTAGTAAAATTCTTGGAAAGCCAACAGCACACCTTAAGAGATCTTCAGCTAATCGAATGCCCAGTCCGAATTGTCAAAGACACGCTGCGCTTTCCCAGCCTGATGCGATTGAGAATTGAGGGGCGAGCCATTTTACCATGTTTTCCCTTCAAAACAGTATTTCCCATGTTGGAAACCTTTGAGGTTGTGTTTTACTGGATCTATCAGGAAGATCGCTGGCTCAGTAACGTTTTTGGCGAGAATACGTACTCAGATTCTATCAAGCAGTTGAAAATATGCTGTTGGGTGACAGATTCGGATGCTCATATATTTCAGCGTGTTTCCAAGAATTTTCCAAGACTGAAAAAGCTGCAGCTAAATGTGGACTCGTTTGCAGTGCTCCGAGAAATCTTTCAGATTATGAGTGGTATTGAGGAGCTAGAAATGAGCTTGGGACTGGAGTTTTGGAGAAAGAACGGCTATGAAGTAGACGCTGCTTTTACAGGACTACCTCCCGAATATATTAGCAATAAACGAGAAAGCTTGTTCCAATGCACAGATATGCCCACTACGTTACATGAACCATCCCTTAGAAATCTACTAAGTAAGAAATGTTCAGATTTTTTACTTTGAACCAAATTTGTTATTACGAGATGATTATAAAGCATGTCCGGAGTTTCCTGCACCTTTTTTGAAAGCTAAAATTTTCAACATCGCAACAACTAAATAAAACAAGTGGCACTATTTTTAGAATCTACATACTTTAGATAGTATAAATACTTGTTTGGGAAAAAATCAAACATTTTGATGTCAGTTAAATTTTAAGTCGAATTTGTTTATTTTAAGCGGCGTTATTCCCGCTGCGAAAATTACACGCAATTTTTTTCATTAAAGTACGCTAACTTTTTAACAACAAATTATTTTCTTAAAGTGTGTCTCAATTTGGAAAGCCTATTGTGTCCGTAATCTAAATAGACATCACTTGGTCAACACCCATGTGCTTAGCTAGTGTATATTTCCGATTAAATGATGTAAAGTCTCAAAATGACAGTGTAAATTTAATTTGCAAAATTTGGAGCCTTTACAAAATTAAATAAGCAAAGTAGTATACCATTCGAAACCTTATAAAATATGCTATTACCCTAATATAAAACCCCACTGCACGCCTGTTTACAAAGATTCAAAAATATCATTGAGTTTTTCAGTGACATTTTTGAAAAAATAAATGCTTGTTAGAAAAAGTACAAAATTTTGTAATTCCCTTAACTTTTTACACAAGCAACAGAATTTCAGGGTCTTGGTATCAAAACAATTGCAATATATAGTACTACAAAACGGCACTTCACATAAATTATATTTGGTACATATACGCATACCAGACAACTTAGATGAAAAACTGATTGACTGAAAACAGGAATAAAAGATTTTTTTTTGATTTTTCTGAAGCAAATTAAAAACTTATTCTAAAACATTATAAATTTCAATAAATATGTATTTATAGAGTTTAAAGTATGTAGTTTTCAAAAATATATGTGGTTGTTTTCTCAGGTGTTCACGTTCTTCAAAATAAAGATATTAATTTAGGTGCAGGAAACTCCGGACATGCTTTATTAACATGTCAAACACAATTTTATTTTTTAAGAACTCAAAAGTCTAAAAGTGGTTGCTTTTCAAGCTGATGAGGTAAAGTTGACTGATGTTACCGTACATTACGGATTTTTAAAGATGAATTCTTTGAAAAGGCTAACGATTGATATGTTCCCGGTAAGTATTTTTGCACTTGAATGAAAGTAAGCCATATAATTATTCGAAATAACTTTACTTTTAAGAATATGAATTTAAAATTTGCAGATAAGCGAAAATGGTATAGAGTCCCTTCGAAACTCCCTCGACGTAACCATCCTACCGGATCGACGTCATCGGGCATTTTGTGGATGATTTAAAGTCATGAAAGAAAAGGAAATTACAATTGATATTACGGTACAAAGAAGCTCTCGTTAGTTCCAACAGCAATCACTGATAAATTACAGTATTGAATTTGGAGTCTAATTGGATATTAAGTTGTTGTTTTCTGCCTTAATTCATTGTCTTAATGAGATACGAAAAAAATTATATTACCTAAAAGTTTCCGTCTAGAAATCCTAAGTTAAGAATAAGTGAAAACTGCGAGGTTACATTGTATGTTTCCCAATTAAGTTTCTTACTTATGTTCACGTATTGATAGCTTTAATTGAACCGTTTGCGGATTAGCATTGGGCATAGTCGTAATTACACGCATTTTATTTTGTCGATATTAAATATTATGTAGATGGATAGAGATATTCAGCTGGTTTGTCAAACCATTTTGCAATAACAATCATCTCATAAAGAAAATGTATAGACTGTTGTTCACACATTTCTTTGCAAACTTGCGTGGACACACTAGTAACAATACTAGTAAAAGAGGTGCTTGCAATGCTTGGTAAAAGCTATAGTTAGATTCGCTGGTTATTTCTTGTAACCTGTTTCGGTAAAGAATCGAAAGTCGCAACCTGTGGATTGATTGATTTATGAAAACCCATGTTTTGCATCGTAAAATAATATCATTCATTTGTCATTTCATGTCTTTAAGATAAACCAACTGATAAAACGTACCTTGTGTGCTAGTTCTTATGAATTATAAGTATAAGATTAATGTGCGTATTTTTTACATGTTGCGCTCGTGTATTGTCTGAAATTCCGCACATTGAAACTCGAATGCCAAAAGAACCTCTAAAAGATTGGAGAATGTATATCTATGAAAGTTTAATAAAATATTTTTCAAAATAAAATAAATATCATTTAGAACCTGATGTTACTTTTCTGTATCATTTCAACACGATAAGCAAACAATGCTCAACAATGACACAGAAATAGAACAGTAGCGAAGAAAAGCACATGAATGCATACACGCAGAGAGATGTGAAAAGTTGCATGCGTACTTTCTGGGTTTCTGCGTACATGATAAACTTGTATTGAAAACCCGATTGTGTGGATATGTATTTGAGCATGTGGTACATGAAGCTGACATGGTATTGGAATTTACATTTTTTAACATGAATACCTGTATCTCTGAGTAAGAAGTCTATATTATTCATGTCGGTACATTTACCAATTGGATTGAGTTCCAAACATATTTGCTCAAGTTAATTTTAACTATGTCATGTGGGGACATGTACATTGTCCGCCACCGGAAGTAAAAGCATAATAATAATTTATAGGAAAGTATTCTGCAGAGAAATATTTCCTTTATTGCCATTATTGCACGTACTGGATTTCTCGGGGAGAAAGCAACCCGAAATTCAGCATTTACCCTTGCATCCGTAACCGAAAGGCAGAGAGTTGGGTTGTTCGTTGTTCGGATCAAGAATTCTTTCCCGAGAGAGTGATTTCCAAGAAATGTGCATAGTCCATAAGCTCTATATCCCAATGTACATTCCTTCTCTTGCTCCTATATTGCTATTACAAGTGGAAAAGTAGGAGAGATCCTTTTTGAAATGAATGATGAATCTGTGATATGTGCTGGTGATGTGGATGGGAGCATTAATAATTTTTCGTGTGTTTGATAAAAAGCTGGTGCGGTTTGTTTTCTGTGCTTTATTCACTACACTTTCCTTTATGTCTTATCAGTCTGAGTTTATAACACAAATTCATAAAAGAAGTCATTCCGCTGGATAATGCAAGTGTGAATGAATAAGAAAGATACAATTCCTTGAATGCGATTTCTTGGTAGTTTAGAGAGTTGTGAATGCTCCAGACAAGAATGCTGTGAGATTGTAGCCAGTAACAATCTTTAGAGCGTTAATGAATTGTAAGTAGCACAATAAAGTGTTTATTACAAAGCTATAAAGATGCACTACTGATTTTCTCTTTGAATGCACACAGAATTTAAGAGCGGTGATTTTAGAGAACCCAAAACAGTAATAATTGGCGGAAGATAACAGTGTCCAGAATTCGGATCAACCGAGGTGGTATGAGGATGATGATAGAATAGGTCGCTGCAAAAGGAGGGTGGTATATAAAGGTCAGAGTCAGGGAATTCTTGTGCGGTCCTCCCTACGCTGCATCCTTTATATTTGCCTACCTACTGGAAACTTATCAGCATCTCATGATAAATGACATCTTGGTTGATTTGAATTCTACGAAAACGCATTCTACGATTACCGTAAGTGGTTTCCATTCTATATGTATAACTACAAGTGCATGAATACATTTATATTTTGTTCTGGTTTTTAGGGCATCAAAAGTAATACTCTTACTTTAAATACAATTCCTTAGTGGCTGGAGTACTTAGCACCAAAGATTGGAAACAGGATTACGACTACCTAAATGTAGAACTACTCAATGTATACAGTTAAATAAATAACAACGTAATTAACAACGACATCAAAAAGCTTTGAGAATTACCCTATTTCCACTCCTCTATTCCAACTTTCTTCATTTGGAACTTCACAATCAGAGCAGAAGCGGCAGCCGTAGGAAATCTTTCAGTTTTCTTCATGACTCACCCACAGATTTTGAAATAAATGGACCATTCTTTCTCCACTACTGGAGCCATAAGGCAACATCATCAGCATCAAAGCATTCGAAACTCGCTCTCGCCTTCCCCCCACAGCAACGCTACCACTGCGCCTCATCACCTATATCGAATTTCTCCAACGCCCATTACCAACACGATTCTCTCCGCCGCCGCTGCCATTACCGCTGGTAGTTACAGTCCTTACGGCAAAAGCAGCCCCATTACTGCTGGAGCAACTTTGGCAAGCTCTTCTGGATATCATCACCCCACTTCCCCACAGCCCACTGCTGTTCTCAATCCTGCGAGCGTTTCCAACTTTTTCAGAGTACCCACCTATCCCGTTCAACAGCAACAGCAAACCCAAGTGCACCACCAGCAACAGCCCCAGTACATTCAGCAGACCCAACAGCCTACCTGCAATTACGCCGGTGTTTCCACCGTGGTCAGTGTAAGCTCTGCTGGACAAGAGACTTCCTATTCTACTCAGGGCAGCTGTTACAATCGAATCGGATCTGGTCAATATCCTCTTCGACCGAGCGCATCCACAAACACTGCAAACCTTCGAATAAGTCCTACAAATCAAATCTTACCGGTAACATCTTACTCTACAGTTGGAAACGGACAGTCTTCGTATTCTGAGAACAACTACCGGAATCAACACAAGGCAGCTCATCAAATCCAGCACCAACCGCAGCAGACCAAATCGTACCAACAGTATTCCAATCCCAGCATAAATCATCAGTCCCAATATCCGCAACAGCAGCAGCATCACCAGCAATCGCACAATAGTCACAGCCACGCACAGCAGCATCAGTCATCAACGCCCATGTCTAGTAATCACCATCATCAACAGCCACACCAGAATATGAATAAGAACCGGTACATGAACCAACAACAGCCGAATATTAACGGTGTCGTCGTGGGCGTTTCGACGGTTCAACAGAGTGGTGGCGGTGTAGAAAATGGCAACAATAGCACGGCTGCCAATGTGAAAGCTTTAATCCAACAGGTTAGTCAGCAACAACAGCAGAACGCAAATAATAATGCAAGTCCTCCGCCGAGCATTAGTGGTTCCACTAATGCAAATCAAAGTCCTCAACAGCAACAGCCCCAGTACAGGATTTACAAACGTGGCGACTCCATCCCGGGTATTTCTAGTCCAATTCAAATAACGCCAACAGTAGCAATAGATAATAGCACGGGAAACAATGCAAATGTCAGCGGTGGGGACAAGGATTCAGCAAGCAAAGATAAGTCTGGGGGACAGGGTGATACACAAACCGACAAGGAAAACAATAGCAACTTGATAGCAACGAATAGTGGAGGAAACAAAAGCGGATTGGATGATCGCAACAACGGATCAGCGGGCTCTCGAACTCCGTTAAGTCAAATCGGGGAAATAGCGAGGTTCAACAGTGTGTCAGTTGAGTATCGACTGGTGAATGAGACGGGACCTCCGCACGCACCAACCTTTACGGTTCTCCTGCGAGTTGGAAACGAAGAGTTTAATGGACAGGGTGCGAGTATTAAGAAAGCCCAACATGCCGCAGCATCGGAGGCTCTTGATAAAACCACTTTACAGAGACCTCCCCCAAGGGGCCAGAGGAGAAAGCCTTTTAATCTAGTGGGAGGCGTTGGTGGTGTCAATGGAGGAAACAAGAGGCCAAATTGGAACCTGATTCAGTTGACTGCACTGGCTCAAGAGTTGCAGCTCCCTCTGCAGTTTGTACAGCAGCCAGTTCCAATTTTGGATCCATTCCGAAGAGGTGACCCTCCCAGCATTGTAAGCGTTCATGTAGGCGATAAAGTTTTCACAGGAGAGGGAATCAACTTCAGCGCTGCCAAGAACACTGCAGTAATGGTAGCCTTGAAGGCGATGATTAAAGTGAAACAGGAGGTAGACTTGGCGAAAATGGTGCAAATGGGTCAGGATGCTGAAGAGAAGATGATGGAAGCAGAAAACAAGAGTCCCATTTCCATTGTCCACGAAATGGCCATGAAGAGGGGGCTCACTGTTCAGTTTGAGATTTTAAAGGAGGAGGGCCCTCCACACATGAAAGTTTTTACTGTAAAGTGTCTTGTGGGTGAGCAAGAAACGGAAGGGGAGGGCCCAACCAAACAAGCTGCAAAAAAAGCTTCCAGTGAGCAAATGATTGCCAAATTGAAAGAGATTCCTATTACAGTTCCTGCTTCAAGTCAGGGTCTCAACCTGAAAGCTATGCAACGAGGCTTCTTGAGGCAGAACAAGCAACAGAAAAAGAAAACTTCCATACCAGTGGTCAAGGATTTGGAGAAGCAAGAAGTTTCTCCCATTTCCAGGCTTATTCAAATTGCCCATGTGAAAAAGTTTAAAGAACCAGAGTTCACGTTGATTTCAACGGGAACTGAAAGCAACGTTGAAAATTTCTTGAAGCAAATCACGGAAAGAGATCGGCGAATGCTTAGAAAGAAGAAACCAGTTTTTACAATTGAGGTCACTGTGGGACCTCACACTTGCCGCGGACAGGGACCTAATAAAAAGGCTGCAAAGAAGGCAGCTGCTGAAGCGGCAATAATTGCTTTGGGATATGCGCCCACTCAAGGAAGTAACGCTGAGGATGGCACAGAGGGAACATCTGGGGAGGAAGGTGGGACCTCAGATCAGAGTCCCACTTCTCCACCGGCAACCACCCGGACTGGGAAATCCGGTAAGAAGGCGAGTAATGCACAAAACGATGGTGGAAAATCTTCATCTGCAGGAGGAGGCAACGCTGTAAAATTGGCAGGAGCAAGGCAAATTGCTCCAGGAATCATTGTGTTAAAGAACGAGACTTCGTCTCCAGGTGGTACAACCTCCACAGCGGTGGCACAGGAAATGAAGAAGGTGAGCAGTTTGATGACTCCTTGTCCTACCGCGTCCAGCAGAGAAGGCATTGACAAGTTGGCATACTTGTCCAAGTTGCTCGAGATTTCCGTATCGTATTCCGATTTTCCCAAGAAGAACGAGTATCTGAGTGTTGTGAGCTTGACCACTAATCCACCCCATGTTGCACATGGCTGTGGAAAAACACTTGAGGAAGCTCAGAACGCGGTAAGTACATTTACAAGTTTACCAAAAATCATTAGATTTAAATCATGTTTACGACATGCTCTTAAGATCATCATTGTTTTATTTTCGGTGTAGGCTGCCCTTAAAATTCTTGAGGAACTCTCCACGATGGACTTGGACAGTGTCACTGCGGCTGCGGAGAAAACTGCTGAATAAATCATAAATTCAAAAGCAGACGGTGCTGTGCTCTCGTATGATTTCAATCGTAGTAGCTTGGCTTGGCAATGTCTTTACATCTTTATCTTTATATAGTAATTGGCTCTGGAAAAGGGTACAATCATTTTATCTTTACTCAGCATAATTTTTTGAAAACAGCTTTTGAAGTAGTTGTTTTAATGCTATTTAGTCATTCATTCATGTAAAGAAGCATAAATATATAATGTCTGATATTATATGTAACTGATTCAAATTGAGAAGGGCAGATATTTCGGAGGTAGCCTGTTAGTAAAATGGATATATGCATGCACAAATGTAGTGTTTCTCTGATGTTTTTAAATGTATGTGTATTTTTAAAATGATTTTTTGAGGATTTTATCAATGTATCCATCAATCAAAACCAGATTTTAAACAGGTATAAAAATATTGTTGTAGGACCGCACAGATTTCTTGTAATTGTGGCAAAATGCTCTTATCTTGTCAAAAATATCTGACCAATTTGGCTTTTCTGTTTCAATCCTCCTCATTGGAAATGTTTTCAAATGTTTAGAGCAGCAAAATTGTTATATTGTTGCCGTTTACTGTGTACTTTATTGGAGCCAAAATGGTCTAGATATATGATTTTGTCATAAATATTTCAAGAAATCTCTCTCAAAATGTATTTGTATCTTGTAGAATCATTTACTATAATATGAGTCATGATCATCTGCAGTTATCATTATGGATGATCATGATGAAAAATTTTGAAAATGAAATAGAAGCAAACTATAAATGTAAGTATGTATACATTTAAAAATTTCAATCCCTGGCAAACCTGATAGTTTACACAATATTTGTCCATGTAATGCTATTATCCGTTTTTGTGGAATTTTCCTATATTCCTATGCAGGAAATATTAAGATAGGAATTATTATGATTGTCTATAGAAAAAAATAAAGAAACAATCGCGTGTGCGTTTTAACTATTATTCATAGGAATCTACGCTTTATTACTAAATGAGTTTTGTAACACTAATTCAGTTTGCAACTATTATGTTCATTATTGTGGTTTTGTGGGGCATATTAAGAATGTGTTTCGAATATAGTATATAATAAACATAATTTCAAAGATTTTCGGGTATCGCGATTATTTCTTTTCTTACATGTTTGATTGGCATTGATGCTAACGGTATCGGCTCACACAGTTGTGCATTGACCATAGTTTTGATGGATCTCTATGGAAAGAAATAACCGGAAAGCATATCATGACACGAAAAATTGCACTTTTAGTTGTTTCAGAAACGAAAACCAACACGAGGGAGGTGCCCAGGTGCCGTGATCTTAGTTGCACAAAGTGTGAATTCATTGTATTCACGTTTAGATAACTCTGTATACTATCGCTATTGCGCATTGACAAAATGTCGATGGACCAGGGTAGAAAGTCCTCGGGGGCTGGTGGTGCCCCACCAAACCGGAACTCGCAGGGTGGCGGGGAGGAAATAGACGAAAGTGGATTGCCGCAACAATCCAGAATGTCGGGTGGTAGTGGGGGAGGAGGCAACAGAGGGGACAGAAACTCTCTAGGGAGTAACAAGGGTCGACCGTCTGGTGGAAGTTTTGGTGGGGACGCAAGAAGGTCATATGGCAGTCAAGGAAGTGCGGGTCCGCGTGGTTCGTACGGAAGCCAACGCAAGTATTCTACGGGTAGTGGACAGGGAATACCTCCAGATTATTATGCCATGCGTAAGATTCAAGTTTTATGCACACAGTTTAGATGGAGAAGGTGACTTTTGGTCTTAATAAAAAGATTCTAAGACTTCCTACTTCTGATTAGCGGAAGGTGGCGATTACGCAGAGGAAGAAGGGGAATATCAACCTGAACCAATTCCGACTGGAGAACCAGACTGCACTTGTGATCCGGCGGATGCACCCTGTGAATGTAAAACACCCCCGGAACCGGAAGAGGAGATGGCCGAAGAGACAAAAGAGCCAGAAGTTGATCAATCCGGAGATATATATCAATTGGACGAGTTTATGCGAGCCAAGAGCTACTTTCTGCAAACGAGTAACAAGTCTGGGTTGAATTTGTATGACCACCTAAGTGACGTGATTCGCAAGTTTCTCGACGACCGAGCACCCAATAACCCGGTGGACTACTTGGAGGAAGTGAGCATGAATATTAAGCGTTATCGCTTTGGAATCCGTAAAGAAGATCCCCTCAGGGATGCGTTTTACATTAGCGATCCCATTCTTGAAGATGCAAAAAGGCTACAAGCCTATTGGAAAACGTTTGCAAGATGGAATGACGAAAAGAAAGAAATTGATGGAGAGTCTGGATTGTTCATGGGAGGCAGCTTTCAAAATCTGTTGCGTTTGCAATATTATCTCGAACAAGTCAACATTGGCTTACCCCGAGATGAAATGTTTCGATTGGCTTTGGGAATCAAAGAGCTGTCTGGAAGCAGGTCTCAAATCGGCAGGCTTCGATTTTGGGGCAAGATTTTTGGTACGGTAAAGAACTACTATGTGGTGGAGGCAGAGCTAAAGTTTGGAGGCACAGAGCAAGCTATGGACCTCTGGATACCAAAAGAAGACGAGGAGCCTGAGACTTCCGGAGAAATCTTGAGTGGACAAGAGGAAGAGGACATAACAGGAAATCCGGAAACTATGTTGGATGCTGTACAAACTTTCAGCAGGGCTAAGGATGTCGTTCTAAATCACGATTTCCTTACAGCCTATTCAAAAACATCGGGTTTATCCCCAGAAAAGCAGGCAGAATTGTTGCCCAAACCCACAGTCTACTATATGCCTGGTCCGGGAGGTGCGGATGAATGGGATGGAGAAGGAGGTAATCCGGATAACATGATGGAGTTTGAGGATCCTGATGCCAGAGCGGATGCCATGAAGTGGGAGGGATATCAGCAGGAACTAATGGAAAGCTTTCCACAAACCACAGGGTCAGAGACTACGGAGATACCAATGGAACCGGATGGCACGGGTGTGAACCGCCGAGTGTTCTATGTTTGTAACGATCTTGGCGAAGACTGGGTTCTGCTACCCTCCGTGACACCACAGCAAATAAACAGCAGTAGAACCATTAGATGGTTCCTTACTGGGAATCTCAATAGCAAAGTAAGATCTATACCCGCTTTTCCGGGAAAGGAAGGACACTATCTGAAGGCCCTTCTGGTGAGAATTACCGCTGGTGGAATGGTGTCTCCCAAAGGTTATCTCAAGCCCAAGCCGGCTGACGGCGAGATACCCGGAGAAGAGGATGACGAAGAGTTGGAGCCTGAGGATGAAGAGCTGCCACCCGCTGGAAACGATAGCGTCCAACCTGTGAAGAAATACCGAGCTTCGATGAAAGCGCTCACCAATCCCAATTTGTCGTTTTGGGTGCATCACACGTGCATGATTCTACCACAGGGCAGATTGGTCTGGTGGAATCCTAATGTACCCAAGCAGAAACGGAGGAATACTGCAGGAACTGAAGAGGCTTCAGACATGGAGGATGACGACGAGTTTGAGGATGAGGAAGATGAAGAGGAGGAAGGAAGTAGTACTCAGGGCAGGGAGACTGCACCTCCTCTCTTCAGTCCAATTTCAAATGACAATGCGCCTGATGGAAGGTCGCCGTGGACAATGATCACGAGCTCTACTGTATTTCAAGAGTTCCAGGTAGTTTCCATAAGGTCGAATGTGTGGTCAGGATCCAATGTAATTTGTACAACCAAGTAAGATAAGAGCATAAATTATGCCTTAGTACACAACTGGTAAAGTAGTGCATTTTCTGAAGTCATTATAAATGCTTTCTTTGATGACAGGGGTAAAGTGAGCAATATATATTTGGGTGACGGTCTCAAGTTTGCTCCCATCACCTACTGTCCTCCAGTTCCGGGCGCAGCTGCCAAGGAATATCGTGCCGGACCAGAACTGGAAGAAACTCCAGATCCAACGGTAGAAGCAGAACAAAGTTGGCTTGACAAATTGGCATTGAATGAGATTGCAGATGTGGAGCCCAAATTCGAAGACAACGAAGAAGAGGAAGATGAGGATGAAGAAGAAGAGGAAGAGGAAACAGAATATGAATATTAAAAAATAATGTAAAACCCATAATACTTACATAGCACAAGACGAGTATTGACAAGAATCATTTAAATGGAAAGCTCTTTGTAGTAAATAAATGAAAAACTTAAATTAAGCAGTAGGAATGTAATTTTGCCTCGGCATGATATATTATTTTATGTACAATAGTTGATTATATTTGTCTCTAAAAAGGCACAACAATACACTCTTCTAATTCTATTAGCTATAGATCCCTACCAAAATTACTTTAAAGAATAGAATTATACCGATATAGTGAAACCTTTTAATTTATTAGTAGTTTTAGATTTTTCGAGAGGAATCGGAATAAAAAATTAATCTAAGCCTCTGATCATTTTTTACAGTCAGTCACGCGCAAAACGATATTATATATCGCCATCATGCACGGCATTTTGGTCCTTTGGTTATTGTCGCTTTTAAGCTTGCACAGAAGCGTTAGACGCCTCATTGGTAGAGTTTTTAGTAGTATTGTTATCCATTTCACTTTGGGCAGACTCAACCGTGGCACCTTTGTCATCCTGGTTATCCATGCGACTGGGACGCTGACTAGGTCTTTTGGAGCTGGATGATTTATTAATTGCACTGTGTAAGAAAAGCGTGACATTATCTCCCTAATATTATTTGTGCCAAATGTTTTCATCTTATTTGTCAGGGAAAGAAAGCAAATGAGTCAAGAGTTTGATCATGGGACTTACTTAGCTACGCAATTGATAAACAACAAACAGGGTCCAAACAACAGGCAGAATGCCCCTACGCCAGTATACCAATAAAAAAAGAAGTAGTTCACTGGACGATCCTCAATGTCGGCAGCTATTACAATAAACTTTTGCCCTCTATATGATTTTACTTCGAAACCTGAAAGAAAAGGGGTTTATACAGCTTATGACAATTTTAAGGGGTAAAATGAGACACGTAAAAGTTCATTGTGTATCCAGTTGTGACATACGATATTGCACGTGTATTGTGTAGACTCCTTCTTTTAATTTGAGATGCGCATACTTCTTTCTAAACTTGTCAAGGGCTGCTGTTCTCATCCACACAATGAAATGCTGGCTTTCTACACCACCGTCATTGTAAAAATCCTTTTTAAGGTCTTCATGCCAATCTATATAATGATAATTGTTTCGGGTAAAATATTTCATTAGCCATACATACAGTTTGAAAAACTTTCAAACGCTTCGATGTAAAGTTAGAAAAAACCTCTGGGATAAGCAAACTTGTCTCTTTTCTCTGGTGCCGGATTTTTAAACCTTTTTATATCTGACGGCCACGCTATATCCGTTTCTGTCAACTTTTCTTCTTTCCCATCAGCGTTAAAGATGGTAAACTTGTCGGAAAAGTAGGAGTTGGCCACTTTCCCACAGGGAAATATCGGTTTATTCTCTAATTCTAAGCAAATAACGCGTCATTACAAGTCATTTAGTGCGCAGTAATGCATCCAATTATTCTGATGTTGATTAATTGTATATATTAGCTTACTATCAAATCTAAACTGTTCGCTTTTACAAGACTTTGGATTTCCTGGTTGCACGTCTCCATCTTTCATCGACTTTCCATTCAGTTGTTCCCAGTCTATCTCCTTTTTATACCGGCGCACGTTCTGGTGAAACTGATGAAGCTCAAAGTAAAGCACTAACTGTCCGTTCTTTGGCAGATTTGTCTTTTTTACGGTTATATCTATGTCACAGCTGCATGTCCAGTTTACTGAAAGCAAAATAGATTCTTTTGCGGGTTTTCCTCCAGGAGGAAAACATTCAGTTCCCGTCTTGTTATGACATCCCGTATAGTTAATTCTGATCACTTCAGGGTATGCACTGGCAAAGTAGAAACAAAGACCACCGACACCCATACAGGTAACACCCAGGGACACATATATGATGAAAACGTGAAACAACTTAAAGTTTTGCCGACACGCTGGAAGATGTTGTTGCTTCCATTTAGTGCCTGAAATTTTGATAAAGTTTTGCTGGCATATAGAATAGAATGATGACTGGATTTGGCACAGTATATGCCATATTTTATGCTTTCTCACCGTATTTCCGCTTTCGAATAGTTAGCAGAGAATTGGGATCTTCCTCTTGAATGGGAGGTAAATTTGCGTTGATGGCAGAAGAGTGTTGAGCTGACTCGACGGTTTGTTTACTGGCTAATGTTTCGGGTGCGTCCTTTGTTGTATTCGTGGGGGGTGATAGCTGCATACTACACACCGCTCTAGTATAGGATTCACAACGGTGCTAGGTAAACAATCACGGATTTTAACGCTAGGTTCGCAGGATACAAAGGAGCTTTAATTTCGGGAAGGAGAATGAAGATGACGATGACCAGCAACAGCAATAGGTGCTTGCTGTGCCGCCCCGGCACATTTTTTTTAGGTCACAGGAACACTCGCTTTCGGTGTTGTCGTTGAAGGAATCTACTAAACACGGAAGAGTCAAGAGTAATATGACCGGCTTAGCTACTTCGTAAAACGACGTCGTTTTAGCTTCATTCATAAAGATGACGAGGGGATAGTTGGTCGAGTCAGTGCAGTCACTACATCTATTGTTAATACTGTGTAGATTTTATTGACACATAGTATTATATAAAATAAAATAAATACAAAAAATAAATGGCTTGTCAACTAAAATTATTAGTGATGCTGGGTACGCCACAGGAATTGGACGTTACACTATGGTAATGTCTTGTAGCAGCATACTAATTCCAAGTTGGCAATAAACACGTTGATACGAATTGGTATTTCTTAATTAATAGCAATATCTGCGCATCCTCTGAAAAGAGTCTGGTTTCCACATCCTCGACCTAGAATATCAGGGAAACGATTTTTTAAATTTTAATCATGAACCTTTGCATATCACATTTTCGTGATGGATTCATTAAAAAGTAAACATACGGTAAGATCCGTCCTCACAAAAATCGTAATTATAGCCGACTCGATAATTCCTTAAATGAATTATATAATATACTATTAACAACATGCTATTGACAGTGTTACCATAAAATTTCATCGTTTCAAAATATTATGAGTTTCCGTACCATTGTAGAACGCACTTATGACACGTCAGGTTGGTAGGTAGCGTCAAGTTGTAGGTATGCAGCATAGGGCTGAAACTAGTAATGTTATACTTTGTACCTGAACCGTCGGCCAACCTTAAAAGATGCTTGTCAAGGCACTCCTGAGTCACGGGTATGGAAATGTTATCATGTGGGCAAAGTCGAAACTCAAAGAAGCCCAAGTGGCTAGCAGTAAGTTGCACTTGAACTTGGAACTCTTGACCAGCAGTGTAATTTTTGGTAATAATGCCTTTCCCGAAAGTGCCACCATCCTCATGTGGTCTGGGTACAGGAAGGTCCCAAGCTATGAAGCATTATAACAAATTTTTATGGAAATTCAATTCCTTATCTGAACGCTGAGTACAACAATTTCTCACCATCCCCACAAACACCACATTTTCCATTGTTCTTCAAATAATGTGTACTAAAGCCTCCACATGAAAGTTGGTTGTCATCATAATCCTCAGGAGGGTTGAACCTTTTAAATTCAGGAACACGCCATAGATTTGCTCGCCCGGCGGGTTCTAGTAACCGTCCATGTCCATAAACGGTGATTACAATGAAGAATATGGTCAAGTATATCGCAGGAAACACGTATCGGAACATTTTTATACTGGAGTTATTTTCCAGTGTTAGCACGTTGTTTTTTGAGTTCAGCTAAAGATTGAAGATTTCAGATACCTATTTATAAGCTTTTTGTATCGGTAGTTAGGATATCTGAACGCTAATTACCCACTGACTAATTTTAGGGTAGCTTTAATGTACGATGTGATTATCAACAGTTAGTTGTATAATGTAAGGTCAGTAGTTTCATCATGATATTATGTATGTTTGCGTAAGCAAGGGGAAATGTTCGATATTTCTCCAGATAAACCTTTTTACTTGTCCACGAAATGTGGTCATTTTTTCGAGAAGTGGCTTTTGAAGGAGCTGGGCTTTACCAAAGTAAAATCTTTATTTGTAATTATGCAGTAATAGTATGCTATATTTGCAGTATACAGTACACATTTTGAACTTATGTATGACGTATGACTATTTATGGGCTACCATATAAATAGAATGTTAAATAGAGTGCGTGTTTTTACTAAAAAGAGATTGCTTAATTAGACCGCTTAAATGACTTAATTTTCAATAGGTATATAAATACGATACTATTCTTTCAATTAAAATGCCTTCACAGCCACAGAAAGTTTCCTGATTGCCGCATATGCATTAGCTCTCTTATACAAAGACAAGCTAGTTTTATATTTCAAAAACCATTCCATAATTATTTGACCCATGTTGACGTACGGTATGAGCCATATTTCCATACACCACGTTCTCCCCGTTCTATATTGTTTGGAGTCCACAACTGAAAAGATTCATATTTTGTATTATTATGGATCATGATTTTCAAGCAGGATACTGGTGTTTGAATTCCGGAAGTCTTTCAGACTTGTCGGTCAAGCGGGTTCTATTAATCCCCCATCACCATCAGATCGTTCATATTTGGCAATTAAATTCTATCTCGCCATAATTTTAATATTAGTAAAATTGGCAACCTAGACTGACAATATCATATCATACAGAATTACAGAATTCATAAGCATTGCGGAATCGTACTTTGGACTGCATGGACTTCGGTACTTTAAACAGGAAGCACAGTATGCTTTGGGATTAAATGATCACGGTGGCGGAAACTCCGATTTCGCGTCATTATCTGCTCAATTGCGTTATGATCTTATCAAAAATAACAATACTTTTGTCCTGTAATGTAATATATTTGAAAAAAACTTTACTTCTTATTATTCAACCTATATGCGTTGTTGACGTGTTTTTACATTTAGGCTTCTTTGCGTCGGCAGATTTTTGCGTTACAAAAAATACAATGATGACAAAACAAACGGATTTTTCTTGGAACTGAATGCTATCCCAAGGATTTTTGAGTGCAGCTTGAAATATGATAAACAATTAAAAGTACGGTTTTGTTTAATATTTTGTCTATAAGCCTTGAACTTAAAGAAAGTATTGTAAACAATGGTCCCTTATGCATCACTTTTTGAAGTACAACAAAGAAACTGCTTAAAACTAAGTTCATATTTTACCAATTCAGTTTATATTTGGTCTTTAAAAATCGCAACAAAATCCATGAACGTGAAAACGCCAAGCATGCATGTTTTTTTTACATATATCTCACATTTTTGTTTATGACTTTATTTTGTATAAATACTGAATGTTAAGGATAAATTATTATTGAATTGATTTAATGTTGAACCGGGATATGTTTTGTAGACAACCTTCCGAAACAATTCTGCATTAAACAATGCTAATGTCCGCACAACTTCTGAATGTTTCCTGGTCCCCACATCCAAGCTCTGAAAATTATAAATGCATGATTGGAAAAAAGATCATTTACGATGATCATTACTATTAATACACTACACATTTTCAAGCATCTTACGCGAGCTTCCATCTTCGCAAATTCCATAGGAGTTGCCAGTATTGTAATGCCATTGCAAAACGCACTGTCTGCAGGTCACATTTTCTGGAAGTTTCAAAGTGATTTCATACACCTTTATATCGGAACCGATATGTAACCGAGTTCCAGACCCATCTGCCAACTGAAGCACGTATTGGTCCAAGCATTCTTGGGTGACTGGAACTAAAGGATTGTTGTGTGGGCAAAGACGGAACTCAAAATATCCCAAGTGGTTAGCAGTAAGGTCCACTTTAGCAGTGAATACTTGACCAGCAGTATAGTTTCCGGTGATGATACCACGTCCGTAAATACCACCTCCCTCGTGAGCTCTTGGTTGGGGATCGTTGTAGGCTACATAAAATACAATAAAAAATCTCATAAAAAATGCTTGCAAAATAAAAAATTCAAAATGGGCAGTCACAAACTTACGATCTCCACAGATTCCACATTTTCCTCCATTTAGAGAATATTGAGCCTGTTCAGGAAATGATTATAAATGAATAAATTAAGAAGAACATATAATTGCAGCTTTTTGGAAATAAATGTTTCATACCCAAAATCCACCACAGAAGCCTTGTGTATCGTCATAGTCGGGAACAGGATTGTATTTCTTGAACTGTTCGTATCTCCACAGCGTGGCCCTTCCAGCCGGTTCAATCAAGCGTCCATGACCGTGAACGCTGACAATGATGGCCGCTAGGGCGCACAGTGCAATTGTAACTTTTTGCATTTTTTGCATGAAAATCGAATTTTACTTCCACACAAGAACAGTCCAGCGATGCAATTAATCAAAATAAGCCATCTCAAACCTTTTTATATGAATGAAAACTTACATAAAAATTAAAGAATGAATACAAGTCTACGTCAAGCAATTTATAAACTTTAAAGGATGAATGGATTAAAATTTATAATTTTATTGATGTGACGGAGGAAATCCAGCGTTTGCGTATGTAGCGAATACAATAAAAAGATTACAATATGATTATCAGCTCCCGAGGATAAGCAAAACCATGCGCATTACTGCTGCCCTGCACATACGCAGTTATTTGTACCATTCACAGACAAACTTTCACTTACTATTTTACATGACGAAAATGCGTTTTTGACGCCAACAGGTCAGCTATTATCTTAGATATCATTTCAATTTCCAGTGAAAACAGTAGTTATCATCCAGAGCATAATGACAATAATTTGCACACTGAAGCAAACGTTTCCTGATGCTTTTGAATAAAAAGCATTATCATATTATGTGGATGTAAGCATATTAATGGCAATATCAATTATTTGCATGCATGGTTCATGCAATAAAACCCATATCATAATAATGCAGCTAATAAAATGTTGCCGAAAATATAAAAAGGTTCAAGGTTCGGATGTGTGCCCATGCCCATGAACCACTGCAGGGTTACATTTCAGTTTGATGGAGACAGATGAAAATTATTAAGCCATTTTTGACTAGTGTCCTGTGAACTGTGTTTATCGGCCAGACATGAGCAAAGAATTTGTGGAATGGCATGTAGTGTACTGCATCCATTAAAAATAGCATCAAAAGTACGGCTAACAAATACAGTGTCAGAAAAATTCTAAGAAATTCATTATTATCCTGTATAATTACTGGATCTCATTAGACAGTATTCGTAGTTTTCTAACTACTCTCAGTGATTTTGACAGGTCGAGATTCGGCATCAATGGAGTCATGAAATTTTCCGACAAACAAAACTTAATCTCAGATCAAATAATATATTGTTATGAGTTCGGGTTCAAAATAGATTGAAATATTAGTTTTTTCCTTCTCTCATTTATTTAGCTTATCTATATGATCCAGGGAATAAAAAACAAACCAAAACTAAAGCTTATTATCTAACGGCTAAACGAGGAAACTGGAGATAAATCAAAATGCATATATAAAATTAACGAATATTATCTCATCGTGATCATCACTTTTGTATTTTTCAGTGATGTCCCTCCATATACTAATAACCCTCCTGTTTACGTTTCAGAAAGGTGCAATAAAGGCAAAAAAGGTTTAAAGTCCAATAAAACGATTTACGTTTTTAACGATTGGCTTTAGCTTTTATATTGCATCATCATTACTTTACAAAGAGACATCATAAATTTTTGCTCACATTTTTACCAATATTTTACTTCTTTACAAACTTTACGTATTTTGCATTTGAATGCGCTGCGCATTTCATTCTGCAGGGATGCGTATAATACTTGGATTATTATTTATTATTACTTATCAGTCTGATAACTATGATTTGCAACGACAGTCACACAACCGAGTTTTTTGAGTCTCAGAAAAATCCGTACATTTCTTGGAAATTATTTTCTAAATTTTGACTATGATGCATTTTAGGTACACCCAAAGCAAGCAAAGCGAACAAAGGCTACACTTTGGCTTTGGCTTTGAACATGCTTTTAAGAACCAGCTGATAATGCCGTCAAACCCAACCAAAAGTCGCAAATGAAACCCAATGCTTCATTTTATCAAAGCGTCAATAAAATGAATGCGTTAAAATTTCGGTGATTAAAATATTTAGATTCCCTTGTGCAGAATGAGTGAGCACGTTCTTAATGAATTGCAACTTTTGCAAGCCATGTATGACCCATCAGACATTCAATTTCATGATCCCGAAGTGTTACATTTGCTGGAGAACTGCATTCCCATTTCAGATTCCGTTTCTTTGAGTGTCCGTTTAAATGAAAGTGTAGAGTTGGACATAAGGCTACCATTAGGATATCCGGAAACGGAGCGCTTATCAGCACACTGTAGAATATCAAAGAAAAGTCCTGCGGTTGTGCTAGACAGAAACGAGGTGCAACAATGGGAGTCTCAGTTTAACCATGAGCTTTGCCAAAAGTACTTGTCAGTGCAAAGGAAAGATGGGGAAGATAATGAAGATGAGAATAGTTTAAGCATTTTAGGCGTTATTCAATGGTGTAATGAACAATTTGAAGTGTTTCCAGTACCATCGGAGAAAGCTGGTATAATGATAATATGAATTACTAGTTACTCCTGTAACGAGAGTCTCATATATTCCCTAATTGTGGTTTTGTAGCTAAATATACACTGTTCATTTTTCTAGACAACTGTCATTCATCAAATGCAACTGGAAAAACTACCGCCCCGAATGATTCAGAGACCCTGTGCCGAATATGGATATTTTCCCATCACATTTACAACAAAAACAAGCGTAAATTCCTTGTGAACACGGCTGAGGAACTGGACCTCTCTGGATTTTCTCTTCCAGGAAAACCGGGCTTCATTTGTGTGGAGGGTGACCCCCAGAACTGTGATGAGTACTGGAGTCGTGTGAGGCAGCTGAATTGGCAGAAGATTTCTCTGATTGAACGTCAGTTGTTTCCTAGCTCTGAAGTAATTTTTGACAAGAAGTCATTTGAGGAGTTGCATTGTGATAAGTCAGCTTTTATCAGATTTCTGGAGGAGAAAAATTCTAGTGCAATTATCAAGGATTATTTGGGCATTTAAATAAAAACTCGCAAAAACAATATTTTTATATAGTCAAACAATTTCGTTACATTTTTATTAAGTCACAATAATTATAGGATACGCTATTAATTATCTCATCTATAGAACAATGTTTGATTTCGCGGAATAATAAACATTTTTTTATAAAGTTATCATCAAATTAAAGTGTTTTTAACTTTTGTAGCATTACGAACAAAGAAATATTTAATGCTAAATTATGACAGAAGAGAAACTGCTTCAACTAAGCTGACATGAGTTTCGCTGATGTCATCATTGATTTCATGGTTTTCCGAGATTTCCTCATGTACCTTATCGTCACTTTCTTTGACACTGTTTGTAGCGCATTGTTCTTCCACATCCGCTTCCGCGCATTGCTGTTCTACATCCCCTGTCGCTTCCGCGCTTTCCACTTCCAAATTAGATGCCTACAGAGTATTCAAAATAAGGAAACGAATTCATTGACATTTTTATGAGAAATCTGTAAAGTAAAACCCTAGGGTCACTTAACATCATGCATACCTCTGCATTCTGCAATCGGATTTTCCTCCGTTTTTTCCACATTTCTCGAGCTTCATACTCTCTCTCCTTCCTTGCGTGTCGCCTCCGTTTCAAATGAGCCAAGTATGTGGTCCTGTCCTTATACAACTTGTTGCAGGCCCTGCAGTGCAGCAAAGTGGGACATTCTGCGTGTACGTGTCTGACGTGCTTTATGAGGTTTCTCTCCGTTCGAAACGTTCGTCCACACTGATCACATTTTTGTCGTATTTCATTGTGCCTACTTTCTATGTGCTCTTTTAACCCTGTATGATTTGAGTAATGCTTGTCGCATCCCTCGTAACTGCACTTGTAAATGTATTTGGTGATGGGATTGCTAATATCAAAATGCGACTTTTTCACGTGCCCCGATCGAATATAACTTGATGTGAACCTGGAGTCACAATAAAAGCACTTATAAGGGCGTACCTTGTCCTTTCTGTGCGTTTGAGAATGAATGCGAAGTTTAAATGGACGATCAAACTCCTTGTTGCACACAGGACACATGATAAGCTTCTGGGAACGTAGTTTCATGTAGCAAAGTCTCTCGTGGACTTTTACCGTTTTCAAATCTGGAAAATTGCTGTTGCAGTAGAAGCAATTTAGATACTTATCGGTTGGTACAGCGTCTTTACTCGATTTGCCCATTTTCTTTTCAGATCGTGCTTTCTCCTTCTGTTTCTTTTCCCATTTTTCAACTCTTGCAGTTGATCTGGTTGTTATTTCCTGGTCCACCCGGTGGCACATAACTTTCACCGTGGTCCGTTTGCACAAATTAATTAGCTCTTCTTTTGTCAAATTTGGGTTCACTGTTTTCACTCCCTTAATGAATGGCGCTGGAAACATGTCATCGTTTCCCTTTTTGAATTTAGCTTTTCGTACCTTTTGTTTGTGAGAATTGCCACTTTCGTGGCGTCGCAAATGAGACATGTTTCTGAACTTGGAGTTGCAAACGTGACAAGGATAATATGTCGGGTTTGTATGTCGCTTCATGTGGTGCTGGTAAACTATTTTCTGATTGTAAACTGTGTTACACAGTACACAACGCCAAGTCTTTTCCGGTGAGCCCCGGTGAATTTGCCGGATGTGAGTTCGAAGGGAATTCTTATGACGATATTCTTTCTTGCAAATGGTACATGTAAATATTTCTGGGGCTATACCTATTTCAAGAGGGTGCATTTTTCTTAAGTGGTCTTTCAAGTTTTCAGGTCGAGTAAATGGGAAGCCGCAGTACTGACAGGGGTAGTCATGATCTCGGTGAGATTCTCGAACATGACGCCATAAAGCTTTCTGCGATCTGCTGCTCTTGCCACATTTTTTGCATTGCAGTGGATCGGCCAAGGGATATTTTTCCAGGTCAGGATGGAATTCATTACAATGCAACGCTTTCTCTTCGTCGTTTTTAAAGGTCATGCCACAAAACTGACACTTGATTCGAGGATCACGATGTGATATACTATGAAGAGTAAGACTCGTGGAAGTGGTAAACTTTGCATAGCAGTTGGGCTCTGGACACATGAAAATATATTCAGAGTCCACCACAGGACCATGAACATACTCTTGTCCTTTGAATTCAGGAATGGGATATCGAGGGGGCGGATTTATAATTTGTTCCAAAAGGTCGTCATCAGCTACATTATATTTGGTTGGTCGAATCCACTTCCACTTTCGGGGTGGGGGTTCTTTTTTGGCTTTCTTCTTTCTTCCCATTTCTCTGCGTAAAGAGAAAATGAAAATATTAAAGTCAACCTTGACTTACCTACTCAATAAGACCAATGACAATTATTGGCAGTTACCAAACTATGCAGGTATATAATCCAGAAATTACTTCCTCCAGACCTCACAAGCTCGATTATAATGCACGTGAAAGTAACAATTCGCTTCACAAAATTCTCCGGCTGTGTTGATTCATAATCGTACTCTTCTCATGTAATGCTTCTGTGAGGCATGTGGCAAGGTACAAGTTTGTGCGATTTTAAGTTTTATGTGTATTACCTTACATAGAAATTGAAGGTAGGGTAGTACTAATTTATAATACTAAAAACATGGATAGAGTGTACATTTCACTATGAATCGCTCTCAAGATACTTACGGACTCTCGGTAGAGTATATCTGCTTCGGCTTTGTGTTTGTCTCAAGAAAGGGCATAAAATGCATTTTACCACATTGCATTGCGAAGCTCTGTTCCCACAAATTGTTGATGCACCAATTGCATAAGTCAAACTGAAATAGGTAGTTTAGAAACTCCTAAATTCGGGTGATTCGGTGAATTCTTAAAGATAAATTGGTATTTTGAGACAATGTAGCGTTATAACTACATTTCTATTCTATCATTTCATGAGCACAATTGCAGCCTAAAAAATTAATATAATGAAGGCTATTCAAATGTCATTCGAAAAAAACTTTGTAAGTTACATGAATGTGTCTCACAATATTTTTTTGTACTGTTTATCTTACTAATACATTTTGACCTCTTTCGTTAATCCCTAAAAACGGTCTCATCATATCATACGCCTTATTGCTCCATAAAATAAAAAATGAGATTGTACTAAGGAAAACTGTTGCAAGTAACAAAAATTATATAGCCTTTATTACGTTATGTACTCTACAAGTGCAAATATTTTTTTAAACAATGTTACAAAAATCATCTTTATACAAACTAAAGGGTACAAACAATTAGGCTAATTTGGGGTTTTCTATTACAGTCTCGCCTGGCTCCAAATATTCCTTCTGCAAAAACAAAATTAGAAATGCATGTGAAAAATTTGCAATTGTCATGTATTATCATTTTCTTTCAGTGTTAATATGTTGTACCTGCTTCTTGGCAGTTTTTCTTTTTTCTATTTTTTTCCATTTCCGTACTCGCATTGCGTGCCTTCTTTTGGTCAAGTGAGCCAAGTAACTTGTCCTATCCTTGTATGTTCTATTACAAGGTTTACATGCCAGTCTTATCGGACACTTAGCATGATCCTTCCTCAAATGTTTGCGAAGATGATCTTGTCTTGAATACACATTGTTACATTTTGTACAAGCAAATTTAGTTCCCAAATGTGCCGTTTTAACATGCCTTCTTAATCCCTCCGACCTGGCATACTTTTTCCTGCATCCTTTATGAAGGCATTGAAACACTCTACCTTCCGGCTTCCACCGAATGTCAAAGTGCACAGCCTTCTCGTGCTGTGTCTTGGTGCCCCTTGATTTGAACCAACTATCGCAATACAAACATTTAAACGGTCGTTCGTTTGTGTGTACGCGGCTGTGTATTAGAAGCTGATATTTTCTACGGAATTTCGTTTCACAAAACAGACAGGTTATCACGGAGCGAGTTAAAATGGTTTCATAGCATGCTTTCTCGTGTTCTTTAACGAGCTCCAAGTTAAGAAAAGACTTCTCACAATACATGCAATTAAGATAAGATTCGGTGGAAGGACTGTCGTCATCATTCCTCTCCTCCTCATCATCATCCTCCTGAGATGTGTCACTCTCCTCCCTGAGACTTTCCTTCAATTCTCGTCTTTCTGTCGTTGCAATAGACTTGGTCATTATGCGCTGATCCACTCGATGTGTCAATACTTTCACACGGGTATTCCTGCAAAGTTGCATCAATTCTTCCTTTGAAAGATTTGGATTTGCAGATTTCACTGATTTTATAACAGGCGGTTGAAATAACAAATCCTTTTGTATTCGTGCGTTTGACTTTTTAGCTTTCTCTTTGTGGGTTTGCGACTCTTGATGACGCTTCAAGTGATTCGAGGTGTCGAAACTTATTTGACAAAGCGCACAAGGATAGGATTTTGGATGTGTGTGTTTACGCATGTGGTTGATGTAAGTTGACCGACAGTGGTATACGGTATTACAAATACAACATCGCAGTACGACCGATGATTCTCCGCGGTGAACTTTGCGAATATGACCCCTCAGCGAACTTTTACAAGTATACTTTTTCTTGCAAATTTTGCAAGTTTCTTTTGTTTGATTCCGATTGAAACCAATTTTCTCTGGATGTTGGACTCGAACATGTTCCTTCAAGTTTTCTGGTCTTGTAAAGGGATATTCACAATGTGGACAGGGGTAGTTTTTATTGCGATGAGATTCGCAAACATGACGCCATAAAGCTTGCTTGTCGCGACTGCATTTGCCACATTTTTTACACTGGAGGGGATTGGCATCAGGATATTTTTCAAGGTCTGGATGAAACTCATTACAGTGCAGAGTAAGCTCGTCGGATGTTTTAAAAAGTTTTCCACAAAATTGGCACTTTTTTTGACGAACAAGATGCTTGAATGTATTATGATGCGATAGCAAAATAGCGTTTTTAAATCGAGCTGTGCAATTGGGTTCTTGGCAAATAAAAAGTAGCTCCGCTTCCGTATGAGTTTTGGAATAGTAGTTTGTGCCTTTAAATTCTGGTTTTGACCTTATTGGATTTAGGAGTTTTTGAAGGGTATTCTCATCGGCTATTTGATATTTCTTGGTGCGAATCCATTTCAGTCTTTCTCCTTTTTTGTTTTTATCAATTTTCGGCGACATGATGACAGGTTGGATGTGTAAATTGTGCGGTAATTTAACGCATTCCAACAAGCTGCTAATTATGTATATTATATATTGACACCTTGTATACGGCGTATTATGTCCAACACTTGTTTTCAATGAACATGCATTCAATGAGCAAGGCATTTCATTCAACACGTGTGTATACGCACATGTACGTGATGTAAGATTTTAGCATGTAATGTATGCAGTAATGCAATATAAAAGCTTTTTATACGCTACTTCATGTTGAAATAATATGTGTCCTTAATTTGTCATGAAACAAGAACAAAAGTAAGCTAGCTGGAGGGAAACAATCAGACAAAGCACAGCATTTTGAGACGCTTTCTTTTGTCTCATTTTCCATGTTGTAATAAAAAATGGTATGCTACTTTAAACATTTCATGATTTCCAGTTCATTATATTCATGCTTATCATACCTAAAGTTGAATATCGATGCATTTTTGCATCATAATAAATACATGTTTCTGTTTTATTGTTTTCCTAAATGTCATAAGTGGTTATTCACCTTCATTTTAAAAATCATTCTACTAGAAAAGTATAATTTAATTTATGTACCATCATGCCCAACTAAAAATCGTATGAACTCAGACAGATGCATATTATAAACTAGCATCATAGTCAAAAGTAGTCAGTCAGTTGCTTGAACTTCTTTGCAAAACAAAGTTTATTTGCTTTTTATTTTTCGCACATATACCTATATAGCTTGCTTCATAAATGCATCTTACAAAATGTAACGGAACAAATTACTGTCCTCGTAGAAATATTTTCGTCGTAGGAAGCTGAAAGGAGCCACAGCCTTGGCCTAAGGGTGGTTTCCCCAAATAAGGCTTTCCATTCATTCTCATAAAAACATCTTTGCGCATCATAAAAAGACAAAATGAATACGATTTCCTTTAGCTCATCCATCGTCACTGAGCAATTCATTTAGGCGTGCGTAGGAAGGCCAAACTTTTCAACTCTTCTTGTGCCTGTCTGTTTAAGAACTTGCTGAAAAAAACAGCCAACAATGATAGCGCCTTTCTGACAATACGCAAATAAAACCAATCATCATCATCAGTGAACATTGCATATTATACACAAAGCAACTTACAAAGCTATAAATTCGATGACGAATCATCTTTCTGTACTTCCCATCTTGCAATATAAAAACTAAATATTTAAGATCATTCTGTTTCGTTTATATACTTATATCTGCATAAGACTATCGATGAAGTACAAACAAAATCGCCAAATCGCAAATAAATTGCAAATTGAATGGGATATGAAATGTACAAAGCAGTGATGTACCTATTTTATCATCATAAAATGCTCTGAACTCGAATAGTGTAGTCATACAGTAAACATAATGTCGTAAGTTTTTATTTGTTTGGAAACTAAGGAGGATTTGCGGCGATGATGATGTGATGTGAGGATAGAGATTAGCAAGTGTTGTGAGTTTGATGTACAGTTAATCTTGTGATGCGCATACGGAAGGACTATTATAGGTGAATCGCGACTATTAGATGTGCTCAACAGAACGGGAATTGACCTTTAGGAAAGTCCTATTGAATTTCATTGCAACTGTCGCGTCATTTTAATCATACTTTATTAGTTTTATTTGTTTAAATACTATTTACTGAACCTGGATAAAACATGGCAGAAGAACATGAAAACGAAGACATAAAATTAAATCCTTTTCTCAACCATTTGGTATGCTACACAATTTTAATTTGAAAATAGGTATGTACCAATAACGGTTTACGTGAAAATGTTTCTGCTATATTTTCTTGTAGATTATTGACAAAATTGTTAGCTACACAAATGGAATCTCTGAGCTTAAGTCACTTCGACTTATCTCCTCCCAATGGAGCTTGCTAACCACCTCAAAGCTTTTTAGGTCTTCTATTGTCAACTTGAAGTGTCAAAAGGAAATGAATCTGTATGTGAAACATTTTGGAGACTCTGTTCCTCATTGGAACTTTCATTGGAAGGCTGCCGGGATTGACTTTACATGCGAAGACCACCTCTTGAAGAGGGTGCTGCTTGTGGCAGAGGAACTTCACATTTCAAAGGGCTTGATTACGCTAAATGATTTATTTGAAATATTAAAAGACGGACAAAATCTAAAGACACTGAGCTTCAATGAAGTTTTTATTGAACGGGAAGAGGATACGGGGAATACTGACCACATTGAACCAAAGAGTATAAAAATCATCAATAACCTGCTTCGGTTAGAAGTAACCTCTTGTGACAAAGATGACAATTTTCCATGGGTCACGGTCCTTCCCACGTTGCCCCACCTTCGAGTTCTTCACGCTCAGTTACAGAGTTCCACTCAAGTTACCAGTTTATTGGAGTCCCTGCTTGAAAATCAAGTAAAGTTGGAGGAATTCAGCTGCTTCTTGGTAGACATGACTGAAGAGCACTTACAGCTTTTGGCTTGTCTGGAAATGCCCCTGAAAATTCTAGACATTAGTCTATCCTCTACCGTTACCAGTCGTGCAGTTGAAGGCCTTCTAAGTTCCAACACTTGTAAAACACTTGAAAATCTAAAACTTTTCAAGGAAGCTGACTGTGGGCACAAAAATTACTTTGGTTTGCCAAAACTTGTCTCTCTCAAGTCACTCGAGATTTTGGGTGATCCTGTGGCAAAAATCTTTATGACTATACGGACAAGTTGTCCCAACCTGGAAAGCTTAAACTTAAGTGAGCTTAGCTGTAGGGATGTGATGTCGCAAAATTTCCAGCATTTCAAACTAAAAAGCTTATGCATAGAGGAGTGCTTCTTTCCTACAAATGTATTGGTAAAGCTGGCGGACACTTTTCCAAGTCTGGCAAAGCTGTGTTTGTTTTTAAATGATGACAACGTGGGAGTAGTGTTCCAAAGGTTTGGTAACTTGGAGGAGCTTACCATTCTAGGCACGGAGATTTCCGACGATGGCATTACTGGGGGACGACATCATCATGAGGCGGCAAGTGACAGGGCATACATTGGAGATTGTCAAAGTTGGTGAAAGACAATTTATATAAATATGAAAATTAATTTATTCTTGCAAAGTTATTTACACGTATGCGCTTCACATTGCCCCAATTCATTTAGAGCTACGAATGCTGAACCTCTATCCTCAGCCGTTACCTGGAATCACTGATGCAAGCATACATCATGGACTTGTGTTTGTGCTTGAGCTAACTTCGCTAAGTTTACCGGAAACGGCGGTAATGCACTTTTGTTAAGTGACTAATTCTTAATAAAAGTAGCATGATTTTTGTATACATGTTTACAAAATTGATTGTTTCAGATTACGGACAAGGGATTAAGATGTCTAGTCAGAGCAAAGCCAAATCTTGTGAAACTGTATGCAAAAGTTGTTATTGACTTGACGTGTCATGAACATTGCTTGCGATCTACAAAATACCAAATATTGTAATCCTGCACCTTTAAATTATTTATTGTAATCAACTACTAAAAGTATTAACGAAATAGAACTATTTTGTAACACAATTTTATAATTTTATTTAAAATGCAAGTAAAGCCAGATACATAATACACTACGGATACTAACCATCACCAAATTATTTTACAGTAGATTTATAAATATACAATGCAAGTTACACACACTTCAATGGCGCAGTAATTGATATTTCCTGCTTAAAACGTTTATCATCTTTGCCAATATCATTATAATATATAATCATCAAATTATTATTCAAGAGATTTGCGGATTTTAAAGAATCTTAATATTGGTGCAAAAAATTGCACAATCGATCTTTGACAATGCCCATTACTGCTTTGCCAGCGTTTCCGTGTTTTTCTGCAGTTCCAGTCTTTTTGTCTTGAACGGCAGTTAATCCGAGTTCCCACAATTCCTTTGCCGCGGTCTCCATCAGGTAGGTGTTTGCCCAATAGTATAGCTCATCGATAAGACACTTATCCTGCCACGCCATTTTCCCCAAGATGGCATCTAAATACTCAATCAACTCCTTGACTTCAAGCTTGACAACGGCACGCACAAAATCCTGAACGTTTTCTGAATCGCTCCATGACTCTCCTAGTCTTCCGGTGTACCAGTAATCTAGTAGAATCTCCAGGCTTTTGTAGCTAACACCCAACTCCACCAGATTGTCATCCCCATCTTTACGATCGTTTATCATGTTCCTCAACGAGGGGCTACGTTTTTTCAACAACTCTCCACATACTTTTACCTCATTTTCTTGAGTTTTGATAATGATGTCAGGCGTCAGATCAATTTTCCACGGATTATGAAGGTCCATTTGGTATTTATGATTGAACCGATCTTGAAACTTCATTTTGATCTCTTGGATTTTCTCAGCATTGCTTTCCTTATTGGAAGTGGTGGATGGACAGGAGTATATGGTGAGCTGAATCTGAATGACCAAGTCATCATCAATCAAGGGCAAGTCCTGCAAGTTGCAGTCCTTCCAGATTATCTTTTCTTCCAGAACCGAGTCTTTCAGTGACACATTTCTGGGACGAGCTGAAATGACATTTAAAATGCCAGCCGTATATGCAACCAAGTAAATGTATAATTATTTGAACGTGCTTCTGATTGACAGTTAGCAACTCACAGGTTTCTGTGTCCGAATTGGAGAAGCAGGTCTCTCCATTCTGGTTTTTAATCGATATTTCAACCTTTGCGCAAACACGTGGAGGTTCACTGATTGGAGTCTCAGGGTTGTCAGTCCGATAAAACTTGTCATCATTCCCAACGGTCCAATCATCCAGCGAGGTTAGCTTCCAGCTAATCCCTAACCAATTTGGATCCTCGTTATGAGGAACAAAGGAGAAGATCCAACTTGAACCCTGTCCACTGTTGTCTTTTGCATTGATAGTCAATGTCTGGGTGTTGATCAGGTCACCTTGAGCGAGCACGGCCACATAGCTGTTAATTTTCCAGATTGCGATATGACGACGAGCAACAAGCTGGGGAAACGAATTCAAGAAATTGGAATGCAGTCCGTGTGGATTGTAATGGAAATACATTAATTCATGGTGTACTAACAACTTGTTAGCAGCAAGTATAATATCCACTTACCCCACCGGCGACTTCTACTACAGGCTTAAACCTTTTAGGGGGTGGAGAGCTGCAAGAGGAATACGAAGATTAGAATGATGGTTGCAAACAGGAAGACAAGCAGTGAATGAGTGGTTAAGATATTTGATTGAAAAACATACTCATCTTTAGGGTCTGGAAGGGTCGTCGACGGAGCACTGCGTTTATTTTTAATCCCGAATCCAAATACCATCTTGGTAGTTTAGAAGAAACTCAACTTTTAGATAAATTTTTATCACCTTAAATTTTTACACTTTCACTGATAAAAGAAATTATAGAATCTGATACGAATTGGAACGAGCACTGACAATGAGTAGTAGACCTGTAACGAGAACGTCAACTGATACTGAAGTTGAGCTGAAGGGCAAAACGAGCGTCTGAGGTGCAAAAAAATTACGTGCTTTCTTGAAAAAGTGCTTCCATGACAATGGCCGTATTTTAAAATTCCAGCAACCCATGTGATGTATGATGGAGTGTGACTCGAAAGAACAAACGCACGCATTTCAACAAGGCCCTGTCGCGTCTGTCTACGTCTAGAAAATATGACCTCCAACAAGATGCGTTTTCATATTTATTAAGAAAGTTTGACTGGAGTATTATTTAAATGTACATTGGCCCAAGTCAAGTGGAAAAATCCTTATACTTGGGCTGCCCAAGTTGGGTAGCAATATTAGCATGATAATGGTAATGATAATGAATCGCAATTATTTAGCATTACAGTTATATCAAACGATAGGATTAGATTACTGGATTCCATGGCCATTGGATGTGATTTGATCAGAATGTGTGAATGTTTTACTGTTGAATGAAAATGGATATCGAGGGCTGTACTCCTTTCTTTCCAAGGGTACAGAGCACGAAAATAAAAATGAATTTCAAACCAAAATTAAATATGCGCTTTCTGAAAGCGTCTTTAAGTTTAATTAAGTTTATTCGTTACATTATAGATAGAGGGCACTAGATACAACCTAACCTTACTTCACCAATTAGTCATTCAAAATCAATAAGAAATGTATACTTCATTTCTGTCAAAATTAACACGTATTACTACTACACATAATCGTCTAGTCACACTAAACTCGAATTACAAGCATTCGTATGCACGACACCAAACCAAAAACCTTTCAGGTTTTGCATCATCGTCACCCATGCCTAATCGGTTTTGCTCTTGTAGTACACAATTTCATTTTCCATGTCTAAGCAGGTATCTTTCTTCCATATCATCTTCTTCGTCCTCTGGGTCTGATGATGGTAAAAAGCATCAGAATCCACCTGATGGCCCTCCAATAAGCTTTAAAAGTAATGAGGAGGAGTCCCTGAAACTTGATTCCAACAGAACTCTACCTTCTCCAGCTTGTGCTGCCCTAAACGACTATGTCACAAGACCGGTAGTTGAACACAAAGTGGGCTTGGAGGCTTCCCGACGAGGACGTTCTAAAGCACCAGAGACAAAGCCAAACTCCTCGCCACAAAAAGAACATCCGAGACCTAGAAAAGATAAGTCAAAGACGAAACCCTCAAGGGAGCCCCCTCCAGGAAAAACGTCGCCATCTCCGTCCCGGAAAAGGGCAAAGGATCGTCTAGAGGTACTTACCAAACAGGACTGTGACAGAAGACTTGTTTTTGCCTACAAACTGCTACTACTTATCGAGGACGAGCCTGATATTCTCGACCACATTTTGTGGACGGACGAGTGTAACTTTAATTTACCAAAATTGGCTAGTCTCATTAATAAACCGCCTGTGGCAGAGAGCGAACTTTTACCACAAATTGCCTGGTGTGGGATATCCACCAAGGGCACTGTGGGACCCTACTTTTTCAATTCTCATGTGACAGGTGGTTCATTTTTTAAACAACCAATTTGTATGAATAAAATGCAATGATCAGATTATCATATAAAGACTCTAATGTAGACAAGACATATATAAAAATGCTTGAGACCTACGTACTTCCCGAGCTCGAAAGCAAGGGCTACAATCTCAAGGAACTCTGGTTCCAGCAAGATGGTGCTCCTTGGCATCGTAGCAAGTCTGTAATCGACTTTCTGAAATCCGTCTTTGACTATCGCCTAATCTCTCTTGGGACAAAGTTCATTTGGCCACCAAGGTCTCAAGATTTAACTCCCATGGACTATTTCTTTTGGGATTACATGAAGGTCAAGTTGGATTTTAAGCATTCCAAGTACGACCTCTGCTTCCAGCAAAGCTTTCGGGAAATTCTTTCACGAGAAGTGAATACCGCTAGTTTAAACGCTCTGCAAGGAGCAATTTATCAGCTTCCTGAGAGACTGGAGATGTGCTTGAATGAAAATGGAGGTCGATTTGTGCACCTATTGTATCCTGATCGATATGAAAAGGATGGAACAAGAAAGGCTCGAAAGCAGCAAGGAGAAAAAGTAAAACCGAACCAGGCAATTCAGAACATGGCAGATTGTGCTATTCCTTTATTGACAAAAGACAAGAGTAATTTTCAAATTCCTAGTACAAAATCAAATCCTTTACCCCCTACTACTACCACCAATACTGACAGTAGTACTAATCCTAATGCAAATACGCCTTAATAAAAACGCTCCCAACAAATTTTTCTTTCATTATATTTTCTTGATTTATTTATTTAGAACATTTTACAATCGAATCTTATCACTGACAGAAAGTGCATTAGAATGTTAGATTGTTTAGAAGTGGTATTATGTAAGCTGATTACGAATTTGCAACTATGAAGAAGTTTTTCAAACAATTCCTGGAACAGAATCCTAAAGTTAATCAAAGGCTGTCCCTTGGATGGTTTTGGTGATCCCTCCATCCACAGGTATTGCCACCCCATTGACATAGGACGCAGCATCAGATGCCAAAAATATGACCATGTTTACAATGTCCTCAATCCTGGCATTCCTGCCTAATGGGTTCCTCTTTTTAAACTCAATACCCACTTCTGGCCCATATCCCGCCTTATCATGCCACTGCTGATTTTCAACAAATCCCGGATTAATGGTGTTTACTCGAATGCCCTTTGGTCCCAGTTCTAAAGAAAGACCTTCCGTGACCATCATCACTGCCCACTTGGAGGTACTATAACCGATAGCTCCAGGAAACTGCAAAAGAAGCATTGGGGCAAAATGAGAACAATGTTTTTTAAAAGTTACTATTTTGTTAAATGATTTATTCGTACAGCTTTCATTCCAATTCCACTGGAAATGTTGATAATGTTTCCCTTTGATTTCTCCAAGTGTGGAGTGCACAATGCGCACAGTAGCACGGGTGCCCTTACATTGACCTTCATTTGATTATCAAACTTTTTCATAAGATCCGGATCGTCAATAGGGCTCAGGGCAATTACACCTGCGTTATTAACCAGTACATCCAACTTGCCATAAGTGGCAATCACTTTGTTCACCAGGTTCACTAGATCACTGTCCACTGTCATGTCCGCTTTCACCTGTAACGGCTGATACCTGTCATAATGTAATGTTGCGGATGTCAGTTAAATATTTAAACTAAATTAAAATTATATAATATAGTTTGCATTATTTTTAATTTGTTAACGATACCCGCAAGGAGATACAGCGGTGCATTGTTTGGCTGCTTCTGCCATCTTCCTTTCATCTCTGCCCTGGACTACTACCTTGGCTCCCAACTTGGCAAACCGGAGGGTCATAGCCAGTCCCATTCCATTGCTGGAACCAGTGACGAGAACTACTTTATCCTTGAAGGAAATGTTTTCGGTGGCCATTTTTATTATGTGCGTGAGGAAATTCACAACTGGACTACAAGTGCTTTGGTGCTGAGTTGGAAGGGTTCCTAACTGCTCCAGATTTTAGACTGCGTTATTTGCAAGTTATACCGCGACAGACGCAGCGTTGCAAAACTGAACTGAAGCCTGGAGTTCTGTAGACTAAACGTGACTCGGAGACTGTTCGAGGTTTTATGGCTAGAAAACCCGTGATAAATAGATAATAGCAACGCGAGCTATTTAACTTGCAAAAATGGCAAGTTTTTGTCGATTTTTACTCGAGTTAATACAAAACATAGGATATTCGGCGTTTTCTGGAATGACGATGATGAATTGACAAGATGGGTACAGGAAAGCAAAAAATGGGAAAAAACTAATTTCATATTTTGCATTACTCTTTACTCTATGTAGGTAGATAAGCAAAAAAACGTGTTTTAGTATTTGTTTGACATTCAAAAGGTATAAAGCAATGGCTCCTAATATTCATAACGAGACGAAACATTGTTATGTGTCATTATAAGTGCAACATTCAAGGTAATACATTAGTTAAACACGTGCAAAACGCCTTGTTGCATACTATGTGAACAGTAAGTACTCGCTGGAAGGATATAACAAAAAAAACTAATGTGATTAGTGATTTGTCATGCAGCAGACTGCAAAAAAGCATGTACTTGAACCATTGCATGCACCATGCTCATTAAACTCTGGAAGTTGTTTGAAAAAGGTAAAGTCTTAATAACAATTATCATTATGATTCAGTATGAAGATGATGACGTGTGTGTGGGTGAATTTTGAATTTGCTGCATTTGAATTATTAAATCAGTGTAAATCGTATACCTCTTTGTCAACATTGTCTGTGGCATGGTCAAATTATGTTTTGGAGAGCATCTCAGAATAGGAGGCTTACGCAATTCAGGTGTTTTGATGAAATCTACTTTTTATAAACAAGAGATTAAACATTGACCCAAAATGTACCATTTTAACATGTTTATGCATCCTCCAGAAAAGTAATGGTCGAATTAAACTCCCTTTTGAAATGGCTTAATTGTGATGTGAGACAATTGGCCAAAAAGACATGTCATGCTGCAAAATACATGCTGCATGGAGTTAGGTTTTTTTTACTATACTATTAACTCATACCGCCGATGGAGTCTTAAAAATGTTGAACCTACATAATTAAATGTTCATGGATAATTTTCTATGTTGGGTTCAATTTTGTATAACTCACCCACGGATTATCATTTCCAGCAGTATCGAATATGGACGCATTAAGTTGTTTTCTTTTGTTTAAAAAATATTTGAATATAGAAAAGAAATATGGAAATAAATGCGCAATCATTCATTCCATAGAACAATGAACAAACTATTTATGCCTCGTCTATTGGGTGTTCGTGTAACCTTTACCAAGTATAATCGAAACAAAACATCGATTGAGCAAATATAATTAGGACAGGTAGAAAATAAAGCGAAGGGAGAAGCAGTATTCGTAGTCAAATCTATGATTATTTTTTAAATATGTATTTCTATCAGTTGCTGACTGACAGACGCTGATTAACCTGGAACTTACTTTCAAGTAAAAAGTTGCGATCACTATATTCACATCAAACTGGAAATGCTCATTAGGGCTCATTTTCTTACTATATTATGCACGTAGAGTATCGGCGTATGAGTCACTGTCCTTCTTCTACTGTTGGTTTTTGTCTTATGAGAAGATTAAACTGATATAATATTATGTAGGTTTAGAAAATGTAAGATGATACAAACAGATATATGAATGAGGTGATGTTGCGAATGATAAAAATAAAATATAATAGTAGCAACTAGCAGCATAAAGAAATAACTTTATGGAAACATTCTAGATTGTGTTGACGGAGCTTTCATTTTTTATTGAAATGCTTAATCATTTTGGTAAAGCTGGTTGTTTGGCTTTGTTTGTCTGGCTGTACACATTACATTCACATTTCATGTCTTTTAGTATTGCTTTTAATATTCATCGTTGAATCCATAATCCTTGGATCCCAACATGTGTGGCTCCGAGTTAATTCTTCCTTTAGGGCCCTTGTCCAAGCTCTCTACTTGCTTGATGTCATCCTCGGTAAGGGTAAAATCAAAAACGTTGAAGTTGTCAATGATTCGACTCTTTGTCACACTCTTGGGAATGGCGATGACTCCTCTTTGAATCTATCGGCACATTATGAATATCAGAATGAGAAAATGCATTAAACCTGCATGGGGCGTTAAATAGAATGTAGTTTCATGAAATATTTTGATATAGCATTCGACATACAAGCCATCTGATAATAACGTGGTTGGCTCCCTTTCCGTATTTCTTTCCAACTTCCAGAATTTTTGGTTCCTCCAAGCACTTGGCTCCTGGAAACATTGGATGAGTAGGACATCCGAAGGGACTGTATGCAGTAACAGTGATTCCCTTGCTGTGACAGTAGTCAACCAGTTTACGTTGGGTAAAGTATGGATGCATCTCAATCTAAAAAAATATATGCAAGTCACGAAATTGGCAAAAATGAGTCATCACAAAGGCAGTTATACTACCTTTTCATTCAAGGTCATTGTTCACTTATTATATCCATAAACAAACCTGGTTGTTTGCTGGTGGAATTGTGGCAATTTTCAGAATGTTTTCGATTTGCCTCTTGTTGAAGTTGGATACACCAATGGACTTGGCAAGCCCGAGTTTGACCAATTCCTCCATTGCCTTCCAAGTGTCAGCCAAATCTGTCTCGTTGTCTAGAATAGGCTTACCATCGGCATCCAGGGGAATCAGAGTCTCACCAGGCTGAAGTCCCATGGGCCAATGCACCAAATAAAGGTCAACATATTCCAATTCAAGGTCAGCAAGAGTTCTCTTAATGGCTGGTAGCACACAATCGGGACGGTGAGCATTGTTCCACAGCTAATAAGGATATAATTATGTACTTCAGTTTGTCACAATAAAAAACGTCAGACCAATGAATCTTTGTGAATGATTGTCAGAGCGCTTCATTCCACGTTAAGCTAAGCTTGCATGGAAAGTAGGCATTATATATTTACCTTGCTGGTAATGAACAAATCTTCACGTTTCACGGTACCATCAGCAATTTTTGCTTTGACGGCAGCTCCAACTTCAGGCTCATTTTGGTAAATCCTGGCTCCATCAATGTGCCGGTAGCCGGCTTCAATGGCAGTAATTACAGATGCTGTCACTTCACCTGGTTTGGACTATATAAAAGGTCAATAGGGTTAACACCCGCATTGCCAATGTGAAATTGGTATGTATAACTTTGCTTTTAAGTACCTGCCATGTTCCCAAACCCACTTGTGGCATATCATAACCACTATTGAGCTTCAAACTGGGCTGTGTGGCTGCCATGATAAAGCTTTTTTAAAGTGGAATATTTTTAAACGAGGAAGTAGGAGCCTGTGAAAAGTTTGTCCTTTTACTTGGAAAGGTGAAGGTAAAGTGACGGAGGTTTAGGTGAAGGCGGACTACATACCACACCTTCAATTCTGTTTTCCAGGCATATCCATGTCAATAGGCAAGCTCATAGCATGGATAATATTCTCATACTCTCTCACAGTATGACATGGACCATAGACAAGGCCAGATGAGATTAACATGGAACCAGTGCATTCGAGGTCTTAAAAAACCAGTATTTGAAACATGGCATGGGCAAACTGCGATGTAATCTACACCACCTGCGGATGTACTTTTTCCTGCGCACCAATACCAACATAGTATTGTCGCATACCCCTTGTTTTTTTCACACTCCAGTTCAGAAAATGCCAAGATCGAAAAGAAAGATAACTCATAAAAAATGACTGCAGGAACGAGTACCAGATGCTTAACATACAACAGTAACCCGCACTTCTGCAAATAAAAACGCAGGAGTAGGAGTGAACGTTTATACAGCAGCCAAGCTTCAATTTTCCGTTGTATGTCGCATATTATGAATTTAATAAATTTTTATAAGCTTTTGCTTTAAATCAGACTAAGCTATTCATTTTTCTATTTGTTCTGTACGCGTACCATTTAATCCATCGCCATCCATGTGCTTTCATTTTATTGCGTAGAACGGTGATTATGGCTTCTGGTGACTTACGTAAGTGACGCACTACGATTAATTGAAATTGGAATGTTGAGATGTAACATGCGAATGTTTTTACGGAAAAGTACAAGGGTTTTATTATGACGGTTTAGTAGCAGCTAAATACGATAATAACAAAACAATAAATTGTCAATTGATGGACGTGACACATTTTACATTGGCAAAGCATATTCTTGCACATAAATAAATTCATTACTGACCTTGGATAGGAAATAGCTTAAGCTTTTTCAAGCACCACATGGTGCGTTGCGTATTACACTTTAAACATACGACTAAATTAGTCAAATTTTTCGCAACCACACATATCATTATTAAATAATGATATGTGTGGTTGCGAAAAATTTGCAGCATGGTAGTCACATGCAAAATCGAGGTTTTGCAAAATTTCATGCAAGAGAGTTTTTTATTCTGTTTATTTGAGACGCGTGCAAATTAAAATGTCTCCGATGTTTAATTAATATATGCGTGATTTCATATATGTTCATAGTTTTCCAGTGCAGAAAATGATGGAATTACGCATTCATATTTTCGCACACTTTTCGGATGCGGTAGCATCATCAATTCTAGATGCAAACAATGCGTTAAATTAAAAATAAAATTGTACTTTACAATCAGTATAATTGTTCATGAGTTTTATTGGGTATTTCTAATTTTCATGCATGCTTATTAATGAAAGACGGTTGAAGTCTTGAAACTAAGTACCTAAATAATGCATGGAGTATGGTACCCACCACCTACTACTCTCTTGTATGTTCCAACCAAACTGAAATCCAGTCACTGAAACGCGTGAATCGGAGGGCACGGAGGTTTGGCTGGACATTGTAAATCGCTTGATTTGTCAGGTCCCTTCGTTTCTGCAGTGTAGAAACAGCATTCAGAAGGCAGTTGTCGCTTGCATGAATCTGGTACTTCTTCCCAACATTCCCAGTTGGGCTGGGGAAATCTAGTTTTCAAGTAAGTAGTCAAATTTGAAGTTGGATCCATGCAGCAAATGTTGTGTCGTTTTTCCTTTGGCTTAACAGCCAACACTTGACATCGATCTTCTGGTATTTGAATTGGGTTGGGTTCCATAACTCTGAATTCACCCTATTGGACCAAGCACGTTAAATTAAAGATTAATTTAGTAGCTGTAATGTAGTACGTACTAAACATTAAACATACCCGAGGCCAAACTTCAGCCCGATTTTTAATGCATTCATCAGGATAATGGTAGCAGAGGCTTCCTCCAAGTGGTTCCTCCGTGATCGGGTTTATGGGCCAATGGAATGCTTTCTTTAGTTTTATTAAGTCTGATTTGGCAAAATCTGCCATTGGTGGATCATCCTATTAGTGGATGTAACAATTTATCTATTAATCACTTCGTGAATCATGGAAATTGTTCTTGAGGACTTTATTACTCACATCAAACTTCACCACTTGGTCGGGTAGCAATCCCTTTTGAATATCCGTCTTTGCGTAACGGTGAACTTCTCTCTCGACTGTGGGTTTAGGAGGAGGTGGCTGCAGAGTAGATTGAGACAACTAAAGTTTGAGATTTCATTAAAAAGATAAAAATGCATCATAATATTGCAAGTACTGGGCAACATCGTCGTCTCCACTTGAAGTCACGGTGAGTGACACTTTTGGCCTTCAGCATATCCCCTTGCCTTCCATACGGAATGACACCTTCTAGAGGGTCGGAGTTTCTGTAAGCATTTAAGAACTCCGTACGTACTCTTTCTAACAATCAAATGAAGATAAATGAACTTGAAGTATATGCAGCCTTTGTAAGGTTTCTTACAAGTAGTGGAGATTGGTTCTATCTGCCAAATGTAGACGATACGCTGGTTCCGGTCGCTTGTCATTCTGGCGATACCTCAGGAATGCAGGTCGAGTGAAGCTGGGCTTGTCGGGCCCACATGAGCCAGTTCGCATAGCCTCCTGCAAAGTACCAACCTTTCGGTCATCATGATGAAGACAAAGATACGGCTTGTTATATGGATCATTTGGAAAAAACTTACACTGGTCGTCGGTTCAGGCCATTTGAAACCTAGATCACCTAACCTCTTGTATGTTGAGTAGGATGTGTTGAAAACCTTATCATTTCGCACATCGTAATCATACGGTAAGCTCATGTAAAAGTTTTCCCTGGAGTATTATTTAGAAAACATTTAGTTCAATTGCATTGTTTTCAACCACAAACCAAACATTTTACTCATAAGCATTTTTGTCTTGATTCATTATCTTGTAAAATTCATATACCATCCCGTATGATCCAGAACACAGGGGCTGTAGTTTAGCTGGTTACCTCTTAACATTCGTGTTCCCCATCTAAATGTCATCTCCCGTTTGGTTTTCAACCAATCTTGGATTTCTTTGACCTCATCGTCATCCATTTTGTTGTGATTTTATGTATGGTATTTCCAATGCAAGGTTAAATATGTTTTTAAAAGGGTTTGGATGCGTGCTCAACGAAATCAAATTATAAAAGTTAAGGATCTTATTGGCAGGAATCTTATTGACAGGAATCTTATTGACAGGAATCTTATTGACAGGAATCTTATTGGCAGGAATCTTATTGGCAAAGTTTTAGAGTTTTGTCTGTGAGTTTTTATTATATGTGATATTAGGCATGTATCTCAAAATGTGTTACCGAATTCTGACTACCCAAAAGTTTGAATCGTTTGAATAGAAGGAGTTTCGTAGCGTGGAGACGTTATCTTACCCCTTTTCATCTATTTCATACAGACAAAAGACATTCTCTTCCCTCCCTCTCCCTTCCCCACCATCTTCCTTTTCTTCTTGAATATAACATTCGACTGTGCGGATCAATTTCATTATGTTTTCTATGAAAGTTAAGTTTTGATGAAATGCAATTTTTAAATATGACATTTTGTTGTTTTTAAAAACATACCTGCATTATATAGGAAAAGTGCATGAACTGAAAGTTTACAGAATTTTATGAAAAAAGATACATCTAATTGCCAATCGCATAGCAAAAAGGATAATGCTGTGCGATATACATGCTCATTGAATTTCCACTTTATCCAAGCCACCCAAGCTTAGGAACTATACAAGGTCATTGTGTCAATTGACTGGAACATGAAAGAAAGCATTCTATGGTGAAGAGAATAGGTACATGGAATGAAGTACATAATTTGTATTGTTTAATCATGCCATGTCACATAAGTAGAAGCCGTATGGTACGCGTGAATTTTTTTACCGGCAAAAAAGAGGATGTCCTTCATATTATATACCTCGTTTAGCTATTTCTATTTGTTCAAGTCTATAAAGGAGGGTTTATTTCTGGATTCAGTATGGGGATACACACAAAGCCCGTGTTTTGTCCAAAGTTTTTTGCAATATACAAGTTGTTGTAATTTGAAAGCTAGATGAAACTATATACTATATGTTTAATCCACAAACTACTTAGCCAACAACTTGGCTGTTCTTGAATTTTTCATTGAGTGCAGTATAATTGAGTGGGTATACTTGTGAGCGCATTTACTTTTTACAAGAAGCTCTGTAACCTTGAAAAACTTTTAGGACAACTTAGCGTGAGAATTGAGAATGAATGTACGATGAAATCTCGGAACAAAAACGGAAATTTTATTCATGCACCTATCATTTAATTCATTTGATGTTATGACATGCGGTTAATATTTAAGAATGCACTGAAAATATTGAATTTCAAATTTTTTCTTAACAAAAGTCTACGAAAATATAAAACCGAATGTGATTGCCATCATTTATGCATTTAAAGAAACATCAAAAGTATTATGTTACAATTCTTTTCTAGCCAACTACCGTATCATGATCAATGATCATGTGAATTAGCTTTTAATGTTCACTGTAAATATTATGAATATTATGGGAAGAAAGTCGTGAATATATCAGATAACAAAGTGAAAAACCTCAACATTTATCCGATAAAGTATCGCCACTTTCGCATGCAAGTGAAGCATTTAATTCTTGCTCTTTTGTCCAGAGTCGTTCTGGTCAGCATCGGATGCTACTGCAATCTGAAGATTCTTCATAGTATTCACCAAACCCGGGTTCGGCCTTTCATTCACGTATAGCGTAAACAAGTCAGGTCTGCTGTAATGTCCCACGCAATCCATATCATATTTGCCACGAATGCACTCATTCACATCTATTTCTGCAATGAGTAGTTCTTCTGACGTGTAATTGGGTCCAGCTAAAACATCCCCGAGGGGATTAACAATGATACTTCCACCCGCTGTCAAAATCCTGTCTCCGTCCTTATCACCCACTGCAGTGGGAAAAGTTGCCTCCTCAGGATAATCAGACCGTTTCGTAAACTGATTGCAGCCTAGCACAAAACACCTTCCCTCTTGGGCAATATGACGCATAGTATGTTGCCAGTTTTGTCGACCATCCGCGTTTGGGGCACAGTAAATTTGAATGCCTGGAAAATATAAGTACAAAATATTTCGGTCATTACATTCATTAAAATTTAATTGTCTTATCGCACCTTTAGTGTACATGGTTGTCCTCAACAAAGGCATGTAATTTTCCCAGCAAATCACTGCTCCCACTTTCCCCGCTGGAGAGTCGAACACGGGCAATGTGCTTGCGTCTCCTACTCCCCAAAGCAGCCTTTCTTTCTCAGTTGGCACTAATTTTCGATGCTTTCCCAAATATGTTCCGTCCTCCTTCACAAAAACCACCGTGCAGTAGAGGGTGGATGAGGTGGATTCCTTCTCGATCACACCCACCACCAAGAACATGTTATGATTTTTGGCAGCTTGGCAAATACGAGAAATCACTGGACCAGGAATCTCGACCGCAGTTTCGTGCCATAGCTGGAATATTTTCCGACTGGTCAACGCATGATGTCCAAATCCAGCTCCAATGTCACCACCGTGAGGATAGCCAGGAAAAAATCCCTCCGGAAGAAGTAACAATTTAACACCTTTGGAAGCAGCATCCTTGCAAATTTTCTCAAATTTTTGCAGGCATGCTTCCAAATTGAAGCTGACGGAGCTATACTGGGCAACTCCGACTTTCACCAGCTTTTGGGGAATAATGAGATCTTTTCTTTCTTCCATTACCAACGACATTTTGGCTTTATAGCTTAAGGAAGGGGGTTTTGAGTAGCCAGTAAAATGAAACTTAATTAAGGACTGACGAAGAGTGAATGCAGCTTGTATGGCATGTCAAATTTTATTTTAAGCCGAAATATTGCTTGATTAGATTAATGAAGCAAAGTTAAGTTGTTTTCGTTGGGAGTTAAACTAGGAGTCAATCTGATTTAATCAGAATCCTTATCCGTAAAAATCCCTAAACCACAAGTGTTTTTCTATCAGTAAATCAGAAAATTGACCTATTGACAAGTAGACAAGTGCATCTCAAAGTAGATTTCTGTTTCCATTTATAAAGTATGCATGTATCTGTCAGATTAAAAACAATAATTATTACTTTAATTTGAGTCATAAAAGTTGCTGGTATAGTCGTCTATGTTCAAGTTGCTGGCCTTCAAAGCTCATCTACTCAGATGAAAACTGACGTTGAAAGAAAAGAGAAGACAGTTTGTAGGCTTTGGCCAATCTTGGAACTGTCAAAATGTTCATATGTGATAATAATTCACAAGTTTTTCAAGATCCTTCTCAACTTATGCAACTACTTTTACTTGTTTTCGATGTATATGTCTAACTCCAACAACAACACGAGCGACCTTAAACGACCCATTGTACATTAATCAAAAGCAAAAGTAGTTAGTAACTGAAATAAAAAACATAAGATATATTCGGTCATAACATGAATTTCAGTTCAATCTTAACTTTGGATACTCTGGATATTGGAGTTCATATTCATTAGTCAGTTCACAAAAAAGGGGAGTTCCCAAAGCCAGTCGAAATGATGCTCACAAACAAACCGCACCAACGCAATGCAAGTATATGAAAACGTGATGAATGCAATACAAAAATCCATAATGGTTCAATTTATTGACCTTGACGTGACATGCTTAAAGCGAAACCTTTTAGTAGCTGAGCAGGAATAAGCTGCATCTTTGTATAAAAGTCGAAACAAACAAGCAACAATTGGTTAAAACAATTTATTCATCTTGACTCTTGACTGATAGCAGAAAAATGAGTGGCAAATTCGTTCAGCTTTTAGATGATCGTAAGGATCTCATAATACCCCAAAAACTGGTCAAAGTTGGGGTTGCACAGTATAGTGCAGTTAATTTTGACCTAGAAGCTACCCTCAACCGACTGGAGAAAATTGTCCAGGATGCTGCATCCAAAGGAGTGCAACTTCTCCTATTTCCAGAGGCTTTTCTCCCTGGCTATCCTCATGGAGGGGATCTTGAAGCGGTGTTCGGCAATCACTCTTTAGCAGCTCGGAAAATTTATCAAATGTGGCACGAGTCCGCTGTGGAAATTCCTGGTCCTGCAATTACTCGTTTGTCAAAGGTCGCAAAAGAAAATGGCGTGTTTTTGGTTGTGGGCACTATTGAAAAGGAGAATTCCTCTAGCACTTTGTACTGCACTGCAGTTTTCGTGAAAGAGGATGGCACATACTTGGGAAAACATCGGAAATTGATGCCCACTGCAATCGAAAGAATCACTTGGGGCTTGGGAGACGGGTCTACTTTACCTGTTTATCCTTCACCCGTTGGAAACGTGGGTGCAGTAATCTGCTGGGAAAACTATATGCCTCTTCTTCGTTCCACCATGTACCGGAAAGGTAACATTGGCTATATCATCAGTAGAATTAAATAGTAAGTATATGTAATGAATTTATATTTTATCTTTATCACTTTCTTGCTTTTAGGCATCCAAATTTATTGTGCCCCAACGGCAGATAATGGGGATAACTGGCAGTATACTATGCGCCATATTGCAATGGAAGGTCGTTGTTTTGTTCTGGGTTGTAATCAGTTCACACGTCGATCGGATTACCCACCCGACCCGGAATTTCCCAATGCGATCAGTGACAAAGATGGTGATAGGGTTTTGTGTCGGGGAGGAAGCATTATTGTTTCACCTTTGGGGGAGGTGCTTGCAGGACCCAACTATTCGTCAGAGGAACTTCTCGTCAGTCTTGGACGGTAACTTGCTCCTTTCTCGAGTTTCTATGTAAATTTTCCGGAAGTGGCATAGCTGGAAAATCACCCGTGACCACGCAAAGTTTATCTCTCCAGCACTGGGTACTTTGAGACAAACATAATTCTCTTTGAAAAGATGTTGTTCTTCTTGCATTATACATTTATTGTCATCATATATCATCTTGCATATGTATCGGGTATTTCCCGTCAAACATACCGGTACTTTAGCTTGATATCTAGTGTCCTAGAGAGATAACTAAGAAAGGTCACTGGAGGTCAAGCTATGTATTTCCAAGGTGTTATCTGCCAGCTATGCCAGGGGAGCAAGTTACCGTCCAAGTCTGCTTCTCGTAGCTGAAATTGATTTGAATGAGGTCATTCGAGGAAAATTCGACTTGGACGTGGTGGGACACTACAATAGGCCGGACGTGTTTACTCTCTACGTAAATGAAACCCCGAATCCTGGAATTGTGTTGAAAAAGGAAATACAAAGTGATCAAGATAAGGTGAACCGTGAAGGAAATAATTGTAAATGCAATTGCAGCAATTTGAAAGATACGACTAAGTAATTGACACGTTATATGGCTTTATTATGAGATTGACAGAAGTTTATTTATTACTGGCACATTGTACAATCTTAATAAAGCGGATATGTAGAATAAAGTTTGGTATAATATTCTACCAGGATAAGAAGATATATACTTTATAGCATGAAAGCACACATATTGACATGCACGTTTCTTTATATAAGGGTTTATACGTAAACCTACTTAGAAAATGCGGATTTTCGTCGTGACTTGTACTGTGTTTTGGAATTATGGACACTGTAAACTAGAATCTATCAACACTTTTCTCAATGTGTGTATAAATTAAATATTAAGACTACAGAAACGAAAAAAACCTAAATGATGATGTAGATGTTGATGATATAATGATGATATAAACACCAACTGGTTTAGATAGCGTCATAAAATGGTAGGATTTTGTAGAATTTGTTCTCATTCGTTTGCTCAGTATAGCTCGTCATGTAACGTATTGATTCAGTCTTCTTAACAATACACGACATATAAGAATAGATACGTACAACATCAAAGCATAATATTAAATCAAAGTCAGTAATATTAAACTAATGTGCATTGCTTTTGTAAGTATAGTTCCGAATAAACAGAAACCAATGTAGTTTCCAGTTTATTCTACATATAATTTTAGTCAGTTAAATGAAATCTAGATTACTAAACTAATCGAACACTTAGTTCTAACACTATATGCTTAAGTCTATATAAATCTTTCCTTAATACTACATACTAATAAAGTACGTACTGGCTCAGTGTTGTATAACTAACAGCACGACTGGCAAAAAATGGCAACACTTTAAAAATCTTTTGCAGTAGTTTGGTTAAAGCAGTATTCTGAACATAGTTACTGGTGATAATGAGTGATTTGTCCTAGGCTTAGAAATCCAAGAGAAATGTCTCCATCTGCCCCAACGCGAAGGGATTTGATACTAGAGTACTCGTCGTACACTTGGTCAATGTCAAACAGAAAGCATCTGTTGAGAAATATTAAACATTAATTTCTGGACGACAATGAAAAGTAAAATAAAGAAATTCCAATGAAAAACGCTTTTGTCTTTAGAAAGTCTTGAAAACTTACGACACTCTCCATCCATTTAGCTCCTTTTCGTCGTAGTTGTTCTTTTGAAAATAAAATTGCAAGTCATTTTTGTCCACTGGTGTGTTCATAGCACCTTCAGAGGTTTTGGGCTCCAGAAACTCCAAAAATTGGCCCAATCGAAGACTGATATAAAACTTTCCCCGAATGGAGGTTGCCAAACTGTCCAGCGAGCCCAACAAAATTTTCCGATTTGGACAACCATCTTTACCAAGTTCCAGGTAGATTTTTAGCTGGTGATGGATCGAAGAGGATTTCCAAATGGCTATGGCTGCCAATGTAAGTCGGCTGTCCGTTATTTGTATGTTCATTGGAATCCATCTTATGATTTCAAAAAATTAAATAAATTAGTTGAAGCGACACTGCAAAACCAAAAGATTTTAAAATGGTGTAACATTACATACATTGGCGAAGATGTCAAGGGGTCTTCAAAATCTTTCCTTTTCTTGGAATTGAGTAGTTTTAGGGAGCCACCACCAGAGAATCCGGTTTCGGTGTCGTAGAAAACTTTACACTCTTCGCCTAGCAAAGCGCAAGATGGTTTATCCTCCTGCTTTGGTTTCTTGCTGGATGCAGCAATTTTGGCAAGTTTGACTTGTAGATCACTGCAATCATACTCGAGGCATTTGAGCGAAGAGAAAATGACTGGCTGAAATGATTGTTTCGAGAGGTCAAACCAACATGTTTCAGAGATTGTCTGGAATATAAATTGAAATTGATCCATTAAATTACCACATAATTAATTGCAATTCCAATAGTTTTACTTTTGTTAAATACCTTTCCAAATGAGAATCGCTTGGTCCCATAGCCTCGTGAGAAATCCGTACCAAAGAACACCTGAAACTTGGGTGCATTCTTCTTATCATTATTATTAAAGCTAGTTGCGTTATCACAATGTTCTGACTTGTCAGCGTTCTGAGCACCCCCACGAGAGATCGTTGTACCGACTAGTGGCGCATGACTCTTGATTAAAGCCCGGAAATACAAATTTTTCATGCATTTTGTCCAAAGTTCGTCATCGATGAATGGATAATCTTTGAAGGCTTGGCTTTCATAGGACCATCTATTTCAAAAATTTCGAAAATGCAATTACTCGACAAGCGTACATTACAAGAAATTATTAGTATTAAGTTGGAATAGCATGAAAGACAATTTACATACCCTGGAGCGAAGAATGCGTAAGAAAGGTCATGAGCTGCAATTTTGTCCACCGCCTAAAACAATGAATGCACTTTCGTTCAGTAACCACCCAGGAGAGAATTGGACCTCTTATAAACAAGCAACTTTATATTGGCTTACCAGGCAAGTGTTTAAGCCTCCACCACCCCAACAGCCTCGTCCCCAGCAATCAATGCCAGCAAAGATGTCATAACGTCTGTTTCCTGCTAAATTCACAGAGTTTCGCAGTTTCTCATCATTCCAGTTATAGTTCAAGTAAATTCCATCACATGCGTCAAAGAAAATTCTGCAAAAAATAATTTTCGTATATTTTCCAATATAAAAATTCTGTAAAAATGGTGAAAGAAAACACACTTGTTTTTGTCGTTGAGAGAATCTTGCCATTTAAGCTCTCCATCCTTTGTCACCGAGTCGTACCAAATCACCAAATTTTTCTTTGACTGCTGCTTTAAAGCCTGAGTTAACTTTCTGGTCAGATCCACCATTCCCTTGACTTGTGCCTCGTTTTCCAGCTTGTTTTCAATATTCAGCAAGTAACCGTCAAAACCATAGTCCTGGTTTATTTTACACAGCCTGTCCACAGTCTCATTTATAGACTGTTCACTTTCCAGTATCTTTTTACAGGTAGCTAGTCCATCGTCCCATTCTGTGATAATAGTTCCCAGGATTTTCACTCCATGAGAATGTGCCGCATTGATCCATCCTAGTGGTGGAACTGTCACAAACTTGTGGGAAAAGTACACAAAAATGTCCGTCAGCAGCCAATGTCGATATGTATAGTTTTCCATGTTGTTACAACCATTCACAAATCTGTAAATGCAAGAGATCCATGTACAATTGATACATCAAATAGTCAAGTTTCTTTGCGTTTTCAAGAGTTCCAAATCATACCTGTCATCTCCATATCCTCCTTTCAAATCATGACAAACCAATGTCAACGGTCGTTTCCCACCCTGGCTGCTGTCCACTTGTCCCTTTCCCCCAATCTTGATTCTGGCTGTACAAAAGTTATCATCCAACAATGGAATGGTTTTCTTCCGACAAACCTCCCGCATCACACAACTTTCTCCCTGGCCATATGCCATAAGCTCTTCAAACGTGGTCACTGGCAAATAGCAAAGGTTTTCTGGAGTGGATGCTGATATGTCCGTAGTGTCACTGTTCCCTTCATGTTGACGCTGACTAGAAGTAGCTTGTTGGGTGGAGGATGATGACGAGGATGAGCATCCTGCCGTGGACTGATCAACTTGCAGGGAACCCATCTCTCTACTACTCTTTATCAAATTGAGTTTATACAAAAAGTCAAGTTGTGTACCAAACAATGTGTCAAAATGTCACGGCATATCACCGAGCCTGTTTCCCGTCAACAATAATACTTTCCAGGGTGCCAGCATATATTTCAAAAGTCCATTTTAACCCAAGTTAGTACTGAAACCCTGTGTGTCTTCTGGAGACTAGATGAGTTGATGATGACTCTTGGAGAATTTTCCAATGTCCAAAAAATGTACAGTAGTAGGTATATGGCTTAGAACCATAAATAGCATCAGCTCACGCTGAGAATAGTACTGTCATCATGAGCGTCATTATAGCATGTACGCTGCTAATACAAGTCTAATTTTTAGTCAATACATCGATATTGTAGGAACATCTAAAATGTACAAAGTCATTTAGGCTAAAATATCACCACACGGTCGCACAGTCTCGTGTAATAATCCTCCAAATTACTAGTCCAAAGACATGCAGTGTACAATGTCTTGCCGAACTTGATCAGAATGAGCAGATGTCTAGCACACACATGGGCCATGGGACATGCCAAACCACGTTGCGCTATCCCGTGTTATAGTGACCAACGCAATATAAAGCGCATATACCTTTGGCAACTGAACTATAAGGCTGTTATGATGGGCTATAGGACTTCACAGGCAGTACGGTAGTGTGGATGGACCCTTGTTCATCATCTGTTCCTACTCGTCTAACAGCCCAATATAACCAACTTGGGTTTAATTGTTGTGTAATTTAATTGTATGTTTGCACTAATAGCTAATCATACTAAAAGATGTTTGCATGATGTGCAGCAATAATAATGTGCAGTGATAATATAAAATATTGTCTTCTGTTCCTGTTATAACGGCATTCTTTCAAAGCGGTCCAGTAGACCGTGTCTGTAAAAGGCCTTCCGAGATGTGAAATCTAACACTAAACACTACACACTACAGAGCAGTATTACATATTTTTGTACTGTAATTTGCAAATAAATCGATAAGGGAAGGAAATCATATTTTTTATTATGAATACTAAGCAGGATCAAACTAAACTGCCGTAGACAATGGGACAATTGTATTTTGTCAGTGGAAAGTATGATGAATGATTGAAATAGTGACACTTTTCTGCTATAAGCTATTATAAGGGTAAAAATTATGGCAGAAAGGGTAGTATTTTGTGCAAAAACTGTTCGGTTGAAGAAAGTTATGCCATAATTTACAAATTTCAAAGAAGCTTTAGCAGTCCTTCTTGTCTTATTGTCCTTTGGTTGTTTGTTAACCAGAGTACCAAAGTTGCAACTCCATGACCTAAAGTTTTCCACGTCCAAATTGTCTAGTACTTCCAATTCCGAATCCTAACGATATATTATACGAAATATATAACGATTGAAAATGGCGTCTAGTTCCACGAGTGATAGGACAGTGAACAAAGTGGCCCTTTGTTCGGCCATCTTTGCTGGTTTTGCGTATGTGGGGTACTCAGTAGTTAGAACGGCTTTTAACAAAAGACGAACCGAGGGCGAATGTAAGTTTAATACTTTGGTGATTCAATGATAATGATGCTATTGGTTTATGCATGGTTTAAAGTTGGAATGTTTCATTGTTTCACTAGTGACCTATCCGGAAGGAGAAGCCCGCTTGTACTTCCGCAGAATATCTCAAGCACAAGGAAGCCAGACAGAGGCCTTACTTGGAAATATGGACGCCACCAGTTCTGGGCGTATTATTCTCAGGCCATTGTCCGTTCAGGAGAGAATCCGTGAGCTGAACTTTAGGGCTCGTCACTTTGCGGATACCATGTTAGCAATACAGGGCAATGGGGGTCCACCCATTGGGCGACATGGACCACATGCCATGGGGCCACGTAGTCTACAGGTACATTTTTGCTTGTTATAAGCTAAATTTGCCAAAAGTTCAAATGATTGGTTTTTCACACTATTTTTTAACTATTGTTTTAGTGCTCACCCTGGAGCTCGCCCCGAATCTTAAGTCCCGTGGACATTGAACACTTTATTGCTAGTCGATCCTCAGACAATCTCTCTCTTGTCCCCCTGGACATTGGATCTCCTGTGAGGAAACGTTGGTCACGTCGATCACTCGCTCGCAAGTCTCTCAGCCCGGAGGTAGGGTCGTCAAGTGATGACCAGACCCGAGACACTGACAAAGCCATTCAAGACATTAGTGATGAACTCAAGGAGAAGCTGGAGTCCCTTAGCTTAAGAGGTCGGACGCTTGACGCATATGAATCCAAAACACTTGTAGCTCTCTTGTATACGTCTGACGAGGGTGTTCTGGAACGAGCTCTGGTCACATTGGCAAATCTTGCGACCTTTGAAATTAACCAGAATAACCTGAGAGAAGCGGGCTGTCTCTCAAGACTGCAAAACTTACTAGTACATCCGAAAAGTGAAGTGAGGTTAGCCACCATTCGAGCTCTAGGGAATATGGCGTTAAATGAGCAAAACCAGAAGGAAATGAAGGTAAACCATTAAAGCATAAGCTTGTATAAATATTTCTATTATCTATCTGACATGTAATTTAACTGGATGGAACATTGATATTTTATTCACTCAGAGTGTGGTGCCAATGCTCTTATCTTATGTGGAGGATGTATCCAAGCACGCTGAAGAACTAGTCGATGCCGTCCTCACCACATTAGCAAATATCGCAATGATGAACGATTGGCATCAAGAGTTTTGTCCTTCGCTCAATCGCCTGTACTCTTTAATAGATCAGACCTCTCTTCCAATGCGGTTGCAGTCTTTGAAACTTCTTGTAAATCTTTCAACAAATGAAGAGATAGTACCCAGCTTATTAGCCGCTCAGGTAACTGTCTAACATGTCCTTGTAAATTGATTTCATAAAGCTTTACTTTATCAACGTTTTCCTTCAATCAATAGGCCCCTAAACGAGTTCTGTACCTGATGGATGTATCCGAGGAACGTGAAATTGTCCTGCGCCTAGTCAATTTACTGGCAAACATTGCTTGCACAGTAAATACACGTTCTTTAAAGCCCGAAGACCTACCTGTAGAGGACGATGCATCAGACATGTTGTACACAATAGTATTTGGCGTGAATAACATTGAAAAGGTAATCGACAAGGCAAAAACTTTAATGAACATGTTTGATGACGAGGACGTTAGAGTTCAGTCTCGCAAGCTTTTCAACGCCCTCAAAGCCCACTGCAATAAACAAGATAATCAGGAAGCCGCTGCTGCGACAGAGTCCACAGCAGCATCTTCAGCAACCAGCTAAATAAAACATGGTAGAAACTATTTTAGTTTAAACTCTAATTCTCTCTCTTTACAAATTATGATTCTCTGTCATCCTTACTTACAGTTACAAAAAATGATATTATTCATGCGTTTGCTTTTCTCACCTTTATGTATGCATTCGCGATTTGCTATTATGTTTAAACTGATCGACAAAATGTTATGCATTCTGTGCATTATCTCTGATTTTATAGCACAATTTGTAATGAACTAGTTTGGAAACTTTGTTTAGCTTCAGACATGTACTGATAAACTTTAGATTAAGCAATTGATTACTTTTGTTTATTATACAAAAGTTCCTCTTTTGGTTTTGGTTTGCTCATCATTTGTATGTAAAGTCATTGAATTATTTGTTCGAAACTCATTTTTTTTATTTTTAGTACATTTTTGGTCATTGTTGCTTTTTGTACAAGGCTTTAGACAAGGTAGTGAAATTACATATTAGAAAACTTTCAATAATTATAATCAACTAGTACAATTATAAATATGAATTCTAATAAGAGAGCAAAGATATATAGATATTTTAGATAGAATGTTATATAATTGGTAGAATGTGAATGTACAATAGAAAGCGTATATAACGTTTAGAAAAATATATTTATTCTGTTGCTGTTAACCAAACTATACAAGATGATAACACTTAACAAAATTGTGATTGCGGGATTTCAAAAAGAAAAATAGTTTAATAATAAAACGCATGACTTTACGTAGTACAATCAAAACCTATCGAAAGCTATTCACCGGTTTAGTGAACCATCACAACACTTACTTTACCCATGAATAGGATGTTTGTGCTGAGAAAATATATCAAAAAGAAATTGAGAACTTTGACTAGTTGAGCTAGTGCTTGATACTGTGCTGCTAGTAGCTCCATTGTCATTATCTTGCGTCTCGGTTTCTGTTACCTCATTGCCAATTTCATGAGGACGGAACACTCCATACCTTGAGTTTGGTCTTCTAACAATTTTGCTTTCATCTGTATCCTCCGGATAGATGATAATGTCACTGCAAGCTCGAAAAACTTCCTGGTCTCCACAGCCCATCGCTTCAGTGCCGTCAGTACAGTTGCCCCATCGATTTCCGGTTTGATAATGCCACTGAAGCACACAATGCTGACAAGTGATTCCTTTAGGAAAGGCCAAGTTGTATCGAGCGTAGAATGGTTCGCCCCGAACAGGGATTTTGTATTTTGTCTCAGCAGTTGGTCCATTCTTATCAGCAATTTTCAAAACGTGTTCATCATAACATTCTTGGCTCAAGTGGCTCGAGGCATCGTCTTTTGCACACAGACGGAATTCCAAGTAGCCTAAATGACTAGCAGTTAAATCCACTTCAACAGGAAAGATTTGTCCACTTCGATAGCCACGAACGATAATGCCCCTGTAGTTTTCTCCGCCGTCCTCATGTGTTCGTGGAACGGTTTCGTTGTATGGATCCCCACAAATACCACATTTTCCTCCATTATGCAAGTATTGCGTCTGTGAATCAAAACACTATAATTATTCAGAAATTACCCGCTTTTTTAAATCCCTCGGAGAAAACTTACATCAAAGTTTCCACAAAACAATTGGTTATCATCGTAGTTTTCTGGAGGGTTTAAATGAGCAAATTCTGGAAATCGAAACAAGGAAGCCCTATTTGGTGGTTCTAGTAGTCTCCCGTGGCCCCAGACAAATTGTACGACAAGCTCACTTGCTGCGACAACAGCAAGGAGAACACGGATTGCTCGGGATCTACTAAGCAAGGTCATATTTGATGTCTGTCGAATGCAATTATCGAATTGCAATGTTATGGCGGGTGCTTCTATTGAATGCTAATGATGACTTGCAGATCACTTGATCAATTATGTATTTTTGGGAATCAGTGCATAATGACGAAAGGCAAACATGAGACTGATGTGTATTAACAATTAGAACAACTGTATTTATAGTACGTAACATATTCGTACAAAAAATGAATCAAATAAAATCAGCATGTCGGCATTTTTCAAGTAAAATTAGTAGTAATTATGTCGCAGAACTCTGGAATAAATAAGATCGTCGTAGGTGGGTTTTATCTTTTTTATTCGTTGAATCGATAGGCACTATTTCCTAGATTTCGGGAATCAAACTGCGTTTCATACGCAGAATTTTTAGCAGTAATAGTAAGAGCATGGCATATAATTCTAGGCACGGGAGAGATGGAGTTTTTTGGAAGCTTGATGGAATGGAAGAACAAGATCAAGGGAAGCCCGATGACAAAACCAGAAGACGGAAGCAATTCATCAAATTTTATGGACAGTGGAAGATTATTCCATTGCTACCTCTTGGGTTTAGTAAAAAGTAGTCTAGCGAATTAATTTTACTTCTAGAGAACAAAGTTCATTATTCCGTAAAAAACAATAAAAATCGCTGGAAGCTTATTGCACTGGATGCATAGACTTTGATAATTACGAAAGATTTATTTTACAATTTATTACAGGTTTCAAGGTAATGTAAAAGGGATTCATAGAACACATCTACGAGTTGCAAAATCATTTCATGCGTCCTTTAATAGGTTTAACGAAGGTCTTTTTAACATTTTGCAATATCAACATGTATGGATAACTTGGGAAATGATACTTGTTGAATTCTAGTGCGTATTCTATGCATGAATGTATCAATGAATGCTTTAGTCTCTGTACAAAGACAGATTCTTGGAAATTCAAACATTTCTACAACCTTGACCCACTTAATCCAACGTAGAAAGCTGAATCATCAACAAAATGACTGAGTATTCAATTGCATACTGCGTTCATTGAATGGTGCATTGAATTTTTATTAGATGCATAAAGCAAATGAAATATTTATTGAACTGCATTTTTATTAAACTTCAACATTTTATTCTATTTCATTCTTAATTGATTCATAATTTAAATTTAATTGCGCGTCAACACGCTCGATCACAATTCGGTATGTATCTTACAGAAACAACTAAAACTAGAAATTATAACTACTGCAGCAGAACCTGGGGTCTCATGTTAACTATGATTAACTTAGAAAATATTTTCAAACTTATGACAGCAATAATTTATGTACACAGCATTCTTCTTTTTAACTAAACGTGGCCGCTTTTCGTTTTTTACCTTGTCTGAACCTTCAATCCCCTAAAGAATCTTATACAATAGAGTTAGCTATGAATTTAAACTTAGGTCTTTAACAAACAACTTTACAGATACAATGCTACTTTTTCAGACAACATTTACAAAGTGTTAAAACGTTCATGGAGGTAATGATTGGTAATTTGGTACATGGCGAGTAACGTGCATATGGTCCGTGTGCGAACTATTTTATTAACGCTTTGACATTAGACTTTGTTGATTTTTTCATAGTTTGATTAATTTTGGATACTCATTGACAATAAGTTATTGTAGGTGTATGTCATTTTACGATTCAGAAATAGCAGCAGGTAAATCTTACATGACTATTATGAATTCATTTACAAAAACCATTATAAATATTATTTTACCATTTAAACAACAAAAACCTTGAAATACAAAATTAAAATATTCAAAAACCTTAAACCTGCTATTGGCTATATAACTTATGCTCAAATCCTTACATTTTCAGTATAAATCTCAGTGTTTTTTCTCTCCACGTCTAAGCTACGTACTTAGACACAAACTTCTTCTATTTAAATACCACATAATTTCTAATCAGTGCTGATTGAAACATTTAAATAATAACAAGATTTTCCGTATATCCCGTGATATTAATATTAATGTTTTAAATAATATTTGCGAAACCACCTATTTGTTGAAAGCTTCCCCAAAACAGGATAACAAAATCTTTAATATAACAAAAAGTTACAATATAACAATAGCAAGAGAAAAGTATTTTAACTTTTACCATTTACCGGTCTATCGCAAAACAAAAAGTTGTTTTCAAAAGTTTTTTTTTCAAGTCTTTAGATATAAGGGCATCATTTTTTATTTCATAAAATATGTGAAGTATTCAGTCTTTCAAGACAAATATAATAATCGTCTGTTACAACTACTCCCTTTAGTTTAAAATATTTTTAAATATCTGATGTGTAAAGATGCTCTACTTAAGTTATTTTTCAAAGGGTGATGATGATGATGATTCGTATTTTTTTGTCTTCACCTTCCTATGAGCATCACTGCTTTAAACTGAAATGAATAATGATTCTCAACTAACATTATTACACCCAAAGGAACACCACCAAGAGAGGTATTAGATCAGAACACAATGGCAGGACCCGATTTAAAATCTTAAAATTATTTTACAGTACAAAGGTAGCTAATAATATTACGACATCGACATAAAAGTGAAAGTACGTTGTTAATTCTTTGTATTAATTATTATTTAAGCCACAAAAATGTGTGGTCAAATTGAACCGGTGTGACACATTTTGCTAACCAATGAAGAACCGATGAGTTATAATAGTTCGTGATTTTTTACTATTATAAAATACAAGCATTTCAATTAGCTATCTAAATAGCTGTATGTACTTAATATAATAGAGTTTATGCATATACTGTCTCGGTTTGTTCAGTTTACGATTTCTCATTGATAAATAAAGTTTTATAATATGTTATATAATTAACAGATTATGGACCATTAAAACTTTTCCAGTACTCGTTTACATTGCTTGAAATACACAGGCATTTTTCTACTTCCTAAACTTGACGAAAAGGAGAGAAAAGAGGCAAAACGCTTTGTTTGCTACCTGTCTTGATTTGCGATACATATTATAGCGTTTCTGCTGAGGCTTCTTTGCAAAAGCTAGCAGGTAATAATAAATGACTAATACAAACTAAACAGCTTTTATGATGGGTTTAATCAACTTGTGGTCATAGTTGAACCAATAGTAAGCATACGAAATTAGACTGGATTCTAATACTCAGTTCTAGTAAAACCCGATCATATCCCAGTTTTGTAGGTAGATGTTTTTTAAACATAGTTATTTATAGACCAGATTGGAACCGTGGAATACCCTTTCTACTGTAATAGCTAACAATTGAACTTAATTACTACGTAAATACCTTAAAGCGTATGACTGACAAAAAGAGCATTAACAACTAGTCACTAAAGTTTGTGCGAATATGATGAGCGATTAGGCGAGGGAGGTAAGATGTGTGATAGTGTGATGCTTGCTAAAGTGTACAATTTATGCTAGAGCGACTTACTTCCGGTTATTATCACTGTCGCGAATAAAAGATGAATAACCTGAATCATCGGGGCAGTAACCACTGAAGGATGTCGAAGTAGCGTTGATAACGGACGACGAAGTTGTGGGAGCGACAGAAGCTGTATTCAGATTGCGTGTGCCAGCAACGGAAGACATAGCACTTGTACTGGTGGAGGGTGCTGCGGTGCTTGCAAGATTGGACATGTGCAGGGTGCGAGGTGGCATGGGAGGAAACTCAATTTGTGGAATGACTCGATTCTCAAAGTAGGGATGGTGCAAGGCTTCATGCGCGGTGATTCGTTTGTGGTGGTCAAAGACCAACATTCTTTCTAACAGAGAAAACCCCATTGGGTCTAAACCAGGTACAAGAATTTCTAGATTTTTGGGTGCACGTGGATGAAAGGAGCGAGGTAGCACGCTAGTGTCTCTGGGCCATTCTTCATCTGAAGGAGTTCCTAGCAAACTACAGAAAATACACATTCCAATTAGTATTATAATTTAGCATTTCATCGTACATGCGAATTATAAGCAATTAGCAGATTATGTTGTAGAAACTTACTCGAATATTTTTTCCAGTTGATCCCTTTCAGTGGTACCTGGAAGAAGGGGTCTTCTCCTAATTAGTTCAGCAAAAATACAACCTACTGACCAGATATCTACAGCAGTACCATATGAAGAACCAAGAAGCACTTCGGGAGGACGGTACCATAACGTTACAACCTGAATATAATAGCAAAAGAATATAAGAAAGCTGCTTTAGCTAAAAAAGTTATTGCAGAAAACTTCTTATGAAGGATGAATAAATCATTTCTTACCACATTGGTAAGCTTCATGGTGAAGTCGTAGACTTTCGCCAGTCCAAAATCAGCTAGTTTAACTTGACCCGTTTCTGAAATGAGTAGATTTTGCGGCTTTAAATCCCTGTGAACGATTCTCTGACTATGAAGGAAATCTACCCCACAAAGGACTTGAAACATGATGTCCTGAAAACAAGATCCAAAACAACTTATTAGCCTTATGCAATCAGAATTGAAAGTCAAAAGTAGGAATTTTACGTTTGACACTCTAGTCGGCTTACCTTTACTTTCGTTGGTGAAAGGCCATCGGGTGTCGCTCTGAGAATATATTTGGCTAAGTCCATCTCCACAAACTCAAACACCAGGAAAAGCAGCAAATGTGGCTCATTCCCAGGTCTGGGTCCATGACACACATCCAAAAATCTGACAACATTTGGATGTTGGAATCTGTCAAGCTGACGGACTAGAGCAATCTCCCTGAGAATTGATACAGGTACGCCATCCTCGTTAATTGGGATTCTGACTTTCTTCAGAGCGACATACTTTGAAGGATGCGTGATGTCTTTGGCTTTATATACCGTCCCATATGCGCCTGTAAAAAACAAAAATCATTAATTAAGTTTTTGCAATCACCTAACAAACTATTTTCCAAACAGCCTTTATGCACTCATCTAAAAGCTTTGAAATTGGAACCGTGTTCTTACCATTCCCAATGACGGTCTCCTCCTTGTAAACCTCAAGTGTCCTTCCATGGGGAACTGGAGGTTGGAAGGTGACAACATCAGGGGGATATTCAGTACGCATAGCTTTGTCTTCAAACCCCCCACTTGACATAAGGAAATGGTCGACCAGACTCCAAGGGTCCGATGGTGTGTGCGTCTATGCGATCCTCAGATTAGCCCGTGCACAATATCATCCAGTCGTCGTTGTTGGATCTAGAAACCAAGACAAAGGCTTCGTTCCATCCACACAACACGCAGCAGCACTCTCGAACAATTTAGTAATCCTCAGTTCCACGTCCTCCTTATTCCCAATATTAATCAGTCTGCAATTTAACAGAAATAGAAAGCTAAATTTTAAAAACACGCTTACACTGTTTATGTTTAATGCAAGTCTAAAGACAGAGTTGAGAGTTGGTGACTGATCAAATCGTAATTCATGAAACTGATCCAGTGACCCGTTCCTAACTTTCAATTTACCTAAATCCCTTTGCAATTGCAATCCACGTAACTTTACACCAAAACGAAACCGTTCATGATATACCTGTGCTACTCAATATCATGCCATACTCATTGCCGACCCTTGTCCATGCTCCCTCGAAAAAAAATTTGCATTTTGCCCCTGAGTCTGAACACTCTTTCATCGCGATAAAGCCCATATTTTTCCGTTCCTGACAGTTGAAATGAAATGGAAATGCTCGTATGGCGAATTGCTTGGTCCGCCATCGCGTATCGGCCATGCTGGTTTTGCATTGACTAAGCACATGAAAAGCATCAAATGAAATTCTGAAGCCGCAGTTCTTGGCACGTAAACAGATGAATTTAATATTTCATTTCATCTCCTCTTCAGGTCTTTGTCTCTTTTCGTTTCGTTTCTCTATCATCATTCTTATAAAATGCCACGTTCACGCTTTGTGGAATTACAATTTTTACAGAAATATTCGTGGTTTCATTTCGGATTAAGATTCAGTGACCCCACGATATTAAAAAACCGAAATTATTGGAGGGCTATCGCATTAATATAAATGGTTGTTTTTATGTAAACCTCAATTCTGGGAATTGGAAAGCTAACCTAAAAACGCCCCCTTGTCAATAATTTATTTCATGATAACCATGTATTCTACCTGGGAAAAGGAGATCACTGGTGCAGTAGTCATCTTATTTATGCCACATCATCAGATCACTATGCAGTTTTCCTTGAGGTGATCATACATCGGTGGAATGCACGAAAAAACTAGAAAAGTAACCTCCAGCAGCAGGATTTAGTTGATGATAAAATGATAAATTCTCTAGTATCCCACACTGAGTATTCATTTGTATCTATCTATAATATGTATCCATCAAAATTTCGCCTAAAAGCCACACAAGGCTTTCTGGCTCCAGGAGAGATCACACATAGGTATCCCTACAGCAAGGCAACAAGTCAGTAGAGTAGGTAGAAAATGTACCTTGAAGGACGACTTTGCGGGCGGATTAGTAGAGACAGAAAGAGGAAAGAGGCAATAATCACCATCATCTTAATAATAAGAAAAGAAAGGATGATATGAAGATAAAGATAATTCTTTTATCTTCTTCCCTTTTCTCTGCTTCAATGTACATTCTCATGTAAAAGTTAATCAGAAAAGGTTTTATCATACAAATTCACGCACTGCTTATATTATGGATTTCTGGATGAAAAGAAAGAGGAAGACTACTAACGAGTATAGTAGATAGTTGAATGGATCATCCCCAAAAAATGTAGTCGCATATCGTTCAGTGAACCTGCTGGATTACCTTCGAAAAACCAATATGTACCTAAATATTCTCCAGCAGACAGTAATAAAATTGATTTTGCCTTCAGAACATAAAGTCGGCCCTTTGTACTTTTTACCTATCAACACATTTCCAGGTAAAGTAAAGATTTACTATAAAAATGATCTTTAAAAACTACATTGCATCCTTTCAACAAGCAATGAAATGTGATTATTGCAAATTAAGGAATGTACTATCTATCTGTACATGTTACTTTTGATGAAGTTGAAGAAAAGTCCCACTTTCTCCCAACCCGCATTCCAACCAAGATCATTAATTATTACAACAAAATTTGTTCCTTGTGTTGAACATTATTGTAAGCTAGATAAGCAAGTAGGCAGACCCAAGAAAGCATCTCTTCTTTACTGCTTATCATGCGTTTTTGTGTAGTTTTTATTTTTTAGTAATGGCAATTTAAGAGAAAAATCCTCTTTTTTAAAATGCTTAAAGCATGTAAACATGATTTACAGTAATGAGGACCCATTAGCGGTCCAACCTATTAAAAGCAAAAGAGGAAAGCCTTTTTACACGCTGGACGACAAGTTTAGTGTCTCCTAATGTCAGAACCCTCTGTCTAGCCATAAACATTTCTCTTTATAAAGATTTTCAACCAGCAGTGTGGATTAACATTAACCAGTTTCCTAACTAATTTACTATCGTCACTACTAAAAACCAAACTAACCACCTTATTTATTCCTTTGTATTATTATTACTTTCTTTAAAGCATCATTTAAATGATTGAAAGAATTATTTTTCTCACATTCCAGTGCTCTTCGGTTCCATTCAAAACCGCTAAATGGATTGTGTTTAAGCTTTGTATGCACTGCTTTTAAACATTTCTGTTTTATTATTACAACCCATTTAAACGTTACACAGAGAGAAAATAAAACTTTAGTAAAGTTGTAAAAGTACGCCCAGCGACAAATTATTGGCGTCAATTTTGGTGAAAAATGAATTCCCCATCCTTCAATTGGTCTACATACCGAATTTGAGCTCAATCCGAGCAAAACTGTGAAAAACTACCCCTGGGGGATGAGCCCTACCCCCCAGAGGTAATTGGTTGATTTGGCTTAATTCCCCACCCTTCAATTGGTCTACGTACCAAATATCAGCTCCATCCGTCCAAAATTGAAAAAAGTAGTTCAGCTGCTACTATATCAGCTGTTCTGGACGGACGGGACAGGAGGGGACAGGACGGACGGGACACTCAAACAATATCATATACGCTGGGCGTAAATAAGATGCAGCCGTGTACAATGATAGCATCAATAGTAAACTACTACTACTTTGTAATCACGTACAATTATCATGATCATCATCATAATAATACTCATCGTGTCCCATCATTCCTCCACTGATAATGTTTATCACCACTAATTCCTCTCATTTTCCCCAATGTACATACTAAACTGCTACTAAGGAGTTCAACAGAGTTTATATGTGATTAACTCTCAGGAATTTGGATTCAAATGGCAAAAAATATCGCCCAACTTCTAGAGAAATTCCTCTACTCACTTGTTTCAAATGACATTATATTTTAATGCGCCTATATACATATCCCTGCATTTTCCTTATATGAAACTTTTCGTGTTCCATTCAAAGCGGCCCTACAACAACGGGCATACACCTAGGCTGCAACAATGCGTGTGAGTGAAGGAAACCCCATGAAGCCTTGGTATTATTTCAGAGAGAGACTTTTCTCTTTCTTCTCCATCTGAGAACGCAGTGGTCCATGACTATGTCAACAAAAGGAAGCCCATAAAAAATCACGTTCGCAGGAATGGAAACATGCTCGCTGGGCACCAGCCGTAAAAATAAAAGACGAAAGAATCAAAAGAGTTCCCTTGTTTCTGTTTGCGCGCACTGCGTTCCTCTCTGCCTTGCGTTGCATTCCAAATTCCAATAACAATTCGCTCCCTTTTTCATTTCATACAAACACCGTCATCCTCATCATTATCATCGCAAGAAGACGTAATAACAATGATGTCCTGTATAATAATATAAAGATCCCAAAAACCCAAACATAGCTCGTCATAAAAAATACACAGATTTTTATATAAGCCCTGATAGTGTAGTACCCCGATTCTCATTCCTATCTAAAAAGACAAGCAAAGTACAAACGACCTTTTTACATCCCCTCTCCTGTTATTTCATCTCTTCTCTCTGATTTCTTGTGTGTCTTTCTTCTTTTTCCGACTCACCACCAGTAACACCAGTCGGACGGGCTTCATAGGCACTCATTTCATTCAAGAAAAATGCTATTCTTCTTTTTCTCTGAATTGCCGGAGAGAGAGCTACAGCTACATCATCCCGAATCCCACTGATGATGATTATGCTGCTGCTGCCAAGAAGTGGAATGAAAATGACCTTAGCTAACCATTCCGTACCTTTGGGTAGGCTGGTTGGTGCAGGTAACTAAACCAGAATATTACCGATTTTTTTCATAAAGAAAAGTAAGATTGAAGTAATAGTGCCAATGTGCCAGTCAGTCAAGAGGAGCAACATAAAAATTGTTCATCTATGCGCAAGCCAGACAACATTGAGATGAGAGAGATGCCAAGAGTTTTATTTTCGTTCTCAGAGGAGACCTTTCCATGTTCCATACATACTTAAAACATGGCATTCTCATACATAAAATTTCATCCCTTGTCCTATAGCGTTAAAAAGAAAGGTATGCACATACATCCCTAATGGAACTTGGTGGAAGTAATAAATGCAGTACAAGAACAAAAAAGAGCCCGCTTCACCTCCACAATTTTTTGTTTTCTCTTGAGCGAGTGCTTTTCAAGCATAATATTAGGTAATATTTATGCATAGTGACCGCTCGTAAATATTATGAGCATAACGGTGTCTGATGGTGAAACGAAATGGAGGAATCACAACAACGCAAACATCGCAGCCCCATGATGATCGTGAGAAGGGCCACTATAATAACTGCCTTGAGCAGAGATGCGTTTTAGGGTATATCCAATCTGTATGACACACGGAAATAATATCACATCACAGGAAAGCCGTGTGAGCACTTTGAGCTTCTGAGGTGAGATGATAATTTATGGAGAGAGGAGCGAAAAATGTGAGCATGTAAAATAGTCAGGGTGAACGGGTGTGTAGTAGCCAGGACACAGATCTTTTTTGAGGAAAGCATAATAAAAGGATCAGGTCATTAGCATAAAATGATGATGAGAGGAAGAAGATGATTATGTGGACGATAATAACAATATGGGTAGTTTAGCATAAACATAAAGAAAAAGTCCCGTAAAAAGCAACCTGTTGTTGGAATGCAGACAGATAGATGAAAGGCTTTGACTTTTGAGAACGCGGACACTGACATATAAAGGTATGAATGGAACATGGTGAAAATTAGAAACGGTTCACTGGTGACTATCTAATAATAAAAGCTAAGATAAATAAATGCCGTTTTGAGTACCAGTGAATCACTTTGAAAAAATGAATGGCCCACGAAGAAATGCATGAATGGGTATTGTACACCAAGAAAAAACTAATATCTGACACAAACTAGTAAACATATGCCTTATATGTAAATCAAACCATTTTATAATGACATCCTTGACGGCAATTTTCACAGCTTTTTGAATGTCTCCTCTGAGGTAGCAGCAGGAATGGGACTAGCTGATTTCCTTCACTACCTATTGTTTCTTAACTTTTTAAGAAAGAGGGCATTTTTGTAAATTCTTTATCTGCGACTGACCACACAAAAAAGTGGGTTCATGCGGAGGAAGTTTCTAATTGTGTCTACTAAAAAATTTGAAAAGGGCTGAAAATCAGAGTTAGAAGACATAAGAAAGGATGGTACATTGATAAACCCTAATAAAGCTTTTTTGAACAAAGGAGAAATATATGGAGTGACTTATCTCTCGCTATACAACGGGCCTGTGACCGTTGTGATTTTGACTGGTGTCGTGTGGATACTCTAAATGAAAGGATGTGAATGTTTTATCTCAACAATACCTAACACCCAGGTACATTTTTTTCATAAAAATATTATTTGGAGTTTTTTGACAGGACGTGCAATAATAATTTTCTTATCGTGCATGCACATTGCACGTACTAGTACACCAAATCTTAAGACGTTTCTTCACATTTCCTCGGAACAGCAAAAGGTAACCTGCTCACATGTCACACGACTGAATGAATTTAACACGCAGAAACTCAACAGGTTGTTTTACATTCATAAAAATGGGTAAACTGAGGAAAGGCAAAGTTGGCATTATTGTGCACGAGTTATGTTCGCCTGTCTGTACTTTCTTAAAAGAAGTGCTGACTTATGGTGCAAGTCAATGGAAAATATTCTTATGACAAGAACGGCCACCAGAGAAGGTTATTTAGAAGTCGACAAAATCCACACGGATTTGTTCTTTCAAAAACTGAAGAAATACTACTGCCTGCTATATTATGTTACCATTATGCTACTCTATGAGTTTGGTCATGCGAAAGAAAAAACTGGATGAAAATATTGTTGACGGACGATTGCATAAATGTTAAGTATGATGTGCAATGAGTTGTTCTTTTGTAGGAATGAACGGCATAATAAAGTCAGCCACCAAGCCTTCTTTTTTTTGCCAAAAAGTAAAAATGCTGCAGACAAAATGTTAAAGAAAAAATCATAAAACATACCCGAAAACAAGAAAGGACTCTCCGCTTGAAATTTCTTTGGAAAATAACACACAAGAAGAAACGACCTGCCGTTTTTATCTTTTCTGTTTTTCTTTGTTTGGGACGGACAAGGTCGTTTGAAAATCTCTTTTCTCTTTTAACAGAGTTTACTTCATCACACTCACGAAAACAAGAAGCAGTTTCTCACAACCAACGCCAGATGAGCTTATCTGTTACAAAGTTTCACTTGGAAAATTCACAATAAAATTGTGCGCACATTCTCACTAAAGTTTTGTTAATAAAATCGATGAGCATGTTCAAAGCAAACATTTTTCAAAGATAAACTAGAACTGCATAGTGCACACTTAGAGGTAGCTTATTGTTCCTAATTATAACCAGGGACTAATTGCTAATTATTATAATATATATAAAACTTGTACGGTGGATTTTTATAAGCGTAATAAATGTCACATTTTTGGCCATTCACCGGCCTTTTGTAAATGAAGGAACGGAATAAAGAAGCGTTCTTTTTGGTTTCGTTTTTGGGGCGAATCGAGACTGATGTGATATGTTTTTGTAACTTTTTTTCTTTTTTGTTGAGCAAATCAAATACCCGAATCGTTGTTTTGAGGAAAGTTTGTTTACTAATCACCAGGTTGAATTTTAATTATGATTTAAATACTTTTTAAATATATTTCTACCTACAAACTACCTAACTACTTTGAACACAATTAATAAACGTACTTTGATACTCTTTGACAATACAGCGATATTTTTTAAACTTGTACTAAAATATGTGTACTGTAGACAATTTCTTTAAACTCTAATAAGCGTATTATTTCCCAGTTTGAAGAGAAAAATGAACTCAGTCCATTATTTCATTTCATAAGCGTACTTAAAAGTGTATAAACACAGTAAAAATGGAAGCGGGCTGCTGAACAGAACCAACTTGACCAACTACATTCTAAACTGTGTGTATTTGTTCCTCATAAGGAGAGATCTCTCTACTAAATTACTACTAATAAATACAAAAATTAAATTAACTTAATAAACGTTCAAGTTCAGTCTCCTCTCATGACATTCTCTCTCTTAAACAAGAAAAATCATTTACTCCTCTATAATATACTACCCGTGTGTGTACAAAAATTCAATTTGTTTCGATTTAAAAAATTATTCAAAATTTTTCTTAAATTCTTACTTTGAAGAGAAAACATAATTTAAAGCAATGATCAACCGAAAAAATTATCTGTAATGAGCTTTAATCATCTAATATCCTGATTCTTGATTGATCATTATTCTTATAGCTACTTACTACATAGACACTCATACCAAAACTACACACCATACACCAACTCATGAAGACACACACCTAGCAATTTTTTTTCTTTTTCTTTTTAAATATAGTAATAATATTAACGATAACAAAATAAGCGTAAAGTACAAAAAATGATGTTAACAAACTATACGTATATAATATAATTATATGTACTTTCCTCAATAAAAGTACCGGCCGTACCAGAGTCTCAAGTCAGACTGACAAGGACCGCTTACAAAGTTCTGATCAAAACCTCTATGAACTACGTGCAAATCAGCTTAACTTAATTTTAAGCTGTCTCAGTAAAGAAAGCAAGTAATGCAAGTGGTTAGATGCTGCGTATGCATATACCTTACTACAAATATACACATTGTACACGTTACACGTACCTTAGGCTTACAACAAGTGGTTAAAGTTGCTATCTCGGGTAAGTTTTGAAAAGTACTGAATACACGTACATACATTGAAATTGAAGGGTTCTCGGTTCTCCTGCAAGCATTTAACCCAAACCCGTATCACTTGCAGTGGCTTTTCTAGTGCAGATGGTGAAGGATGCTGCCGTCAGTGCTGTGCTAAGAACAGGCTTATAACCACTTACGTTAAAATTATCGTCATAATAATATTGCCCTGCTCTTTGAATACTCTGAAAAGACCTGAATAAGCTACTCAGCATCATACAGCAATGGTAATAGATAACATGTACTGAAACCTGAAAATCAGCACACAGACCTGGTGAAGTTTGAACAAAGAGCTGTCAAAAATCTTGTGTGCAGTGGTAGTAGCAGCAAGTTTTTTCTTTGTGGATATCAAACATAATATAACGCTTATCATGATGATAATACGCCATATGCTGGTCTGTACAACTTTTCTCTTTGCCGAAGTAAGGATTTTCGGTGCAAATTTTGTTCTTTACTAGCGAGAACCCCGATGATGACGAAAATTATAATAATATGATGATGATCGTACATAATATGCGATGGTCAAGTGGTGTATAAAACTAAACGATGACGGGCCAGAAAAAAACACTTGAGTAAAAGTGTGTGTGCATACCTGTGTCCACTTTTTCGTAGGATACTAGATATTATGCACACAATTCTTTGTACTATCTGTCTTTTTTACTTTGCTTGAATGTTATTAAACAAACAATCATTTATGTAATCGAACAAGGAGACGAAAATGAAATATATCCATGTTCAGTAGTATTGGAAAAGTTTTATAAACAAAACATTTTTGGTGTGTTCTTTCACTGACGCTGTTTAAAAAGTAATCTACGAATTTTTATGATAATGTGAAATTTTACGATGATTCCTAGGCATGCCACTCATTAAGAAAACAGTGCTCACTCTGCCAATAGTAAATACATTTGCTGTCTGCCGATAAAAATATATGTATTTTTGCGCATAATAATGAGCTAGAGGGATAGGATTTCGGCATATGTTTAAAAATATTGCATATATACTGAATTGTAAGTTGTCAGTTTGCAAACAATTTGAAGAAGCTACACGCGCAGATATTTCCCTATTTTGCATACACAGCAAGCATTAAAATCGTAATACAAAGACGTATCATCAGTCTGATGATGAGAAAATAGCCTTTTACATCATGAAACCTTCTGTTGCTTTTAAGATTATCTATAGACTAAATGATCCTAAAGATCTCTTTTGTGTTCTTTGCATTTTTCTTCTCTTTCTTTACTCCCGACTTTGTACTTATAACCGCGTCTCCCTAACGGCGCTTTTAGTGCACCCATGTTTCTTATTGTGGTTAGCTCTCATTACTTGTAGTTTTGCATTGTCCGCCAAATTTTGTCTTTGTCATATAAATTCTCAGAGTAAGCAGTATTGAATATGACAGTGGTGAAAGGTCAATCAAATAGCTTACAAAGAAAAAGTGCTACTAAAAATTCTTGTGTTTATCTTTCTGCTGGTCCCAAATTGCGACTGGGACTCTCAATCGCAATTTGGGATCTTTCATTATCAACTTTCTACGCAGGATTCCCACACGAATCCACCAGCACGCATAATATTACGCATCATCAAACAAATTAGATTGGAAAACGTCCAAAAACACGCATCTTTTCAATCAAGCATAACCCATCGGTAGAAAATATGAGAAGCCCTGCCTCTTCGATCCCATCATCATAATCATAATCAAAAGTTTCAGTGAAACCACAGCCACAAAAGCTACATTAATGCCATTTTTGCTTGCTAAACTCACTCTGACCGTATATATGAGCAGTCTAATAGCAAAAAGCAGACTATATGACGCTGCGAATAATAATAATGTTTCATATTTTTGTGTGGCTGCGGGGCTATTACATGGCTTATTAGAAACAGCAACCAACAACAACCTCACGGTTTCTGATTCTTTACGGGGACCAACTTTATTTCGTGTTTTATGATGATGACATCTCTAATCAAGATCAGCAGAAAGGATTGGAGCAAGCAAAAATATACTGTTCGTTATATTTGCAGTATCTTTGCAACTTTATGAATAAAAGCAGGCGCAGTATATTAGCTATGTAAATTACGCACGACGTGGTTTTTGAAAGCAGAAAAAATCTTTTCTACAAGTCAGTTCAGTAAACAGAGGCAGAAAAAAAGAGTCAATACTGAACAATGTTACTACCGCCGAGGTAAACAGAACTTTTACTTGTAACAAATCACACACAACTGAAATTGATGGTGACTCTGAGATTCCTTCAAGGATTTTTTCTTGAGAGTTTGTTACCCTGTTTTAAACAAGACCAAAGACCGTATAGTCGTCCCAACCCAGTACAAGAATCCCGATTGTACTTTACCATACATTTTATACTACCTATTATACCATGTTGACTTGCTTGTAATATATCTTTGCTGGCAATTTGGCTACTTTCTTAAGAAAAAATATCAAAGAAAAAATTGTACATGGCAAAACCTTATAATATTTCATGTTACAGGTTGATGGCTTATATAGGCAAGCCAGAATTCTATATTGCTGTTGTGTGCTTGTCCAATAAAGCAATCTGTACGGGGTCTACCTTTTTAGCTATTATTTTAGTGAAAACTTAAAGGTATAGTTTCGAACATTTAGAGAACATTTAGAACTAGTACCATATACATACATGTTATAGAATTCCCTAATGGTCACTGTGCTCTGTGAATGTAACAATCGAAGAAAATCAGAAGATTTTCATCTTTGTCTATTGATGATCCACGTGGTGTTTTGCCGACATGTATGGTCACATACATATAACCTAGTATATATGTATTAGTATTACCTACGTATCTATCTTGTTTCACGGCACGCACAAATTTGTGGTGCTTTACTTGCTCTCTTTCTCCCTTTGTGTCCATGAAAAACAAAATCCTATATGGTGGGGAATAAAGCATGTTGTTGTCTTTCGGCAGGAATTATTGGAAGACAAACAGACACTTTGCTCAGCAGATTATTAGAGAGAGAAAAAAATATCTTTGTTGCGAAGGGTATATAGCTTCTTGTTGAGCTGCCCAACTATTTTTTCCAAGAAATTCGGCCAAAACAGACAGAAGACTATATTAAGACACTAGATCGAATAATGAGGCTAAAACTGGTCAAGTACAACGAGACCTAGTAACAGGAGCCCACATACTGCATACCTTTTGCCTTTCTTTGCCTTAAATACTTATCAAAATTATTATATTATATTTTTTCTTAAGTAATCCATTTCATTTGTACGTTCAACTTAAGTTCAGATTTGTTTCTTCGTACTTCTCTCCAGGCTAAAAACCTTTTCATTTTCATACCTAATTCTTTTGCCAGCATGCCACACACTTCACGGTATGGTACAATTGTTTAGGGCTGCTGAGATTTTAGATTTTTCCACCTTGAAGCATAATACGATTCTATATTAAGTATATTATAGCAACAAAAAATTCTCAACAAACCTATATATGCTCAGTTCATATATATTTTTATCGCGTGAAATCAAAGGCGGAGAAGTACTCTGCTGCTTTTTCTCCGAATGAGCAAACAGGGCAGGAGAATTTCAATAGTTTTTATAAAAATAAATGCAACCCTACAAATGGAATCTTTCTGTAGAGAGCACTATTGTAAATTGACGATGATTATAACGATGATAAAAAAGAGTTTAAGAAGGTGAGAGAGAGAAACAAGAGAGGTGGGTACATAACTGTACGAGAAAAAGGTTAAGATCAAATTACTTGAAGGCTTGGTACAAATTTTTTACCAAAATAAGTTGCGCTGTTTTGTTGATCGTTGTGGGAAGGAATAACCTTTTTATTACAATTTTTCGATTATCGTCATATCAGTGAAGTTCAGTAGGCATATTTTCACTGTGACATGACATCATATAATACATATAACACTCAATGCACTTCAATGTGGCTCGCCATTTTCATTCATGTGAAAATTATTATTTTTGTGAATAAAAAGTCAAGTAAGGTCTCATATTAACAAAGTGCTTCTGTCTAATATTATAGTAAACCGTTTTGAAAAATGTCAGATAAATAAGTTGTGCTCATTTTCCATCTCTATCTTGCTGTTTCATTCATTAAAAGGATTTCGTATAGTATTATATCATTGTGAATCTTGTTGAGGAGGTAGAGATGAAAACATGATGCATGCATAATGCTTTTGTATGAAATGTGACATGACGCAGTAGTGGAAAATTGTTCTTTGTTCTTGTCTGAAAAAGCTTTACTCCTTTTTATTTCGACATAGTATTCAGCTTGCTAACTGATCCTGAAGAATGCAAAAATAATCAGATGAATGCTATGCCATCATCCCAGAGGCTCCACAGAGTCGTCCCATGGATCCCGAAGGATATTTTCTTTTGATATGATTGCTAGTATGACTATAACTTCTTTTGTCGATATATACTACATCTTATATGATGTTATGGTTAAGACATAGTAGAGGACGGTGTTCATAAAACGTGAACTAAACGAAATCGTGGAAATCCTTTCTTGTTTTCCAGTTTACGCTGCTCTGCTGATGAAGTGGTTGACTCACAACATAATATAAGCAAGCTTCATTCAAATGAAATTCGAAACTTGGACAGGCCAGCTTCGTTTATTCTATTTTTCCGTGAATCATTCTTCGAACTAGTACAGTTGAAATTCGCCATTCATCCAGAATGCACCGCAGTTGGAAAATCATTTTTAACTGGTTCAGTCGCTCAGTCATCACTATACACGTGTACAGATCCGTTCAGTTGAGTTAACTCTAACTAAAAGGTAGGAAACCAGGAACCACATTAACATCAGCCACTTCAACTTTTTTTGTCCCAAGATCTGAAACCACACAACATTTTGGCTATCTAGCTACCTGTATCGATAATAAACCGCACGGATGACCAACCAAGTTGACCGGATCAAAACCAATTGATCTTTTCACTTGAGTGCGCAGTACCGCAGTTCGTAAAGTGGACTGCAATATATTTTCAAACAACTCACCGCAAAGCTTAATTAAAACCCATCATTCCAATCATTCTGATGACATGATGATGATGATGATTACTAAAAATCAATTTGAAATTCTTCTACTGCTGCGCTAGGCGCTTTCTTGCCTGATTTTGCTGTGTGCAAACAATCTTCAATGGTACTATAATATACCTTGTTGAATTCTAAATTAATGGTTGAATACTGCCAACTCAAGGAACCACCAGTCTGCTTTCAAAAACCTGCTTCCTACTTTTCCTTAATAATTTCCGATAATCGAGTCAAATTAAAGCAGAGCATACAACTATGAACTATTGTATTCATTATAGGAAGGCGAGCATACGAATGCACTAGATTTCAAATTATTTCATAAGGAATTCACGCCAAAAGACAAGAAAATGGTGGTAAATTTGTTGGCTGATAAGTAGCCAAGAGAAAACTAGCAGATAAATATACACATTTTTCGTTTCTACTCGGTGATCATCTCACTTGTAAAGTCACGACACGACACACCACACACTTGCATCTCTTTCTTTTCCCATCACAAAATTTTCAAATTATCGGCAACAGCAAAATACCTATAATCACGGTTTAGCTGTGTATGCACAATCTTACATTTTTTCCATAAAATATGCAATTACGCATACCTGCATCCAAAATCGTTTTTGTTATAAGGGAGACTTTTTTGCTGTGCTTTCTTATGAAAATTGTTATGATATCAAGAGCAATCATTTTATGCAAGGAAACAAGCAATAAATTTAATCAAAAGGAGAACTAACCGCTTTCTATGAAAGATTCTTATAGGTACACATATACGCACTTTAGACTAGCGGGCGATGATTTTGATTTGATGTGATATTATCGAGATTGTGATATGATAGCTTGGTAATGATGAAGATTTTCTGAAGTGACTGGCAGCAGTAGTACTGCCAGTTAGTTAGGCTTCACTCTTAACAAGATAATGATGATTGTATGGTAATATGAAGATGAAAATCATGCTCTCGTTTATGACTTACAAGAAATTGTAATGTTTGCCTTGGTGGTGCTTATACAGTGGCAGGTCATCTCATGTTCTCAGCTCATCAAAATATCACATAAACGCACCGCTCACAGATATCGAACCGTGAAAGTTTTCTCTGGAAACTAGGTTTTCATAGCCGGTAGCATACCCAATCTCAAAACTGGGCACGACATTCCATTAACTTGAACTTGATATTGGTTGCAAAAAAGCGGAACTAATTTCCACTTGAAAACAAAGCATCATAAAAAGTAGGCAAACTGTTAAAGTCAAAGCCATTATTGCATATCGCCTTTCTTTTCTTCTCTCCGCCTATCACTAGCATATCAAATCTAGACAGCATTTCTGTTGCTGCTAGTTAGCACACAACAAGTTGTCGACTTCTTCAAGCAATCAGTTTAATATTATGCTTGTAACTGTTATCAAATCACATTATCATTTAGTCAAAACATTCAGCAATGTACCGCCGGCAACCACTCTTCAGGAGAAAACAAATTCTTTTGCAAAGACAAACGTCAACAAACAAGCCAAACTGCCAAACAAACTACCCACCCCATTTTTTCTCCAGGTGAAACATGAACGGAAGAAGTAGTCGGTTTATAAAGCGATAACGAATCATACTTTTCCTCCAGTTTTTTTTTCTTCTCCTCCCCTTCATCCAGAAAGCCGACAGTATCATGCAACTTTGAATAATATTGCCAGATGAATATTTGTGCAAAGCAGCCGTATCTATATCATATCATGTCATTCATTTTTATTATCACTGGATCTCATCTAAACTGGCTTTAAACCGGCAAACTAGGTAACTCCATCAAATTCTTTCACGAAAACATTCCCCTACATATTTCCCTCTTTTCATATACATCCTCAAGCCCAAGCTATAAAACTGTTATCCGCACCAGTTTACAATTGCATAACTTCACTCTTCCTGGATCATACCATTATAGTTTATCAGTAGATCATGCGCGAAAGACTTTTAAACGAACGAAACATTATAAACCTGAAAGGATATCCAGCAAGCCAGAAGCAACAGCTGAATGATACCTGAATAATGATGGAGAAGGACAATCTCACGGATATAAAAAATCAAGATCTTGTTAGAGTGTGTTTTGGAAACTGACTGCAACGGAATGGAATGAGGAGCAAAACGTGTACGTTACTACTTTACTATATACCATGCATGTGCAACAGTTGCTTATTTTTACATTCCTGCAACGTGTACACACACCCAAACTAAATAGTAAACTGTCATTCTTGCCGTTGTTTTCATTTATATGCATTTTTACAACCTGGTTTTCTCTTTTGTTCGCTAGCGCAATCCAGCAATCCCCTTTTCTCACTTTCATTCCAAAAAAAACTGCTCATTGCCATTAGTGCGCAACAGCCAAAACCCAGAAATTATATTCTTTTGAAAATCCTTTTTTGCTGCCTGTTGCAATTCAATTGGAAAGAGTGCTTCTGTGTAGCACAACAGTGATACGGTAACTTTTTTTACTTTTTGTATATTCCGATTTTCACTCTGCGCATTTGAGATTTTATACCTAGGTATGTCATTCGTAGCGTACGCTCCCAGTTGGAAAAAACGGTTCGCTATTCACGGGCATTTTTATAAATTTGGGGTTGCTGATCCGAGCCCGAGCTAAAACCACCTTTTGCTATAATGATATCTGTCTTTTGTTCGACTTTCGTCTAGTAAAAATCCAGGTAGAAAGCACACAACACATGCCACCACAAAAAACATTGGAGCAGAGGGGCAAGCTATTTATTACAGCAGACGGGCACGTATACACTGCTTTATAATAGTTGTAAAAATCCGTTTGCATAATATAACAGCAGAAAATTAAGTAAGTACTCTGTTTATATATCCAGCTACCTATATTTTGATACCCATCTACGAGATATTTCATCCACCTTTAACATCGCTCTTCTAACTAGTTAAGACAAGAATGAATATTATAGATATATTGTGCCATTTTATTTGGATTGTTGCTTCTGCTTTAAAGAATACAATCCACTGTCGTGATAAAAGGTAGAAAACTCGGAGAGAGAGATGCAATGCATCAACCTTCATTTCATCATCGTCATCCGCCAGCTGCCATTGCACTAACTATTCAAGCGTTTTTCTTATATATAGCAACTACCTATCCGGGAATGGTAATTCCAGTTACTAATACTCTTCGTCGTTGCATTTTCAACAGCCTAAACACCAGTTCGGAGAAGACGACCCTATTCACGTACATTAATACGTGGTCACAATATATACTCGTTCCCGTTTGTTCCTCGCGATATTTTATTTTTTCCTTTTCTTTTCTCTTTTCTTTATCTCTTTTGAGACTTTGAGCAAATAACAATGATAGCAGCACAGCGGTCCCAAAAAATATAGAACCTTTATATAAAGAATTTTGTGGGATAGTTCGGAAACTTGTACCGTGTGCTGGAATGAAAAGCTGCACATATTCATCATTGTGAGTTTTCAGGAGATCACACCTGTCTATCTTGAATAGTTTCAGTATGAACAAAAAGCTTGAGATTTTCTACCTATAAAGCTCCCATTACTATTATCCCGTGCAATGCCGGGATAAGGCTTGGCGTGATGTCGCTGACGATTGTTGCACGGTTTGTATATTATGCGCGTATGGCGTACGTGGTAAAATAGTAAAAAGGGATATTTTTCAAAGTTGATGTATTTCTGACAAAGAAAGAGAAATTAATAACGCATTGTGAATCCCGTAAACGAGTGATTATGAAAGAAAAGAACAAGCAGCAGCAGACGCGTTAAACTACTACTGCTGCGCTTGTTCACTAACATCAGTCAGGAAGCAATGGGACAGTTGGCAGAGAGTTAATAGTTTACTCAGTAATTTTCTGTTTTTTATTGGTGCTCACAGGTAAAAAAGGATTTTTTTATTATTGCATGAAGGCACGCACCAAAAGTTGGTCGCTTTTCGTCTTGGCACCACTCAACTGACTCAACCAACATCTCGGAAAACCAATTTTCTCCTTTTATTCGTCATTTTGCTATGCATGGATTTTTCAAGCATCAGCTGTACAGTGGCAGAAGAGGAGTAAGTTGGCAGATGAGATGATAATGACCAATGATCACATTTTAAGGGGCAATCCTTCCTTCCATGGCAAGCAAGATGTGTGCACCCACAAACAAAGGATTTATAATGTAAGCAGCACATGCCATCCTCGTGAAGATTGTGCTGCTGAGGTACATTCGCCCCAAGCCAGACCAATAAAATACAGAAAAATTCTCAAGGACCACACTTCTCATCTTTGGCGAGAAAAGCTTTGCTTGCTGCACACGCATGAGCTTTCCATTGTCTTCTCTTGAAGAATAGGGAAATGGGAAGTGATCTTCTTTTGAGGACAAACAACTGTTGTTTTCCTATTGAACGTCAGTCACAACACAAGGTGCACTCAAGAAGATTAAACCAAACTCATGATGCGTACAGGACATTGACCAATAATAATAAAAATTGTGTTTTATCGTAATGCTTCTGTTTTGGCCAAAGGCAGAGTTCACTTTATCATGGTTTTATCTATATGACTTTTATTTTTCAGGGAAAAGATTATCAAGGTTTTATGCGTGCGTAGCCATAATTTCTCCGATTACCATCTGACCATCATACTTTCATTGTTGATTTTACGAAAGGCTCCCTGTGTCCATTGGTTAAAGAGGACAGGTCATAAAACACTCATTGATTCGGATACTGGTGGTGGTGATTGTGATCTTGAAAGGATGATGGGTTGGATTGATGATTCAAGAGAGAAAAAAGACAATAAAGCGAATTTTTTATATAATCTCAGCATGTGCAGCACACGGAGAGCGGATGAAAATGATGGTCAATGCCAACATTCATATCTTTTGCCCTTAAAATACTCATCAAACTGTCAGCTTAATTAGCGGCTACGAACAAATGTCGGCAAAATACAAGAAAAAACTTTTATGAAAAAATTTACCTTGTGTCTCCTCCTCGTTGTGAATCTGGACGTTTTTATTATTGCATGGACATTAGCTATTGCTGTTACGTGAGCAATTACAATATTATGCCGAAGCATTGTTATTCTGATTCTACTACAAGTTATATAAAATAATTGCAATGATAAGATTACAATTACGCACATGAATGAACGAAGAAACAAGAAGATTTTCTTTGATCAGATGTAAAGAAAAAAGCAAGTGCGTTAATTGTTGTAGATTTCAATGCTGGCAGCTTGTTTATTGACTACATATATCCACCAAAATGTCGATTGTACACTTAACTTGTCTTCCTTTAAACCAAACACGAAAGTGAATCCTCGGAATACTACAAGGATAATGCTGAGCAAGTGGATATAATAATATTTTTCTTTATGCATTGTATGCAAAGTTTCTTAAAAGCAACAAGTACTATGTTAAATGATGCTGCGATTTTCGGATAATAAATGGCGTAATGACATGAAACAATCATAAATGATCATAATCGTCGTTATTATCAGCATTTTACATGACACACGGTCAAAGAGAAGTCAGCCAGACAGATTGTTGTTTTAAATCCCAGTATCTTGATAAACGAGGATTTTTGCTTCTGCGAGTACCTAACATCTAATGGGCATTTAGTAATTTGCCGTCTGCTACAACACTAATAGAGCGAAATATGTAAATACATTTTTGGGAAGTGGCAAAGATTAAGGTAAGAGAGAAAATTACGAAATTGCTCTTGGAGCTGGAAGTGAGCCGGATTAGGAATAATCCGATAAAATATGAACATTTTATAAAGTAACAAGTAGAAATACAAGTTACAGCAATGCGTATTATGCGCAATGCAAAAGGAAAGCACAAAGCACTTGGAGTGAAAATACTTTAATAAATTATTACACGTGTCTGCGTATGGTTCTATGAAAGTTGGACATGTGTGCTAGGAGCATGCTAGGTGAGTTGGCATTTTGCACATGGTGCTTTCTATTGCACAACTTTGTAAAGCTCAAACAAATAGTACCTAAGCTGGAGGCTGAAGTAAAAAACAATTAAGGTTATATAACCTTGTAGACTTCCTGCCTACTCGCGTTTACTGACGTTGGCAGGAAGAAATTGTATAATCTTCATATGTAATCGACCTTTTTGTTTGCAGAAAACCTGAGTAGAATTCCTGGCCTAAAGAAGTTCCCCGCTAAGCAGGAATGCATCTTGGTGCATCTTTCGGGTAAACATTACAAATTAAAGTGCAGGGCGTCTGCATATTTTCATGCTTGTTCAGTGCAAGTGCAACTGTTGTTAAAACGATAAACAAATCATGACATTATGGACCACCACCGTCGTCATTTTTAATATTGCTTGCTTTGTAAAGCCCCTGCTGCTTTAGTTCGTATATATGCTTGTCAAGGAAAAAAATATGTTGACAGATGTATTACAAGTAGTTGTGATTATTAGGCTTATTTATGAAACGCATGTAGTTACCAGCTTGTAAAGTACTGTAACTAGACGTTCTTTGTCCGATGAACAAGCTGGGGTCGTTCCCTACATATGGCTAACAAAAGCACTACGAAATGAACGTTCCCATGAACGTTGTGCACTGACGAGGAGAGTCACTTGGATGTTCCATCAAATTTGAGATCCTATGCCCGAATGCTGGTTAGATCTTGGATTCTGGGTTGTTAGTTACTTTCGTATGTCCTTTTATGCATGATTTCAATATTCTACCCCAAGGGGGTATCAAAACGTGGGGAAATAGTAAAAAGCACGTGTCGGTATTCCAATTTTCACCAAACTTTGCACACATATTTCATATTTAATAAAATGAACTACAATAATTTTTTAGTTACTCCTAACTACCCCAGGGGGCAACACAACGTGGGAAAAGAATGAAAAACACGTATCGATAGTCCGATTTTCACCAAACTTGGCACACATATTTCATAATTAATAAAATTAACTACACTAGTTTTTTTGTTACTCTAACTATCCCAGGGGGCAACAAAAGGGGTAAATACCAAAAAAACGTAGCTGCATCCCAATTTTCACAAAACTTAGAACACGTATTCCATAATTATTAAAATTTACTACATTTTTTAGTTACTTTTTACTACCCCAGGAGGTACTTATAATTGGTCAAAGTCAATTTTAACACATTTTCAATGTATGAGCCAAGTTTGATGAAAAATTGCTTAAAACTACATATTTTAATGAATTTCAACTTTTTTGTTACCCCCTGGGGTAGTTAGACCAATTCATAATTTATCAGAGACATTTTTAACACATTTAGATGTTTGTGCCAAATTTGAAAAAAATTGGCCTAAAATTACCTATTTTAATAAATTATCCCTTTTTTGTTACCCCCTGGGGTAGTTAGATTAATTCATAATTTATCAGAGTCATTTTAAACATATTTGGAATGTTTGTGCCAAATTTGAAAAAAATTGGCTTAAAATTACCTATTTTTATGAATTTCCCCTTTTTTGTTACCCCCTGGGGTAGTTAGATCAATTCATAATTTATCAGGGTCATTTTTAACACATTATAAATGTTTGTGCCAAATTTCGAGCAAGCTGGCGAAATGCAGGTGTGGCAGCAAAAAAAACCTCCTTGTCAGGTATCAACAAAGATCAGCTGACGTTCATCCTTTGTTCGTTTCTTAGGTAAATCGTACGCGTCAGCCGAGGATGGGGCTGTGCACTATATTTGTCGCAGTTATGTGATAAGTGATCATTTTCATTAAAATACGAAAACAGCTTTTTACGTAGTAGGACGGATGCTAGAGGCATCATTAAATCAAGATTGGTCGAGAAATAATCCAGCCAAAATTTGTGACACTTATACTATTCACGACCCCAGCTTGTTCATCGGACCAAGAAATGCTTATTACTGTACCATGTTTTACTAATGTTTTCAGCTTGAAAGAGGCACTTTCACTTATGTTAATCTTGTTTACATTGCATTACTCTACAGAACATTCATTCTCTTTTCCAATTTGCATTTTTTCTTTCTGATCTGTTATGAGCTAAATGAAACCCACGAGATTCACGAGATTCAAAGCAAAGTTAGGACATTAATTATAGTTTAGTGCAAGTGCATTTTTTCTCATTATATGAATTTTTGTATGTATATCGGGTAGGGTAGCTTGCTTCCTTGCTTGTAGTAACAAAAATGCTTTAAAATGAAATCCTTCCAGTGCATTATTTCTGGTTTGTAAAATTATGATATCAATCATATCTTCACCAAGCAAATCAAAGAGCTACAAAATTTGCTGCTGCACAAACCTAAGAGATAACTTTTGTAATGCACAAAAAAAGATGCAACCTGTATCATAAACACCACTGCTGTCGCTTAGCTGTCATTCCATTTTCGCTTGCACTTTCTAGCTTGCATAAAAGTGAAATCGTGCTTAGACTTCTTCATCACAAAATTATCCAACTTTTGTCTAATAGAGTCACTTTCTTGTCTGCTTAGATGCAAAATGTTGACATAACAGGTAAGAAAATGGAACTCCCTAAAAACCTGCTATACCACACCTATTCTCTGATGTCATCATCTTTTTTGTGATCTGGAGCACTGTTACTAAATTTCTGTCTATCATCAAATTGTTGCTATCAATGTGCGATTACCTCCCAATATCATTAAATATTAGACAACAGGAATGTGATATGTGGACAAGCTTTTTGAAAAAATGGAACAATCAATTTTTGCACTTAAATATCAAATGAGTTACATGCCATTACAATCTCCAAAAATCCATTTTCTTAACCTTGACAAGAAAATAAAAGTGCTTCTTACAAGTCATTGGATTCATTGGATTGTCATTCTTGTCTCAAAGAATGACTAAAATAGACAAAGACGAGACAGCTTGCTTGCGCCTACTTAATTGGGTATTATAGGGAACGTGTTCTTTTAGTATCAGTTTGCCCCGAGTTAGCAGATCTTTGTGTGTTGAAATGCTGCGTTTGTTCAAGATTATGTCTCGTTTTGTAATGAAAGGATATAGTTATGAAATAAAAGAGAAGAGCTCAATTCATCTTGTGAGCTCACCGAAGCCGGACATAAACCTTGAGTTGTGTGTTCATAATCCTTGCATCGTAACTTGGTTGGCATAAGGGCATAAGGGAAGTACACTGGGACTTAGGTAGTAGCAGTAGGACCTGGAGGAACTCCACATTTGGCGAACCTGCGAGCTGCTACTTCCGTGTTTTCGTAAGTTTCCGAGATTGTCAAGTCTCTTTCGGTTATAAGGTACGTGTGAACGTGTAAAAATAATTGATCATGATAAAAAGTGTGTGCATTATATTGTGTGGGTAAAAAAGGTGTGAGTCCGATTTTAGTTGTGATTTTATTTTTGTTTTAAGGGATTCTCAAGTCCCGTTAAAGTTCAGAAATATATTATTTCGTGTGTGATCATTTTAAAAACGTGTGTTTCATTTTAACCTTGCCGTACATTGATTAGAAGAGGAAATTTACGTGATTGATCAGATTTTTGGTACTGAAAATGTTTTAAAGCTGGTTAATTGATTTTAAAATGGTTTTTAGACATGAATCCAGTATGGTAAGATAAGTCAAAGAAAACGAAATGAAGTGAGAAATGACCAAATGGTTATGATGATTATGATGATCATGTCGTGTTGGGTTAATTTGTCAAAATCAGTTACTCATTAACGATCTATGTTCTTATTGTATGTTTTTAAGCAAAAAAAAAAAAAAAACGTGTGTAAAAATACTTGTAAGCCCCAATAGAGGTCACGCCCAATTTTTTCAAGAAAAGCTGCCAAGAAAACAGGAAATCCACTCCACTGGAAGGTTCGGGTTCATTAGGCGATTTTCAAGTTGCGACTTTTGTGCTCCCGAGTCACTGCTAAGAAAAGGCTAACTATCTACTGAAAAAGTAAGGCAAAGAATTAGAAATTATTTTCGCTTCATTAATATGGTGGTTCATGCATAAGTATAGGTTGCCAAGCCTACAAAAAACCCGTTATAGGTTCACAAGCCTATTATCATCCATCAAAAAAAGGTTCACAAGCCTATTCATCATCCATCAAAATAGGTTCTCAAGCCTAAATGCATTATAACGTTGTCATTACATGATATATCATCGACACAAATGTAATAACTTCCAGTTTTAAAACCTAACTACTTGACATTGACATTCAAACTTAAAAATAATCTTTAAAAAAAAAGCTAAAATCAACAGAAAAGCATAAAATAAGAAAAAACCTACAAAATTTTCAGGACAAATCATGATAGTTTTTGTAGAAAGCATACAAACGTCAGGTTTACACTGTTAGTTCTGATCCCGGACAACGAACTACTTAGGTCATTTCGAGTCAAGGTTATAATTTACGGTGACGATATTACGATTACCATACAACTAGTCGACTAAATGCTTTTCAAGGCATATTTCAATTTTTGTTCATGAATAGCGATAGTGAAACAACTGAAAGCGGGAAAGAAACTAGAAAGCTAAGAAACCGTAAATATTCATACAACCCTGATGAACAACCAAAGAAAAGAAAATACACTAGAAAGACTAAAGTAGTAAATACCACAAATGAAGGTAACATCTCTTTGTCAGTTAGTGACCCAGAATTAAACCAATATACATATGAAAGGGAAGTACAAGAAAATCCTAGAGAAAATAGTCAACCACAAGCCAACCATGAACCTATACCCAGTACTAGTCGTGTAAATAACAGTCCTATTTTCGATAATTCTCAAGTTATCGTCTTTCCAGTTACAACTAATTTAAATACAAATAGTAGCTCATTAGTCAACAAAATGGCTTCAAGTAGGGTACCTAAATTAGCATTCGATGCTGCCACTCTAGCTGCAGCACATATCCATCCTACTACTATAGATGCTGAAGTATTAAATAAGTTCTTGCAAGAACAAGTACTCACAGCTACATCCAACATCACTATAAATACCACAAGTCATGGTCATACGCATTCAGCAAATGCACCTCAGTTCGATCAAGATACAATGAGTGCTGAAAGTTATTTTCGTCAACTCGAGAACTATTTCAAGAGTTTGAAAATAGCAGAAGCAGATTATCATGTGTGTGTAGGAGCAACCATGAAACCAGGTGAAAAGAAGATTTGGCATGATAATATATTACTATTCTATCTATTACTAGCTGGCAAGAATTTAAAGATCGTTTCTCAGAACGATTTGATACTATTCAGATGCAGGAAAGCAGACGTACAAATTTGTACCGTAGAAGACAGAGGCATAATGAGCCAGTAGATCAATTTGTAAATGAGGTAGTCAATTTATCAAAGCATTGCTATCCAGCAGAACCAGAGTACAGACATGTATTACGTGCTAAGTGTAGACTTTACGCTGAGCTACGAGAGAAGATTCATGTTGAAGATGAAAAGACACTGACTATTAACTCACTTTTAGACAAAGCTGCTTATGCACTCGACACTCAACGAGAAAAGGACAGATTGGAAAATAGGAAAACTACAATGCCACCACTGACGGCTTACAAGCCAAGACCATTACCGACTATACACCAAGGTAGATATCAGTCTACTCCATACCACCAGTCATCGTTCAGAGGCAGAGGTTCATTTTCAAGTGGACATTATAGAGGGCATTCACGACCATATCAGGGTACGCAACAAAATCAAACACACAGCACCAACTATCAGAGTAGCTACCAGTCACAAGAAGGAAATACACATGGTGCACAGAATAGTTCAAATAATAGTAACTCTCAGTTTAGGGCACGTATTAATTCAGCTCCTACTACAAGTGGAAATTTTAGTGGTTTTAGGGACAAAAGTAGAGAGTCATGTCACAACTGCGGGAAATTAGGACACTATTCACGAGAATGCACTGAACCAAAGAATCAAATGATGTTTATGAGTTCTCAGACTCATCACCAAGGTACACACAATCAGAATAATTATGATGGAAATGGTAATAGAGGTTACGCAGAAATGCAACCACCACAAAATTCTTTAAACTTTCAACGCAGAAACAATCAAAACCGACCTTAGCACAAAAGCGTTATTGTCCAGTGATGACGTCAAATATACCTTCACTTGACTTTTACTTTTCGAATGTTTACTTTTACGCTTTGTTAGATACATGCTCAGATTTGTCACACATTTCGATTAAGTTAGCTAGAGCTTTGAAATTAAAAATAATTTATACACCGATTGTCAAGTCGGTAACAGGAAACAGTACAACTTTAGAATCAATAGGAAAGGTCAATTTTTCTTTGATGATTGGCCATAAATTAATAACGTTTGACTTTAAGGTGAGCAAAGACTTACCTGCTCCTTGTATAATAGGTACTGATATTATGGAACTATATGGTATTATACCCGACTTACAGGCAAAGTTGTTCTATTTCAAGGACAGTCCAGACAAAATTTACAAATACTGTTCTAGAGATAAAGCTATTATGTTCATGCTGAAAGAAATCGATTCGAATAAAATACCGTTGCCTCCGAGCAACAATGAAAGTAGAATCCAAGCATTGATTGAGTCTTTTCCAAACGTTTTTCGTAGAGATGGTACGATAGGTCAGACAGATATTATCATGCACAAAATAGAACTAGATCCGAAAAATCCAGATGCTAGGCGTCCGATAAAGATGCCAACAGTATTCTTTCCACCAGATAGAAGCATGGAAATAGAAAGACAAGTACAAGACTTGCTAAAGCATGGTAAAATTGTTAGATCTAAATCACCTTATAGATTCCAAATCGTACTTGATGAGAAAAAAGACGGAGGTTTACGAATGACTGTCAACTACAAAAGACTGAATAAATTTACAATAGACAATGCGACACCAATGCACAACGCGAATATTATACTACGGTTGTTACCAACAGGCGGAGTATTTAGTGTATTGGATATGAAATCTTCCTTTTGGCAAGTTCTCTTACATCCAGACTGTAGACATTTAACTGCTTTTGAAGCAAACGGTACTTTGTATGAATGGAATGTAATGCCATTTGGTTTGAAGGGTAGTCCAGCGACATTCGTTAGCTTAATTAATTATGTGCTTTCCGGTTTAGTAATGCGTATTTGTTTCGTGTATATTGATGATATCGTAGTCTTTTCAAGGACTTTTGAGGAACATTTAGAACATTTGAAAATTATATTTAAAAGATTGAGTGATGCAAACCTTACCATTAACGTCAAAAAGAGTTCATTTGCAAAGGATCAATTAGAATACTTAGGTCATATAATAGGAAAAGATGGAATTCGTAAAAATCCAGCCAAGGTTAGAGCTCTAGTAGAAATGCCGCCACCAATAGACAAAGAAGGTTGTAAAAGGTTACAAGGATTTTTATCATGGGTAACTACGTTTGTACCAAATTTTTCTACGATATTTGAACCAATCAGTAGAGTAATGAAAAAGAATGTACGTTTTGTCTGGGGAAAAGACCAGAAGATTTCGTTTCAAACTTTAAAGGATATTTTATCGAAAGACATAGTTTTACAAGGGTTAGACTATAATTATCCTATTTATTTACGTACTGATGCTTCAGATTATGGAATTGGAAGTTGCATGTGTCAAGAAATTGATGGTAAAGAAAGGGTTGTTTGCTATGCAAGTGCCACTTTGAGTGATAGTCAGCGACTTTGGAGTATTTGTGAAAAGGAATGTTTTAGTATAATTCATGCTATAGACAAGTTTAAACCGTTCTTACAAGGACAGAAATTTACTGTTTATACTGACAATAGTGCGTTGACAAATTTGAAAGATTATCACGATAAGTCAAAACGACTGACGAAATGGTCTCATATTATTGAGAGATGGCAGTGTGAAATTAAATATTTACCAGGTAAAATAAATCAGATAGCAGATTGTTTAAGTCGAGCTCCGTTAGATACTGTGGTTGAAGAGACTGATCACCTCGATAGCCCAGAAGAAAGTTATACGCCAATATTTTCGTTAGTTTTCGTTAATGACATCATAGAATTAATTCGTAAAGAACAAAAGCGTGATTTTGAATGTAAAAAGATAGTAGCTGATCTGAAACGTAGGAAAACGGCCGTTTCTTCGTTCCAGAATTATGAATTGAATGATGGCATTTTGTGTAGAAAGATAGTACCTTTTCACGAGACACATGGTTGTAATAGTGAAGAAAATTGTGAAATTAAATTTGAATTGGTTCCGATGGTACCAGAAACTTTGAGAGTAAAGGTAATGGAATATTTTCATGATAGCCCCGAATTTGGACATTTTGGTATAAAGAAAACTATGATTGCTATCAAGCAACGTTTCTTCTGGAATTTGATGAACAAAGATATTAAAAATTACATAAGGTCATGTGATGTTTGTCAGCGTCATAAATCAGAAAATCAAAAAGCAAAAGGTTTGATGGGTATTGTACCTGTCGCAGAATCGGTATTCGAAACATTGTACATGGATTTCATAGGTCCACTTCCATTAAGCAAAAATAGAAATAGACACTGTTTTGTGTTAGTTGATCAACTCAGCGGTTGGGTTGAATTAAAAGCTATGTCATGCACTACAAGCAGAAAAGTAATAGATTTTCTTGAAGAAACATTCTGTAGATTTGGAACTCCTAAAGTTCTTTTGAGTGACAACGCGTCATATTTCGTTAGTAAGAACATGAAACGATTTTTAAAGAGTTGGAATGTTAAACAGAGACTTTCTAGTGCTTATCATCCACAAACAAACAGAAGCGAACGCACAAATAAAGATTTAGTTAGAATGATTGCGTCATACGCGTCAGAACACCAGAAAGAGTGGGATAGTTACTTACAATATTTTGCTTTAGCGTTACGTAACCATATTAATGATACGATGAAAGTTGCGCCATCATTGGTAAACTTAGGTAGAAATATCATGTTACCGATAGATAGATCACTTCAGGGTGAAAAGGCTAAAAATTACGAAGCTGAAGCAGAAAAATTGAGTAAAGAGTTACCAGAATCGCTTAAAACTATAATTGAATTCGTTAGAAAAAATATTATGGATTGTCAGATCCAAAACAAAGTAAATTATGACCAGAAACATAGACCGTATGAATTTAATGTTGGCGATTTAGTTTTGGTTAGGAACAATCAACGATCAGACGCGTCATCGAACGTGGCAGCAAAGCTGTTACCTAAGTGGATTGGCCCGTACAAGGTGATACGCAAGAATGGCTTGTCTTACGTCATGGACATGGAGGCGAAGTATTCATCAAAACGTCATGTCACGGATTTGAAACCCTATTTCAAGTCTGATGTGAAGGGCAGACCGAAACCAGTTTCTCTAAGGAAGTTACAGACAGGCCAGGAGCCGGAGATTCCGCTAAAGTGGAATTTACGACCAAGAAGCCGCATAAATTTCCGTACTCTCGCGGGGTACAAGCAAAGAACCACAAAAAACATAGAATATAAGTGAAAAATGCTCATTAAATAACCTATACAAGTCATGAACTACCTAAAAATCTAATTCGTAACCATTGAAAACATATAACTTATCATTTTGCTCTTTATTTATATCTTTCGTAGTGAATTCGGTTATATTCTACCCTAAATCTGTCGCGGACTGGATCAGGAAATATGGGCTAACAGTCGGACCTCTATCGGAAAAAGCACGAAAGTTTCGGCGTATTGTCAACTCCGCCACCATTGATAAGCTACCGAGTCATCCGATGCCCGAAGAAGCCTTCAAGTTCAAGATAACTGAAGAATTACTGATCCCGAAACATGTTTCGCCAGAGAAAGACAGAGTAATGGTAAATAGCTTATCAGGGCTAAAGAACTGTGTAGATATACTAAAAGAGTCAGATCAAATAGCAGTAGATTTGGAGGGTGATAACAGATTCAATTTTAGACAAATTACCTGTTTAATGCAATTGTCAACTGCGGATAAAACATTTTTGATTGATACTATAAAGTTGTATGATTTTATTGAGTCAGAGTTGAGTTCAGTATTTTTGGATACGAAAATTGTAAAGTTATTTTTTGGTAGTCTAGATTTGGGTGAGTTGAAACGTGATTTCAATTTGTATTGTAATTCGGTAATTGATGTGCAGGATGTTTTTGTACAATTAGAAGGCTTAGCTAAGCTTCCAGGCTTAGAGACTTTGGTTCAAAAATACATAGATAGTAAGGCTATGTTAGATAAAAAATTTCAACGTTTTCCCTGGCGTTTGCGTGAATTACCTGAAATTGCGTTGGAATATGCCCAAAAAGATTCTGAGTTGCTATATATAATTTGGGAGATGATAAAGATCAAAGAGAAAGATTTTTTGCTTAATTTGTATGATAGTTTTAAAACAAATACATATGTTACTGCAAAATATTCTCCAACATACATTTCAGTCGAAAAAGCATTTAATAGATGTTTGAAAGATCCCTATATCAAGTTGAGAAACAAGTTGAGCCATATAGACCATTTTGATATATTCACGTCATTATTTAATTGGGTTGTATACAAAGCAAAAATGCTAGACATGTCACGTCACCAACTTTTGACACATAGCGAGCTTGTAGTATTGTGTATTTCGAAGCCAAAATCTGTTAAAGAGGTTAGAAAGCTTATTCCGAGGTTTAATAGATTACCTGATAAAAATACGCAAGAAATAGTACATGTCATAAGTAATTTTTTAAGAGCCGAAATTGCAATCACGATAAATAATGAATATGCAACAGAAGTTAGGGATACGGATAGCTCAAGCGATGAGGAAATGTCTATTGCTTCTCAGGGCAATAATGTTTCTAAAAAAGAACCAATGGAAATTGATTTGACTGACGATCAGGCTGATAAAGATGTAGGCATTGAGTTATTATTGCATTGTGACGATGATTTGTTCGAAAATGCAGAGGAAAAATATGAATTTGTTGATAAAGACAGTAAAAGTCAAGTTATTGCTGAAAATTCTATGAAAAATGTACAAACTGCTGAAAAGATCGAGATTTTATGTAATAGCGACTCTTCCAAGGGTCAAAAGTCAAGGTATGATTATATGACAGACGAGCAGTTAGGTCGAATTTCAGATGAGGAGTTGATAGCAAATTTTGATAACATGAGAAAAGCTAAACTTCATAAATATCAGATAAACCAACTTCGTAGAAGGCGAAATAAAATTTCTAGAGGTTTTACTCATGTCAAAAGTCCAAGAAGAATGCAAATTGAAAATAGTAAAAGGTATCAGAGAAATCATGGTTTTGATACAAACAGTCGTTTTTTTGGTCCAAGTAATTATAATTATTGATTGAATAATTTTGTGTGATTGAATTGAAGTGAAAATGCATGCAAAAATGAAAATGGAATTGATATGTATGAATATTATATATAATTTATGAATTTGAATGAAATTTGGATGATTTATGATATAATAGATTGATTTTGTGTTATTGAAAGGAATTTGTACTAGTATGAGAAATAATGAATTGAAATTATGATTTGTATGTAATTTAATTGATAAGCTAGCATAATAATATGTTTGAGGAAATTTGTAATTGTTTTCGTAATAGGAAGCGCTTCCAAGCGTGAACAAGTCTTGTCGACAAGAGGGGGAGAAGGGTGCGTGTACATAAGTAGTAATCAAAATATCAAAAATACAAATCAAATGACTTATATTCTCGAATATATACCTATTAGTCTAAGAAATGATATAAAATACTTTATTGCAAAATTATGTAAACAAATATTAAATAGCAAAATTGTATAAGGGAAAGAAAGGCTCGGTGAAAGCAGCTTCCGGTTGTGGGGAAAGGTTTCGAGGGGGCGGAACGTATAGGGAACGTGTTCTTTTAGTATCAGTTTGCCCCGAGTTAGCAGATCTTTGTGTGTTGAAATGCTGCGTTTGTTCAAGATTATGTCTCGTTTTGTAATGAAAGGATATAGTTATGAAATAAAAGAGAAGAGCTCAATTCATCTTGTGAGCTCACCGAAGCCGGACATAAACCTTGAGTTGTGTGTTCATAATCCTTGCATCGTAACTTGGTTGGCATAAGGGCATAAGGGAAGTACACTGGGACTTGGATAGTAGCAGTAGGACCTAGAGTGAACTCTACAGTATACGAACTCCATTTTTATATTGCGAATTTTCCAACTCAAGAAGACGGCTTAATGACCTGATTCATCCATCACGTTCTTTATGTCTGGCATTCGCACAAAAACCGACACTATTATTTTCATTCTCACTGACAGTGATTTTTTTGCAGCAACCTAATCAAAACCAACTATTCTTAATTTTAGCAACAGAAAACGACATGTGTAATGCACACCACCACCACGTACGTAAATGGCAAACAAAGTTGCAAAAACAATGCATTTGATTTCAGTCCCTTTTTTAAAACTGCTGAAGGCCATATGACTATTGTTCTCCCTTTGGGATAGCTTGATCGTTTAAAATTTGCATTTACATATATTTAGCACAAATCAAACTAAAAGTACACACATGTCGTTTGCTTTTCTTCAAAACTTAACTGCGGAAAAATCTGTGCAACAGCAGTTGGTTGCTTTACTGCAAAGAATGCCTGAAGACAGAGAGGAAAGCAACAAACACCTTTTCTATTTTAATGGTCCTTTTCTTTTCAAATTGTAACATGATGCGAAAAGTATACGTTTAAAAAAATTGCAGTCTGTCATCATCCTGCAGTGCTTTTACCTTTTAATTTCATAGGATGACAGAGTGTGATTTCAATTTTTATTCACTTTTCCACCTCAGCGGATAAACACAGAGATTTGCACAAATTAAGGAGAACATGTGGAAAGCATCGATCTCCAGGCAAGAACAATCGCAAAAAGTAAAAGTCGCAGGTACAACCTTGTACGCATTAAAGTTTTATTGTTGGCTCCACACTATCGAAAAATCGAAACCGGTGGGGTCTGCAACGCATACAAAATAAGTCCCGATTTTTATTACTTTTGTGTTGAGCTAGATGCCAGTTTTGGCAATATATTTTATTACCTGTGATATGAACTTCATTTTTAGTCCAGTTTACAAAAATATTTTACAAATAAATATGCAAGGCGAGTGAGAGAAATAACAACAATCAGCAAAAATCATTGGATAACAGACAACAATTTGGTTTTTTGTGCATTGCAGTAGAAAATAATTACATATATACACCCGAGAAGGCATTCAGGAAACCCTGCATGGTAGACTATTTTATTTGCCATATTAAATCAAAGCCTATTAACACCCCGACAAAAAAAATATTTGCAGCACCAACACCAACTGTTACACACTTTACGTCTAAGCAGTTGCTCTGTTCTTTTTAATCTTAATCCAGTTCATTATCATCATCAATATTTTTTATTGTTTGAAATGGAATGTGTGTGTTTGCATGTGCTAATCGTTGGCTACTGATAAAACGGGCAGTTCAGTAGCCACACAGGGTAGAAACAGGTGGACGGTTTGATGGATTAAATTAAAAGCAATGACCATCATATATTCGTTTATCACACAGGTTTAGGGCAGACAATTTTGATTTTCTTGTCAATCGACAGAAGAGAAGCTTTAAAAAGTTATATTGATATGCCTTAATGCCCAAGACATTGAACAATGAACACAAAGCAGCTGCAGGTCAGCTTAATATTACTTTGTTTCAATTTTTTAGCTTGTTCTGATTTCAAGTTTTGCGTAATTTTTATTGATGCAAAGCCTGGATAGAAGTTGGTTCTTTGACGATTAATTTCTATTTTGCAAAAACTGAAACAATTGACGACTGACCAGCAGCTAGCCTCATAGGGAATTTACGTCAAGAAACCATCACAGCAGCAGCAATGGCACAAGAACATGGAAATAAAGTGCCGAATTAAGTAGCCTGCTTGATCAGATCAAGTTGCGATTCTGAAGAAAAAAGGTTGAAAAAATCTATAAAAAATAAAAACTTCTGACAAGTGGCAGATGGCCATTTGGAAATTAGAGCGATATGTAGCTGTAAAATGCTATCAATACTATACCACCTAGACTGGCTCCCGTCCCGAATCAGAAGCAAATTTGAAATGGAGTTATATATTTTTAAATTGTGTAACTCCATCCATTCCAATAAAATTTAAGGGTCAAATTGAAAAGTGGCCGGTTAGCAATCTAAATAGGCAACCAGACATTTATCAAAGCGCATTTATTATTATCACTATCAGTTTTTATTTTAAAAAACAAAAGTATTTGTTTGTACGCATAAACAATGCATACCTATTATGACAGGACAAGAATGGTAATCTCGGTATTGGCAATGATAACAGAGGCCATACCGCATATAAGAGATACTGATCAAAACGGTGATTATGATAGGGGAGCAGTTTGCAAACTGGATGATTTAGCACTTGATGAGCTTTTCAAATATGCAAAGACTCTCCCTCAAAACTGCAATGTAATCTGGCTATCTGATCACTTGGTAGGAGGAAACATTTTATTTATGCATTGGAATCAGAGGCATTGGAGCCAAATCAAGCATGCAATTTGAAATGATAAACCATTTTTCCGTAATGGGTTGGCTCCTGCAAGCACATTCAGCATTGCAGCTCAGAGAGAGTTTTGTTACCTAGAGGGTACTTTTTTAGCAATAGAAAAAAGTGTAGAAAATTATAGGAGAAAAGAAGAACCCGAAATTCATCCAAGATGTCTATTGCACAAACTAAACACGATTTTAACGTGTGCTCGTGCCATGGTTGAACTTTCCTGAATTTTGCCGCAAGTTCATCTGCCCGTACAAATAAAACAAGTATAGTTTTAGAATCGGAGGACGAAAAATATCTTCGTCATCTGTTGCTTAAAAGACCTTGCTGGTTTTTAATCATGAAAAAATGGTAGTAGCATCACTATCTCCACAAAAAAACACAAACAACAGATGCTGTTTAGTAATATTATCATAACGCATTTTATTTTCTCTTTTTTACCTGGTCTAGTCATTAATAGGTACACAGACTACATTGCAGACTGGTCAAAGTCAAAAGGTAAAAGTGATCACGAAGATCATCTCGCTCGCTTGCTTCAAGAAAGTCATTTTGGTTTTTTAACCTGTGGCTATATCTGTTAACTCAAGTATTATTGCTATTGCTCCTCTATTACTCCTCTGCTTCTCCGTACACAGGAAAAGTAGTTCAGTTTACTATCATCAGTAGCAGCCTCCAATGAAATCCTTGTCGGCGACCAAACGAACTTGTACAGTTCATCCTCATCATAACGTAGTTAATGCACAACAGTACATTTATCTCTTTCTTTCTGTTTTCTTATTTTTTCTCTTAATAGATCTACTTCTTCTACTTCGTCAGTGACTCTGACCAAATGTTGTTCACTTTCCAAAGTGTACAACTATAGTATATATAAAAACTTGAAACAAATACCAGATAAAAGATGTATGCTAGACGAAACAGTGAAGATCAAAAAAAAAGTTGATCATCTCGCAAGCAAGCTCTAGAACTAGAAAAAATCGCACGTATTACACACCTGTCGATCAGTCGTTTATTACGACGAAGGGCACGTTCTTGCCACATCACTTACTTTTACAACATTTACCTATCACGCTTTTCTTACCTACAAGATGCTCGTTCTACCTACTTGTTCCAAAAACAGAACTAAATCTTACTTTTGCTTTTGTATATAGCTGCAATACTTTCTTCCAAGTAAATCTTCTTTGTATCGATTCTGTTGTACCCCTCACTACCTTGATTGGCACAAAACGCTGAGCATTTTCTTTCCAATTAGCTTTTCCATTTTCCCCTTAAAGGGTTACCCTAAAACCCATTTTGAGTAGTATTTTATGATATATTAGATGGGCTTTTTACAGCAAAACAGGGTAAAAAACCAACACAATTTTTTGCCGTCTTATGTTCCATGATTTACAGTCTGTTGGTATTTTGCCTTATTTGTATTCTCCGAGCTTCTTTGGTTTTTACACCCTGAACACCATTACCGACAAAAACGAAAGCCTTGTACTTGTACCTGAGCATGCATGCTTCTTGTACAACTTGTTGTACAGAGTACCTATAAGCCTTTCTCTCTTATTGGCTTTAATTTAACTTTAACAGCAGGCTGCTTTGCTAACAAGACATCAGACAAGCTTCTATTTTCTTCAATGTCTAGTCAATTGCATCTTTCGCTGATGATGACCATCAAATAATTCTCGTGATGACTTTTTAACCTCGGTAACCACTTAGCTGTTTTGCTGTGCGTGTTCCAATCTCTGTCCATCTGCACAGGTTTCTTGATGAAGGAAACATAGGAAACACACAACACGGCAAACTAACACGGGAGCAATCACATATTTTCATTTACTCCCAGCAGGACACTTTATAACAGCTCATCAAATCCTTTTTCCTTCCGATCCATCAAACCAGCTCATCACCAAAAAGCACCATCCGATCACGCAACGCTGAAAGCCACACAAAATCTCATGTCTTTGTACGACTCACCTTAAAACTTGAGCAGGTGAAAGGTGAGTGCAGATGAAACAAGAAAATGTTCTGCCTTCTTGTTCCGCATTACATTATTTGCATTCCTTCACGACACCACCATCAGTGGTAGTATTAGTAAAATAGGTAAGTATATTATTGGTGCAAAATTAAGCTAAAATATATTAGTAGACATCTGTCTTTCCTTGGTATTATGCGATGAAGAAGAATAAAATCTCAGACTTTTCATTCCATAGTTGCAGGCAATATTTTCATTTGTGCATTTTCATTTGATGATGCTGATGATTTCGTCATTACAAAAGAATAGAACAAACAGTTTTGCAGTGTGTGGATAGTGTTGGCTTTTGTACATACAAAACTCATATAAAGATGTATCACATTAGAACCCATAATATAAATTGTTCAAAACTTATAGTTACTACGCTGTTCGATTTGTGCTTGCGAATCAAAGGTTTCCGCTGACATTTTAATAAAATTAAGCATATATTATTATGTCTCTAGAATATTTCATTTTTAAAGATGAAGCCACCCGGAAAATGTTAAATAGAGTAAATTTTTAAAAGTATAAACTGTAAGGAAGAGGATGATCCGCCTTTTCATCGTGATTGTCACTTATGCAAATTTTTTAAACAAAATATGTACTGAAACATTGGTTAGGCTTGCTCTTAATGAGTAACTATTTAAGACCGGGAAAAGTACTTTAAATTTGTATGTATCTCATTTCCAAAGCTTTCAAAGATTCATTAAGAAAAGTTGATTAGTCAAGTTTGAGTGTTATTGTACACTGTAGAATTTCACGATTAAGAAAAGACCAATTGCACAATTCAAACTTAAAAAATAAAACATGGGGATGCCAGATTTCAAATGGATGCACAAACATCTTGTTTTTGATCACTCCCTAATAATATCATCACACAGCAAGCAGTCTAGACATGAACATCTCAGAAGAAGAAAATATGAATATGCATTTGTGTTAAACATGAGCATTTACTATAGTTTTGGTAGAGCAATTACATGCCTGTGGGAAGCTAACCTGCACATGCCCATGCTTGCTTATTTGCATCAGCATTTTTATCATCCAGAGCATGATCATCTAGATCAAGCCTGCAATTATTATTGCAAGAGAAAAGCCAGTTTGGAAATAAAAAAACATCTAAAATGCTAATAAAAATTAAAAAGAAAGTGCATTCACGTACCATTGGTGTACGATTTTTCACATCAGCAGCGCCGGTGCCAGCCACTCTAATTAAGCAAGTCGCATCTTAATTATTCTGATCTCCACCTTGTTTATTGGTAAATGTAGCAGCACAAGAAAGTTGATCTTTCCTTAATATATGTTCAGTTCTGTCAAAAAGAAACACAAAATCAGAGTCAGATTCTCAGAGCGTTTTAAATTAGCATTTATATATGTGGCGAAAAATGAAATACATATACTCTACATAGAATTCGAATGAAAGGAACGCAGACAAGAAGAAGCAGGCGCGTTTTACATTTGATGTAAATTGTGATGTACCTATTAAGCTACTGTGAATAAATAAAGAGAAGCCAATAAAATCAACAAAAAGATAAAGATAGATGACCTGAGCATAGCCAGGAGAAATAAAAAGAACAGCAAGTAGTCTTGTTTTAATTAAGTACAACTCTTTAATGTCTGCCTGCACACCCGAAACTCCAACCCCGTTTGATTGTTGGGGGTATTATTGCAAAATCAAGTGAGTGATGCTTACACAAAATGCTGCAAGTATACAAACAAAGTATTGTTGATAATATTTTCCGGGCTATTTTCCTGTCATGTGTGGTAGAAGCCAAAAAGCAAAAAACATTACCGAGAAAAATTTCTTATCAGTCTGCTGGTTGATGAAAATAATGAGCGTAACTTCAAGTTTTTTTTGTGGCAAAAAATAGCGCTTATCTGACAAAAAACTGCGATACACTTAATGGGATAGACAAAGTTGTAACATGAATGAATTCTTAATGTGATGATGAGGGTTGAGGACTGCAACTAAAAGACTTGATTTTTCATTGAAATGCTAAAACATAATGAATGAAATGATGGGTTCGAGTCGGAGCACTTCTATCAAATGGGAGCAATTCCGCTTGCAACATTCCAAACTCAACTACCTACCGCATAATAAAAGCAGTTGTTGTGCTATCATAATTGGTAATATATTGACTGACAGTAAAAAAAAGTGAAATATGAAGAAGTACAATATCATGTTATAATCAAGCGTAATCAATCATAAGAAATGGCAGGGCTAATGGGTGCCAAAAAATGATCACACAAGTAAAATTGCCCATTGTTAAGCTTTCATTTGCTATCGTTTTCACATAAAAGAGCAAATGCTTACAGAAAAAGCTTCGAGTGGTCTTGACACTTTAATATCACAACTTTTGCAAAATACTACCATAAAAAGGACAGATTGCAAGTTAATGTACAGAGCATTGGAATGTGGGTTTTGACTGTGTGCTTGTGTTGCTGTGATTAACAGCTATATTATCATTTTATCACAGTCTAAAAGCAACCTGTTGTAGAAAATCGACATGATGTCTGTCTCACATGGTGTAATTTAAGAAATTGAAACAAAGATAGGATCAAAGTGATCAACAAATCTTTTTTATTTCGAATGGCTCTGTCTGTTGTGCGTAGTCAATGATGGTGGTACTCTCCACTCATTATGGAACAGATTTTGGAAAACTTGGTGGACCAGTTAACCCGCACTTAAAGGAGCCAGTCACAAGAAGCTGTTGGTCAGGGGTAATCGCATCATTAGAAAAAAATGACGAGTTGTGGTCACAATCGCAATCAGGTTAAGATATGGAGAGTAATTGCAACGCAAACGCAACACCAACAACTGTCGTGCAAGCTTAAGCCTGAGTACCACACTGTGTAGGTATACGAACATAGTCATTAATTATTTGCAAAAAATGAAACAATGGCGATATTCGATGATGATTCGATTGTAAAAATTAAAAAAGAGACAACAGCTGAGTAACGAGAAATCATTGGTAATCGTGATTACAGGGAAGAGAAAGATGGGTTTTTCAAAAGATTTATTTACTAACCAAAATGGCAAAAGAGTGTTGGGGGTAGTGGCAAAAAAAAAATGTTGAAAGTGATGGACTAATGGCAATGTCATTGCACTTTAGCTGCTAAAACTATGAATTAAAGGAGCAATTATGATTATTATTGGGACTCTCTGTATTTTATTTTTTAATTTGAAAAGCCTATAATAGCTGATGAAAACAATGAAAAACTGAAATGAAACAACTTATCGTGATAATTACTTTGACTGCTGCTGCTACGCCGTACGCTGAACACCAGTCGGACGAAAGTCATGAAAAAGTTGGTAAAATCTTCAGCAATTAAAGTGGTATGAATAATTTAAAAAATCAAAACTTGCTAATTCAATTTACGATTAAAATTTATATAAATCCAATTAAGTTTTCTGCATGACATGGCATCAAATCGATAACCTAAAATCTTGCTTTAATTCATCAAAACATAATTTCAGCAAGACATGACAAATACTTAGCAGGTAGATATACATTCATTAAACATCAAGTCAATCCAAAAAAAAGTTGAAACTATTTGCTTTCTCATCATCCAGGCTCCTCCGTTTCGTGATCATAATCATGTGTCAACCCCGCATACCTTCCACTTGCAAAGTAAAGTGTAATGTGCCTTCGCGTCATGAAACCAATACTAGGAATTTGGGCAAGAGAATAACATATATTTCATCTGTTTCTGAGATATAGCCTTACCAGACATAGAAGACCTATACACATTGACCATTAAAGTTTTAAAATGTCAAAGGATTTTATTTCAAAGCAATTCACTCACTCGTCATTAATTTTACGATGATGAAGGTAACTCCTTTATTATGGGACAAGTCAACTATCAAAAGCCCGAAAATCAGCTGAAGATAAACCAAGTTTGAGAAATATTCTTCCACCTTCTTTCCTTCATACATTTTTCTTTTCTTGTGTCCTGTTGTATGCTGAAATGACTTACATTTCCCCGTATTACCTTTCTTCCTCATTCATTATTTCCATTTACCTACCTGCCTGACGTTGCAGCTATTTTTTTCCTTTTGCCAGACCATCACAAAACAAGAGACAATGACAATAATAATGATTTTGAAAAAATCTCTCACTCTCTCAAGAAGACTAAGCCGCATCAGCAAACAAAGTTCTCTGTGACAATAACAATGCTAGCGTCAAGCGCGTACCTCTTCTCTTTGTCCGTCAGTAGAGTGAAAAATAAATAAAATATTTTTAGAACTGTCTCTTTTTTGTCCAGTCATAGACCAGTCATACAGGGCAAAGCATTCTTTCGACCCTTTTTTGCCGAGACTGGAAAGATGTACGTGTACGATCACATTTCAAATTTAAGATTATTATTTACACCAGTAATGGCAGTACACGCACCTTGTTATGATGATATTTATACGGTGCACACTATGTTGTATGTGTGCATTACAATTTACAACTGCGGTTTACCTATCGAAAATGTGTATTCGGTAAAAGCACAACTTTACAAACAAAAGTGAAGGAACTCCCAAGCAACTACAAGCAGTTGTAGAATTTTTATACCTGATATCAGTCAAATGTAGTATACATACAGAACATAGTCATAAATGATTGCATTAATATTCCCCCACCAGTGTAAAACATTTTTCTTCTCATGCAATGACAATTTTATTTTGCTCAGCCCAAATGTACATCTTTTGAATACCATTATTACAATACATATATTAGGTATATCCTTTAACACTTTATTTTTACGCACAAAAGTGCCAACAGTTTCGTGACATTGCCAGCCAAATTTAGCACGCACAATACCAGTGAGATTTAATGATATGAACAGTGAAATACAGTAGTCTTTGTGTATGAAAGTCCTCTAAAAGACAATAACACATTCGTCCTTTCTCTCTATCTAGCATACAATTCTGACTTTTGTACGATATACTATCGTGTGCATGTGTATATAATATTATATACTTTCAATTAAATAACAGTAGTATTGGGATTCGTAAAGTATTTTATTTTTAATATTTATTGCGCTTTTTCAAGAGAACACCTATGCATTTATTTACTATCAAGTTTCATAAGCACGAGAGATGACAAAAAGATGTGAAAAAATATTATGAATTTGAACTATTTTCACTTTCTTTGATTCAAGAAGCATTATGCAATCTCATCCTATATTTGGTATCCTTGTTTTTGCGCACGCACACAAACACTAACATACAACACAGGGATTAAACGAGAATCCTCTTTCTCCGTTTTCAGCAAACCTTTCAAGCAGCTAGGTCAAGCTGTGTGTCAAATTTCATCACACTGAAAACCTAAACATTGTAAGTTGACTTTATGAACAAGTTGTGTGGGGACACCAGTATTGCGTAAATGGTGAGAAAAAGTTGGAAAGTTGATGAAGGGTCGGTGCCCTTCTTGCGACAATTTCTTACTTGAGCTTCCCCAGTCACATTAAAAAGTCGTCATCATACAACATCAGCTTGCATGCAATGTTTTTCCTCACGAGTAAAGCCAGCATGCCAAAGCAGCCGGCGATTTTCAATGGCATACAATTTCATTAAGGCCAGAAAATGGGGAGAAATAAAAATCAAACAAGACAAGTACCACTTTGCTCCATTCACTCCTCTCCAGAATCTACCCCACTGTACTCCCTTATCCTGCTTCCTTTTTCTCATTCTCTCTCACTACTCATTATAATCATCACGGACAATTATTATTATTTCACACAGCAGCGACGTGTTTTCTGGAATACCTAAACATAATATTATAGTACGCTTGTATACAGGGAAAAGTTTAAATGTATGAATACCAATGCAGTATATTATTATTATGCTTTCATTTTTTCAGTTGTGCAATCATCCGCCCATGCGGGAATAATAAATTCTGGTAAAGTTATGATGACGGCGATCTAGAGATCCCTTAACCCTCTTTTTTGCTTCCCTATCTACACTGTACTCAAGTGTGTTAAAAGGAAACTTGAATTGCGTCACATCAAATTTTTCCACACGGGTATCGAATACCAATACACACTACAAACAGCTAATATACGTACCAATATTTACCAACCGATAGCACTGTATGCATTTTTACGATTGTATTATTGAGCCCAAAAGTGGAGCATTCCATGAGAAACAAGCAACTTTCCCAGCATTCAAAAGCCCCACCGCAGATCTCCAAGTCCTGATCCCTCTCAACATATCGAACCAATACCTAATGTGTACGTAAATCAATATGCGTGCTCTACTTTTTTGACTACTGTGAACTTTTTATTTCCTCCCTTGCAACATTTATCCTTCATCGTAAATATTTTTTCTCTCTCACTCTTTCCACCACTACTACGTTCTGTTGATATGTAAAAATGAAAATGATTTCTTTGTGGTTTTCTTTATTCGGTGCACCATGCGTCAAAACATTCCTTTGCAACTGATGATGACTTCTTTTTTAAAAATATGATTGCTTAATGAGTGGTTTTAGCTTCTGGTTGCTTATGACTCATATACAGACTGTAAAGTACAAGTGATAATTTTGTTAGAGAATGAATTGCGTAAGAAAAGGCATGTAGTGCATGCGGTGTCTAATGAGATCCATCACCCTTAGAATTCTGGAGTTTTTTCTGTGCTCAGTCATCTGTCTCATGGGCCATTAACGTAAAGCATGAGAGTTTAAAAAGTCACAACCTCGTGACTGATTATTACGATGTACTCTGCGATAGGTCCAACTTTTAAACTTTCTTTGTTTGGAGTTTTCAAGCTTCAGCAGAAAATTTACTACGTATTACGTTCTTACGCGATAGGATTTTTTAAATAGTTGTGTGCATGCAATCGTTTCCTTTAATTTTTTTCGTTTTTAAGTGACACTGAGTAAAGTTCAAAATTTGGTAATCAAAGCAGTCAAAACATTTAGAGGATCTGTATATTGGTTAATATAAAGAAAACATTCCATGATTTCTCTGCGTTCATGCGATTAAACGCAGCCAGGCGAATACAAACATTTCTGTCCAGCGTCACGAAGAACTTAACTAAAATAGGTAGTAGTATTTTTTCAAGTCATGCCAATACTTTCCTTTTCTTGCCTTTGTATATACCTATTTTGATTGTTGTGTTATGTTAGATTTGCTAATTAAATATTTCCCAGCTTCGTCAAGCATAAAAAATTTGAATGTTCGAAACGTAAAACGCATTCAATAACCCTTCATCATCAACATGACAATTTTAATCAGCAGCTAACATACAATTTCACTTTTCTTTCATGGTTTCCCTTACATTCTCATGCACCGTACATCAGGCAAAATCGTGTTATGTTTTTCTGCTTGGATGAGTGATACGTGGCTTTACTGTACTGTGGATGTCTGTAATACAATTTCTGGGAAAGGGTGAAAAAAGTCCCCATTCCTGAGCAGTTTATTACAAAGGAGTATGTGTTTGAATAAAGCAGCCCTTTGCTTTGGGCTAGACTGTGAGCTCGCACCTGGGCTGCTGCTTGATTACTTGATATTTACCCCAAATTCCCATGCACGCAACGCCAAAGATATTACACTCTGCCGCTGCAGCCGCACTCTCATCGCATGCACACGTCGTCCTTCATTTCTGCTCACCAAAAAAACGCTCTCAAATATCCATAAAAATTTGAGGAGACAAAGAAGAGCCCTCATAGACAGGACAATCGCAGCAGCAGCTTTGTTCACTCACCTGCAACCAAACTACGCCAAAAGGTGTACGATAAAACATGATGTGTGTACTTTGCACTACATAAAGCAAAATAGCATTGCTGTCTGCTCAGATCATAATTTTTGAAAATGGGTCATTTACTAGCAATCTGCGCATCAATTTTATAAACAAGAATCAAGTAAACTGAGCAAGCTGCTGCAAGTACATGTGTGGTGCCCACTGGTGCAATACTGCTCATTGTTGCAATGGATGCTGACTTTGCAAAAAATTATGCTGCTCTGTGTCTGACCAATGACCACCCAGTTAAATTGTGCAGAGAATGACGGAGGGATTATTGTACACAAGAGAAACTACATGATTTGCCTACCAAACCGTTGCAAAAGAAGCACTGACCACAGTAGAGATCTTAAGGGTTAACAATGACTGCAGCCATCTTATTCTACAATTTTGTTCGAAAATGAATTTAGGGTTTTTTTTTTTCTATTGCTCCAGGAGAATGAATTTAAAATAGTGAGCAAGTTTTGGGTAAAAAGTAGGTGGTGGTGGTGGTCTTAACTCCGCTGGTTCTCTCTTTATCTTTTTGTATTTCTGCTGAAAGCGATTGAAGAAAACAGCAAGACACTTGGTATTGTACGCTTCCAGCCATATTTCTCTTTTCTCTTCTTATTTTTTCCATCACGAGAAGATGATGATATTATGATGGGTTGATCATGTTCACTGATGATTATGATTATAGAGGATAGCGTGGTGTGGTGTACCAAAAAAATGACTGCTACTTGTGCTAATGGTAGGGGACTGTGACTGGGAAGAAAAGTTTTCAGTCAGGTATGGACAGAAAGATGAAAGTTTGATCATATGATGATGATAGGTACCCGAATTCTGGTATTCTGGTGTGGTATGGTTCATTGGTTTGCCATTATCTTCATGATGATCGTATTACAGAGATCATCTACCTTTCCACCTTTTCTACTTTGACTGATTGACTCTTCATAAAGCTAAATTGCTTTTTCTTCCTTCTCTTCTATTAGTTTCGGGCAAAAGTTAGTATGAATCACGAACATGTTCAACTGAACACAAATGAAGATATAGCTCGCATAATATGAGAAATATTGTACGGAATGTAAAGTTTAGTTTAATCTTTCTTTCATTTTGTCTTTACTAAAATTATATCCTGGATTTGTGCATCCCCATCTCATTCTGAAATGCATCTAAAAAATGTCAAACGAAGAAACGGATCCTGAGAAATTGTCTGATTTTGAAAAATTATTGGCACATGCATTCATGAATCATGACTTGCACAAACCGTTTTTACATGATTTGGAGGGTTCTACTCTACTGCTAGCTTTGAAACAGGAAACCGTTTACTCGGAAACAGTCATTAGCTGCAAATTTAATCAAATTGACAATGCATGTTCGTAGATTATTTCATTCCGATGAGTTTTGTCTTTACCAATGCCAAGGATTGATACTATAGGAGACACTAACTAAAGGAACAAACCGAAGTTCTCTACTTCAGAAAACGAATATGCAGGGAATAATCGCAAAGGCTGAACAGGTGTGGAAAGCCGTTGGAGAATGGAACTTGGGTCAAATATTTCTAGCCGGACTGACAATTTACATGCTCCCTTCTATAATTCAGACACTGTCTGAAGCCATTTCGGCAATAATCATGGCTCTTCTGAAGATGTTCATAATCGCAATAGTGGCTGGTGTAGCTATGCGCATGTACATAAATGGTTACACTTTCAGAGACATACTCAATCAGACTGTGGAATTTGGCAACGAAGTATCAATAAGGTTTCCAATTATTAGAGCAAGTAGGTAAAATTCTGTCATTGACCATTGTACGGCCGCAATACTACTTGGAAGCACCATCGAAAACATTAAAATCTACCTAATCAACTTGCGAAATAAAAAAAAGTGTGTATACCCGATTCTAAATTTTGGAAATCTGATTAAATCTTAAGTTTCCATTAAGAGTACTTCCCTTAATCTAATCCTACCACCATTACCGTAACTTGATTATTGATTAGCGAACATTTCATTCATCAAGGTTATTTCGATAATTTTTCTTGTAAAGAGTAACAATTTGTGTTGGTTGACACCCCAAAATTTTTTTATTCTGATTTCGATTGTTTGGCTGTTATTAAGTAGTACTAGGCCTACGTAAGTGGTCAAATGAGTTTTGGACTCCAGAGCCTATCTACTTAGAAATGGCGGCCTGTTAAATATTGAAAAATAGGGTTCAAGAACTTCATTTTTCTTTCAACTCGGATGAGTTCTGGAGCTGAAATTTTTTACACTAATTGCCAAAAGCAGTACCTAGATGGAGATCACACTGACCACTCTGTAAACTATTACTGTGATTTTATTTAAAAAATCCAAAAATTACAAAATTTTGGTTGAAGAAAAAATTTATTAATTTTTGCAATTTAAATTAAAATAATATTCTACTCGCTCAAAATTGTTGCAAATTTACTGACAAACGTCAGGAGATGCCACTACATGGACTGTGTTACCGTTTGGAGAAACTTCATGAGGGAACGCGGTGCTGCAAGTTAGAAGTCACAGTTACCACAAAAAGTTCGCATTTTCAGTTTCTGGCGTTTCACATAGTTTTGTCGGTGTATTTGCAACAAATTCGAGCCATTAGAATATTATTTTAATTTAAATTGCAAAAATTAATAAATTTTTTCTTCAACCAAAATTTTGCAATTTTTGGATTTTTAAAATAAAATCACAGTAATAGTTTACAGAGTGGTCAGTGTGATCTCCATCTAGGTACTGCTTTTGGCAATTAGCGTAAAAAATTTCAGCTCCAGAACTCATCCGAGTTGAAAGAAAAATGAAGTTCTTGAACCCTATTTTTCAATATTTAACAGGCCGCCATTTCTAAGTAGATAGGCTCTGGAGTCCAAAACTCATTTGACCACTTACGTAGGCCTAGTACTACTTAATAACAGCCAAACAATCGAAATCAGAATAAAAAAATTTTGGGGTGTCAACCAACACAAATTGTTACTCAAACCATTATGTATTCAAAATTCTGTATAAAAAAGGTCTATACTTCATATTATATTATCTGTCTTGCGCTTCATGCGGATCAACTACTCAAAGGTAACGCAGGTGGTCGGACGCTGTTTCAGTTTTTACAATTTCATTTCTACTCAATAAAGAGATAACAGTTGTTGTTTCTGCAGAAAATACCCAACTTTGAAATTTCTTTGTTCTGAATCGAGTGGAATAATGTTACCTTCGCCGTCTCGTTTTTCCTCTTCGCTGTTTCTTTGTTATGATCTAGGTTGACACTTACATAAGCCAAACATGCCACTACAAGAAAGAAAGCTCAAATGGGCAGTAAGGGGAAGCCAAAACAATTAAGAATTCATTTTTTATTTTGCCTGTGCCATTGCTGTTTTACTTTTACACATGTCTATATTTTTTTACCTCCGTGCCTGACGGAGTGGCATATTATCTGTATATTAGTTTGTACATATTTACAGCAATCTAGGAGAGTAAAAAAGGCAGAGGGTTACTTCTATGCAAGATAACCTTTTACTGTTAGCAGACTAACAGCTAACAGCAGCATCCCTGATAACAATAAGTCATTTATGTGTCATAGTCACTTGAAACAGCACAAGATCGCTTTTTTGAAGAAAGAAGAAACGCCATACGGCAAGCGAAGACAGGGATTTTTGTCTCAGGTTTTAAGACAAAAAATCAGGAATTCATCTTATTTCGTTTCTACGAGATGATAGGTAGGCAGAAAACGGCTAGAAGGTAGGTACACGTATACGCAGATACGCGCATACCATTAATTTATTATTCGTAAAGTGCAAAAGTGCTAAAATTCTCATAAATTGAAAAATATAATCAACAACACAACACCATAAGCTCAGCATCTTCTTTAACATCAACACCAAGCCACCAAGGCATTCGGCATGATTTCGAGAGAAAAAACTGATTCACGACTTTTTTACTTCATGTCTGCTTATATGTACTTGATTAACCACTTTTCGTTTTTCCTAACGAGAATATGGACACGGATAACAGAAGACACACAACAGGAGAGGAGGATATTATTGTAATAATCGTAATCGTAAAAATGCCTTCGCCTCCCTTTTTTGTGCCGGATTCCGCATATTAAAAAAGAGGCAACTACATCATCAAAAATGATGATCATCATGATGATGATGAATCATAAAGGAACATAAAAATGTGATTTGCGACCGTGTAAAAACTAAATGAATGAATTCTTTTTTGCCACACAAGAAAATGAAATATTAGAAGACTGATCACTATACACTGACCAGAGAGTGACCTTCCATCACCAATCTCTGCAACCGCAGCCGCGGCGTTTCTTTGAAATTATTAATGCACTTTGTTAGTGTCCATGTCCCTCTAGAATATAATTCGCTCATCATGAAATCAATCACAAAAAGATAGTACTTTTGCTTTGAGTCATGTCGAGTATTAAAGTAAAATAGTGCAGCCATCAGCCAGGCACCAAATGACAAACCCAGCTCATTATCCTGCACTCATTCGTCATTCAGATAACTAGAGAAAGACAAAATGGCGCAAAGCGTTTTGTATAGGGAGACACACAGTGGTGAATCCTTTAGGAACTAACGGCAAAGTGACAATGCATTAATTAGTATCGTGTTATCAGCAGTATCCTTTTAGTACGCATAGATAACATGCTTTCAGAAAATGAGGATTTTATTTGCGAAGAAAACAAGGATGCTTAAAAGATTTATCAGGTGACAGAGCAAAGAAATAGCTGAAATAGAGAAATTAACCTTTTACATACTCAGCACTCATTCAATTCGCACACTTCACTTAAGTGACACTAGGCTTGGCAAAGCCGTTTTAAGAAGGAATATTTGGATTCGGAAGAAAAATCCAGAGAAGCATGCAAGTATCTATGCATCATTCTTCTGACAGAGACGAGCAATTTTTTACATGACAGAAAACATTGTTTTGTTGAAAATATTATGCGTACATGGTTTATGTTTATATACTCACAACAATGAATGAATGCAACTTGAAATACACGACAACATCAACATTTTTGAAAATGTATACATCAGTCAGCTACAACACAATCCACACCTTCGAGCACTTTAACATTGATGATCTTGACAGTGATTAGCTTGATTATAATTTTTGCAATTTACGTATCAAGAAAAATAAACACCATTTTCGTCAATGTTTTTTCTTATTAAATGAGTAAAAACTTATTTAAGTAAGGAAAGTATTATCTTTTTCTAGTAATTTCTCATTTCTCCGTATGGCCTTATTCAGCCTATTAAACAGAAGCTCGTTGAAATTAAATGCAATAAAATAAGACTTAATACGTTCTTGTTTAAACTGCAGCTTTGTATAAGGTACTGAATATTAGTTTTACGAGTAGTACACGTAAAAAAATGAAGAAAAAAACTAGTCAACAATCTCGGCAACAATGCAGTATACAACATAGTTTTCACCATTTCTCTCTTCTTCCCTTCCTCATAGGTCTGTGATTAAAATCACAAATCAAAAAAGGTGTGGGAATGAGTGCGAGCACATCAAACTTCAAGCATAACTCAAACTCTGTAGTTAACATTTTCGCATCAGACTGATGAACAGTTTCATAAGAAACTGGCTGATTTCGTGCATCTTGTCACTTAATGCAGCCGGGATCAGTGTAAAGTGTAAAATGCATACCTTTTGTATGTGAAATTTCATTCAAACATTCATTCATTCTAGCGTCGTCACCACCAAAATCTTGTCCTCGTCAATACTTGACGTAAGTTTTTTTCTTCTATGCAATCCATCCCTTTGGCCGGCTTTTCTTCATATGATGAAGAATAAAAATGGAAGAAACTCAGACACTCCTTTTGGCTTTCAACTACTTTCTTTGCAACGTTGTTTAGCAGTGAACGTGACAATGACTCAAGTGGATTGACTGCTGACGATCATTGATGCGGAGTTGAACTCATCTTGCTTGAAGAATCAGACATTTGCAGTCATAATAGGAATAAATCTCAATAAGAAAGAATGAGATAGACAGGCTGACTTCTTGTCGTGTCATGTGCAATTTACTGTGTTGCTCTATCAAAATCAGGCTACTGGCTATAATATTTCCTTCGCCTTGTTGACCATTTTCAGTAGATTTTGGCTACTGGATTATCACTTGTCACATTGCAGGACCAAGATCAAAACTACCAAATTGATCAACTTCTGCTTTGCTGCTGATGGCGTGTTGGAATGTGTAGACATATATTATTGAAAAACTTGAAACAGATTGCGATAAAAAATTTGTTTTCTGAACATAAAAAAGTAATAAAGGAGCCTATGATTGGATTGCATTGAGAACGATATCCGATATCACAACAAGAAGTAATTGAATCGAATAAAAATCAGGGTTACAAAAATAATAAGCTCAGTATCCGAGAAAAACTAGTTTAATTTTAGATGAAAATTCAAGAAACTGAATACATAGCATCTCAATCACATTAATAAAATTCAAAGCAGTCTAGATGGATTTTTGGCAAGAAATTTTGTAAGCCTCGAACTGTTAAAACATTTTCTTTACAGAGCACGTAAAATTTTATTATATTTGCATGTTAAAGAATTATTGCGAATTGATTGTAATAACCGTAATCAGTCCAGAAAATCTCATTTTTTCAACTTTTCCCAATAAATTTACTAATTTGCAAAAATGGTCATATCACAAGCCAGACGCAAACGCTAAACGCATTCATGTCTACCAGAGCTTTTGAAATGTGCAACTATGTAGATAACTATCAATTAAAATTATTATTTATACGAAATTTGCTGATTGTAAATTATTAGCCTTGTACTTGTACATGCCCCAACTAAAAATGAAACACACACAAAATATTTTCTTTCGATGCAATAATGTGTAGCTCGGTTTCCCACGACGAATATAAAAGCAATTTTTAGCAACAAGCAAGTTATGGCTTTTTCATTTTGTGTGCAAGTTTGGTAATAGTCCATCATAATCAATACAGGTCACGAGAAGGAGCTTAAAAACAAGATTAAGATCACATAAACGGGTGACCAGTAGTATCTATCTAATTCGCACAAAGATGCTGTCCATTTTAGCACCTTTATTTTACCAAAATAATTTGAAACGTCATACATAATAAAGTTTGAAGTTGTATAAAAGTTCTTGATAAACTGCATTTTTGTTCCTTAACCGAAAACGATAATGACCATGCCCTGATGTTCTGGTTTGATATTTTGGGTGCTTATCATTATCATGACATGATTCAAGAGGATTCTTGTGTAAGTGTTGCGTGCATTTTCTATAAGAATTTTCTTCGAACTGCCTTAAGTGAGCATACCTAATACCTATCTACATATTCATAATACCAGTCAAATTAAGGATAATTAGTGTCTACCTGTGCCTTCCTCGTTTTAACCAAGTAACTAGGCACAGTCAACAGTAGCAATCACAATCAACACTTAAATGCCAGGTTTGCATGGCATGGTCCATTATATTATCGGCTGCATTTGCTGCAAAAATACGCGTGGTGTTAATAACTGTAATGATGTTAAAACCAAATAGTAGAGTAATAATAGAGATCCACACTGATAGCTAATATTGCGCTACAGAATAAAATGCATGATTTTCATGAATATGCAAATTGCTACCTGGGAAAATCATGCAGATACCTTGTAATACCATGTATTTAGCCAAAGCATTTAATTTTAGAGGAGCTAAGCCGCAGAGATATTTTATGCAAAAATTGAAAATAGTACCAGGACCACTGCTGCATGAAAAGGCAACCTTGATCTTGGCCTTCTTGAGGAAATTGAAAAGGGATCAAAACGCACACAATTCCTACTAAATCTATACAACAAGATCGTCTAGACAAGCAGACACACATAGAAAAACAACAGATGCAAAATTGTAATTATTAATTTTATTTGTGTGCATGCATAAACGGCTTGGAAAAGTGAGAGAGAAAAGCCAGGATACTCTAAGACTCTGTGGTGGTCCATGACCTTCATAACAAAACACAAAAGTGAGCATAATAGAAAAGAAATAACTTTTGTTCGATTTTGTCTCAGCCAGCCAGCTCATGCTCAGTCATTATGTCATTCCTTAACAATTTTCTAATGAAGAATGGTCCGGTCAATGTGCAGCTCTTTGAAAGAGACACACAAAATGACACTTTTCATCATACTTTGCATGACAAATGATAAAAAAGTGACATGTGTGTGCGCAATGTGTCTTATGGATACAGCAGAAGTAGCAAAATTGTTTTGGGTACATTGGTACACACAAAAGATGTTGAATCTTATGAATGAAACCGAAAAGTCAAAACTGAGTTCTAAATCTTTTATTTTTACTACGCTTTTGTCTCTCTTTAGTTTGTCATCCGTGCATTTACTTATCACATCACATATGTTTTGTATGTCTTTGTGACGACATTTCCTGTCTGTTTGCAAGTATTATCTTCACAATAACTTGAATATACCTATTGCCTATACACGTGAAGGAGCAAAAACCATTTTTGTGTGTACTTTTCTGAAGTTCATCATACTTCATTCATAAACGATTTGCTTAGGCAGAGGAGTAAAAGATAAAGCCGCGTTTAACAAACAACAGAAGAGAAACAAAAGGAACAGCCAGCCATGAACCCACCAGCGCCATTGCTTTTGTTTTTTCATCAAACATTCTGCAAAGTTTACAATTCACAGTGCATCTTTTTGTCAAACTGTTGATCCGATCTGTTTGAAGTGTAAATATTTAATTGTTTAACACGCACCGGGCGCTGATTAAGATAAGAAAATAAACAAATCTAGTCGACTGACTTTTATGAGGTATTCAACAGTGCAGAGATTTGAAACATACCAAGCTTGACATGGTAAATGGTGTAAAATTACATGAGAATGTAATTTTCTCTAAGAAGTTTTTTAAAACACCAGTAGAATTTATGCAAAATAAAATCAACTAAATAGTTTGTTATAGATTCAGTCAATAAATTATAACCACACTTGCATTTGCTACTTTGCTAGATGCAACCCTTTTGCTTGACATCTGGCAAGGCCCAGTTTCTATGCACAGATTTTGTTGATGTATTTTGTATGGATGGATGCCAGATTTTTATGCAAATGTACTAAAGATGCAAAATCTTTTTTGATGCTTGAGAAATGTAACTCGTTATCATTACCATCATCGTTTATATTAAGGAAACAATGTTATTAGTCTGGCTTTAATAAACCTACAAAAACATAATAGTTCGCCCATTCATGAAACTTTCATTCTTGTTTTCATTCTCCTTTCTCTCCCTCTTGTTCTTCGTCGCTTTACATTAAATTATGTACATCATTAATATAATGTGCACATGTCAACGTTTTTCTGGTTCAATCTTCTACTCTCCTGCCTGTCATTCATAAAAAGGGATGAAATATAAAACAATAAAATTGTATAATATCTTATTGCTCTGTTGCTGCATTGTGGCTGCACTGCAGATTGCAGCAGCAACTATACCAATCATATTTTGTACTTGTATTCACAAGAGAAAAGGATCATCAAAATGATATCAAGTTATTAAAATGTCTCTCGTACATTTTATTTCGATGTGCAGAACGGCGAACCTCTTCTTGTCTGATATCTGAGATACACAACTGAGAATATAACAGAGACACAAAAATAATATAATTCAGGTTGTAATCACTTACCGTATTGCATTCAGATTACTTTTGTATTTACATTTTTGCATCCTCTAACAGAATCACGATTCCATTCATTCCATCCATAATATATTCTGTTTCGTTTGTGTTTATATTTTTTGGAAAACTTATGTTGTTTGATTCTATGATTGTCCTAATCTATACTAATAATTTGGTTTGTTACGAACGGAAAGCGTTTCTGGCAATATTCCTAAATTCACTAATTGCAAGATTACATTATCATGACCCAACTTTCTTTTAAAATTCAACAACTTAATTCATTTCTTCTGTCAATAATGTTTATTAAGCAGGATCTGCTTCGTATTTTAATCTTTCCCATAAATCACCAAAAATGTAATGCCTAATAACTTTTCCCTTTTTCTCCGTAGCATTTTCAGTGAAACAAGACTAAACCAAATACATTTTCCACAAGTTCCTCCATTTCTTAAAAGACAAACCACAAAAACGATACTACAACATCTAATCACGTTGCTGGATGTATGTGTTATGTACACAGAAAAAGTAAAGAACATGTACTTTTTACACTTTTTAACCCTCACACGGCTCAGTTTTTTTCACACAAGACAAGTCAAGTGTCCATTACGACTGCTTTGTGGCTTTTCCAGAAGAAGAGATGAAAAAATCAACAGCGTAAAAAGAGACATGTTCATAACAATATTATTATGCAAAGCGATATATACTAAATACGAGGGTTGAGTTATAGCCGCATTAACTATTTCTGGAGTGTTGTAGTGTGAGATTTAATTTCTAAACTGTATAATGTATCAGTGTACTGCAGCCAAGTACGATGCTCGTTTTTCCAGCAGAGCAAACACAATGTTTCCTTTTCACATAAAAAGTAGTAAATACATTCTTGCGATTACACCACCATATTAACTAATATATTTGCATACAAATTACTCAGACAAACTGCAGTCTTTATTTAAACACTGCGCTGTCCACACAACTTAATATACATGTATGATACAGCAAAAAAGAGCAGTAAGATTAATCTTTTTCATTCAAAAAATTTAAAAAAAGATGAACTTTTTATAATATTCCAGCAAGGTTTTATCGGCCTGCTGCTGTGCCCTCCGTCAATGCTAAATACTTGACTTGCATTGACACAAGTTCATACAAAACAACTAATAAAACTTATTACTAAAGACTCAATTGAATTGAAAAGAGAAAACACACATTCATTTTTTCAGCAACATCATCATCTAATCATTCAGTTTTTATAACATTGTATCAAGTTGCAACAGACCATACCAAAGTATGTACATTACACGTCTTTTTATGATGCATCACGATAAAACTAGTCATCATAATCAAGATGATCGTGCAGCACATCACACACCGACAAGCAATGCATGCATGCCTCCATCACCGCCACCACCAATGAATTCAATTCAATTATTATTATTCCACTTTCTTCGTCGATCATGGTGGCCTAGCCTCTTGTGCTTGTGCCTGTCTGTTAAAATGCACAAAAACGAATTTACCTCTTCAAGTTAACCGTGTTGATTTGAATATTCTCTTTTTTGCATAAAATTATCTTCTTGTGATTCCTCGTTCTTTTTACATATTGCCGTCTTTGTTTACGTTTGGCTTTCATTCTTGATCAATTTTATTATCTACTCATTGTGCATTTTACCGACACAAAAATGTCGTTTTGATACTTGGTTGTGGATTGCCAACCAGATATTTAAATGGTCAAAGTCATTTCCAACGAAAACATCGTCAACAACGGGCAGTCAATTACCTGTCGATATTTTTCGGGAAAGAAGCTACAGTAAAAAGTCATAAAGTACTGCAAGAAACCTGGCATTGTGTTCAAACACAATGCATTTGTATGTTTAATGACTTGTATGTACATTTTCAAAGACTGCAAAACAACATGCAATATTAACTGCAACATCATGTTCAAATCATCATCAAACAAGACTCATAATCGTCAATCGCCAATGTTTTTAGGCATTTTACACAAAAACTTTATTCATGCATGCATATTCTCCGCTCCCTTTCCCTGTAACGCGCTACGTGAATATCATTAAGATTAAATGCGTAGGTATCTATTCACTTGCAAATGTCTGAAGATACAAGAAAAGCATAAACTTTGTATCATTTTTGGTTTCATGCAGTTTATCGACAGGACAGAGACGTCTAGCCGATAAAAAGACTTCTCTCTCTTCTTTCTTCAGAGTACAATCACACCGATTGGTGATTGGTAATCTCACATCTTATTTAAATATTTTTTGCCCTTTCTACACACTTTTGCACAATGGTCCAGCAAAATGAATACCGGGGACCCAGACTAAGATAGACTAACGAACGTCGTAAGCCAAAGCCAACTTGCAAAAAAAACAGGAGCAGACATGCCGAAAAGTCTTAATGAGTGCCCAAACTCCCATTGAACCGTGCATGCATGCCTGAAGCAAAGAAAAAAATATTGGAATCCTTTGACTGTCGATCGAAGATGATCAGTACATGTAGCTAATATATATGTCATAAAATGATTGTCGATGAAGTAGGGGAAGGTATTTTGGCTTGAAGCGTTTTTCTAAAGAAATGGAAAAAGTAAAAGCAATGAGTGTTGTTGCTACACTCGCAACACTAAAACGCAAAAAGTGTGGACAGTAGGTCATAAATTTGACACTGAAGAGTGAGGATATTTTCTCCGTGTGGATATAAAGCGTGTGTTGCTACTTGACTGAGGAGGATCATAATACGCCGGCAACAAACTGACTAGGTTGCATGCAGAGAGAGGTCATTTAGGAGACTTTTTTACTCGTTCGACAATGTGGAACAGGTTCACAAGCGTAGTATGTTAAGCCGTAGTCTTAACATGGAAAGAAGAATATTGCATTTTGCTGCGTTGCAGATTTCAATATTGCTGTTTGCTGTTGGGAGTAATACAAAACCCAACAACACTTTATCTGTTGGACGTTTTCATTTTCTGATGTTTCCTACATCAAAACTGTGTTTAGAATAACTAAAGGAGGATAAAGGATTGCTTTATTGCCAGCTATTGCTTAAATATTATTGCAAATATCCCATTCATAATGGCAGGGTTGAGCAAATGGAATATGACAAGCTTTTATTACCCCAAAAGCTGAATACCACCCAAAATTGAATTGTTTCTGGGCATGTGCAATAAAAACGCATGGTGGTTAAAGTAAATCTGTGCGTAAATAATGTGAACTGTGAACCTTATCAGATATCTGCTGAAACAACAGCTTGTTAAATGCCAGAGAGTGTCTCGCCACAGGAGCTACGTAGTTGGTAGAAAATGCATATTTTTTACAACAGGAAAAATAGATGAAAGCTAGTTTAGAGAAGGAAAGATCCAGAAACGAGAGTTTTAAAAGGCTTTCTTCTGCCGAAGGAGCAAAAATGGTTCTATATGCTTCCGTGGCTATACGTAGTGTTTACAATATTGAATTTTGTATGGATTTTGACACCAAAATCACAGCAACCACCTCCTGTCGCTCGTCATAAATAATACAACTTTAAAAAGAAAATTGAGTACCGAGACGGAAAACACTTGTTACATGCTCCTTCCAATACGGAACCATAACAAGTTCTTCATTAAATGAACAGTCAAAATAAAGTGCACATTTAATATCATGGCACAATACAGATTTTAAACAAATCTAAATCTTTTCATGTGAAACCCCAATTGAAATTGTGTACACTACAACGATTTTCTTATATTCTGCAACCAATTTTAATTTTATTCGTACACTCATTCAGAATAGAAGTACATATCAATCTGCATATTTCATTAAGTTTGTGCATTTTCCTGTAGCAGAATAAACATCTTTCATAGTATTTTGCATTATGTCGTGCGAGGAAAAATCTTGGTTATATAAAAGTACGATTAAACTTAAAAGTGAAGCAAGTTGTGTGGAAATGTTACAGGATACGGTTTTCAATTTGACAAGGCAGAGTCAATATGATTCAACAGGTAGTTCGAGATCAGTATAATGTAGTGTAGTAATGATAGAATACCTGTTGCATACACTCTACACGTTAATTTTTTTACGTAAATTCAGATACTAGTAAGATAACAAAAGTTTCATCAGCTACATTACCGAGTGTAGGTATCGCGAGAAGAAATCAAGGGTATATATCAAAAATTATATTTTCTCTGAAGAAAATTCAGACTTTATTATGATGGGAGAGATGTACCTACTAATATAGCTTGTAACATGGTACATCACCTTTACCTGCACACCTTTTCTCATCACCATCGTCCAATTTTATTATCGTTTTACCCATAAAAATGCATACTACATACTTGTGACGATGATAACCCGACATTCATTGCCAAAGTAGGTTTTATCGTGGCAGTAAGCAACATTCCGTGTAACTTCTTATCGCAACCAAGTGAATTCTCTTCAAATTCTCAATCATCATCATTGTATTACGTACATTATTTACTCATTATCATTTTATTCATTTTCCGCTTTAACGTCAGCATTTTATTGCGCGTAGCACTAGTACTTAGGTATTTCTTGGTTCGTTTTGAAAAGACTGCCAAGAGGTAAGACCACAAAGCCCTGCGATTGATAACATGTGTGTAGATGTCTCAGATCAAGGAGAAAAGAAAATACGAAAATATTTAAGTACACAAGGGTGCAGCAGCAAATAATATATCATAAAAAAGTGATCGATTTTGTCAACTGGAAACATTTTATGTCGAGATGTCTTATATGACTACACTATTTCCCATTCCCATTTATCCATTCTTTTTTAATAGATGTTTTCGTTGTGGTAGGTATTCATGATTCAGAGCTCATACTGTTCAATTCCAGGTACGTGTTTGTAAGCATTGCATAAATGTGCAATACTCAAGTGGACGATATAATATACTATTTGAATATTCAGGCAAATAATATGAGTATTATTATACATGCAGTACAAATACATGATTTTTCTCAAATATTTCCAAAACGCAAAGCGACTTTCATTCATTCATTCAACATTTCTCACGGCAATGGATAAACTATGCAGTTAAAAGTGAAGCAACAGGTTGGATTTTTTTCACTGAGGGAGAAAAGGAAACGAGATTTTTCTAACTTGTTATTGATGTGCAATATTTACGTATTCTCGTCATTACTTGCTGCACATTACCATCTATACATCACCGACAGTCACATCATTTTACACTCGTCAAGACAAGCAACACAACATTACCAAGTTTAACAAAGAAATTCATTCACATAAATCGTTTCCTGCTTTCCGTTTGCTTACCTTTGCCATTCAGATACTCCGATGAACTGAACTTATGTCTTATGCAATAGCAACGTGATTACAATAAATATAACTCTTAAAAGTTTTATTAAATACTTAACCACAATCAACAATCGAGCTTGAATGTGCATAAAACCCATACTAAACACAGAAACACTTGCATGTTTTATTGCCGGCTGCAGCTTGGACTCAATAGCTGATAATAATAGCTTTTCCCAGTAGTAGGTATTATAATTAGTCAGAATAGACAATTCTACAACTAAATTCATTCATGAAAATACTACAACTGTATGCTTTTATTTTTTGAGTGAGTGTATTAAATGAATTGCTGAAAATCACTTTTGGCTATAGGAAAGGCGAGATGTATGCGTAAATATGAAAACCAAGTATTGTGTTTGTTTTGTGCAGTTAGTGGTAATGCAGGTGCAAACGAATACTTTGGCACAAAACTTACTAGAAGAAGCTGCTTAAATATATCTGTGAAATATTATTTATTATTATTAGCCATGCTTTATTACGCTATCTGAAAATCTTTCTGTCCGTGATGTATGTTCAAGAAGCATGAATTTCATGAATACTAGTTTTTTCTCATGGTACTACTTAAGCCAATAATGATGGAAAGCGTAAAAACGCTTACTTGTGTGTATTGCATATTTCATTCTTTATGTCATGAATCTGTACGGGGCAGAATGAGAAATATGAATCCCAGCAACACACATCGCCTTTCTTTCTACTATTCATCTCCAACTGTGTGTGGTACTCAGTTTTCTTTCTACAATTTTCCGTAACAGATTCACAATAAGCTCTCTGTAGTTTGCTTCTCACCGCAACAAACCTCATTTCAATGTAAATCTTCTCTTTTTGTAGTTTTTATACATTTCTGCTCAACAGTCCTGTTCCATGCTTCTTTGCTGATGTCGACAACACAACTGCTGCTGCATGGATGCAATAACAGCTGTAAAATACTCTTGCTAAAATCCGTGGAATGCTGCCAATCACGACTTGTGTATAATGATCATCATCATGAAAGGTATATCCAATGTTTCTTCTAAAATGTACCTAAATCATCGTTTATCCCACAACTGTTCCGAACACACAACCAAATGAAGCGAAACGCTTTTGTTTAAACAAGACAAGAAACATTAAAAGGATATTCGGCATAATATTATTAGCCTGATGTGTGTGCAAATGTGCAGATAATCATTACACATCACATTCACATCATCGTTGCATCTTTAGACGAGACTGTTCATCATCATCATCAAGTGTCTGTCGATCTATGCATACAATAACATTATGTAATTCGTCTCGCAGCTATTTTCGGTATATGATTAGACACACATGCAAACCTGTAATATGATCCAGCTCTATGTAATGCAATATCAAACAAAACCAAACCGACAGGACAAAATAAATGTCTGCAGCATCTTATAAACATATAAATGTCGATTCGCTTGCATATAATACACAAAATACTAATTCTGACAATGTGAAACTCAACAGGTAAATTTTGCGTCTGTGCATGCATACATACGACTTTCATTAAAACTGAATCGCAGTTACAGGCAATATTAAGAACAGAGGACACCTTGTGCATAAAAAGGTGAGTGAAGGTAAATCTGTTTTCTCTATCTTTGCTACTGCTGGTAGTCTTTGTTCGCCCTTTCTTGCGACACACACCGCATCTCTATTCTGGCATGCTAATGCAAATCGTGAAAGGATGAATCCTTTTTCAAGCCAATCAATAATGCATGCACCAGCTGCTCTTCATCTTTTGCTGCTGCTGGTGTTACAGTAATAATCATCATCCCCTGGAATACCTAATAGTGGCACATCATATCGCGTGTTAATTAGTATGAAAACCCTTCGAAAAGGAATTCCTTGTGGTGTGGCAACGTAAAGTTGTAAGACAGTGAAAGACTTGCTGGCTTGTTAAAATGCAAATGAGTAAAAATTTTGATGTGTTACCACCGCTGTTGGGTAATATTTGCTTATACAGTTGCTACACTGCAAGCAAAAGGCAAAAGAACTCATTAGACATAAACTCACTAAAAATGTTTGTAAATATGAAACTAACTAATTCTAAGGACGAATGAAATGAATGAAGCAAAACACAACGGTGAACAAAGTGGAAATGTAGAAGTAAGAGAAAGGAATTTAAGAGGAATGAATGAGATATTGGAATGAGAGTCTGCAATACGTGCAAATGAAATAAAAAGACTGCTTTATTTGACAAATGAACTGTATGCATTACTCCGTGAGTCAAAATTCTTTACTCGAAACATTTCTTAAGCATAGATCATAGCACAAGGTTAATAGCCGTGCTTTTTCTCAAGGAGCTAAGGAATTTTTGGAGGTGCTAAGTTTTTTACAACTTGGACAAGCATATTAGGAACTATATAATTATTTGGAAGATGATAAGGACAATGTGGACCAGCCACTCGGCTACCAAAAACTATGATGTAGAAACATTTGTAGTTAATATTACTAGTTTATTTATAATTTATGAAATGAAAGTTATACTTTCTGACAGTCGTCATTTTCAAATATAATTTAGAATAATTTGTTTATTATGACAGAAATATACCATTTTTACTAGTACAGACACTGTTGACTGCGCTGTTACTTTTGAAATTGCAATCAGACTAATCACGACACGGCAACGGCGTGTGTGTTTCTTTCTCTTTTCTTGTACCAAATAATTAGTAGCTGTACAATGAATACCATTGTGGGCATGTGGTAATTTGCCAAAATGCAAAACAGGCACGATTTTTCGTTCTTCGCAAAAGTCAATACCAATACCACATCAATATAACTTGTGAATCTCCCCATTTGCAAAATTAATTGTAATTTTTGCGAACTTGTTCATTGATTCTGATGAATGCAAGCATGTAATTCAAAGTCACTGCTGAATTGTCTGATAGGGTAACTTGCCGTGTGGTGACCGTGTCCCTTTCTTTTGTTTTTTTTCTTAGCTATTAGCATTTGACCAAACTTATACCTTAGGCTAGCACCCAAACTAAATAAAATCCCATCAAAACCTCACTCTGAATTAAGAAAGTGATACGCAAACTTGAATGTGGATTGACTGACAAGTTATGAGTTTTGTCATAATACCAAGAAGTATCTTCACCTCCTGTTGAGTTCATTTATGCCACTAGTCAGCTTGAAACTAAACCGATAAACGTTTTTTCGCAAATGTGGTGTGATTATATGCTAATTTTTAGTGATAAAAAAAGTGCACTCTATTTTGAAATTGCAGTGGCATCTTTACTTATTATCAAAAGCGGTTTTCGTCTTTATTACACAGACTTGCAAAAACGCTGCAAAAGCATTTTGTCTAGTAACTTGAACACTTCGTATTTGCAAATGTCTATTAATTATGCATTAAGTTCACGTATTCAGTATAATCGGTTCCTCCGGCTAGAAAATAAAATCTACCTTATCATGTCATACAACAGTAGCCAACGTTTACAAGTATGCAGGCCTTCATCGTGCAGGACTATAAAGAATGAATGGAATTTTGCACTTCATCTGTCTCTTCAACGTCTAGAGAGAAACATCTCTGATTATACAAAGCCAACAATTTCTATAAAATTATTGTTCGTAAATATACACGCAAATCGTGTGATAGTGATGATGCAAGTCATGCAACAATTATTGCTAATTTTAAATATTGTTCACAAACTGAAATCAAATAGCAATTTTACATTTACCAAATTTGTGCCGATAAATAACTGACCAGACAAGGAATACCAAGAAAAGAAACGTGAACGACACATGGACATACAAGCTAAACGAGTTGCAGTGGTATTTAACACGCCACTAAAAACCCATAAATTAAACTGCAAAGGATTCAAATCGTTTCAATACTTTTACCCATTCTATGAAATGCCCTTTTGAGTGTCATCGAACATTTTTCGCAAAGGAGCGCAAATACCTTATTGTTTTCAAAGTATGTTGTACAATTAATGGTTACACTGACATTCTAATCAACAGGGTAATCGACATTGGTCATTGGCAGTTGCCGGCACCATCACCAACGGCCGAATACTCTTGAATTCGCTTGAGTTGATCAGCATTTTGCATTTGTGAAAATTGTGTTTATGCATGTTGACTTTATAGGTACGCTCATGGCATCAATCAACCCAGTCAAGATTCCGGTAATACCTGATTAACACGCTGACCAGAGCATCCTGGCAAAATTTTACAAAGGAATTTCCCTGGCTGAAACGGACGGCTAGTCTAATAGTGGATTATTATCAAATTTTACATTATAAGCAACGTACACTTTAATGCATGCTATCGAAATGTACAGTTTATGGTCATGTTTATTAACGTGAATTGCCATTTCACTAGAATTCCTTTAAGCCATGTAAGCTGTTCTTTTACTGTTTCATACATCATCAGCATTAATACCGCACATCCAAGTTATACTTGCCCATTTAGACTTATAATTTACTTTAAACCATGAATACTTTTCTTAATGAAAATAGTTACAGTTCAACGAGCTTCAACATGTAAAAATCTTTTATGGGTCCAGTTTCAAAAAATGAAGGAGCATTCCTTTGCTTTTCAAGACACCTAAAAATCATTCATAAATAGAATTTTTATTTAGATCAGGTTACTGTGCATAAGCATTTAGGCCGGCCAGCCGGAGAAAAGCGATTAAAATAGGAAAATGCATTGTGATGACTGTAAATAAATAGTGTGAGGGGTAAAGTAATATATTCAAGTTGGATACGAATACGACACTTCCTCGTGACGGCCACTGGTGAACTGCTGTAATTATTTATTTTGTACCGGTATCATTATTCCCAGCTTTTGTACATACGTCCAAGCAGGTAAATGTGAATGAATATGCTTGAATGAATCAGTGAATGGGATATATTCTCCCGAAAATTTACCTACTTACTTGAATGGCGGTGTTGTTTACGAGGCTAAAGGCTTTTTAGCTTTAAAGCTGGTGCCACATTGACGATGAGGCTGTTATAAATAGGAAAAATAACAAGGTGAGCTGATAAAACGTAAAGTGGTATCAGAAAACAGGTAAACAGGATAAGAGCAGCAGTTTCTGATAAGTCTTTTTAATAATAATAATATTAGTAGCAACAAAAGGAACTGCCTGCCTGATAAGCTTAACAGATAAGCCAAAAGGGTGCAACAGTCATTCATGACGGGGAACTCCACAACAATAAAATGTTTGTTCTGTTTCTGAATTGTGTACTACAAGAGGCATGTGATTTGTGTGATGTGTGTTGATGTTGATGCGCTATCTATTTTCCGTACATATTTCACATTCATCTTTATATAAAGCCAGTGAACAAAAATCTTAAAACGGGCCAAATCGGACAGCATTATTCTTAGAGGATATTGGATCATTGACTTGACAAAGAACAAGTCGGGAATATATAAGGATCATCAAAAGCCATTGGAAATGCTATACCCCTTTTCTCAGCTTGTTAATGATCACAATGAGTATGGCTATTAGCGACTTTGGACGGGACTCAACAACAATAAAGCTGGGAAGTTGAACACTTCTTTTTTACAGGTTTTAATTTGACAAGTATCGGTAAAGTAAAGGTATAAACAGCAACAATGCTTTATTGTGGTATCCGATGCATTGTTACAGGGTAAGTAGGTACCAAAAGTGAGATTCAAGCAGCGGGAGAACAGGAGAAAGATCATTAAGTGTTCCCCTGCCTTTCTACTTATTATGGTAAAGGGTTCACACAGTTGAAATAATCAAGTCCATTCATTGGGCAAACGAGCAAAATTGTACCAAAAAGAAAGACTTTTTTTGAATAAAGTATATCTTTCGGAAGCTTTTGCTTTTTAGGACTTGTCCCGTCTTAGTGAAATGTATATACTGCGGCTTTTTTCCAAGGAAAAGTAAACAAAAAGGGCAAATATTACGTTTGATTTTGTAAGGCACAATATTAAAGCATAGAGGATTGCCGTGTATAGCATGAATTTAGTTATTTTTTAGAAAGAAGCAGAATGCCATATCATCACTTTGGTTTTGATGTAGTGTCATGATGATCTACTCGACAAGAAGAGAAAAATCGACACGTCATCTCTGCAATCAAACAATTTTAGATGAGCTAGATAGCAGAATAAAAATATGTGATGAAACTTTTATGAAGAAACGCAAATAAAGAAGGGTTACAACAGCTTAAAAACCTGCAGAAATAAAGGAGCATGCCGACATTCTCAGAAGTTTTCTTGACTTTTTCAGACCACTAAAACAGTATTGTAATATAATGTTGTATATACCCAGGATGAAATGAATTCCACCGCACAATAAGACGGAAAGCCACCGCGAATTAAGAGACAAAAATGTGCAATGACGATGAAGACAAAACGTGCTTATGCTTTATGCTACCTACAACAGTGGGGAAAATGATAGCTTTATGTTGCATTGAATATTTTCGTTTCGATGGCCAACATTGACTGACACAAAACTCAATTGAGAAAGCTGAACTGAATGTAAACTGTCTTTGTGACATTGGTAGGAAGAAACAATGATGACGGGAATGATATATGATGATAAGCACAGCATGCCATATATCTAGTCATGGGATGCTTCCTCTTGCTTACCTCCAAGTACTTTTTAACCGGAGCAACCACGTTTTCTACGTATAGAAGGATTGCCGGCAAACTACAGAGAAATCAAATGAATGCAGATCATGCCACCTACATACATATTTTTATTCATTATCAGAAACAAAAGCCAACCAAGAGGATTTCTTGGTTTTGCCAAAATACCGTGTGGTTTGGGAAAATGTTATTTGTACTGTTTGTTTTAAGAGGACATAAAAGGTAAAGGGTTTCAAAAGGATCGACTTTAAAACAACTGAAAGATGATGCCGCTTTTGAAATGAAATGCATTTTTTACGATTGTGTGCATTGTGCATCCTCAGCATACATACTTACTGAAGGAAGTGAAGAGAAAAACATTCAGCATTAGTTTATCAACAACTGTTTTGGGAATTTTTCCAATTGTTTCGAAAATTCCTGCGAGTAATTGAAGTTTTCAGTTGGTGTTGTCTAAACACACATGGAATTAAATCCCTTTTTGAAAACAATCCTTGTTGAAAAGACCTTTTATATGTTTATGACTTGGATTATGAGCTATTCAGGTAAGTAACAAAAGAAAACTCCTTTAAGGCAATTTTTAATCAAATTACCTTTTCAACCATAAAAGTTGCTTTTTGACTACTTTGTTTTTAAGAAATACATAGTAGCTGCTTTTCACTCATTTCCTTCAATCCTCTTTCTCATTTTTATTCCTAAAATATGTTAAAGCGCTAAGAGCCATTATTATTCTGGATGAAAAGTAACTGTGCATGGTTTGTCTGTGTAGTACAAACAGTAATTTCTCACAGAATCAAAGTAGTAAATGATGAAGGAATTTTCTTGCCTCTTTTCTTTTTTTACCGCTACCGCACTTTTAAATCTACTTTGTTTTTGATAATGTGTCCCCTCAGTACATTCCTCCGTTGTTGCGCCTGCATTACATCTCTCACGCTATGATTACCAGTACCAACTTAATCATGATGATCATCTCGTGTTCCTTTTTGTTTCATTCAGTATTTTGTGTTGCGGGAGTCTCATCATCTCTCTGGACCGGGGACGTAAAATACTTACTTAGCACGTAACACAATCATAAATGTCATGCCATGTTTGACGTGCATTGATCAATGAGCAACTAATGGTGTTGGTACGGTGCAATGAAGGGGCGAACAAGGGTAGCAAACGGCAGCTTCAGGGTTTGATTATAAACAATTTCTCTGATGGACCATTATGGAAAGAACGTTCTACATTTTACTCTAGCACAAATGCATGGCGTGTTGTAGTTGTGAGATAGTCAATCCAATCACCCAGTCATCATTTACTGCTTTGAACACTTTGATCAGTTTTCTAAATAAATACTTTAGCTATCCTCATCATCGTCATCTCTAATAATGCGCCGTTCAGGATCGTGGGAATGAACTGCCGGGGACATAGTACAACTTTTCTAACATAAAGATCTCAGCATACCAGCACATATCAAGCGGGAAAAGGGCACAATTCCGATCACGAAACAGCAAACACCTAGATGCAATATAAATGATTTTCTCCCTTGTTGTGGTAAGTGTTTCTGTTACTTACACAGAAAGAACAGCATTATGAATCTGACAAGTGTTATAGTGAACGGTACATGCCAAAAAGCAGCATCATAAAAATACTCAAAAGTACCGTGTCCATTTCATGTTACTATTTGTTTACAATTTACATTCGAACACACTAACCCTTGAAATTCCTGAGAATGTTTTCCCTGTCATATTTATGGCATTTGTATGCTGTAGGGCAGGCCAGTTTTTATCAAAATCATCATTACTCATTATATTTTAGTAGCTAGTGCTAATGTATATTGCGTCCCACTTTGAATGAATTATAGGGTTAAAGTTCAATGGACACTGCAAAAAAGTGTTCATCATCTCGTCATTCCATTTTCACTCACTGTCCCAAGATAGTCATAAAATAAGCGAAATTAAGTGCTTAAAGTTGGAGTCTGAACACCTAAGATAATCTTATGATTGATAATGATTACATTGCATTGTTAGCAATTCTACCGACTTATGTATACTTACTCCAGAAAGATTGTATCGTGATTCATGTACCGATAATTGGCAATAAAATATTTTCTATATTGCGTACGAAGAGCACGATTTTGCATTTCCTTCAAACATTAGTGCAATTTTGAAGAATTAAAGTGAATGAAGTTATTCTTTGCTGAACAAATTGTAAAATCATCTTTTACGTTCAGCAAAATTGAGCTTTTGATTCAATCCCGACTTAAGTGTTTATCCAAGCATCACGCTCCGTTCAAACAAAAACAAAATCATAGAAAACTTACATTTTATACTTTACATTACATGCTTTTGACATCCAAGTTTACAACAAAACAAAGAGTAAATATGTATGTGAGCGTTTAATTAATTGCTCCTCAATTGGCTAATGAAAAATAATCAAAATTGCGACGACAAGAAACGTTCATGAAAGATAGAAACTGAAGTTTTGGTTCAATCCATTCTCAGTTTCAGGAGTTGCGTCATGCTGACTTTCAAGTGGTGAAGGTGCTCAATGTACGTATCACTTGTAGACTTGTAAAATTCAACCTGAATGATAAACATCTGTAAAATAAATCAGCCAGAAAAATAGTTGAGCATTCAAATCTTCTTAAACAATGGCAGTGGCTCATTTAATGTTGATTCATTTACAGGGATGGGTGCGATTTTGCATCTGCTAAACTACTACCACCACCATTGCCAATTAATTCAGAATCAATTGATATGCCTTTACGGGTTGACCAGTAAAACTAATAAAAAGTTATATGAAAAATACAAAATGTATATACGCGCATTGTGTTATACCTGCATCTTTTCAGAGTTTCACACATGTTTTAGGTGTGAGAAATTTTGAATCTTCAACCGAACCAATGTAAATTGTTACTTGCATTCTAGTCATCACAAAAGATGTACAAGTGATTTATAGTTACTATCGCCTTACTAATTTGCATTTTAGTTCTGTAGCGGTTTGCGAAAAAGTCCCGGTGATCGTGCAACAATCTTAAAATCTTAAAGTTTCAATGATCAGACTACGCTATCCTCGGTCAACCAATTTTCCTGGCTTGTTTCACATGCCCCATTACACAAATCCAATTAACACCTTTCCAAAAACAACATAATGACTTTTTCATAAATCCACAAAGGAATTTTTATTGCTTTTATCCTCCCGCTGTTATTTGAATGAAACGCTGATATGTGAAAAGTCAAATAAAAGTGGCCGCCAAAATGTAATATAATTGAAGTCATTATTCCCTACTACAAATTTTCGGTATTTATAGTCTTATTCTCTACCATTTATACCAGGTTGTTTCGGTCATCAATCATCATCATTGCCATTATCAGTTTAGAACAACAAGGAATGTTGTGTTGATTTACCAGAGTCTGCAAGTTGGTCGTTTTGTTACATAAAACCTCTAATAAAATTGGTTCAGGTTTGAACAAATTGCGAATGAATGACATGTAGGCACCAGTTTTTTATTGCCATTTTTATGCAACAACAATGCATGCAATAAAGTATCCATGTATAATTCAGAGATTTTCATATGAAATGGAATTTGCTAGGAACCCACAATTGATCCCATCAACTGATTTCAAGCAGCAAAAAATTTAAAGTTCATAGGTTATCGGCATTAATACGCAGTAAATAGTTTTGCTACTAGTTTCTCTAAGAGAACAGCCTCCTGTTTCTTGGAATTCAAAAGTTATCATTATAAAATTATTTCAACTCAAACATAAATTACGCTGACACTTTAGTTAATATGGTTTACCTATGCACCAACTAATCCCTTCTTATGTGTATAGATAATGTATGAGTATTAATGTTAAGCCACTGTTACGATACACAATAAGACCATACCACGTCAAACAAGATCTCACACGAAGAAGATGATGCATGAAGATGGTGAAAATGATACAAACGGATATATAATACATTTACATTTTACATCCTTGTACTTTGTTCTAATACTATTTAAGTGCACAATAATGTAACTGTAAAACCTTTTTATGAGCATTACACCACACACGCACATAGCTCCAGCTATAGGATATTACTAGTAAAAAGACAAAAAAGTCTTGTATTGCTGTATGTAATTTATGTGTCATATTCTAGAATGAATATGACTATATGAATACGGAATTCTTGGAACGGAAAGTGCCTCCAAACCTTTGTACAAACAACCAGTTTAATACTATGCTGGCGACATTCAAAATAGCATTTTTGTCGCGTCGCCTTCTTTTCTTTCTTCTTGAGCGATTATGCATTCATCCACATTTGGAGCATAATTATTACCAATAACAAAATCAACATTACGCCTCTTTGCTTATTTTGCTTTCATCTGCCTGCAGTCTGCATATTTTACATCAATGTTGCACTTATCCTATTATTTCAATGTTGTAAAAGTGATTATAATTCATGATTTATTATTAATAATTCCACCAGTCTTTGACAACATAAATGTTTATGCCTTTTGGGTCAAGTACACACATTTCTTCCAAAAATATTGTTTTTTAACAATTCAGCATGGTTGATGACATAATTGGACAGAAATAGGACCAGCTTCAATAAAGCTTATCAAAGCATGGTGCGTGGTATTTCCTATAATCTATTAAATCACACTTGTTAAGTGCCAAACTCAGAACAGAATTTCCGCGAAACTTTCTTTGTCAGATATATTTTCTTCACTCCTATTACTGGTAAATACAAGACGTGATAAGTTCGAATTTCGACTCATTATGTGTTACTTTAAAGTGTCGCGAATCGGCTCATAATATTATTATTTTTACAAGAATCCCATATTTATTGACAATTTGTCTGTAAGTTCTTCAATAAAAATCTTTATAATTAGTGCAACTATCGCCATTTCGCATCATCACCCTCGGCATGCAAATAATTACACAGTGGCTCCAGCCAATGAGAAAATAAGCCAGAGTTTCATTGGTCACAAAATCTGCAAAACGCTTCATGCAAAGCTAATAATAACAAAACTAAAGCCAAAAACAAACAAATGGTTCGTTAGAAAGTTATAACTGTTGAAATGAGATCATCCATAATCCTGGGCATCATAATCAAGGAAATGATCACGAAATTCCACTTGAAAATTTGCATTGAATTCATTCTTGCTTTTAATGTATGATCCACTTCAGAATGGAATGCACTGGAGATAATTTTGAATGAGTGTCTCGGTAAAGCGGGGTTAGAAACGGAGCTGAACATAATGAGGATTTCGGCTCAAAACTTTCTAAAATCTAACCGGAATTATTATGGGGACGAACTCGATAAAATGAATTGGCATAATTTCATATCAAAACAAATAACGCGACAGCGTTTTCAAATAAACTTTCAACTACCAGGACCACCACTATACCAATAATGTGATGGCAAAAAATTCATGTTATTCTTATTTTCAAAAGATTTCCTTATTGCATCAAGGATTACCAAATGAAAAAATATTGAATATGTACCATTGTCCCTATGATGCCATATCTAAGTCAGACCAACAGAAAAACAGGACAAATCAATAAATTCTTCCTTAAAGCTTTAAATAATTTTCCGTTCCGTGTTATTATCAAATAAATATAGCTTGTTTTATGAAAATGCATTTTCCATTCATTTGCAAAAATGTTTGCCAATCTTATCATTAAACGGTCGATAAGTATTCGATCCCAAATATTCAATAACCTCTCAAACAAAAAAATACATTGGGCTAAGTGCTGAAACTGATAGTGTAGTGATAAACAAGAACAATAGATGTTTTTGATGTCCTGTTGTTTAATAAATGATGCGTGTGTCGTGTGTGTTTGTGCATCAACAAGTGTCATCTAACTCCATTTCAATCTTCATCAAAAATGATACCCATACCCATGGACTGTCAAAATGACCATTATATTAAGCCGTTGTAATGTTGTAAATTGCATTTTTCGTTGACTACAGCAAACAAAATACGTCATTTTGCAGGAGCCTCAATGTCGGCTGTCGGCACTTTTCATTTCACTCCACACTTTACGCTCCAGATTATTCTCAACATTAACTTTTCATATCATCATAAGCATTTTTGCTTAATAACAGTATTAACAAGTAACAACAAGTGATAAATCGCGAAAATATCAAACCCACTACTTTGCATTCTACATCCACATGTATTCGGCACTGTACAAACAAAACAAGCCACATATTATAGCGCATTTTCTGTGTTGTAACAAAAACTCAAACATTACCAAAATAATTATTACTTTTCTTAAGTTTTCCAAAACGTTTTATTGCACTTAAGCAAGCTTTCATTTTGCACACTATTTATTATGCGCATTTTATGCAGGCAGGTTACTTGGCATAACCTGTCCAACTATTTTTGCAAGTTTGCATTATCCCATCATTTACTGCGGTGCTTGTTACCAAAAGTCCTTGCATATATATTTTCTTTGTTTCACACGCTATGTATCCTTATTAATACTGCACATTTTCTTTTACGATTTGCAACAACATTGTGCAGCGTTAACTTTTAAATTAAGTAAGCTTTTAATATTTCAAGGTTCACGAGAAAGAGTGCAATGAGTATTTGTGTGCCGGGAAAATGATAAAAAGGTAATTACAGTCCATCACGAACCTCAAGATTACTTTTCGCGATATGCACACTTCCTTGCGTTTCCTCCTGTTTTTGCTCTTGAACTTTATGTGCTACGTATTATATCTTTGTGATGATACACCCAGTTTCACACATGCAAAACAACTAAGATTAGCTTTTTCATTATATGAATTTTCTGCAAAGTTACATTATAGTTACCTACTTGCGATATAGTAAAAGCATTTCACTACCAACTACTGTAACATTAAGTAAACTGTGTATAGTAAAAATCTTTGCTGCATTTTCTTAAGTCTTCAACGTTCATCTTAGATTATACCCCGAGGCAAATGCATTCTACTCTCGGAAATCAGAGAGGAAGTGACAGATCTATGTTTCATTTGCAACGCTTTTCACCAAAGACGGTAGTCTCACCGTGCAAGGATTCTGAATCCTCTTTTTTAGCGTTTTTAATTCTCAGAGACCGTATAGTTTGCGCTTCACTGAATGAAACTTTTACAGAGTCGTTGGTTTTTATACATTCGGGTTTAGATGCATTTATTATTATAGTGCATCTTCCCATGAAGGAGTACGTACCAACATGATCATGAGTTTTTAAAATGCAGAGGATTCTTTATCATTTATGCTCTTCAGAACATAGAACGATATTTGCATTTTTTAATTGAACATCCGTTTTCCATGTGATATGTACTATATGATGCCAATTCAAAGGATGTCAGTACTATTGGTTAGCATTATCTTCATTGAACATACGTTTTTGTATCATAATCATTTTATCATCTTTTGTATCTGAAGAGGTGTAGTTGCACTAGCTCAATAAATCTCGTACATAATTCTCTCATTTTACACATATTAGGGTTTATCTTAGAAGAAATGCCTATTCTTCCCTTCCTGCGTCAGAACTCATTATTTCAAATACACGATTTTTAAATTACTTATCATCGTCTGTGTATCATATATCAATACTCCATCTTTTAGCATCATTTTTGAAGAAATAAAGCTGAAGGCAATGTTGAAATATATGGAAGAATAAAATTTAGGAATGTTATCTGGCTATAATTCCGCATATCTTACATGTTATGTCTCCTGACGTGATTTATAATTTGGCCGTATTAGCTATCAGAAGTTGGAATAAGGGGAAACTAAAGCACAGGCTGAAGCACATAAAAATGTCCATCACCACTCAAGTTTCAAAATCTTCATCATGTCGATCTCCTCTCCACTTGGGGAACCAGCGATAGCGAATCTCTCATGTGTATCCAGATTTTTTACAGCAGATTGCTTCCTCCAAAAGGAACAGGCATTTGGCGTAGCGTTCCCCTTAGATATTTTTAAAGAGCAGAAAATTAAATACCTAAATTTATGGTCGTTCCTGGTCTCCTCTGGAATGGGCAGATGAGCAGTTTTCAGCTGGCGTTTAAATGTCCATTTTCATTTTATTACTGTTATCGTAATCGTCAGGAAAAAATCATAAAGTGCCTACTCGTTTTTCTTATACTTATTTTTTTGCTGAAAAAGAGCATGCATTGTCATTATTTCTCTGTCTACTCCAACTTTCCAGTTTTGCCTTTGTTTAGAAAATATATAGCTAATTATTTTTTAAATCATGCAAAAATCTGAACCTCCCCGCCAGCACACCTCGTCATCACAGAAAGTCTTACATACTCATCATGAACACAGTAATTAGAGTCATAAAACCAAACAGACTTGAATTGCATAAAAAAGTGCGTTGTCCTCTACAGATACCCTTGCAAGAGTTTATCAAAATACGTGAGTATAGGTAAGGTCTTTTGGTTTCATTATGTCATTGTCATTTGTCAAGGAATGTATAATACATAATATGCTCGTACTTAGGTCCTTACTAGTACGAGATAATACGTGACCATCCTCATTGGAACATGATTTTTTTGCAACACAATGCACAATATGAAATTTACAGAGCACAACTGCAAAAATTAAATGTTCTGCACTTAATGCAAAGTAAATGAGTAAAAACATGGTTTTAGTTCGTGTTCAATTTTCCACCAACGGTTTTAAATCAAAAGACTGCTATTAAAACATAAAAGCAGAGACAAAAATGTTATAATGTGCATTTTGCATGACATGTTTTGGTACGTGCTCACTGAAAATCATAACTTTTGAAAAGTCTCTGTCATCAGTGTTGCCATTTTTGCCATACGTCCTCATCTCACCGTACTGTCATCATCATTGTCCAACATTTTATTACTTTGAAAATATAACGAATCTAATAAAATAACGCATCCACTGCAACGACAAAACGTTCAGGCTACGAGCGCAAAATTAAAGCGATTCTTTTTTAAAAATCCCCATCATAATGACTGGATGCAGCGATAAACATTATGCGCACTGCGCACATAGGCATGACATATTATTTCTCCGTAACCAACAGCCAACTCCGTGCTTGTGATTATCTAGCGATTTTCCAGCAGACAATTCACAAACAGTTTATCCTGTTTTTTCTTCTACTTTAAAAAATAAAAAATGCACACTTTACAGAACCATCTTCTTGGATTTCTGCTTCTTTGCACACTTCACATCTGATTATGCATGCCATCATCACATTCATTATATCATGAAACTGATCATGATCACAGTGTGCAGAGTAGAGAAAACGAGAACTCACCCATTTTAAATCAAAATCAGCAGCTCTTTATACAGAAAATGAGAGTCTTTCCTCCCAAAAATGACTTTTAAAGTGCCTTTTAAATTTTACACTGAGAAAATCCACCTGTCCGTGAGACTGTGATGCTAATAATGCAATGTTACTCAACGTCTTTGGAATTTCCTTGCAATTGCACATTGCAGTGTGTGGGTAAAAATGATAATCTGTGTTTGTGTTTGCTCAGTTTACTCTCTCTCTCACTGTCCACCCTTCTTCAGTACTCTCCTTCGACACTCTCTGGAAACTTTATGGCTTTCAACAAAAAAGTAACAATGCCACAAAATAATGATACATCACTAAAATGTACGCACACATCCTCCAAAAATAATGTAATGCACACTGCAACATGTAAGTAAGCATAAAAATCTGTGCATAAACCATTTCATTTCATCTCTTTTGAAAAAAACATTCGATTCTTGTGAGAACCGACAAGGATAATATATGTTGCTGTTGTGATAATAATGATAAAACCACCAACATTTTTATCCAGCAGATATACTTCTCTACACAAACGTATTTCAAACAGTGTCTGTTATTATCCAGAGACCAATTTATGTGTGGTGATGAAAGTGTTAACACTATTTGCATTGCATGTCATTCTATGGAATAAATATTATAATGACTCTTCAATTTCATCTAAATGTAATAATGATTGGCAAGATACATGAAAGACTGCCTTTCATTTTCTAAAGCAGAAGAGAGAGAGAGAGAGAGAGAGAGCTAGAGCAAAGAAATGCCATTATGGTTATTTTACGCCTTTTTCTTGCCATTCAATGCAGTTGCCGCATGCATTGCATATGATGATGACTATGACATATCGGTTTGCCTTGGATTGAATGTTGCAGTGTATCAGTCAATAGCGTGTTGAACACCAAGCAGGCCAGCCACAGCACAGCCTTCACATTCGCATTCACTCGTACAACTGAACCGACTGCCTTGACTGTGAACTCTTTTTATTGCCGATGCAGACACATCACATCAGAAAGAGATAACAACAAGCAAATCCACAACTACATCAAGAATATACACACTAGAGAAAGACTGCGTATTAACTTTGCCAATCCATACATGTGTCGTGTGTGTATATCCGACATCTTCTCAATTCAATCATCTACATGGTTTTCATATTTCTCAGAGATATACTTTTTCTATACGAAAGGATAAATTGCAAGATATGTACAGAGCCACAGAGTGTATTTTTCATACATTGTATGATGCAACCGCATAATATACAACTTACATACAATGTCTTCCACAATCTTCTCATTCAGCCTATTTTACAGAGAACGAGTAAAATATTTAAAACCTTGACAAAAGTCATGATCACGATGAGCATTGCATTTTTGATCAGAGCCCCGTAACAAATAGCGTTATGCATCCATGCATTTTCTCTCTCTCTTTTCCTTCTTACATTAAAAGTGTATTTACTATACACAGAAAATGTATGGAAAAAATACTAATGATGTTTTAAGGTACTCAAATACACTTATAAGTATAGAGCCATGTTTCCTTGAATGATTTTTTAAAATGTTACCGAAACGTGATTCAAATTGGGACGATGGTCAAAATAAAAAAGAAAATTGCCGGCTACATGCAAGTTAGTGACGAGCGCGTTGGTCGGTACGCCGGCGAGAAGGTATGCACGTCCATCTAGTTAGCTGAAAGTTTAGTTAATATTTATTGCAATATGCATTTTTTCTATTTCGCCTTTCGCTCGTTTCGTTTTCAATAGTTGCAGGCAGCGTTTGGATAACACTGGCATGTTTTTTTGTTCTTTTATTAGTATATTTTACGACTGACACTGCACCATATTACTATGTGCCGTCTCTCATCATCCCACTCTCATTACTGAGTTACTTTTTTACAACAACAGTCTCCCTCCACTATTTATTCTACTTTTGACTTTTATTTCGAAATAGAGCTTCAAGATGCACTTTTTGCTTGGATGAGATCGAAAGCTGTTTTGCATCTTGCTCTACTAGTACTACCACTACTACTGCACTGTCCTTTTCTTGACTTTGACTTTCGTTTTTTCTTAATTTTGGCATGCATTATTGTTACCATATATGACAATAGACATGCATAAATGGATGCTGATGTGATCATCATGTGCCATGAGATGAGATCAATGTTGGTTATCATGAAATGGTTATTTCGTGGTTAAAAGTTATTACTTTAGAGAATGGGTTTGGGTACAAAAATGTGTGTGTGTTTTCAAGCTTGGTCTTTGTTAACTTTAGAATTTTGTTGGTAGAATGCGAATGGTTGTATTATGATGGAGAGATGTGTCGCATCACATAAATTAGAAATGACTGTATTGTTGTTGAGAATTTTTAAAAATGAGCCTGCCTGAAAATCTTAAATGAGCCTGAGACTGTATTCTGTATTACTAATGCTTTCAGTAACATGCACAAAGCTCTCTTTGGTACTATTACATAATTTTACAAGTAGCTTTAGCATTAGATTTTTTAGCAATAAGAGTACAAGTTTTTTATGACAATGATGGTGGCAACAGTACACCTTCTCCATTTCTTTGCTTAGTGTGTTCTCTCTGTAAATCCACACAGCCTCCCATTTCATACAAAGAAAAATCTATTTTCTATTGAAGTAATCCCGCTGCGAATGAAACCAGCAGCGCCAGATAACTTATACCTATATATTCCATCACAACAAAATATCTGGTTAGTTATGTTGCTAATCTTGGATAATGAATGGATGAGAATGAAAAAGAAAAATGATTTGATTTCAATATTACATCGAGAAAATTGTTGAAAAGATTGTGTTGAAAACTGCAACTGTTCAGGTCAGCCAGTAGTCAAAAGTAGTGAGAAATAGGAAAGTTGATGAAATGTGAGAAGAGACAAAAATGGAGTGTCTCAAGATAAACCAGGCAATATTGATGTTTTAATACGTGCAACGATAAGATCATGAGAAAGAGTCATATTGCTGGGAAGCATGAAAAATAAGCTGGGGCGTAATGCGGCAATTTGCCTATTTACATGAGTGCTTGCTAAGCGTAACTTTCATTTTTACTGGATGACTGGGGCATACTGGATACATTGCCCCGGATAGAGGTCAATCGGCATATATAATGCATATTGGGTACATAATATTCAAAGACAGTTTCAAATATGAATTAAGTTGTTGGCTCATCATATTTAGTTATATTGGGATACTTTTCAACTTGTTTCCTTTACATAATTAATGTTATAAACTGGGTTTGATACGACTGGACATGAAAGAATACAAAGTAAAGAGATCTTTGTGTCTATCTTAGCAAAATGTGGTGATCTACCTGTCATCGTAGTTTAAGTTGCGTTGCAGGAAACGAGTAGAAAGTGAAAACACAAGTGCATAGAACAAAATGCAATGTTAATATAAAATGTACAAGATGTAGCGAGTCAGAAAATTTCATTTAAAAAATGTTCATTAACAAAATGATAAAGTAAATACACTAACATTTTTATGAAAATCATAATCACTTTATGAATACAATTGTGCTTGTTTTTAGTGTTCTTCTTTATAGTCAATATCAAACAGAGGAAAAATGAATTTGTTAACGGATGAACGGTAAACATTAAAAATGAGCTCAGTAATAAATACATGCACCCATGCAAATTTCGAGATTTGTTTGTGTCAAAAATAATGAGACAAAATGCCAAACATTTTGTTGTCAAAAATCCATTTAAACACTCACTCATTATGTAAACAATGTATTTGTACATTTCTTTAAACTTTTTATTTAAACAATCACACTTTCTGTAAAAGTTAAAAAGTTGAGCAAAAATCTGAAAACATGATAATATTTTGATTCGTTTTCATTGAGTATCAGTTCGGGTCACTTTCAAACAGAATGCAAAGCTTGTGTACAACTTTATACCAAAGTACACACCAACCGGGTTGGTCGACGCATTGGTGGTGCTGTTTGAACAAAGACGCGTACGTCGAAAGTGTCACAAACAAACATAGTAAGAAAATATTAAGCATAGAAAAAGGGCAAATCAGTAAAAGAAACAGTAGCTACAATCATGATGAAAAAGTACACATATTCACCACAGAGAAAAAATATTTGTGCCTGGGTAATATGTGGCTTTACCTACCTTTATTGATTTGCAGGCTGTCAAATAATCTCTGGTTTAAATATAGAAGTTCTCCAGTCTCCAGATTGTGGGATGCGGGAGGTATTTGATGGTTTGTATCACAGATGGGAAGTTAACAGCAGTGCAGTAGTAGACCGGTGCGGGTAAACCAGGTTGTTGTAGCTTTCTCTTTCTTCAGTATTATTTTCGGCAGTGAAAATGGTTGTTTGATTGTATACCTACCTACCGGTATTTTGCAGTCTTTCAGGAACTTGAATAAAGTTTACTTCAGGTAACCTCTGGTCTTCTTCTCTCCACCTCAGAAGAAGCAGTAGTATAGAATTAATAGCAGTCTTCCTTTTCTACGGCGTATCCAAAAACGTTTCTGAATCAGAACGCTCCTTTCTGATGAAAAAGCCGGCTTATGGCTTTTTATCCTTGTTTTTCAGTCACTCAGAGAAAACAAACAGCATCACAAGATGCGCAGATGCAAATTCTCCGTTTCTTCCTTTATCAGTCAGTCAGTACGATTCTCAGCCCAGCTTGCTTTTCCTTGCATCTCTCCTGCAAGTTTAAATGGCAAATGACACATTAGCTTGTTGTGATAGAATTAAAGTGAAACGGAGAGCAGAGAAGAGAGTGAAAATGCAGCGAGCACATATAGACCCACACGGAGAGTCTTTTTAAATCCCCACAAGTTGCAAGTTACGAAGAATAATAGGCGATACGTGTGCATTGCACCATCCTTACACTTTTCTCCTGTGTGTGCAACTCGTCTGCTTAACAAAATCTACCTCATTATAAGACAAATGTGTGTGTACTATTATTAAACTACCAAATAATACAGCAACCTGTTGCTCTTCAATAATAAAACACACATACTCATACACCATAGCAAGTATATTGGCACTGGCAATCCCACGTAAAAGAAGATCCAACTTCTACTACAAAACCCTAAAATAAGCCTTTTTAATACGAACAAGCGCATCATATTATGCATTCATCATCATCATTCTCTTCATATGCCAAAAGTACAAACGTATGCTACGATTTTGTATGCAACTATACTCGGTAAAAATCTCAGTAAAGCGCTCCAATCCATGAGATTTCACACAAAGAACCATTTATTTCTCCTTGTAGTAGGAAAGACACAGTTACTACTTAAACTACAACTCTTTTATACAAACACATCAAGCAAAGCAGTGTGCTACAAAAGTTCAGGCTTGAGATCGCATTCAATTGAAATCATCCAAAATGTGTATGCACTCTACTATGAATACAATCATGGTCATGTAATGCACTAAAGTGCCATTTCGCTTCTGGCTTTATAGTATGGAAATACGATGATAATACCGATTTGTTCACCCCCAAGTCTACGACTACGACGACGACAACGAAGCAGACTGTTGTGTGTGCATGGGCTTACATTTTTTCACTTTTAACGTAATTTTTAAAGCCCACTGCTAGTTTCAAGTTCAAGATGATCAGCCTTTTAAACTTGAGCATGTTTTGCTTTAATATGCTTCTACTAGAAGTAGTAGTAGTAAGGTAGTAGAATTCCACTATGTGAGCCTCTTATTATTAGCAACTAACTTTACGTTTTACGTAAGCCGGTGCCAGAGATGTTGCAAAAACGTATAACCATAGTCGTTTTTTGTCTTCTTCAAGCACCGTGTGGCTCTTCGTGTACCTTTAAAAAGTGCATCATGCATACATATAGGCCATACCTTCATCAACAAGTAGTAGTATTCTTACTACACCTGTGTAGTAGTCAACATCACGGTTCTGAAGCAGATGAGGTGTACGAAAGGTAAAAAATTGTAGACACAATAATGCTGCCTGCCTCTCTTTGAATGAGTGGGTGAAGAATATGGCGGATTACCAATATTCCTATATTAACAAACCGCAAAAGTACAACAATTCTTGGGCTCCACGTCTTCCTATATAAGAGCCACCTTACCTGACACATTTTTCTCCTTTCTTGCGTACAAAGCGAATCATTGTCAGTAGAAAAATTGTAACTTAAAGTTATGTACGCAAGTACAGACACTCTTAAGTCGTTTTTTATTCCCAGTTGCTTCTCATGTAGAAAATCAGATTAGGTTTATTATGCGAATGAATGTATGTGCATGGAACAATCTGGTAAAAGCCTCTACCACAAGAGCACTAACAATAAGCTTCTTTTTCTTCTCTTCAAATGCTCACGGCAAGGTTTTTAGGTATATTTCTCAAAGCAAAAACAGAAAAAACCACGAGACGAAGCCCCTATTGTACATTACTTGTGCAGAAAATGGATGATACAAAATGGCGAAAAAACAGTGAGGCAATAGGCAATTCAACTCTTCCTATTTTTCATACATTTCAGGTAGAAACACAGAGAGAATTTGCGTAGTTATTTAAGCCGTGTGGTAGTATTTTTTTGCAAATTCTAATTGTGTGTGCGGCAGAGCCTAGACAGACAGTAGAATGGCAAGTTAGGTAAAACCATTAGAATATCATATTATTATCACAATCGCAAAACCCATCATGCAATTCTCGAGGTGGATATTTAACCGAGGAAGAACAGAATAGGATGCGTCTCCATGCATAATGCATCGTGAAAAGAAAACGAAAGATTGTTCACTGTTCACTCACAGGATGATGAGCAAGATTATATAAAATGCCGGCTTTTTACCAGACAACAGAGGAGTACATTTAAAAGCAAGGAGCACATACAAATGCAGTAGTACTCAAAGTATGTAGATTTGCTATCCAAGAAAATTGTAATCCCCGTACAATATCTACTGCATTGAATCAAAATATTGTACAGTTTGCCTTTGGTTTTGTTGGACTGGACAGCAGTAGTAATAAATGCTAAAGACCTCTAGGATACCTACTTTCGCCCTTGACTAAAATGATATACACACTGAAAACAGACTAGACAAGACGGAGAGTGCGACCATTTAAAGAGAAAAACTAAAGTATTATGATCAAGAGTTGGCAGCATAAACATGACAAAGATTCTAAGAAGCTTTCTTTCTCTTCTTTTTCCCTCGCCCTCCATTTTCCAAGTGGCATTGCCATCACAGGAATTTGTGAGAAAACTATAAGACGTGGGAGATGATGACGATAAATGAGGAAAGGACAGCAACGTTGTGACACATAGCTAATCGGGGAATCAGCATAATATCATTTAACGTTCAACGGTGATGACCGTCACAAAGTGTTAGAGGAAGAATATAATATAAATATGTAGAAATATATTGGTATGCAGTTCTTATGTCATGAGTTTATGATAAGATATAAAGATTTGAGCAATATAAGATGAGAAACTTAAAATTGCTCAGAATGTGTTGGTCAGTCGGTTTTCTTCAAGATTGCAAACTACATAGCAAGTAACAACTTTCCTCAAATTACATACACGACATAAAAATCAACTCTCTGTGAGCACGAAGACACCACGACACAAATAAATCACATTTTGCCGTCTCTATTTACTGGTCTAAGTGTAGTAGTACCTACATAGTAATGATACCTTTTGAAAAGATGTAAACTAAACGCCACATTAATAATAGCATAAAAGGCAACCGCTGCCTTGCTGGCGATATGTACGCTTTCAGTAGTAATATGAGTTATATCTAGAGATGTATAATTTTGAAGAGCTACAAGTTTACATTGCCGTCCAAGGCGGCTGGCCGCAAAAAAGGAAACAAGGAGGAGATGTAGGATGACAATTATTTCAAAATGCGGCAAAATGAGAAAACTTTTTTCCGACAGACAACACAACTTTAAATGTTGTTTCTTAATTTTCATGGGTTAAGCAGTTACATTTCATCACGACGAGGAAACATGAGCATAGAATTTCCGTTGATTAGTTTGAATTATGTTGTACATTAAATTGCTACAAACGAGAGAAAACATGAATAAATATTTTCATCAAAATTTTACTGCAGTTTCAACTATTACAAAAAACTAACGACTGATTATGATGATCAAGACCATTAATTTTCCGTAACGGTTCTCTCACTTGCCGAGATGGTGATAGCTTATTTAGACATGCATTAGACTTGAACGAGAAGCAACCGAAAAATCTGTGATCCCGAAAAGTGATAACGATTTGACGCATAAAGTTTTAGCTCAATAATATCCGTATCCGGAGCTGAGAAAGCAACATGCAAAGCTAAAACGCAACAGGCACCCTTTCCTCTCCCTTTCCTGTGAAGCAAGCCTTGAAAACTTCAAAGCTTTAAACTTTGGGTGAATGCCCGAAAAAAAGATTCGGTATAACAACAGGATGGTAAAATTGGTTGATCGTTGATCATCCGGCGTATAGTGGATAACGTGCAAACTTGTTTTGTGTTTTAGCCAGTACTTAAGTCATATCCTTATGGAGTCCGTTGCACGATTCAAAAGTGGCTGAATTTCTGGAATTATTCCAGTACACGGTTACATGAATCGTGCAACGAATTTAAAAGGCACATTTTATTGTAATAAAGTGCAACAGTTTATTCGTTTTCAAAACTATGCGATTCTATCTAACATCAGTTTCCTATTTACAATCATTCTTATCATAAGGGATTTAAATTGTAAACCCTGTGTTTTATTTTGAAAGAAACGCAGGTCAAGGCAAAGTACGATTCAAGAAAACACCGGTCCAGTCCAGGGCTGCTTACTATCAATATCGTTTAGCAGCTGGTTCTACAATTTTTGGCAACTCTTTGAGATACCACTACAGATAGTGTAAAAAATTTACCGGTACCGGTACTAGCTTCAAGGAAATTACGAAGGTGCATGTTTAACGGGAGCAAGGTGAGGGCAACGCATAAAAAATTCAATAAAAATGTAAAACACTCAAAACGTTTCATAGATAGTGAGTGAGTACTTCAGGTTTTCGTTCCGCCTTTCCTTCCTGCTTTACCTTCAACCTTGTTCATATCTTCATGCCTGTATGAGCTCCAAACACATGTCATGTCAGTCAGCCGCGGGGAACAAAAACTCCAAGCACGGTACAAGGGCTTTTCCTGATAAACTTTATTTGCTGGAGATCCTTTTCCCTCTGCTGACAGGCAACATATTACCGCACTACCTGACCTGATGACTTTTACGCAAGGCAGAAAACTGGGTTACCTGCCCATAAAAGCTCCTTTCCCTTTTCCTCTAAGACCATGCATATGTATTAGAATGAGCAATTTCTCATAAAAAATATGATAGCATATACCCAGTACACTAGTGAGTAACCGGTAATAGTATATAACAGTAATAAATGAAATGAAGCAGAAGAAATGACCACCTGGCACACTTTAAAAAATGCACATGCCTCTACACACACGGCTCAATGCAACAATGATCATTATAAATGGGCTCGGCAGTGCAGCGCAACTTGCAGCTATTCAACAATACAATAATATGCATACAGAGTAGCCGTGCAGCTTTTGCTTTCTTTTCAGTTTTCAGCGATGCAGTTATAACTTATCAGGTATATTATAAGGCTTTTTTACTACGCTGCTCGCTGGTCATTGAGAAAACCTATTTACCACTCCCGTTGTTATCATTATTATCAGCAGTGCTATGTGCATCACTGGTCTGTGGTATCATATCAGATACCAATTTTTTTGACAATCTGTCATTCGTATATGCATGGATAAAGTAGATAACTTTTACTGTTTTTGAACGATAAAGGAATGCAATGGCAAATATGAATGTCATCTCCTTCTCGTCAGCATCCTCCTCATCAGCAGAAACTCATAAACTTTTCCCCTTGCTCGTGACTGACTAATGACGACAGCAGGAATGTCACGGCATAACAAGCCGTAATACTGAACAAAAAGGCGTATAACATTTTTTGAAAAGACATCTGTGCAGGTATTTTTACTGTTTTGGAGGTTATTATTATATTACAATTAGAATACAATCAAAAAGTCAAAACTAGACGAAAAAAGCATAAAGGAAAGTACTTGCACAGCAAAAATTCAGTTCCATTGTCAACTTTATCCCCCGTTTGTTTCTCTCATCAGCATCCCTAAGCAAGAGTGAGATTATTTATCCTTCTGTCATTCATTTGATTATTCAGCACGGTCCAATCCCACACCACTGTAAATTACTGTCGATTTTATTATAGGGGTATTATTGGCTTTGCACCATATAGTTTGTACCTGCCAATGTCCTACCCTGCATACCTGTACGCACCTTGTCTTTTAATGATCATTTGTTTGCTTTGTACATTAATATATTCAAAACTTTCTGTTTGATAGGGGAAGGTAGAAAGTGCGTATTGCATTGGGATATAGTTGAATGAATCCCCAGCACATGTTCGGATCGCTGGCTGGTGAACTAGTACGCAGTTCACAGAGTGGTTTGTCATCTAATTAGTTTATTGGAACCAGTGTGTGAATTAACGAACTGCCAAATGTCTGCCTTTAGTAATTGCTCGCCTGTTCTTCTAATAATTCTAACAATTTGGCTCGTTATTTAATCCAAAGCAGTAGTGGTATTCTTGCTGCTTTAACATGGTAGAACTGCGAAACACCGGTTCGATTGGTTGCGCTCTTTGTTTCTGCTTGTTTATTAGGTAGGCATGAGCAATAAAAAACAAATTTTACGGAGAAAATCACTTTGTGATAATAAGGGCAAGAAAGAATCATAATATCTATTTGCATATTAGAAGTGGACGTTTGTTCTTGTGTGTATTGCGTCGAAACAATTAAAACTGATAATTAGAGAGGGAACACACACAGAGATTTGCATATTAATTAAATTAGCAGGCAACAGCAGAACATGAAATGAATAAAAAACACATGCAATCATTTTGGCTACAAGAAAAAAAAGCCACACACAGGCATAACACATAGTGACAACTGGCAGTTAAAATTGTGCTTGAAAATTCAATTAGGAATTAAATAAAACCTACAATACGATTGATTCTTCTTGATTTAAATCCTGATTGGGTATCTTTTAATTGTCAGCCTAATTTTTAGAATAACGCTTTATATTCCAAACTGTTTCACTTCTGTTTTCAAATTAAGGATTTTTAATAAATTCTCTTCTGTAAGAGGAACTTGACTCATCTATCTTGGACCAGTGTAAGTACTTCACAGCAGCCTTGTTAGTTGACTTTTTTCTACTTCCTTACTCATCCGACTTGTTTTTAAACCACAATAGCAACTTTAATCAGTTTAAGCCTTTTACCAATCATACGATTATGTACTTTACGTATTGCCTAATAATAACGTAATTGCTGCAAGCATTTCCCTTCTCATCATAAAGTATAGCCCATTACATATGAATATAAATAGGTACCGCAACGAAATAAACGGAGGTGTACAGAAAACAATAACAATATCCCGTTCTATTCACTTCAAAATGCCACAACAGGATGACAGATGTTCTTCCTATTTTTTACAATTCTTCCTGCCTTCAAATCCTCAAGTTTCTCATGAACTTCAAATGTTGCAGTTCTTTAGCTCCCGGCTTTATTCAAGTGATAACTCCATCTATGCTCTATTCCCTAAAGCAATGTTCTTGGAAAAAATTAATATTTTTTCCTTTTATCTCTAAATAATTCCTTATTTCTGTCCATCTTTCAAAAAAATGTACACACGCTACTCAATTTTCTTCAAAATCTGTACTTTTGAAAACATAAAAATACCAATTTCAAAACAAGACATTATGAACACACAGAGCTTCAACCAAACAAAAACAAGACCACCACAAATTCAAGAGGGATTATGCCTCCACCCTCACCAAAGATTCATTTTTTCATAAGAAAAAAATCTCATTCATTCTTAGTTTTCCACATATTGCTTTTCATACCCAAAATAAATAAAATAAACATACCAGTGCAATAACACTTCTTAAACTGTAACAAGACAGTCATAATACTCGTGGAAGGAACATGAACACATTGTAAAAATAAGTGGGACAGCATAAGTGACTCAAACTTGTCAACAGGGAAATTCCTGGTAAATATGCCGCATTTCCGGTATCACCTTTGTTGAACAAGAGAACACAAACAGTAAACTTGTGTCCTTTGGAAGAGCCACCAAGCAAGCAAAGCCAGAAAATGAATTGCTCTAGCACATTTTCAGACAAGTGTGGTATGGTGCCTACATAAAATTTAAGCAGCAAAATAATGAATGAACCCGCGAGACGCAATGAATGAAAGACAGAAAAACGAAACAAAGTGAATCAATGAAATGGTATATTCCAAGTGAAAATTGACCGACGACTGAAATGGCGTTACTGCACACTGCACAAAATGAGCACAAGCCTCAGTAAAAGAATATTGTACCAGATCAGACAAAACAGGCTTGAGGACCAAGTTGGTATTTGTGATATATGCTTATTCTCTCGTTCTTGAGCGTGAAAGGATAAAAATGGCATGGTGTCGATGGTCTTTTTATGAATGAATGGACCCGGTGACAAAAATACATGTATGGCCAAGACATATTATTCATGATGCTGTCTCTGTTGTAGATAAATTGTTGCATATATATCAAACTACACAAAGCTAGACTGACTGCTTAACGACTAGACTTGAGCAAACTTTTCGCTTTTAGTTTCAGCTTCTTCAGAGCTCAACGTACTTGTTGATGATGATAATGATAATGTCCTTACTCCCCACTATTCGTATTAACTGTTATAAAGGACAAGCACACCCTGAATCTTGGAAAGAATATAATAAGATTTTGTATTGCTTAAAGTACATCATTACTTCCTCTTGCCAACAAGTCTTAAGATGATGTTACTTACATAACTGCCTAGTATAGGTTAGTATACCTATTTGTCCCATTTTTCTTGTTATGATAATAAAATGGTCGCCGGCCCAATATGTAATCATAATGGAAAGGGAGGAAAATAAAACCTTTTCTTGTTCTGGAGCAACTTTTTTATGTCGCCGTTTGTGTGTGGGAAACGAAAAAACATTTACCAACATTGTTATAACTGCTCTCCGAGTTTTTCTTGGGAAACGCACGACACGCCAATAACATCGTCATCATCATCAAAAAACGCTTGAGACAGAGATTACACACATGAATCCTTATACTCATCAAGACATCTATCCAGATTTATGAATGACTCGACTGGAATTATCTTGTTCTTGTAACCTTTTCTATTTACCGGGCCGATTTCCGGTCAGCAACACAGCAATGAAGAATATAAGGTTTTCATGAACTTACATGTACCATGTATCATCTCCTGCAACAATGCAGAGAGTCCAAAGGTCTTCGTTTAGAATCTTCATTCAATTTTAACAACACAATGTTTTGTTACCATCCTCGATTTAGTGTTTGAGAATGCGTTTCAGTGAATGAAGCAGGCAAAGAAATTGTAGAAGCCTCCTCCAACTAACAAGTAGTTCAAAAAATGTGTATCATCGTCATCATTTCTGTGGAAGGCCTTTTCTCATCTCAAGAAGCCCATTCCCTTCGTTCTTTTTGCTTCATTTCTTCTTTATGCATTTCTGATGAGTGGAGTAGTAGTACCTACTACTTTCTCACCCTTCACTAGTTCCTCTCTTTGTTCTTTCGGCAGGGAACAAGCGTGTTATTTACTACCACCAAAACGAGTCATGTTAAAACAACAGATTGTTTTGCCTCCAATCAAGTTACATCCTCCGTTTTTATGAATGATTTTTATTTTTCGTTCTCATCATCAGAACAATGTAATAAATTTATTTATTTCTTCTACAAAAAAACTAAGAATGAACGCTTCATTTCAAACAAGTTTAAGGGTAGAGGGCGAGTACCAGAAACAAGTGGTTGGCCTTCAATATTTTTTCTGCATTCAAACGGTTCGTTTCCGGTGGTGGCGTTACTGAATTAAATAAAGTTCTCCTGTAACGTGTCATGATATGAATTTTGACTAATTCTACCATTATGACTACAAACAAAAGCTAAGAGACTGTTTGATAACTTGAATTATAGAAGCAGATTAGTGTGCAAAATCATGTCTTGATGACAGGATGTTTTCTATCTGCATTTTTAAGGTCTTCCCGTCCCGGTACACCTTACCATATTTTTGCAAATGTGATATGGCAGAATCTTGTCATATGCTTTTATATGCAGACCTGCTTGGAAACTACAACCAGAAGGAAACACAGAAAACCTTCAACACAACTACGTTTTGGCATTTTTAGAACAAAGAGCTTCCTTTCCCACCTAAACTAATTCTCTCACATGTCACACATTTTTTTCATTTTTTAAAAATTCAAGATCAACAATGCAACAATACCTAATAATAATACAGTAAAATGCCAAGCATTCCGAACCCTTTTTCATTTCTCATTCATTCCAGTAATACATCCTTCCATACACCTGCAACAAAACATGGCCAATTACAAGATTTTCACATGATTGGACCCTCTCTCTTCTCTCTCATTTTTTATTCATTCCCAGGAGTCATATCCACAATCCACGTTTCCTATTTTTTATAACATTGTAGTCTAGAGAGAAGTCAACAAAAGTCCTCTCTGCTTCTCATCATCAAACCTTAAACAACATCCAAGACATCATTTTTTACTCCTTTTCCTTTTTCAAACAGAGAATTATAAATTGAAGAATGACCGAGTACCGGTCTCCGTCTCCCATATGCTACTTCCTGTCCTCCCGCAGCTTAACTTTCATTCTTAACTTGGTTGACTTACTAACATTGAATAGCTTAAGTAGATCGTGTGTAATCAACAATGAAATGTGTTTCATATGCCATTCCAGCTTATACATTTTCAATTGCATATAAAAACGAAAGTGCCTCTGATTACCGAGGACGGATGTGTTTTTCTCATTTTTGACCTTTACACCGTTTTTCTGCTCTTGAAACTTTATTGCGCACATGAAATGCTTGGAAAACATGACATTCTTATTAATATCAAAAGTAAAAACCTATAAAAGATAACATCGTTACAAAGAGTACATTTTAAGCTACCATTCGACTGATTTCCCACAAGAAAACACCATCAGAATAATATTTTTCATCATTTTTATAAACACTCATGGACGATGTTGCCAAAAATGCGTTGTTTTTCTTTGTTGTTTGCATTGGTAAACTAGAAGCGCTCCTTTTTACAAAAAAGAAAGTCTTAGTTCTTAACCTTGTGTGCTAACAAGTTTCAGCTTTATTTCAAGGTGAAAAGACAGAAAAGTCAAAAGCGCAAAATCAAGTAACTGAGCATTCCGTCGTCTCTATTCATGGTGGCCCCGACATACCATGCTGCAAACAAAATGCTGTGAAAATGAAACAGGATTTGCAAAAAATCATCTACCTGAGATGATTTTGGCAACATCAACCCACAAATGTATTTTTTCGTTGTAGATATACTGAACAATCCGCCATATTACTTTTTTGGAAATGCTCCCAAGTCTATACACAAACTTGGCATTGTTGCCTATACACCATTCTTGCAAAAAACTCACCAACGAAATGGATTGGATTAGATCTTGGTGACTGATACAAAGCCAGAAGCATAACAATACGCTGCGTGTGAAAAAAGGAAAATCGTTTAACTATGAACTATTCTCCTCCTCCATCTCATTACTTTAAAACAGTTCTCATTAAAACTCGGCGTAGTTTGCCAACTTGGGACACAGTTGCCATAATATATAAAGTTCACGAGATAGCGCCATTGATCATAATATATATTTCATCATCAAACAAGATCAAAATATGTAATACCTAAATGCATACTAATGATCTTTCAGTCTAAATAAACAGCTAGAGTTTGGAATGACGATGTTATGATCTGAGCGCCAATTTCTCCAGCAAAGAACAAAAAGAGAACTTTTGTAGGTCACTGATGGAGCGAATGGGCTTCTGGAATGAGCTAAAATATTTTTCTTCCTCCTCACTCACCCTTTACTGCGTGGACAAACCCCACTCTCATATATCTGTTGCATTGCACTATCCAATTTTCTACCATTCAATATTAACCACTAAACTAAGTGACGAATGCATCATACTTACTGTGTGATCATAATACAACTAACTACAAAACTACACTCTCAAAATGCGTTTGAGTGGTGTAGTTACGATGCACATTTCTTATTTATTAAATGTTATGCGAACATATCTGCATCTACTCATATAATATCATACTAGCAAGCCAATAAATACCAGCCACAAACATCTCGTCTGTAAATCTGAACCTCTCTACAACAAAACGCGCATACCTCCACAAAAACTGCCGCTCAAGTAGACAAAGAAAAATATTTTTCTCTTTTCCAACCATTACACTGCATTCATTTCAAAAGACGCATAAGCTTCATCATGTCGAAACTGAAAGGCTTAAGCTTTACCTAAATAAAAAAGTAACCTAATCTCGTCATCATCAAACTACACTTCTCACAAGAATATTCAGTGGATACTACTAACATTGCCCTGTTGTGTGCATTGTGCATACCAGCACAAAAATACCAATTCAAACCAACACTCAATTTCCAGCAAAATACGTAATATAATCTTGAAGCAAGTTAGCTGGAGAAGGGAAGAAAAACAGGTAAAGTAGTACAATAAACCAACAATTCAATTTCATTGAATGAAAAGCAGAAAGAGAGACTGTTCTTTTTTACAAGATTCCATGCTGGGGTAAGTAAGGTGTGCAGCAAAAACAGAATTCTCGTCACCGTACGTAACTTGCAGGTAGAGGTAGTGATGTTTAGTAGTAAAAAAGTGCATTGCGAGTAAGAAAAGAGAGGATAATGATGATTGTATATGTTAAGTATAGTAATGAGATTGATGCATACACTTATCTTTTACTACTGCTTGTTAAAATGTGCATGTGCACAGCATAGTATATCCAAAAGGGTTAAATCTTGTGAGCCACTGGTTATTATTGTGATATCCATTTTTTACAAAAAATAAAATAAAAGAACGAGAGTGTGGAGGGGATGCGTGAGTTAGCGAGAGGTAGAAACAAGACTGACAAAAGTGTAGATACATGGCAGCAGTTATAGGGGAAACAGAATTGACAGAATAGCCTGAGCTGGCTTTGTTGTTAAAACAGCAACACAAGCAGCACCATTAACATTAACACAAGTTAAGATACAAGTTGACAGAAGGAGAGATGAGAGATGCATGGAGAGAGTGCTCAGTGCTCCTAATACTAATACAAGATTGTTGGTATATAGTAAACGTGTATAGCGTAATGTAAGTGTAAGAAATTCAACTGGTTGGTGGTACACACGCGTGTGAGGAGATACTTTTTAGTAATGATAAAGCATTACAAGAAGAATTGTGACTCTGACAATCCGGTTTAAGAGTATCCTTCAAATGCTTGGGAACGAATGTATGAAAATGTATGAACTTTACCTAACTCAACGAGATCATGATGAGGACTGGTGTTGCAATGCTAAGTGCCAAAAATGATGATGATGATCAGATTTTCGCGAAAGTTCGTTTTTTTGCAATTTTTTCTCAAACTTTGGTTTCCACCGGGGGATGAGAAAGGCAAAAATGCAACTTTTTGACATGGACTTGTTCATAAGGATCTAAGCTATCGGATGACACTTCAAATATGTACTTTTTTGATCTGCAACATGTGCAAAAATGGGAATTTCGGAAAAAGCTGGAAATTTTAGGTTTCAAATTGGAAATTTTGAAAATTATTGAAAAAAGGTAAAATCGTACACGGTGGATGAGGGGAATTGATTTTGAATGTATAGTATTTAGACACACTACATGGGAAATACGAAGGTTGAAATTGATAAATTTCTGAAAATTTCAATTTTAAATATTTCTGGGTTCAAAATTTCAAAAATCATAATTATCAACGTGGTTAGATCAGTCGTAATTCCTTTTACAAGATGAGCTTTTAAAATTTCTTTTTTTCTTTTGAATTTTTGAAAAAATCCGAAAATAAGATTTTCATGGCCGCCATATTGGCAAAATGTTGAAAACAGAGTTTCGTTACGAAAAATTGACAAATAGTTTGCGTTCAAAATCGCAATGGCTTAAGGTTTGCCCTAAGAACATAGACAAAATAAGATTATGTTTGAAAATGTCAAAGTTCATCCGATTCCTGGTGTCATTCTAATGGGTCAAAACTCAAGCCGCCATGTTAGATTGCCACACAAGTAAATTCCTTATTGGTCATAATTCGTACATGCAAATAATCCGTGGCAATTTACATACAAATCTGTTTACATGTCTAAATACTGATTTCTATATCTTTTTACAATCTCAGTTCAATTTTGCAATAACTTATTAGTGTGTTCTTAAAATATTCAACAATATTTGCATTTGCAGAACATGTATAATCCATGTATAGATAACTTTTATCAATCTTGTTGCACTGCACTTGACATTCTGTTCCCAAAACACGAAAAACTTTGAGTTATTTATTATATCCAACAATGTTTTATCGTTAACAAACCCTTTCCTGCTTAAATAGTTTCTGACTTTTCGTTTTGTTCCCACTACCTAAAATCTCATTCATTGAAAAAACTGGAATTTTCCATCCATTGATCCCCGTAATTTCAAAAAACTGCTTCTTTACTAAGATTACCTCATACACATCTTGTAACGTAAAGATATAAGTCAACATGCAATATTACTTATGCGTTTTCCAAAACCTTCATTAAAGTTTTCTCCGCAGTAGTAGCCCCTTAGCAATTTGCCTGGAAGCTATATGTCTGCTTGAATTATATGACTTGTATACATCACTCCAAGTTTCTTTAAAAATAGAGCCACTGAAAAATTCCATTCCATTTTTTGTGCTCACATGATGCATATTCAAAAACATTACGTGGTTCCGTGAAAACAGGACATTCAATTCTATTTCCCTACTACCCCATTTCAAAAGTGTACACAAGCACACACGCATTTCATTCTTTCTCACACACAGAGCAGCATCTTCATCGTCCCTTCATTTTTGTAATCTCATCTTCCCTTTCTCTCCAGAGACTTCTTGATCACCTTATCAGCATCCTAATAAGTACATACCAACAAGTTTCACCACCGGTGTCTATCTGTGGCTGTGTTATCATCATCATTGAGAAAAGGGTCGAAGATGAATGCACAAGATATTGGTAAAGATGAGCTACAGGAAAAATGAAATGCATAAAATACGCTTGTTCTCCTTGTAAATATTTCCGTATATGCTACGTTTCAAACCATGCAAACGTCTTGTGGGACAAAGAGTGTGCATGGAAAGAGAAGAAATTTAAGAAATGAGCGGGCCCACAGGTCAAATTACACACATCATCATTTTCAGTAATCTTCTCCAGTCTAGATTTCCTAAGAAAACAGAATAAAAGCTGCATCAAAGATTGTGTGAAGAATAGGGAGAAATGAAGCAGATCTATCCAGTGGCCAACATCCTTCAAAAGGCTCAGCTGCCACATGGACAAAGAAATATGATAATCATGTAGCAACACAATACGATGACAAAAAGCTGAAAAGTGTCTGTTTGTTTAATTGGTGGACCATGACCATACACCCATTGAATATAATGTAATGTGTCATCATGTATGTACCGATATACTCATAATGATCATAAGAGTTCTTGAATGAACCAAACTTCACACTACAAAAAACAATATCACCCCTAGTTGAATGGTTGCAATTGAATTGGACACCGTTATGTGACCTTTGTTTTAATTGAGCATTAGCAACTTTAGCTTTGAATGATAGCTAATATCCAAATGCCCAAAGTCATTGAGCACAAAGTTAGGTATTACAAGTTAGTGAAAGATCAAAGGAAAATTATCCATCATTAAATGAATTCCCTGAAATCACATAATAATCCGGCAATTATCAAATAGTCATGTGGTTTTCTTATATTTTCCAGGGCTTAGCTGTGTGTGTGGTATATCCGGCAAAACAACATAATAGGATTTAAAAGAATGTCGGGATGTGGTTAACGGGGTGGTTGTTTGATTTTTCTCAGTGTGTAATTTGGGCTTTGAGCTCATTTTGTGAGTATTGATAATCTAATTTCCCCTCATGCTGTTTTTGAGTGGATTACAAGCCTTGTATGTTCTCAGAACAATCAAAATGCAATGGGGCGTTGAAAGAATAGTATTTGCCACTTTGCCAGTGCCACGCCAAAGAAAGTTTAAAAAGCGAAATTTCTAGCTTTCTTCGCCACACCAATAAAATGATGTGACCAATACAAAAAATACCACAACCATACAGCAAAACCACTACAAAAATATGTTTATCAGACCGACCAACGGAAATTAAGATGGGCAAAGCATGGGAAATGGCAAATGAAAAAACTTCACCAGTAGCAAACTTGAAAATACGAAAATACATTAAAAGTAATGAACATTTTAAAGCACAAATTCGCCATAAAGCCATTTATAGAAAACATGGCACATATACTGTCCATGCCGATGTCACCACCATTATTCGTGCCAAAAGCAACATTTTTTACATCTGCTTTACTTAATCCAGGCTCAATATTTATTCATCCAACCAAACGTTTGGTCGTTCCAAGCTGAATCACAGTTTGCTTCATAATATAACATACTTATTCACATTTATGCATATATCAAGAAAATCCAGATTTTTATTGCAAAAATTGAATAGAAATCTCTGTAATTAATTAAATAAGTTAATGAGCACAATAAGCGAAAACTGGAGTGATATGACACAATTAATCACAGACTCTACTTTGTAGAGATTTGTCCAATTCGCAGTTGTTTTTCACCATTATGCACAGCCGTGTAATGAAAAGATGATGAAGTGGATGAAAGTAATGATAAACATACTCCATATTATTCATTCATCCTTACTGACCTTTATTCTCGTCCATTGCCTTTACAAAGGATAATGACGATGAGTGAGCATACATTTTGTTGATCCAACAGTTTACAACTACTAGTACAAGCATTGAATAAACTAAGCGGACGAGGTACCCGAGAATGCTTTTCAAGTTAAACCCCAGCTAATATAAAGATTTGATATATCCCGTAAGGAAACATCCTGCAAAATTACGAGGAGCAAATGACTCAGTGCATAAAACAACAAGCTAAAAATTGACATGATGATCTGCTAAGCAATGGCAAATAAATTTCAAAGCATTTCTACACTGCTTCATTTTTTCAGCCGAAATAGAAAATTAGGAGAGAAGTGAACTGGCGAAGCTGTCATTTGACAATTGAAAACAATTTTATTTTAGCACCAATATTTTCTTTTCAAAACCTCCAGCGGCAGCAGATGTTCAAGCAATGTTGGCAATGTAATATCTAAATCCTTAATGATCCGTGTGTGTGTTACCGGCATTCAGAATTGTGATGCAAATCAACATTATGCGAGAAATGACCTGCCATTGCCGTTTTCGCTTAAACGCGGTTAACAGCTCATATAGTTATTTGCTTACCTTCGTTTTTCTGGGTTGTTTGGAGGAAATTCAAGGATGATAGAAGTCTTAAGAAGCAGAAAATTCCAAAAAAGTCAGTCTTAATAAATTGCCAGGGGAGGCACCAGGAATTCTGTGGAACACAGATGTACTCACTAAATATCGTACCAAAACCTAAGATTCTTTTCACATGAACATAAATGGCTTAATGTGAAATGAGTAATAGATGATGTGTTACTTTTACGCAAATTCCGGAGGAATACTTTGCAGATCCTTATGGGCCAGACGACAGATTTAATATGGTCGAAGAACCGGAAACCAAATAGTCTCGCGAACACCGTTTCTCGTTGTACCCGTAATAATCTCAGTCTGCAAATGCGTTCTTGGGAAACATGGGGTGATATGAATGAAGTCAGTCAGGAAATACTGAAAAATTCCAGGAAGCGTGTAAGTATAGGGAAGTGGTACATACGAATATGACATTAGTTCATAAAACTAGCATCTTCGTTGAAAAAATCCTTTAAACTTATTGAAAGAAAACCTGAAATAAAAAATCCGGTAACATAACAAAAAATCGTAGTAAAATTACATACGTACAACCAATACAGCTACGTTTTTGGTATAGAAAGAGAAAAAATGCTTGAATTTATTGTAAAAATACTATAATCAGAGCAGCAGCAGCGAACAGTGATGATGAGCGAATACTTTATTGACCTTGCTCTCGACTGATGATAGGTTATAGAACTAAAATAGTAGTAGCTGGTTTGTTTAGTTAAAAAACAGCAGTCAAAACAATATTCATGGCAGAAACATAAAAGTTTTGATAAATCTGATTTCTAATGGCTGTGTTTTTAGTGAAAACAACAAAAATTGTGAACTGAGTACGAAGTTTGTGAGAAACTATCATTTATTCAGATGCTGCTTCGGAAAAGCCTGTCATTATCGAAAACCTGACTTTTGCAGAGATACAAGAAATTAGCAGTCTGATGGTGCACAAATCTTTTAAACACCGTAAACGTAAAATCATACGTTTCATGTCTGGTCACGTAAAAATTACATGCTTGCAGTAGTAACTGTAGAGTAGCTCGAATTCCCAGCGTTTACTATTAAAGAATTTTAGAATTTGCTTCTAATGAAAGGAAGCACGTAGCAAATACAGTAGCATTAATTTGATAAATGTTGATATGCTTCTAGCTTCCTTTCTCCAATTATCGGTTACGGAATTAATTTTTAATGATAGGCGGTAGGTTAGATTAAAAGTACAAATTGAATGTGCCTGCTACCATCACGAAGCCTAAATTAGTGTTGGGGCAGAATTATTTGAATGCATAGTATACAAACTTTAGGAAGAAACTATTGCATGCAAATTTAAAGTGACAAAGGATGAAATACCATTTCGTTAAATGATTCCGCAACGGTTTTACTAAACGTTTCAATAGCAAATCCCACGTATTGTGTAAAATTGTAAATACTAACGAGATCCTTAAATTTCATTCTGAAAGTAGCATCGAACCAGAATATTCAGAAAACATTGTGACAGCGATGGCAGCGCATTGGTTTCTTTTCATACCAGAGCCATCTAGTTGATAGTTGAGAGTTTTAACAAATGAACTTAAAAAATCCAGTTCTATTGCATATTATTATTCGTAAATTGATTGCTTTTGTACGGTACAATTCATTATAACAAAATTATTCTTTCACACAAACCTTAATTGAGATCTTACACGCGCCTCATTCTGTCAAAAATGCTTTCAAAATCAACTAATGAAGACGATAAACAAAGCACAGGTATTTGCATTTCTCTTATTCAATGAACAACCATGCAATCACAATATTGACCGAGATACAATAATGCTTGCAAAAGCGTTATTAAGCGTAAGAAAACAATGTATTAGAATATTTTCAAAACTTGCGAGAAATCAAATTCAAAATCTATTTTTGGGCGAATCCAAAATGTGAGCTCATGTTTTTGCGAAAAATGCCGTAGCATGAAATCAATGCATTTAGGTATGCGTGTGTCATAAGCACTCTGCATCTACATCTTACTATATCTGCTGTTTTCATATTGAATATTGTTCATTACAAAACATATCCATGCCTTTGTTTTTTGTATGTCGCAAAAACCATAAAAATCTGCATCCGCTGCAAATATTTTTCTCACTAAAAACCTAGTTTTGTTCCCAGAAAATCTCGAGAACCAAATAAACAAAGGATAAATTGACTTACATATATCAGTGTACTTGATGATGACTACCAGATAAAAGTCAACTTTGATGCTGTCGAAGTGATCTGACAAGGCAGCAGAGCAGCATTGCTTACAACAAGTGCTAAAGAATTTGCATGTGACAGACAGGAGTCTGTTTGTGGATTGTGGAGCCATGTTATCAGTAATGTTGATGCACACCTCTCTCATGAAACTGAAAGGACAAAAGTGCATCATTGCCAATATTCCCATTCACTTTTCTTCTGCATAAAATGCCACAAAAGCAAAATCAGTTTAGTATTCATCTAATGAGTCTAGGTAAGTATTAAAGTTTGCCATTGTGTGCACAACGCATTATTACCAAATTGGCTATGCACATCTGCCTATGTTACTTGACGTGGTGCACCAAGCATGTTAGGTAGGCTAGTTTAATTTGCAAAAGGGTTTTGGTGAGAATCCAAAATCATGACTGAACACACAAAGAGGATAGAATCACAATGAATGAAGCGAGATTGATTGGCAGTAGTGTAGAAAGGCACAACAAAGTAAAGAGTGCAGTCAGTTTCATCTCACTTTCAACAATATGACATTCTGACGATGGTTCTGGTACATCTGCAAAATACTGCACACCCAACTTTAGCTGCTAAAGACTTGTGCTTTTTCGCATATTTGCACATCAGTCAGCATTCAGTAATACTTTGCGGAATATACGCGTGTGTATATAAATGAAATACAAAGAACAGTCTGACGAGAGATTGATTCACTGTACATGCATGTAAAAATAACATGTTATTTTTATATACAATTCTCTGTTCCATCCATCTATTATGCCTTTCTTTCAAATCTACATCGGTTCCGTACCATATGATCATCAGCAGGGCAGATTCTTTTGTGACAACGACGACCACCATTGCACTGACAACATGACCATTTTCTTCATACTTTGAAAATCAGAGAACCTGTGTTCTTGTTTCTCTTCTTTTCTGATATCATCGTGTTCATATTTGTATGCATTCTCCCACGTTGTTCATTGATATACAAAAGGAAACAAGACGCAGTGTTTTGAGAGATTTTAAAAATGAATAGTCAGAGAAAAACTTTGGCAAAATTCTTTATTAAATCTCTCTGGCACTACAACATCAAACGAAATTCGCGTCCCTTTTTATTCTTTTGTATTTTGCAACCTTCTAAAGAGAATACTTAGCAGCGTGCATGCAATAATGCAATATAAAAATGTAATTTTCTTTTAAAGCCAAGCCATATCTGGTATAGTTATAGATTGAAGTGTGTATAATGTAGGAAGACGTGAAAAGGCAGTAAAATGTACTCGCATTCTAAAAGTCTTACACAGCAGATAGTAGGTAGGTATGTAGCTTTATATAAGTACATCAGAATTACAGACGTTACACATAGTTAGGTATGAGTACCTTCAATTTGCTATTTTAAGTACATACAATTCATATGAAATTGTTTCTCTGAATTTGGGAGCAAGAAACGGGACAAAAACTGTCTGAAAAACTTAGCAGGCAGAACTAAAAGCAGTCAGTTTGCAATTCTGAAGTCTAAATACCATTTCAGCCTACTAACAAGAAATGACATCGGAAACAAAGGGATATGTTGAAAGAATGAATCTAAAGTTTGCTCATTTAGTACAAAGAATGAATCTTTCAAATAGCTCAAAAATAGAATTTGAATGAACTTTTTCTCTTTTACAGTTATACAAAGCATCTTTTTTATTTGGACAAAAGGAAATATTTTTATAGTGAATTCACTTACAAAACAACCATATGGTTTGAACTCACTTCTGAGCATAGACACACAAATCCCAAAAATAACGCAAAAAATGTTGGCGACGAGGATTCAGTCTTTTGGTTTTTATACAATGTCTGCAAAGTCTGGTGTCTGGTGGTACTTATTGTGACGTTGCTCAAGAGAATGACAACAACTCACACAGCATCTCGATTTTCATTCAATGATCGATGAATATGTAGAGGCATCCATTCAAAGTTTTTCGTTTAAACAGAAACTTTCAGTCTTTCTTGATAACTAACGGATGTGGTCACTCAGTATGTACTGCTCACTATTGTGCAACTAAGAATATAATAGCTCGCAGGCAAGCGCACTTATAAACAGATTTGCCACCAAAAAAGAGTCGTAGTAGTTCCAGCGCAAAAATATTTCCTGTTTTGCTCTTTATTGTCTGATACCGGGTGAAAGGTTACAATAGATGAAAAACATTTGCTTGTATGAAAACCAAGAAAACGTTTGCTGAATGAACAGTAGTACTACAACTTCACACAACTACACACGCATTGCAAAAAGTTAACTAGAGTAGACTACATTATGTGCGAAAGTAAAGACACGGCAACCTGTTGCTCTTGTAAGCAGTGTAGATTCGAATTCAAACATGCTGTATTTTACCCATAACAAGACACGAGATGCCTAAGAATGGCAAAAAAGTTGTTGTAGGGGTGATAGTAGTGGTAGTGTCAATTTTCTCAATAGGCAATGCACTAAATGCAGTGTGTTAAGCAAAAATGGTAAGTAGTAATAGTGATGGTAGTAATAGTAAAGTCAGCATCAGTGTGCATAGTAAAAATATTGGTGCAACTTTGTAAGAGAAGTATTGCCGATCTATACATGGTAAAGCTAGCAGAACATGATCCTGATCTGCACAGCAGATGAAGAGGATTCGATGGTGATTTTGATTTGGGATTTAATACTGAACAATTGCAATAGTAGCAAGTTAGTAGTGTCTGGTCACCCCTCTCGTCCACACCAAGTCCTTCTCGTTCAGTATTTCTACGGCTTGTACACATGCTTTTTGGCAAAACTCATTCATTCTCACTCAACTTAATGCACTCACTACTACAATACAATGTTGAAAAAATGAGCATCGTTTTTCATGCTTTACTAACTTAACTTGCATAATATTTAAAGATTGTAATACAAAAGTACTCTGCTACACACAGTCAGAGAGATTCATATTATGTGTAATAAGAAGCATCATTGGTAGTAGTACCTCTTTTTGCACAAAAATTCCATTCAATTGAATTTGCAGTAAACGTAGGTGCTCACTTGCCAGTCTGTGAGTGCTTCTTAGGGAAAATTCGCATTTGTTCACCTTAGAGCCAACATTTTTAAAAGGTAAAAAAGGTAAGTAGTAGTAAGTATATTGAGTCTGATGAATGTAACTCTAAACTTGTAAAACACATTTGGATTTTTTGCTACAATGATTTAACATTTTACAGTAGGAGTAGTGAAGATAGAGAAAAACCTCGGATAATATGGCTCTCTGTAAGTACGTCGAATATTAGAATATTATAATCTTATGCGGCTTTGTACATTAAGCCATGTATTATATGGTGACTTGTTCTGTTTTTGCAAAAACTGTGAACTACGTACCAGAGCCAACAACCAAGTAGTAGTTTCTAGTGTATTGGAGTAAAAACATTGTGCAAAAATTCGCTCTTTCAAAGGTAGTCAAGGCTGGATGATTTTGCGACGGGATGCAGTGATGTGATCAGGATTATGATGACGGCGACTGTGATCATGTTGTCGACAGTGATAATCACTATCTGTGTCCCAGCAAACAACCAGTATTGGCAAAAATATAGAAAAAATAAAGCGTATTTTTTGTTTTATAAAGCATAACTTCTTAGGCCGATGTTACAATTTTATTATTATTTATGCACAGGGAAAAAGTTCCAATTCAATTTGCTGCACTGTGCTAATAATGGTCCATTTTAATACTATATCATTCATCCATACTTTATTCTTGCTCTCCCGCTGACTACCAGTAGTACAATAGCAAGCAATGCAACAGTGCAAAAGCGTCGCGAAACACTAATGATGTCTGCTTTAATATACCCTGCTTAATGAGTTGTTCTTATTTCTGTGTGTATGTTGCCGATGAATGGAAAAGATGTGATGATCGAGAACGACGAGACAAGAAGAGAATATGAAAAAGAGTTTACTTTGCGGTCTTCTGTTCTACAGGCTGCTGCTTGTAATATACTTTGTTTGCTTAAATTGCATATTTTTGCAGATCGCTTGTTGATGCAGACAGGGAACATTATCGTGACGCTGCCGATGATGATGATAGTAATGAACGAGAGTTCAATGCGCAGCAACAGTTGCAGAAAACAAAGAAAGAATTTATTACAACATTGTATGAAGATTACATATTTTTGCGATATGTTCATGTTGGATTTTTTACAGAGATATGCTGTGGTGATAAGCACTGTGTGCATCTGTAAGCATACATCACAGCAAAGCAAAAACAAGATGAATGAAAATGAAAGAAAAAGGCAAAATGTATGAAAAGTGGGATGATGAAGAATATTAATGCCATGTTTTCTGCAGCATGCGTCTGGCTTTGGATTTCTGCGTTGCATTATCTTTCACGAGAGTGGGAGCGATGCACATTTTTGCAATGCACAAAATGTACATGACTAGAGGCAAAGTGTGTGTACACAGTCTGTTCTCTAAGCAGACTTTATTGTGTACTTGTGAAAATTTAAAGGAAAAGGAAGCGGCGAGTAAAAAAGAGAATAGAATTTGTACAAAGCCGGTAAATACTGTTTTGGCAAGAAAGAATACATGGGTGAGTACAACAATAGGGATGGTATGGTAAAGAAAATATCGAAGTGAATTGCTAGACAAAATGATACCTAATCAGTAAAGAAGATTCTGTAATAGAAGAGTACAAAAATATTCAAAGGAAGTTGGTCAACAAGATAGTCGAGACGGAAAAAAGCCGGTACTACGTACTACCCATAGTATTTTTTACTATTTGTACTTTCTAGCAAATACAGGTAATATATACTGTCTATCCGCCTGTCTCAAGTTGCAAAAAAGTGGTGTAGTTTTATGGATGGCAATAAAACGACAACTCATTGGCATTCGCAAGCCAGTCTCTGCTTACAAAACTCATACAATTTGCAAATGGCTGTACAACACGGATTTAAATTCTTGCCATTTAAACAAAATTGGTAGAGAAGTCTAGATCTACATATTGATACCTAATAAAAGAATAGCATTTGCTCATGCTTTTTTTGCCAATTATCGTGTTCACAAAGCACTAAAGCTTCTCATTCAAATATCTGAAATAATAAATTTCAGTGTTATCACTTTTTGTATCAATTTCACTTTAAGGGCTTTTTGAATATGTATTCACTGTCTTTATTAGCTCGGTGCTTTTGCAGGAGAGCTTATTCTCCAGTTCTATTGCTTATCACATACCTTATGCTTATCACATTCCTATTCTTATGAGAGTATTTTAAAATGCATCAAAACTTTACAATTATTATCTAATCTTCAGCTAAACGAAACATTTCCCAACAACTGACTGAACAGGCTGGAGCTGGAGAGACAAGCAAACCAGTAGTCTCCAGTAAAAATGAGTAAATAAAAAGCAACCAAAACACCTGGAATGGGAATCGTTTCTCTCTCATTATCTCTTGCAATATTGAGTATTATATAGTCTGATGGAAACCAAAAAAGCCTTACACGTAACACAAGATCGCCTCCACATCATCATATCATATCAACCCGTTCGTCTAATCCTCTTGTTTGCTATCATTTCATTCATACCTTTTTCATTTCATTTCACAGAAGCACACCTCAATATATGCATTAAGATATTTCATGAATATTTTTCCAGTCCAGAATAAGAATTTTCACCTTATTTGTTACCAAAAGCAAAAGAAGATTTTACTTGAGAAATGTTACTGTTAGGACTTTATTATGTAAAATTGTACAATCGTCTTTATCGTCCCCATCATGATCATCAGCTAGGATCCCGATGATGACTTTGCCGACTTTTTTACTTGAAAAATACCTATCCTTCTACGGATCATAATAAAAAACCACACATACCAACACCATCATCGTCATCATAAAATCATCCACTTCATGCTTCTACCTTCTCTCTTTTTCTTCATCTCTTCTATCAGGTAGAAAATTTTTGTCCTTTTGGTTAAAGCTAGACAAGCAACGCTTTAGAAAACCAAATAAGATGACTGCATATACCTATACAATATAGCAGACAGAAATAAACACAATCACAATTCATTCTTCGTTTCTCGCTCACATTCAACATTGACTACTGACATTTTAAACATTGACAAGCAAAACCAAACCGTACTGAGAATAAAAATGGTTAAATAAATGAATACATCAGGCAATGGGCAAAGCAAAATTGAATAAATGTTGCCAACAACTCGGTGGTGGTGCATGAAAATAAAGAAGAATGTAGACCATCAACCATCATCATCGTGATATAGTACGTCTGCTATTTCTACCTCTAAAATGTCTGGCCTTTTGTAAAGTGAACGTGAGATCACACATTTTTCACGGATACATAATGTGTTTGTATGTAGTTTTGATATTTAGACGGGTAATGTAATAATACCATTAGCTTTTAGTGCTATGTAAGGTAAAAGAGCATTCAGCTGGTAAATGGGATATACATTTTTGCACTTCCAAGAGGCTCGTTTGTACATTGAAATTGAGATTCTTGTTATTGCAAAAGAAGTTGAGTACGGCTTGATTTGATGACTTTTTGTTTTCGTTTCGCTTAGCCACGATTTTCTTCTGTGTTGTAGCCAAAGTCAAAGCAGCTAGCAGTTTAAACAGAGAAAATAGAGAGACGTATAGCTAAGTTGATGTACTACAATTCTTGCCGTAAATGTTATGATTTAAGGCATTGTGAGTTGGTGAGGCACATTATGCCTTTGAATGGATGAACCTTGTCGAGATATTTTTAAGCCGGGGTAAAAGAAGTGTATTTAGCATTGCCTTATGCAAAACCGATGTTGCAAAAATAAAATAACTATGATCTATGATGATATACGCCTTAAAATTGTAAGATTAAAGATGCTTTTGCTTTTGTATAGCATTCGAATTTACTTTGTTTATGATACCTTTTAGGCACTAAAATGATAACAACGATTAAAATGGATTTGTGAACATTAATTGATCGATAACCGTTAATACGTGAAGGATATAATTCAACGAATGCCAAATTCTTTCAAGTCAAGATTTACATTCAAAAGATATAAAAATTTAAGTAATAAGATTAGGAAAAATGGTTTTTGAAAGCAAAAGAGGAGAAAAATTGACTCTGACATTATATCACCTTCAAGAATAAAATAACTCCCTTTCTTTTGAATTTTAGTTAACACAATTTCTACTTGACTTTTTTTTGTTATTTCACAAAATTCACCAAGTTTTCATCGACGTATTAACAGATTGCTAATTTGCTGACTATTGTCTTTGTAAAGATATTGAGAACTATCTTTACTTCTCTGATTTAGTAACCTACATATTTCCTTTCTTTGTCACTTTTGATTTTTGCCGACCTCCATTGGCGTTCGTTCAGCACACACATTCTTAATGCTAAATTTATTGCAAAATGCTAATTTGATGTATTCATTAGCGTCAACTCTTTTTGACTCAGGTATGAATTATATCTTCTGATGCATACCGACTCTGATTTTATCTCTACCTCTATGCCAAAGATTTCCTCATTGAAACAGCTTCAAAATAGAGTTGAGAATGGTAATTCAAAATAGAAAATGTTTAACTTATAGCGACATACTTGACTGATATTTTATATACAATCAGTTCTATGGAATACAACATAACTTATTGCTAATCAGCATAAAATAAAAACCACTTTCACCCAAGTTTGTAAGTGAATATTTCAATTACTGATATTCTAAGGATTTACGCACAAAATGTTCTAATAACAATTTGATACATGTCCCATTTCCTTAATAAAATATCAGGAAATAGGTCAACTCAAAGATTTTCAATTGAAAACGGATTTATTCGTCAATGTCAACGATAAGTATCGCAAGGTCATATCTTATTATTGATTCCACGAAAGCATTAATGCACTTTACAAAAACCGTTTCAAAATGATGAACTTTTCCAATTGTGTTTCTTGAATTTTGACTGTGTCCTATTTCTTTACATTCAAATTGCCTTTATACATGCTGAGCTGCAAAATTACTAAAAAATCGACCTCACTCGCCATTCTCAAACAATATTTTTCTCCCTGCCATAAATAACTTGCGTTCATCCGAATCCGCCTTTAATTTGGTGAAACCGTCATTTTCTGTCATCATCACCATAAATACTTCTCGTTGTCCGAATTCCCTATATGATCTCTTTAGCCCATTTTAAGCTCATTTCTCCATTCTCTCCACAATACTTCATTTCATAGCTAGTTTTTCCACCTATTTATTTTTCTATAATCATTCCAAGAAAAGCAATAAATAACGCTATTGACTGTGTGCATCCGTGTAAAAGATGTACTTCCTTCAATTCCCTTTCCTTCAATAACAACCAAATATTTTATGTGAGTTCCTACTTTTATTTCTTCACTTGACACACTCTTTTAACAACATTTAACACTGTCTCCGTGTTCTCCTCATCTTCCACCTTATTTCTCTGTACCCTCATCATTGCGATCATCATAATATTATCCTCCTCCTCAAAGCACAATAAATGCTCTCTTCTTGTGCTCCTTCATAGAGAAGACCCGACAAAACAACGTGAACCGACACTATATATGCCCGTCATCCTAGTATTATCGCCTTTCTCATCATCATCATTATTATTAAAGGTAAAAACTCCTTCAAAAGTCTATCTATGCAAGTGTATATGCCACGCCATTGCCACACTGCCTATTATTGTCTCCCCCGAACATCAAGCCTGTTGTCCAAAAAATTCTCCGCTTCTTCAGATTCCCTTGGTTTTGGCAGTAACTAATTTTCAGGTCAGATTACTAAAAGTGCCATGCCAGGAAGCAGTAACAGTCTGCAAAGATCCTTTCTGATTTTTATAATACATCAACAGCCCAAGCCAGGAAGACACTGAGAAGAACAAAGGAGAATTCCAGGAAGGCTTTTCCCTTTTTCTTAGCTGCATATTATACACTCTACTGCTTACCCCATCCATTCATCTAGTCAAGTGAACATTTTTTCCTGGCTACATTACTTCAGCAATGATCATAATCATAATAAGCAAGCAGGCACCTCAGAACTACATGTGTACATATGCAACATTTAACTTGTCCCTTTAACTTGCAGTCTGCCAAAGGGCCTGGCTTGCATGCCTGAACACATGAAAATAATAATGAAATATCCCATGTTTTCTTTCCAAGTAGAAACCAAAGTTTTTTTTTTCTGAAAAACTCTGTAAGAGCTACAAAGCCAAATTTTATGAAGGACGGTGTTGTTGCATGTAGATAAATTTTTCAAAAGTAAAAATTTCCTCTGAAAAAGTCAGCAACAGGTCGTATTGATGATGATGATAATTTCTTTGTGTTGATGATGAGATGAACAAGTGGATTGAGTCTCAGCTCTTGTTCACATGCATATCCTGCAGATTTATCCAGAGGGCCAGCAGCAGGTTGTGGCTGTAGTCAAGTCATAAGTGATGTTGCGTTGTGTAGGTCGGTTCTCGTCATCATGACCATCATCTCGTCTCATCTTCTTTAGCTTGTTAAGTGCCATTTCCATGTTCAAAGTTGCTTTGTTGTTGTTGTTGCAAGAGAAGTGGAAAAAGGGAAAAAGAGTACCGACAAGGAGCCCTCACGGGCTCAACAACTTACAAGATCAAAGTGGAAGATTGAATGTTGTGTGTAAAGTGGAGAGAAAGAGAATTCTTTGGAAAGAGTACAAGGAAGATGATCAAATGTACTATAAACCAATCTAAAAACGCTGCTTGCTGGCAGGTAAACATAAAACTCATTGAGTCTCTCCAGCAGAATGATGATGATGATATGGCAGGTAAAGGTAAATAATATATTTTATAGTAAGGTTACGTGTAGCTCCATTTTTACCAAGTTGACTAGGTTCGTTCTGCATAAAAACTTTTTGAAAGAGAAAAAACCTGGTGCTATTTCTCTGTATTGTTTGCTAAGTTAGGTTGGTAGGTAGAAAAACGATCCATTTCTCATGCATCATCATCGTCCTCCACACACAATATCATGATACATCGCCCTCTCTCCTCCTCTTCTCTTTCTTTCTCTCTCCGCGTTCCTTTAAGGAATTCTCACTTTTTTGGACAATGAAGAAAATCCAGTCCGCAGGTTCTTTTAGAGAGATGAACGGACGGACAGTCCGGCGCCAGGACAAATGTAGACCAGAAAAGAGTGCAGTGCAGTTGTGGGCATCAGGCATGTACTTTTTATATGATTATTATGCATACCAACAAAGAAGCAGCTTCTTTGAAGTAGTAAAATGTTGCTAATGTGTAAATGGTCCAGGTATAAGGGTAATAATATCATCTCTCTGTTTTTAGAAAGAGAATAAAAAACCTTATGATGGTCATTATGATGGGGTGATAGAATGAAATACCTGAACAATCAGGGCATACATAAAATGCAGCAATGAGCATAGCACGTCACTGGAAGGGATTACTGATGGATGATCACGGTAATAAAGATAATGTTGTGTTTAATATGTACACGGGTTGTTGCTGCAAGTACAAGTCCCCCAGGTTTTTGATTACCTGGCCTGGAAGGCAAATAACATGCAGGAACAAAGGTGTAAAAGGATAATAAGGATGTAATCGACTGGTAGGCATGTAAGAATGAATGCCAGAGCGCCAGGGGGAAAATGCGCCGATACGATAGTTTTAGGAATATAACAAGTGAATAATGTTGATAAAGCTCGCAGTGCTGATTGTAAAATGAAATCCCTTTGAGTTCATGTTTTTTGCCAAAGTTGATACAGTCTCGACAAATGGAATTCGATTTTTTCTAAACCCAACCACCAGCAGAGGATAATCAGAGAGCGACTAAACTAAAGTTGGTAGAAAATATCTTTTGGAAATATTGAATATATACCAAGGCATATGTAAGGACGGATGTAATTACATATCAATGATGAAGGTCGTCACTGGAATGGTTTGGTTTTGTGGTATGCTGATTGAAATAACTTCACGAGATGAAGAGATGTATAATATTATATCTTTGAGGTTGTCTGTGTGTGTACAGTGTGCAACATGGCATGGAAAAGAAAAGGGTACACTAGAAGATAAATGAGATTCTTCTCTTGTAGAATGAACCGTATCATTAGTTATTTCAAATGTGTGAAGCTATGAATTAAAAGTATAAAATATCGGATTACATGTTTGATAAAGGAATTTAGTCGTGAAAACTGATTAGTGCAAGAAACGGGCTATAATTCATCAGTATAGTTGCGTACAAGATTACATTCTATTGTAACTTAAGAAAAAAATTGACATTTTCCACTGTCCTTCGCATTATAAGGGAAACGACAAGAGGGCAATGTGAATTGCAAAACTACCGTTAACATGCGAGCATTTGCAACGGTTCCTGCAACATAAATTATGGCAGGAGATGATGTGTAAGGGCAAGGAACTTTACTTATTCTATGTAAACGGCTATATAGGTATTTAGGAACTGCGTAATTTATCTTATATATATGTATTTCTATAATATGCAAAAAGTTAAATTAATAGGATAATGGCCCATATGATCATGCCATCCTCGTCGGCAACAAATGGTTTTGGTCGCGACAGGAAAATGAGAAATTAGGAAATATGATTCGGTAATGTTTTTATTCAAGCAATCAATATCTTGATGTGCTCGTAAAGTCAAGTACCGCAAACTGGGAGCTACGTGAGCTAATAAAGCGATATATGGAACACTGCAAACTGCAACGTTTATTATCTTCAGTGTAAGACGATTACGTGAGATATTGATATCGTGTTGTTAACCTCACATCACCAGGCATCTGATCAGTTCGTATTTGCAAAAATTGTGAATGAAATCATGAATCATAGATGACAAAGGGAATAAAAGTTTTCTGTGAATATACGTCATTGGAACATAGATAGGAGGAAGCCAATATGTACAGGGCATGGGAGCTAGCCATTCGTTGGATTCTCATGACATGACACATGATTCTCAAATTTATTCGCAAAATTGTAATAATAGGGTTTATAGTTTATAGTTGTAATAATAACTTACTACTTGAAGCCACAGCAGCTGCTTTGTCCTAAAAAATCACTGAGACATACCTTTGAGTGTTTAAAAGCATAATTAATGCTTATGAAAGGAAATGAACAGCAAATTGCAAAAGCATTAATTTGTAGCTTTGGCTGTGTCTTTCGATCGATATTCAGTTCGGAAATAGCATTATTACGATCATGTGAATGTGAAGTTCATGCAACTTGAGACACATGATATGTTACGACCACGAGCATTAAATGCATAATGCCGCAGGAGACAATGACATGAACTCATATACCCAAAACCCATAAAAAGTACCGTAAAAATATAGGAGTGAAAGAAGCGAAATTGACTTGTATGCAACCTGATGCTACGAAAAAATTCCATTTCCCTTCCCATCATGGGTTAGAATAAAAAAAAGTAAAAATAATCACCGAAAATTCGACCTTTGGCTTTTCTACACGTGTGATTCGTGTGATGATCGATTACATAAGCATATTATGAGGTTAATTCTTACTTGAACCAATTTGTAGCTTGTACTACTAACAACTAATTAAATAGTATTTTATGCAATATGGCAGAAAACTTAATTAATATAGTTGGAACAATTGCTCAAAATAAACTGGCAAATTGGAATATGTATAGAGTGGACTTTGTTCTCATTATAGATAGTCCAAATCGGATTAGTTTGGCTTCTTATTTGCTCTTGTAAAAATAGATCACATTCAAAGAAATTAGCAAGTACAATATCGAAGTGTGAATGTCATGTACACAGCCATAATATGCACAATACATATTTCACGTTCGTACAAGCAATGCATGCACATTATAAAAAAAGTTAAACCCGTTAAGGTACCTGCCAAGGATATCAACGGAGCACATTTTTGTCTCCAGACGCCACTTGGATATGTTTAAAAATGTATTGTTTCAGCCATGTATGTCGGGTTATATTATTGCTGCAAACGCATTGCATAATGTAGCCAAAAATATTCAATAAAAAGCCAAACCAAATCCTCTTGCAAGCTATTTGCTGTTCAGTAACTTGACATATTCAGTCACTGCCAATCTTAAGACACGACATTTTGCCAATAAGTCTTCGGCTTGTTCGCAGTTAAATTTCAAAACATGGAGAATGGAAAAGTAAGCATATCAACGTTTATATTCCTGTTGATTTTCATTCGTCACAATACCTCATCCCCACAACCCACTCAGCCAGTGCCCACACCCAATAAACCAAACTGCGGTTGTGGGTCAGAACTCCAGCAAAAGATTATTAATTCCATTCTTGGAATGCCCCATAATAAGCACATTTCTCCTCCGCCTGGGAATACTCCTCTTTCCGTTAGAGTAAATTTAGCTGTTCTCAACATAATTTCTGTTGACGAGTCAACTCACCTGTGGAAAACCAATTTGTTTGTGCGCCAAGAGTGGAACGATAGCCGGCTCCAGTACAGCAGCCTTCTTTCCACTTGCCCCAAATTTCGCTATCTCCAGCTTACCACTAATGAAATGATTGACAGCTTCTGGAAGCCAAACCTCTTCTTTCCGGATGAAGTTGATGGGAAAATTGTGGATACTCCGCATTCAAACCGTGTACTACGGGTGTTTCCCAATGGACATGTTTTCTTCAGTGTTCAAACTTCGGTGACCCTTTATTGCAGCGGACTGGGTAGTCGACGAGGGGAAATCGTATGTACAATGCAGCTTTATCCTTTTGGACCGGAAGTAGATACGATGGATTTGAGCTGGGCTACAATTAACAATCCTGTGCAAATTAACAGGACTTCAATCATTCTACCCAACCATGTAGTGGAGGACATTGACGTGAGCGTAACGAATACCATTTCCCTAACGGGAACATACTCCACCCTCCTCGCCAGATTTCATTTCCAGCGCAAGGCCTGTTTAATGTGATAATGATAATATTGCAATAAAAGTTAAAGACAAACGACAGCCTTATTGCCAAACTTGTATAATAATAGAATTTGTCTGTAAGAGATAATTAAACTGAAATCTATAACATAACTAATTTATGTAAGAAATTGACTGTACAATTGTATGAAAAACTTATTCCATCTATCGGTTGTACCTGCACCTGCACCACCTTTCACAGGAGAATCAAGCACAATGCCAACTGCCAACAAAGAAAAGAAAGCTGCATAGCGGCATTGCTACATTCCTTTGCTGCATGCATCCCACAGTAATACTTTGAAAGTATAAATGATTCATTCAAATTCAATGACCAACACCAACAGTTTTAATTCACGGTGGATGATTTCAAGAAATATATAACTAAACTATTTTCCTACTAGCTGTGTATTTCTGGCATTGAACGTTTAATGGTTCATAATATGCTGCATTTTACTTTTCCCATTTGTATTAAAATCATATTATATTAAAAATTCTTTTTAGATTGATTTGGATATAGCTTGGTACGCTGGTACGCATTAAAATGGTGCAAACTTGGTCACCTTGAAGCGCATTGATGTTCTGTATTCAGTATTGGTTGGTAAACTTACAGAACAACGCAATTAATTGGTTTCAATATTTCAAGGATCTACTTTTTCAATCAAAAGCATTAAGTTGTCTCTCTGTAACGCTCTAATCCTTTGAAACACTTGCCAAAATGACATTTAAATCATAAAATTCCAAAACAGAATTTTTGCACATCCGAAGCGTAGAGATTGAAGCATCAACCGCTTTACATGCAGTGCATACAGACAAAGCGAGAATGCATGGAGCATGGACGCTGAGAGAAGCGTAGTATTAGCAGGCAGCACAGCCGACGTAAATAAAAGCATGTGTTTTTTGTTTACGTTCCCAGTTCGCGGCTTGCCCATTCAACATTTTGAGCTGACTCAGAGCCGTGGGAAAGCAGAATTGAGCCACTTCACACTCACTTTACCACTCCAAATACTTTAATCTTAACAGACTTTCTCCAGTTTTCTCTGGGTGCATTTAATTCACTTGTTAATTGACAGCTATTTCAGTCGTTAAAGAAGGCAGTTAATAGGTGAATATAGGACATTAGGTAGATAGTAAACGGCTTGCTTCATGTGAGAATAATGTCAGCTGGAACTAGAGAACCGGAATATTTTGGTGGTGGTCAGACTGGGGAAGGGCACCATCCCCAGCAGGGGATGCAGGGAGGGAATCCAAATGCAGCTCCGATGCCACCGCAGGTTTGTAATGGTTTAATATACATGAATGACATTGGGTTTGATGAGGCTTTTAATGATTGTACTATTGTACATGTTTTTGTAGAAGTACCGCTTCACCCCTGAGGAGATGAAGGCAATTCGAGAGTGCAACAGAGAAAGCTTTTATTATCGATGCCTTCCAATTGGAACTCTTTTGGGGTGTGGAGCGTACTATGGCGTTAGATATGGTGTGTTTCAAATTATATGATTTGCTTGTCAAATGAATTCAGATTTATGGAATAACCATACTTATTATGTGTTTGTCTCAACAGGTTACTTGAAACCTTCTCCTAGGTTTGGAGCTGGTCCGAAAATGTTCATAGCTTCCGTAGTTGGATATTTCGTTGGAAAATTCTCTTATCAACACGTATGTGCAGAGAAATTGATGGCGTTGCCAAATAGTCAGTTGGGAGAAATACTTAGAAAGCAGAAAGGCCGAATGGGCTTCCAAGAAAGGTAATAAATGTGAAGTGTTCAATCATCTAGGTATTTACATGCTCTGAGAAGTATGTATATTGAGAAATTGTTCTTTTACTTTATTATCATCAGCTTATCGATGGAACCAGGCTTTGCTACTGCAGCTCCAGTGGGTGCACCCGCCTTTCCCAACTCTGACTTAAGTTTTAGTCAGTCTGGGGGAACTGACATTGGAGATACGCGACCTATGACCGGTTATGATAGTGACGGAAGTCGGGGTGTTAGCGGCTTTGATTCTTACAGTCAGTCATCCAATTATGACACCACGCATCAAATGTTGGACGATGAAAATCTGCCTCCAAAGCAACCCCAGCTTAGTACCACTAATTACGATACTTTGCGACGCCAGAATCGCATAGATTATGAGAGTAGAATGCATAGCAGGCATCCTCCCCCTCCCCCACCAGCAGCGTCAATAGAGCCCAGAACTTCTTCGGAAGGAACAGGCTATTATGAAAGCCGACGAAATTCTTCTTCACCAACCTATCCACCTAGTGATGGGCTGGCAAAAGCTAAGAATAAATATGGCGATGTTTGGGATGACAAGCCAGGAAGTTATTAAAATACACTAACACAAAAACTAGTGCATTTTGGAATTAACCTAAAGTTATAAGTAGGGTGGTTAGTCAGCATAAAAAATAATTATCTATTTAAGAATTCTTTATTAAAATCTATAAATATTCTGTATGCCATGTTGTACTTGTTCTAATAAAAGTGCACGATATTGACAGAGTAGTTTAATCAGTAGTACAAGTAGCAGGTCGAGTATTAAGTGAATTGCAACTCTAAAAGTGAAATCTGAGCACTGGACCAGGTTTCTGTTCTAGCAAGTGCATTTCGTCAATATTTTGTTCAATAAGCTGCTGTTTGTATTCTGTCTGTTTTTGTTTCTCCTCAGCACTGCGAGGATCCTCTGGCTTGTACGTTTTAAAGATGGCAGCTTCCGATTTACAAGTTTCCGCATATGACATACTGGCAGCAAGTAAAGCTCTTTGCATGTTCTCATCAACCTGAGGAATTTCCACAAACGCACGAACCACTACAGCCTTCTTGGTATTGCACGGCATAACATGCTCTTTTGCTATGATCTTCGGAAGGTTTTGAGCTCGGCGTTCCTTCTCAATTTCGTAAATCCCTTGTATATCTTCAACTTCATTGGGATAGTCCTGGATTTCGGGCTCCAAAGCTTGAAGCTTTGAGTTCAAACTTTGAGGGAGTGACTTATCAGAGCTTCCTTTCGATCTTCTAGCAACATCATCCATGAAAGAGTCTTCTTCAGCGGAAATGTCTTCGGTTTTTTGCTCTTCAGGTACCGGAGTCACTTCCTCGTCACTCGTAAGAGGTATAGACGTCTTGACTGGTTTTCCCTTTTTCTCCTTTTCTTTTCCTTTTCCCTTCTTCCCACCCTCGGGTTCCTTTGGCTCCTTTTCCTTACCTTTCTTATCTTTCTTGCCCTTTTTCTTTTTGTCATCCTCCACTATACTCGTCCTAGGAACAGCCATCTCTTCTTCTCCTGAAGTCTCTTCCTCTCCTTCACCGGAATAACCCGATCCTTCCTCTTCACTTGTTCTGCCCGATTCCACAACATCATCGCCTGGGGCCGGGGGTGCAATACTTTCCCTGGGACTTCTCTCAGATCCCATATCCTTCGACCTTTTAATCGTTTCTCGTCTCATCTGCTCCTCAGGCGAGTCCGAGGAAGTTGCCATTTCTTGCTTTATAGTTAACGACCTCTTTTCCTTGTACAATTCCTTTGGTTCCGGTACAAACTTTGGTCTTCGTCTTTGCGCCGACTTCAGTATGTAGCCAAACCATCGTAAATCATTTGGAGTGGCAATTGTCAAGTGCTTATTGGTGACTCCTCTTGGTCTAAAAATGGGCTCGATATACGGCCTGGTCCACATTCCATGAGGCTCCTCCACCTCTTCAACAGGTCTCATTATCGTTACAAACTTTCTCGGTTGCCGTTTAGGCACCGGATCCACAATGACCATGGACTCTCTGCTACCATAAGCCTTTGTCACCACTTCCTCCACTTGACTCTTTTGCAAAAACTGAAAAGCACTTAGGTCTCTTTTCACCACAAAAATCTTTGTGTTTGGCAACGTTCCGGTGCAGGACTCAGTGTAGCTCTTTCGAATAGACTGCAATCTCCTTGCAGCCGTCTCCAGGTTCTCACTTGACGTGTTTTTCAATATTCCAGAAATATAATGCTTGGGAAGGTGACTGTGCTCGGAAAGTGTTTCAATCAACTGATTTACTTCCTTTCCATTATTCTCCCTTTCCATCTTGTCCACCACAGCACCTCCGTAGACATTCATCAAGAAGCGATTATCCCACGAGTCTACACTCTTACAAAACGTGGTTTCATCATTAAATTGCAAAAAGTCAATCAATGAATCCTTTCTCAAAGATGGTTTGGGGATTTCCGCTTCCGAAGGATTTACTGGCAACGCGGAGGTTGACGGCTGAGTTTGGTCTTGTTTTTCTTGACCATCCATTTCAATTTTACTCTTTTCTGCTTCGTCCAGCGCTGACACCTCCACTTTGCTGTCAACCACGTTTCCTTGCGTTGATGGTGCCGGTTTCGTTAGGCTTCCCACACGTGTAGCCCTTCCTTTGTGTTTTGCTCCTTCTCTTTGCTTCACTTTCGGATGCAACAGACTTTTTCCGTGGTGCAAATTCCTACTCCTCTTTTGTGCGGCTTGATTTTCTTTTTCAAGATCCTCTGCAGTAGGCTGATCTGCAATAGGAGTCTGGGATTCCCGTCGGGTAGACGCTTCTGTGGGTAGCACCGTATCCCCTTCAGTTGGTGGAGAGACGGGGGCAACTTGAGACGGATTTTCTGGCAAATGGACAGCCGTATGCCATAATCTTATTGCAGTCAAGTTGGGTAGCGCTCCCCGACCCTTGGAACAAGGTGGGTAGGACAAGAGAGCTCTGTTTTTATCCACGTCTAAACAGTACTGGTCTTCCGTTGAAACCCGAATGTTCCCATCCGCAAAAACACGAACCCACTCTCCATTGGGCAGTTTGAGATGAACGTTGCCGGATAGCGTGTTAAACAAAACGGTAGAATAATTGGGATGTTCGATCATGTACTTCAACCCAACAAACACCCAGTCACTGAACTCTTCGTCGTCTTCTTCTTCTTCCTCCTCCACAGGCTCTTGTAACATTGATGCCGGTGGGAATGTCATGTTGCTGGCACTACTTTCAGGAACCAATGGCGTAGGTGGGACTGGTGGGTTCTTGTTTTTCTCCAGGATAACCATTCTAGTGGTAAAGCGCGTTCCATCGGGATAATGGGTTATCACAGTACCATCATATCGATGAAGGTAAACAACCCCATCCTGACGACGCCGGAACACTTCGCCACCAGAGAGCGGGCCAGTTGTAAATACATAAATGGGTGTTTTGGAAACTTTCTTGCCGTTAACTATCTGCCATAGCTGGCCGTTGGGAAGGATCACTTCACCGTTAAAGATTTTGACAATAGAGGCAGAGCCAAACGCATTTGAAATGTTTTCTTCCGTGTCGCGTTTAGCACTGAAACATAGGCATTTAATTGGCAAATGGTCAAATCCATTTCTTGTTGTATGCAAAATCTTAGAAAATTAGCAAGTAACTTACTTTGCGGCCAATTCATCAATGATGGTGGTTACTCCTCTCGCCGTTAAGATTTGGATGGTACCATTCATTAAAAACTTGATCACAGACCCATCCATTGTGTAATACCTGCTCCCTTCAATGCTGGATCTGGCTGATCCATGTCCCAAGTAGTGCTGCTTTACTACCCTCAGTAACGGCGGACCTGGTAAATCTTCCACCGTTGCTACCAATCCGCTTGGCAGGGTTACCGTAAAATTATGCACCATTGGCTGAATAAGCTGTACTGCATCATCCCAAGGCGGTGCGAAAAATAGCCTTCTCTTCTGAGTCTCTGCTTCGTCATCCGAATTTTCACTGCTAGGATACATCCATTCACCGTCTTTGGGAATCCCTCCTGCAATTGGTATATCGTCAGCTTCAGAAGTGGGTGGTGGCGCAGGTACTACGTCTTCCCCCGAAGTTTCCAACATTTCCTCCTCCATTTCATCCTCTTCCTGCTCCAGTGGCGAAATAGGGGCTTCACTTTGCCCACCTTGGACTGTTTCGTCTTCTTGCTCAGGCTCACCTTGTTTGCCCTTCCCTTTCTTTCCCTTTTCCTTCTTCCCTTTCTTCTTCTCTTTTTCATCCTTTGCCTCTGCATTCTTTTCATGCAACTTTTTCGACTTTTTGTCCTTTACTCCCTTCTTTCCTTTTTTCTCTTCCTCCTTTTCCGGCTCCGCAGCTTCCGGTTTGTTGGAACCTCCTGCCTGGCTCTCTTTTCCGGCGGCGGTTCCTACAGACTCTTTGGACTTTTTCCTAGGTTCTTCGGATCCCTCTGCGCTGCCAGCACTATCACCTCTTCCCTCTCCCTTATCTGAAACTGCCACCTCATTCAACTTCTTTTCTACTTCCGTTCCAAATAGTACCTTTTCAAAGGAAAACAACTGGTTTTGTTGCGCCTGTTTGTTCATTACAATTACGTAGGGCGCTGCTTCCTCTGCTCGGATATCTTTGAAAGCAAATATAGTTCCGTTAGCCAGCACCGTATGAAAGTATGGGCAGACCACGTAATCCTCCGTACTAAGATCAAAGTCATGCGGAATATAGTACGGATAGAAGAAGGTTTGGTGCCTGTTTTTCGTTACAGTCAACTGCATCATTCTAAATTCCGGTTCAATCGTAGAAATGTCGTATCTTATTACAGTTCCATCCATCGGAAACAAGAAGAACGTGTCATTTCCCACAACGGCCACCCTCTTTCCGAGGTCATAGCACATGAAATTTAGAGAACTCTTCAGTAGTTCCTTTTCTCTTGGTATATTAAGACTGTCTTTATCCTCTAAATGTGATGCCGTGTCCCCGCCTCCAAACGCAGACTCTGGAGAAGTTTGCTGTGCTGTTTCTGGACTTTCCACAGTACTTGGGTTTTCAGTAGCTACCCCACTTTTCCGAGTAGCCTTCTTTTCTGACTTTGCCCCAGAATCGGACTGCTTTCTCTCACCTTTTTCCGACTTTCTTGCGGACCCTGCTTTTATAGAAGCACCGGTTGTAGTTTTGGGACTGTCCTCTTTTTCTACAGTGGCTTCTACTGGTAATGGTTCAGTATCCTCCGTGATAGTAATCGCTGTTTCATTACCCGCTCCGGGGCTCCCAACTGAACCAGGTTGAAAACTTTTGGTACTTCCCGAGTTTGCTGTATCCCCTGGAACTAGCTTATTGTTGTTGTAGTTTACAATCTTTCCATAAAATGCGTTTTTATTCGTGGCTAAACTGCCGCCACTAAAACCGTCAGTCAGCGATCTTTGGTTGTCTACCATGATCTGATACTTGATACTAGGCACCATAAGCCACTGCTCCTCCGGAATTATGCTAAGTAGCGTATTTATGCTTGCCTGCTCCCCGGCCTCTAACCTTTTCCCAGCGTCCAACTGCTCAATCCATTTAAGTATGTTCTTATCATCCATCATGTACTCCAGAAAGTGTTGCAGACCGGGCAGCGTCTTCAACCGATAGTAAAATTGTGTTTCTGCCGTTAGCTTCCTTGGCATTGGATTGTTGAATATGAACAAAATTGTGTCATAAAACGGACAGTACATCCGCTGCATGCTCAAATACTCTTGACTAGCTTCATTCAACATTTGCACGGTTTGAATGGGCACCAGCTCTTCAACATAATTCCAATTTTTCAAATCTCCCAACAGCACTCCATCATCAGGTCCAATATCCATTCCAGTACTAAACAAATACTTTTCTATCCATTTGCTCAAATCTAAAGCACCCGACTCATTAATGGCCAACAAAGCAGGGCATTCCAGCAAAGCTTGTATCACCGAAGTATCATTAATATCCTCAAACCACTGCTCCTCACAAGCTATAAATCGCTTTGTCTCTTTGCTTGGGTAGTTCATTGCAGCGAAGCCTGTTTTGTTTTCTTTCTCTTCAGCAATTTCTCCAAGGATGCCCAATGTTTGGTTATCTATAACTTCCCCATCTAATCCTTGAGCACCTTCCCCCTTTCCTTCGTTTCCGTCACCACCTTGCGGTTTACCGGCTTGCGCTTCCTGCTGACCTTCTTTCACTTCAATTTGACTTTCCTCTTCTTTAGCTTTCCCTTTCTTTCCTTTGCCTTTCTCCTTTTTCTTCCGTTTTTCCAGAATTTCGGACTCTACTTTATCCGTTGCTTCAGTCTGACTCTGGGCGTAGCTAACTGCAGACTGGATAGCCCCCAAGGTGGTTACTCTAGCCGCCTTGTTAACATCCAATTGTTCCATTTGTCGTTTGGCTCTACTCTTTTTCTTCTTCAGTTTCTTGGGTTGCTGCTGTGAATCACTGGCTTCATCCGTATCACTTGCACCAAATGGACTTTTGGGCTGCTCCAACTGCTGCGCATCCCTTAGAACACTTTGAAAAATTGATTTACTCTTCTGTTTTGCATCCAGCTCTGTGTCGGGATTGGTTTGCGTGTTTCCCATGTTGGACACGGTTAGCTCGTGATTGGAATTTGGACTGATGACATATTGGAGTCCAGTTTTGTTGCTGACTGCCAAGTAGTCATGATCCATGCTCAGATTTGTGCCGGGGAACATGTTGTTATCTTGACGGTTGTGAGAGTAGACGCCATCTTGAGAAACAAAGCTGCTGGGTCTAAGCGACATGTTCGTTTGGTTCTTGGCTTTCTCTTCGGCTGCCTTTCTAAGTTGCAATTCTACACCAGCACTCATGAGAAGATGCAGAACGTAAAACATATCTAGAAAGTCATTCAAATGTAAAGCAAATTCATATTATCATGTTTCTTTTATTTTGAGATTTTCGAATAACAGCATTGTACAAGACGCTAGTCAACCTTCAAACTGAATCATGTCCGGAGGCATGAAAAACATGAAATGATTAAGATTCCCAAGCAGCTTCATGTATAGCCCGCGGTTAAACTCGGGAACCTTTTGATAGAGAAAGCCACGAATGTTTCTAATGTCACCCGAGAGTTGACAGGATGCAATTTTGGAAGCAAGACTTTCTGTATGTAATTCAAAATACATAATTAAAACTGCTATATTTTTTATACAATTGCAGAAACCTGACAGACAATACAATTTAAATTCAAACCATTCAAATGGCAACTTCGAATGCTAGCCCAATCTCCGGCTTTGATGTACATGGGCACCTTAAACAGTGAGGAAGCCTGTGAGTCATTTCCACCATCCTCTTTCGTGTTTCCATTTTCATCTTCCAGAGTTTCTTTAGCTGCCACGCCCCAATTCGTACTTCCGAAACTGGATTTGCCAGTAATTACTCCTTCGGTAACGTCTCCCTCATAACATGGTTCGGGGACGGGATTCCCAGATTCCTTTTCCAGGCAGTGTGCAACTTGTTGAACCAAGGCTTCCAGAATTATGGGCACAGATATGCATTCGGAAGGAATTCGACCAACAATTTGGTCATAAATGTCGTGAGGTAAGGTTGGTTCCACAGGTTGTAGCTGGAACCCAATAATAATTATTGATCTTTGTGTTAAAAAAATCAGGAAAAATCAAGGCTTGTATAAATGCACAAAATTACTTTCGTGACATCCGCTGCAGAACTAAACTCTTGGAACCAGCCCTCAAGCACAAGCATTTCATAAATCCGCTTGGCTACCTCGTCATACATTTTTGAGACATAGTAGGTGATTCCATCGGTGCTTTCCAAATTGATCTGCGTATAGATAAATTATAAGTACATTATTATTGAACATAAGAGATTTTTTTTCTTTGATTTTGTGTCTGTCACTGTCACCCTTTTCGAATCTGGCAAGGGATAGTTCATCAAAGCAATGTCATGAAACGGCGAATCTTTTGGTGCGCTATTGTACATGTCAGATAACTTGACCCAGAATTGAATAACGTCAGAGTTTCTAACATACAAAAGCGAAAAATCTAACACTCTTACGTTTGATTTCTTGAAACATACTAAAGCTTAGTAGCTAGTTACCTCGTCTCCGGATTTTGAGCTAGTTTGTCCATTACTTTCAAATACTTTGGCAATACATTTCTCGGCTTGAACGTTCCAGGAATGCTATCTTCTACATCAATAATGCTAAAGTTGTACCTGCTCACCTTAGCATCAGTCATAAGTAAAATCCCATCTACCTTCACCCCAATTTTTCTCAGCTCATCAATTAGACGGGGATCATAAAAACCCTGAAGTAAAATATAACTTCGAGGTCCCTTTGGTGGTGTGTCGTCTGGGGAAAAGTGAGACAGACATTTTGACATTTGCTAAGCAAATCTGGTTTCGGTGTGTTACTGTATTTGCAAGCAAGCTCTTACCGATAACCTCAAACTCTGGCATTGGAACTTCACCCCTTTTTCGCATCCTAGTTTTTACTCCCATTTTAGTCGTGTCAGGCGATGACATTGTTCCAGACTTTGTTGGTGGCGGGGGTAGTTCTTTCTCATCTTCCATCCCTTTCCCTTTCATCGACTTTTTTGGAAGGTTTTGATGTACTATTCCCGCCTCCGTAGGTGGTGGTGCTGGAGGAGGTTCCCGAATGCCTTCAGAATTTTCAGGCCCAGCTGTACCTCCTGGAGACCCTTGCATGGGTATAGTAAGGGGTGGCACGTATCTAATCAAGTCTTTGGACCTTGCACCCGCCAACTCCATTTCTTTAGTCAAGTGATCCGCATCGATTTCATCGGAAACCGTATCCTTAATTCCAAGCAGGGTGTGCTTTATAGCTTCAGCAAACAGTTCTTGCCTTTCCAAATAGCTTTGATCTTCCACAGGTTGACCGTGAGAAGTTAGGAACCGTTTCACCCGTTCTGCCGTTTGAGCACCGGAAATATAGCTAAACTTTCTTCGCACTCCGGTTTCAATGGCACGGAGGAGGAACTCTCCGAACTTGCTCAACTCAGGAGAATCCTCCATGACGAGTACAATACAACATGAGAAACCATCTGCAATAAGGGTTGCATTGCGAACTGCGTCACTGTCCCATTCAGGAATAGTAAGACTCTTTGAGATTCTTGCGCCGGCTTCACTTCCCGGATGTTGACCATCTTTTTGACTGCCTGCTATGCTACCTGCTCTCGGGTTCGCCGCAGGATCACCAGCCCCACCATCCCCAACTTCTGATCCAGCAACAATCTTCTCAGACTTCTTCTTGGAGGCTCCCTTTCCACCAGCCTCTTGTTTAGACTTGATGTTTTTTGCAGACTTGTCTCCCTTTGCAGGCTTCTCAGCCTTTGGAGGTTTTTCACCCTTGGCAGGTTTCTCAGGCTTTTCAGCCTTAGCCGGCTTCTCTGCTTTAGCTGGCTTATCTCCCTTTGCAGCCTTATCTTTTTTCGCCATAATTTGTACAAATTATTCACATACTCTCTTTAACTTGGTACACAATATAGTACTCCTTTTCAGAAGTTTCTTTAAAATTAGATGATCATTTTAAATATTGAAATAAATGATCCTTTATTTTTTTTATGCAATGATAAATGCGATCCTACTTCATTTTGTTGTCTGAGAAGCATAGGAATCCTATGATAGGATGTTGCAGGGAAGTTAGACAGTCGCTCAACGAATTTGATTTTGAGTGACATGACCATGCATAAAATGAAACGCTGGCTTGCACTTCAGATTCAAAGAATTTATTTTATTATTATGACAATCAACAGTACATTCACTATATCACTTATATAATTGAATTCTAAAAATTACACGTCACGGATTACTACTGACTGATATTTTAAAATTGTAAACAAAGGCTTGACAAACTTAATATGTACATTAAATCATAAAACTTGGGGTAACAAGAGACTCTTCCTAATTGCTTCCCAATATTCCTTGCTTTCTTTCGTTTTCAGTGCTGTCTTTCCAAACACGCTATCCCAGACTTCATCATCGTCAAATGGTGCTAATTTTAAGAATTTAATGATGCATTTAAAATTCTGAGGCGCATACTCTCTGGGCCAGTTTTTTAGCACTACCCAACAGTGCCTGCCACGAATGTTATCAGTTATCACTTGCGTCGTAACAGCTTTGGTGTTACGCATTATGTCACCTTCATCTAATAATATGCGCTCCCAGTAAACTTGCTTCAGAGGACTCGGGTGCAGGCACTTTGCATTGAACTCGGCAAGAAGTACGGAGTAAGTGGTGAGTACAATTTGATACGACCCTAGCTTTTGGGCGTTGATAGTTCGGTGTGCGCCTTTATGAACATAAAGAGATATTCGACCTCTCGTCACGGAACGAATCCCAGTCTCCAATTTATTCAACGATTTGTTGCAACAAATGAGCAATGTTGAACGGGATATAATACCACTACCAGGATGACTTTCTTGGAGATTATGAACGGATTCGGAAATTTCCTTTGACTTGTAGGCACATGCTGCTACAACGGCTGCTGTGTTTAAATTCTTGTTTAGCAAAATGCCCCCTCCGGGAAACTTATGCTCCCTCCAAAGTGTCCATTGTATTCCAAACAATTCACGGTTCTTTAGTTTTTTACTCTTACCGAGTTTAAGTCCTCTTGGAACAACATTTGCAGAAATTTCCTGTTCCAGTTTAGGTATATCTTCCGAAATCTGACGCAGTGTTTGTATTGTTTTGTCAACTGAATTAACCTTTGCTTCGTCATCCTCAATAAACGCTTTATCTAGCAAACAAGTAGATGCAATACTCATATCTTGATTATCCTGATCATTTTCCGTTTCCTGAAAACTGTATCCTTTTGAAATGGGACTGTCTAAAGGCAGTTGTAAGGGAATAGGTCGACGACGCTCAGGGGTCAAAATAATTCGACATAACCGTCTATTGCTGTTTTGAATATTGGATCCCAAGCTTCGGGAAGCTCTATGCCGAGGAACTGTGCTGTAGGTTTCCGAATGATTTGTCCTTGGAACAATTGGAAGCATTAATCCAAAATTCGAGTCATTCTCACATTCGCTAATCTGAAACTGAGGGCTCCAAACTATCACCGCTTCACTTTGCCCCGACTTTTTGCCAGGTTTGGGATCTGTATTATGAACAAAGTGTTGTTGTATGGATTCCGCAGAAGCAAATTGCTTAGGCGTATCAATTAACGTCAAGTTACTTTCGTTTAATTGAAAGGTAGGCGTTACGCAAACGCTTCTCTGATTTTGCGACGCGTGTGCATACTGCATTGAGCGTCTGCCCGGTTGAAGCCTTAAAAACTCAGGGTGATCTTCAGGACTCTTCTCACTTTGTTCACTTGAGTGAATTCGAGCTTGGGAGCATTCTTGATTGTTTTCTGATTGCCCCTCGAATTCCTCTGCTATATGCTCTTGAACCTTTGGTGTTCTAGGAATTTCCTCGTTACTACCAGATTCCTTGGTCATGTTACTCAAGGTTGACCACTCAACGATTGGCGTTCCCGTTGAACCTGTCTGTATACTGCTCGCATTAGTGACCTCAATAACGGTTTCTTCAGAGGTATTCCAGGACCAGGAATCATTAAAACTTGAATCTTGTTCAGGAGACTGTGACATCTTTCATCAATTCAGAGTTTCGAAAAGGAACTACGTAAACAAAATGCATTTTCATTTCAAACATTTCGCAAATGAAAACGAACATTTTGTTTTTCAGAGATCTACTGCTGAAGATTTATGCATTACCTTTTCGAAAATTCTCTTTTCTCTCTCTAAAAATACTTAAACTCAACTAATGTTCCATAGAAAGAAATTCATCCTCATCCACTTTATTTTTCAGCTATCCATACTCACGCTCATTCATTCATACAAGCCGACGAGCCTTCTCTTCTCTACTCCAATCAGAGACTCCAATAGCAAGAGAATGCAGCTCTCTAATTAATGAAACTCGTAATGCTGGAAGTGTCCATGGAAGTGTGATGAACCCGTTGTGACACATCCCCTGGGTATATCCTCCCAACGCATCCCATTTTATCGACCACAGCGGTTCCTTTGTTAAAATGGTTCCTTTAAAAAAAACTCTCAATCGATTATATAATGGCTTGAATAAAGGATGGGATTCATAAAAAATGTAACAACTTGCTTGCTGGAATAGATTTCATGATATTTTTATGTTCATTTTCATTTTTATGCTTACACTGTAATTTTTCCCCAGCATTTTTGGCATATGGGGCAAATTGAACCGTTCCTCTTAAAAATAATAAGTTATTCATCAATTTCATTTTCATTATGCTCAACTCAGAAAACCGAATTGTAAAATGAGTGAACATAAAAGCATGCCACATAATATCTCTATGTACCACCTTCAAACAAGAATTCTGTGACTGTTTTTGGTGTTCAGTTCTCAAGAGATAAAATGCCATACTTTCTAAAAATGCAAAACTAACAGAAATGCATAAATATTGGGTTTATCAACAGAAATTCACAACTACATGTAAATCTGTGACTTCTAACAGAGACATGCATTCATTCATGCATAATATAATAGTCTGCTTGTCGGTAGAGATTTTATTTTCAAGGAATTTTTCAGCCAGAGAAGAACTCGAGACAGTAGGGGATCTCTACTTACTTGGACGTAGCGGTGTTATACTTGCAGTGTAGTTGGAAGACGGCGAACTCACGTTGTCTTGATGTACACTGCGAACTGAAAAGGGCTCGAGCGACGCAGTCATTAACCCAACCAGAGTCTGGACAGATTATAGGCGGGACAGGAACAGATAGGCAGAAGAAGAAGAAGAACTCATTTGAGGTATTTAGTAAGACGGTATGCATGAACTAAAGTAGTCAGGAACCGGATGTGTAAGCACAAGAAAGATTGCTTGATTCCTCTACACTGGTCTTACCTTACCCTTTCTAAGTGTCACCATATTGCAAGGTAAATATTTTTAATTAATTTTGTTCGTAGGTTAACATTTTTGTCCTTCACATTATTTGTAGTATTTAGAGCTTTATAGCGTGGCAGCAGAATCAAGCGTTTTAATACTTTAACGATTGGGTTTTACCGTTTTTTTTTTCAGATTAAAAATCTAGACTTCACCATGTCAGGGGTTAGGGAAAGTTCTTCTTTGCTCCAATGGATGAAATCATTCCTTAATGAGAAGCGTTACGCAGACGTGATCTTTGAAATTAGCCCGACGGAAAAACTTTACGCTCACAAAATCGTTCTTGAGGGTGCTAGTCCCGTTTTTGGAGAAATGTTTAAAAGAAGTCAGGGAAAAACCGAAAAGATTTCCATAACTGATTGTGGACGAGAAGCAGTTATGAACATGCTGAGGTAATTTGTAATTTGTTTGTATTGTTTCATCGCCTTAGTTTGCATGCATTTCACCATTTTTTGGTCAATTTAAAATGATATTCTGTATAACATCTATTTGTAGATTTGTCCATTCATACGAAGTAAATCTGCAGAACAGTGACATCGAGACGGTGTTCGAAACATTACGATTGGCAAGAAAATACAAGCTCAAGGATGGACTGACATTGGAAAATGCATGTAAGGATCGTCTGAAAAGTGTTGATGTTTCCGTAAAAAATGTTTGTGCTTTGCTGCAAAACGCAATCGGAGATTCCAATGGAGGTGATTTTGTTGCTAAATGTTGGTCTCTGGTGGATCACGAGGTATGTTTTAGTATGAATTCAACTTGAACATCCCCTCTAGTATGATTTAGGCTGAAATGCTGTAGAACTAACTTCCGTCAATGAATTCGTATGATAACTCACATTTATTATTAATACACGCAGGCACCAAAGGTTTTCAAGACGCCAAGCTTCAAGAAAATCGAGTTGTCACTTTTGGAGCAAGTGTTGGGACGGGACAGCTTGCAGTGTAAGGAAATCGAGGTTTTTGATGCAGCAATTGCTTGGGCGAAGGAGAAGTGCAGGAGTCTTGGACGTAACCCAAATCCGAAGCTATTGAGACAGCAGTTAGGTACAAATCGTGAATATTAGAATTAAATGAATTTGATTATAGGTTTTTATATAAATTCAGTCAACTGGTTTACAGGAAGTGCTTTCTTGAAGATAAGATTTCCGTTAATGTCTGTTATGGAGTTTGAGGATGGACCTGAGAAAGTGATATCTTTAACGGATTGCGAGACGAAGATTTTATACAAATATTATGTGCATCGGGAGCAAAAGCGCGTTGATCAAAGCTGCATTCCACAGCCGTTTTCAAGCACTCCCCGCGGGATGCATGGAGCTGGGGAGGTATGTTTGCGGTATATTGTTTTTTAGAGCTTAGTTTAAATAGCTAAAATAATTGCTCATTAATTTTCCAGGAAAATGGCATGGACAGGGTTGAGCCGTCTAATGTGTCTGTGACACTGACACCTATGGAAGCTACCTCATCGTCATCATGCATATCTAACGGTGCATCTCGAGATACAAGGTCCAGTTTGAGAACAACGTCCCCTCAGAAGAAAAGGAAGGAAATTCCCTCATGTTCAAGTCCTTCAAGAAGAATCAAGAGGAATTGTCAAATCACCGGTCTAGTCAGTCAAGTGAACACCCCACCTCCCGAATGGATTTCTGAAAAGTATCCGCAAAGAAGTCCCTATTTCCCACAGATTGGTGACGAAGTTGTGTATTATAGACAAGGGCATGAATGCTATGTAGGTGCTGTTCAGGGTGAAGAAGACGAAGAAGAAGTGTATTCCATTTCGGAATCAATGAGAAAGGAATTTCCCTACGTTCGCTTTCCAGATTTACCTGTAAGTTAACTAGTACTAATTATCTAACTATCATGCGCCCTTTGGGCATTGGTTTCGGCTAGCCAACAGCTTTATGCTTAACGATTTTCAGCCTACCGTTGTGGCACGTGTACAAGAAATTGATTTCGTGCTCGAGCCGTATCGGCTAATTTGCGTTCACCTGGAGGAAGTGGACATTGAGAGTGAAAATCTACCTAAAAGACAGTTTAAAGTGTATTATCACGACATGGACGATGAAGTCGACTTCTTAATCCTACGGCAGGTACATGATGAATGTTGTGCCGTACATTGGAGACCCAAGGATAAGTATGTTGTTTGTTTTCTGTTTTAAATCAAGTACAAATATTCCATACTTGCATTATAAACCAGGTTTATTAAATATCTGCTACATATTTTTATGTTTTGCACAGGTTTCGTTGTTTGGTAGGCAAAGAGTGGTTATGTGGAAGCGTAAACGGTAAACGTAAAGTACCCAAATTTTTTAAAAATTCAAAGTTCCTGTGCCATCACGTTACATACACAAATACTAAAAAGACAAAGTCAACCTTGAGTCCCTGGGATATGGAGCGAATTCCTGAATCATTTAGTACTTAAATCAACTAATAGTTTTTAATTGTATTTTCATGCTACAAATTGATATATTGAATAGAATTTTTAATCATTTCTTTTAGAAAATCGTCGTAAGGAGAAGGACGGATCAGTGGCTGCAACTGATGACGAATTAAAAGCTTTCGCACATTACACTCCAACAGTGGCTGATTGGCAACCGTATACCCGAGATTCTATGTGTGCGCAACTAAGTACGCTGATTTTGCAAGTGATGCTCCTACCCGCAGCAAACAACTTCTGCGATCCGGTGGATTTGACAAATCATCCACAATATTCTCAATGCATTGCTTATCCTATGGATCTGTCATTAATCCGACACCGCTTGAATAATCTCTTCTACCGAAGAATTGATGCTTTGAAATTCGACTTGAAATTTCTTGTTGTAAATGCGAAGAAGTACAAACCCGGGGATGCAGAGTACATAAAGAATGCCAAGATAACTCGGGATTTATGCTTGAAACTGATTGAGTAAGTTTGCTTTTGAAAGTTTGCTAAAACACGCTAAATGATTTAGGCTGATTCCTTGTTTTTTTGTAAATTACCAGGAAGCCCAATACACCGCCCAAGAAAGTATTGAGTTTGTATAATGATTTGGTAGCAGAAGCCAACAATGATTCTCCGCAAGCTGGTCCTTCCCTCAAGCGCACATCTTCATGCAGCTCAATATCATCATCTTCCTCTTCCGATCTTTTTTATGAAGCTTGATAAAGAGGTGTCGTCCAACTAAACCCTACTATTTTTCTATTAATCACAGGAATTGCAGAAGCACTATCGCTATTTTTATGCAAATAATGAAATTGAAAAAAAGCTATTCTGTGTATAATGATAGTTTCACCCCTTTCGTTCGAATAAGTCTGACTAGATAGTTTAATTAATTGTAATGCTGCAGATTCAATTTCAGTTCTGTATCACAGCATCACACAGTCTCAGGCTATCATTAGTTTATTTGTAGTTTTAGAATTTGAGTATATATTCTAGTATTTAGTATATATTGTACGTACAATAGTAGTACGTATATAATGTTATAGGGAATCAGCGAATCCATATGAATTGTTTTAAATGACATGTAATATAAAGCTTTATCTAAATATTATGTAATAAATTTTACAGATGTACATAATACATGAAACTTGCTATCTGCATCATTTGAGTTCATTTAACCATTGCAGGTATTCATAAACCATTAATTTGGTGCAACGTAAACTGATCTTCGTCATAGGCTGTTCCTCTTCGTCACGTCACCCTTGCTGAGATTCATGTTCAAACTTCAAACATTTAAGAGGTCAATCCATGAAGAGTATATGCGATTTTATGGATAACTGTTATCCGATAACATAATTGAAACAAAACTTTTAGATTTTTGATGCAGCGTAATAATGAGAATGAGTGTATTTGTGCCAAAAACTTAACCAAAGAAATTTCACTCACGTCATTGTGTATTTTTTATGCTGGATTTATTAATAGCCTTCTGAAATCTGTAGTATTTTATAAATTATTTATTTGCATGCGTAATCATCTAATTTAAATGAATACTAAAGGATCAATCTCGATTTTTCGGATCAACTTTGCTTTAAAATAGCTTTTATGCTTGTGGTAATTACCAAAAAATTATGTATTATTATGTTATTTCTCAATATGAGCATTAAAGAGAAGGTATTGACATAAAATAGGTTCTCACATAGACTAACTACAAACAACATAAAACTATTCTATACTTAAATATATACATAGTTATATTTTTTCACACTATGAATTTTAAATTTTCAGTATTATTTTATAACATTATAATGTTTCATAATAAAAGCTAGGGAGTATATTCTCACTAGCGTCTTTAGTCAAGCTAATAATGAAATCACAAAAGCAAAGACTAAGAGTTAAAAAAACTAAAATGCTTAATATATTAAGCTGTCCATAATAAACTGAAAAATGCATGAAGAAACACAAAGTGCACAAAAAGTGTTTCGAAAAAAACCACTTTTCAGACCATTCCTATTTACTTCCTTCTCCTTCCGGAAATCTCGTCTTCAGGAGGCAAGGAACCTTCAACAATTTCCATTTTATCATCATCGTCCATATCTTCATCCATTTCCGAGTCCGCGATACCTGTCACTTGAGCTTGGTTGTCGTCATCATCATCCTCCATACTTTTATCGTCTTCTTCATCATCGTCCTCTTCCTGGTCCTCATCATTACCTTCATCATTACCTTCATCATTTTTAATGTCATCAGTTTTTTCAGATGGTTCTGTTGCAGTAACTTTCTCATTGGGTTGCACCTCCTCCTTCGTCTTTTCTTTTTCCTCTTCTTCCCCATTCTGCTCCTCCTCATTCAATGCTTGTTCGTTTTGCTTCAGAATCTGAAGCCAATGCGTGGAGTACATGTGACCAGATGTTTGACCAGCGTTGGCAAACGCTTTTGGACAAAGTGGACACTTTAGTTTGTTTGAGCCCGAGCCATGACACTTTTTCAAATGCGCGGCGTAGTCATTTTTGCTGCAATACGAATTGAAGCACAAGGAGCATCTGTGAATACCATGAGCGCGCAGGCAATCAGCAATTACGCCCAATTTCTTAGCCGTGTTTCCACAAATCAAACACTTCAGTGCGGATCGGATAGCTTGGATGGATAGCAGGTCATCAATTTCAATTTTTTCAATTGGAGATCGACCCACACCTGGTGGGAGTGTGTCTGGGTCTACTACCACAGCAGTTGCTTTTGCTGCTTTGGCATTTGCCGTTATAGCAGCCGGACCTGACCCAGTTCCAGACGACCTTCGAGGAGCAGCACTTGTTGTGCTTGTGCTGGATGACGAATTGGATTCTTCTTCCTCAACCGCTGGGACCTCGGGTTTTGGATTCATACAGTTTTTGTGATCCAACAAGTCGCACACATCAAATGTGATGGTACAGCCTTTGCAACGCAGCAGTTCTGATGAAATCCGTGTAACGTCCACATTCAAATCTTTATGTTTAGTTTTCAGATGATCTGAAATGTTGGGTAGATCACTGTCTCCACAAACAGGACAGTCAACAGGGGGAAAGTTGATATCTGTGGCTGTGGCTTTGGCCTTGGCAGCTTCCGCTGAAGCCTCAGCCTGAGCTCGACTTGCCAACCGTGCGCTTCGTGGAGGAGTGTGGAATTGAACTTTGTAGGACTTGCTTTCCATGGGAGACTCGGGTCTTCTCGGAAGCCTTGGACGCGTCGCCTTTCCTTCAGTGGAGGATCGCGTGACAGGTGCAGCCTTTTTCTCAACAACAGGAGACTCCTGCGCACTTCCGTCTTTTGGCTCTGCTTGACAAAAGAAATTGTCCTTGCCATCCGTCCCCAAGTGCTCATGGAAAGCCACCGGTTCGGCGAACGTTTCCTTGCAGGTGTTGCACTTCAACTGGTCATCCGCACCTCCAATGTGTGTGAAAAGCTTTCGGTACTGTTGATGCTGATGGCCACAGTGAATCATGAAGCCACTATTTTGGGGATAACGTCGTGGGCACAAGGGACAGTTGCTTTTTCCATAAAATCCCTGTCTATATTTGATAACCGTATCTTCAAATTCCTTCTCCTTGTTGGGGAAGCAACGATTGTAGTGCAGAGTGGCTTTGGAAGCACTATCTGCACAGTTGTCACATCGCTCGCAGACGTACAGCCAGTGCAACTGCTTGAGTTTCTTCAGGTCCAATTGCTCCGCTCCGTTTGAATCCCCTATTCCAATCTGAGACAATCTGCTTCCCACCACTCGTGCACCCATCGGTTTCTTCTTTTGTGCCACCTGCACTTTCTTCATCGTAGCCATTTTGATTCGTTTAGATAGCTCCTGATTAGCAAACTTGGAAGGGCCCACGGGATTGCCTGGTCGGGCCATAAGACGCTGAGGAGACTGCTGTTGCTGCTTTTGTTTTTGTTGTTGCTGTTCATGATGAAAGGCCAGACCGGTAAATCCGTGGGCGTCACGTTCATGAACCCAACAAGTTTTGGGAGCGTTGTTCAATTCATCGCAAAATTTGCATTTGAACATTTTGTGACCCACATGACGTTCTTCGTGCCACCGCCATGCCATATCTGACTTGAACTGCTGATGACATACTGAACAATTGTTATTCCTTGGCTTCTTTTCGGATTTAACCTCATCCATACGCATTCGCTTTACGGCACCTCCGGAGTTAGACATTCCTGGAGGAGTTGAGGATGACGTGGGCTCCCGTTTCCCTAATTTATTCATCCAATCTCGAATCAAGTTTTCTGGGTCTTCTTCTTCGTCTTGTTCCATGATGCCTTCTCCTTCAGTGCCTGCCCGTGGGGTGAGCTGAGACTTCCGGGAATGGCGGATATTCTGATTTTGACCCTGAAATGAGGTAAAAATAGTATTGCAATTAAATTAATAAGACTACAAGGAACCCCAAAAGTGTTAAACCATCTGATAATCATTACCGGTGGTCCTATCTGCTGAGGGTAATCATCTTCCTCAACATGGTTTCCATTGTTGCTTGAATTTTGCTGCAGTGCCATTCGTGCTCCAGGACCAGAGTAAACTTTCCGATCTTGCTGTTGTGCATCCCCTTGCTGCTGCTGATGCGGGGAAGTTAGACGATTAAAATTGTTGACAACTGGTTTTGGAAGTTCCACCGGTTTCATTGGAACCGGGAGTACAGGTAACGAAGTCATTGGCTCCTCCCCGTTGTACTCCTCGTAGCCAAATTGAGTCCATGCCATGCCGAAAAGGGTGATAAACTCACCAACCTCTTTGATCTGACGCATTGTGAGGATAACACGGTCCCGATAAGTTAGCTGGAGGATCAACTTCATTATGTCTGCCTTTATGTCGGGTACACTGACAACAGCAATTCCATCTCTCTGAGAAAGTAAAAACACAGGTGTCGTATGAGTTGAGGTTTTATATTCGTCGTCCTTCATTTTACAACAATGAGCATGTCAGACATCTACTTATTTGGAACACATACCTGATCTTCAAAAACTTTTGCAAAAAACTTGCTGGAGGATGCCATTATTACCCGATGGGCCTTCAGTTGATGACCATCGCCACAAAGGAAGATAACGTCTGCATCATCTTCAACGATAGCTCCGTTCTTTACGTAGGCGTCATGGAGGGGCCGAAACCGACATCTAAGCCGCATCACTGAAAGTCAATAGTTGTCATTATTAGCTTCAACCTTAAACCAGCCATCTTCGATTTAGCTTAAACCTCCAACCAAAACTTCACTTACGTTTACCAGCAGGAGGCGCCGGTAAGGCAGGGCGTCTAATTTGAGGATTCGCTTGTCCCCCTTGAACCCCCATGGAAACCACCATTTGACCGCCATGTCCTGTTCCAGGCAAACTGTGTCTTCCAATGGAAATTCCACCTGCGCGATGACCCAAGCTGATAACTTGCCCTCCGCGTTGTATGATCTCGTGTAGGCCCGGTGGACCTGACATGACTACTTCCTTTTAGTCAAAACCTGCAGATATTAAAGTAAATATTATGGTAATTAATAATTAATCATTATACCTAAATGTTACGCTCGTTGTTTCATGTCCCATTTTCATCAAACATTTTCGCTTAAATACCTACTTAACACCGATGAGTAGCAAACAACCAGACTCTTAAATTCTGCCTAAATTCTGTAGCTTAACTAAAAGCAGCTAACTTGATACTTGAAGTATTTAATAATATTTAATATACTTGTCGGAACTAAAAGCAATGGCGGAGAGAAAATTATTGTAAATGTCTTGATCTTCGCGAAGTTCGTCGTTTCTCCTTCTGTCACTTTCGTCGCTTCTCACTTTCTCTTGAATTCACTTTTCTCTTTCAATGCTGTCGCTTCAAGCCAGTTGCAATTCCAAAGCCCAAGTTTTGCTTTTCATAATATGCAATGGGATGGAATGCGTGAATTCTAGGAACGGAATGAGGAATGAATTGCTACAGAGGTTGGCAGAGTTCGGACCGAGCGCTATTACGAGTCGCCCAGCCGCCCACATCATTTTCCATCCGCCGCGCCGGGTTCACTCAACCTATTTTTCCTGCATGAAATTTGAACAAGCCGCCATGTCTAAGAAAGCAAATTTGTTGTGTCGTACTTACCAAGCGCGTCTATTTGAGTTTGAGTTCCTCTTCTGCCAAAATCAGGGGGACTTCGGTGGAAATCACGCCCACTCTAGATGAGTGGCAGGATTGTGACAAGAAGACAAAATCAAACTCTGCAAATTGAACGAGATTCGACGAAAAATTATTATTGCTCCAGTTTTTCCGTTTGAATCTTCGTCGCGGAGAAGGTTACAAATTGCATGCGTGGCTGGGTACTGATTACAACTTTTTATTGAATTGATAATGTATTCCCAGACGTTAAGCCGTTCCTGCCACCAATTTAACGACTGTGTCTCTGCCACATTGCGTTAACCCAGACGAACAAACGTTTAAAAAGTTCCAGTTTAGATATCAGGACCAGGCATGGTTTAAGCTCTGTTCCAACTACGCGAACATACAACCAGTTTCTGTGAAAGTCTTTTCATAATGCACATATACTCTCCAAAATAATATGCACGCCTGAAATGAAGGCTTCTTGGCCTCAGACGTATCCTACTTGGAAATTTCGACCTTCTGCGGCGCAGGTACCTAAACTAAAGTCTGCCTTTGTGAATCTGGCATGGGTACATTCTCTCTACTCACTCTTCGTCTTCGTGTATTATCCAAAGACAAAGATGCCATGCATGAAACCAAAAGATATATTTTTTCATCAAAAGATAAAAACTGAACAACATGCCAAGATATCCCGTTTTTCTTTACTTTGTCTCCCAGTGTGTAAGCCTAACTTTAGTGAGCTACTCTCTGGCTCAAGAAATGTATATGAAGTAGGTTTGAGCTTATTCTGGCTTTGAATGTACCTTTTATTTCAAATGTTGCTTACGTGCGGGTACACATGTTGTTGGCCGATTTAAGTAGAAACCCATTGCAAAGTTCTGACTCAGGATTCAGAACATGGTCGCATAGTACAATGTTCGTGTACTAAATCCCATAAAAGAACCCTTTCATTCGACGGATTTACACGAACGAGAGTACAAAAATCTTATATTGCTCTGCGTACTACGATAAATACTGTACTTTTTCATTTCATTGTTCAGGATACAAGATCGTCTACTCTGTGCTATTGTGCCAGAGGATTTTTGGAACCCAAACCCAAGTCTAAAAAACTGTAAAACAGTTTGTGTTGGAGCTGGTGAGTTTTTATGATGGTAGCCAGACCACGATCCACTCCTATGCATTTTCCTTTCCACTCGTGAGTATTAAAACAATTTACCATGTTATATGAGAACTATGGTTTTCGACTCTCTACGTTTTTACAAGCTAACAAACAGCATGATGATCGTGATGATGATGATGGGATTGATATGAGTGTATGTATTCCTAGGAGCCTTTCCACTGGCATGAACTTTGCTCCAAAAACCGTTCAAATGACCTGGCGTCCTGGGCAAGAAAATCTGCTACTTGGTAGAAAAATGTATGCGCAAAAACATGGCAAAAACTTTTCTCACCCTTTCAGTCTAAATCCCAAGATATAGCCGTTTCCAACCCGAGGGGATTTCCGAACCCGATCTGGTCCTAAACAGGAAATAACAACAAATGAAAATGATTTTAAGGGTCAAATAATGTTCGTCGACAGACCCAACGTCTTGTGGGGTACGTTAGACAAGTTTTCTGGAAAGGTTGCAGAGAAATCTAGAGATTTTGTTGGGAAACCTGCACTTACGGGTGGTGCTCAACGTGGTGATGGAGTAGTGGGCGATAATTTACAAATAACTGGAAAACTGTTGGGTTTTCTCCTAGAGATCTTCTCAAGAAGGGTGCAATGGTCACTAGACTGAATTTTTTCGGTCAGGAAAACAGTTAGTTTTGTGACTAATTCCTGTTTAAATATTTCAAGCTGGAGAAAAGGGATGTATGTAGAATAGAGAGATGAAGTAGGTGGTGTGTGGTTGCTGCTCTGCATAGGGCTGATATGAGACTCCGGACTCGACTCGATGAGGCTGGCGAAGTTCTCCACTCTCCACTGTTCCTCTATCCTCGCCACTCATCATGATCGTGAAAAATATGACTTTTTTTCTACACATTGCTTTTGTCTCGTTATTTCCTCCTACTACTACTCAAATTGGGTAAATGTTGAAAATTCAAGGCTTTATGTAATACATTTGCAATAGACTTAAACTATGTTTGCAAGCTCTGCTACATTTCCAGAAAAATGAACACCACAATATGTATCCGTATCAGTAATGTTTTTCGGTCATGATAAACCATCATGCTACAGAATACCGTTGACCGGAAATGCCACTGAAAAACGGAGGAATTCGTAATAATGGAAAATGAAAACCTGGCAATCTAGGGTATCCAAACGTCCCCAGAAAGCCTCCATTTATAATTACCAAATTAATTGCTTAGAGCCCCGAAATGCTTTCAAATGTCGAATGTCGAGTATGTAGTTAATATTCGTTTGCTTGCATCCTTTTACCAGTCATACTATACAAAATACTCTTGACTCTTAATTTGAATCAGAAGTCTTACGACTTACGAACTTATCTATTTGGAAAGGTCAAGAAACCAATCGCTTCAATTACAGCTCCCCAGAAATGTCAGTATTACAATTAGCAGTTAAGTAACCCTGTTTGAAGAAATCATAACGAGAACACTTTTAAGCAAGGCTCATGAATCATTGAATGCCTTGTGATTGAATCAAATAAAAACATTCACAATTTATTAGACAGCTAAGCTAAGGCTCGATAAAACAAAAAAAAATCCTGGCAATCGAAAAAGTGGATAACGGAGAAATCTCGTTCCTCTGCTCTGCAATATTGCTTAACGGAGGTGATTGATTATTCCTGGCAAATATTTTAAAAAAAGGAGAGTAGTTCAAAGCCGAATTTGGCTCATGCGGATGTGATCGAACATGATCATCAAGAAAGAGGTGTTATGATTACCATCATTATTGAAGAATCATCTCCGTTGTTCATAAGAATGCAAGATGAATTTTTAGGGTAATTCTATTTCTATTGAGCTTTGCTACACACGTGAGCTTCTTTCTTATTGTGAAAATGGGATATCCCAGCTGCAACATTTGAAAATAAAAAACTCGTACATGGCTAAACCATAGGTTCGTAGAGCATTAAAGATTACAGCTAACTATACAATTATCCAGTAGATTAGACCTATAATCGTGTCAGTTTGATTAGAGTCACAATACTCCACAGACACTTAATGATAATGAGTTCTGCATACTTTCACGTAGATCATCATCATCTTCATAACACTTCTCAGCAAAGTATTACTACGGAGGAGTGATTCGGTAAAAAAATACTAAAAATCAAACATGTTATAATTATCATATTTTCCCAATGTACGATAATATCAACCTTTACGTTGTGCTGAGCACACGTCAAGTTCATGTTTGTGTTGTGTGAGAAATGTTAAAAGGCTCACCATTTATCGCAACTCCAGAGCAGAGTTCAAACTTCAAAAGTGATTCATGTTTGTATTTTGACATTTACCATTATCCATTCTCTCATCATGTACATATACACAGACGCAATGATGAGTTGCATTCATTATTGGAGGAACCCCGTCAACCACATGAACAACAATATAACAGAATGTCATAATTAACTTTTTCCAGAAAGTCAAAAAAGAGCTGAAAATGCAACGGGAACAGTTATTAACGTAACACACAATTTCTGACCGAGTGACAGGTTATCGGCAAATAGCTGGCCAGAAAAAAGGCTGAGTACCGGAGATCGGGAAAGAATCCGTTTTCTTTCGGGGAAATGGCTCGTGTGGATCTATACATCCGGGATACAATCTGGACGTACATGCTACCTATTGCCCTACTCTTGGTGGGAGTATTTATCTTTTTAACTGACCGAGTGCACATAATCCGACAATGGTAAGATTTCTGGTTTATAGCAATAATGATACTATGATTACTGCTGAACGTTTATAATGTGACCTTTCTCCAGGTACTGCGCCAAATACCTGAAAAAGTTCAGCGAGCTGCACGAGGAGCTCATCGAACCCATCAAAAAAGCTTTATTTGCCGATCTCAACGATATAGACTCAAACCTTGTAGACCTGAGAAATCGAGGTTTAATAAGAATACTGGAGATTGGGGTAGGCTCAGGGTCAAACCTGAAGTACTATCCTCAGCAATGCCGTCTAGTGGTTGTTGATCCCAGTCCTCATTTCTTCAACTATTTTCGGGATAACATGGAAAAGTTTCCAGACGTGAATCTGGAAAAGTTTGTGGTTAGCCCTGGGGAAAGGCTTCGTGGTGTGCCACCATGTAGTGTTGACGTTGTGGTGACCACCACAGTGCTCTGCTGTGTGGAAAATGTTCCAAGAGTGCTAAAGGAGATTAAGCGAGTGTTGGTTCCGGTGCGTGCTTATCGTAACCACCCACAAATAACCGGACATAACGGAATTTTTTGGTTATGCATAAACAGCTCAAACATAATGTTCATTTATTTGCAGGGGGGACACTACTACTTTCTTGAGCACGTTTACGCTCCTCCGAACACAAAGCTGTGGAAGCTCCAGAGGCTTTGCAATTTAACGGGGATTTGGCAATGGCTCCATGATGGATGCCGGTTTCGACGCATTGAGGAGGACATTGTTCGTGCGGGGTTCAAGGACGTGGATATCAGCACATTTGAGCTGGACAGTGAGATTCAAAATCATAACTCAAATCTGATACACATGGTCAGTCCTCACATTGTTGGGGTAGCTATTAAATAGGAACATGGGATTATTCCGGGATATTACTTAATGGGAAATCATTGCTTTCTCTTGCCACTTTTATACTCAGAAAAGATATTATCGTTTACATTTGGTGAATTAGTTAACCAGTACAATATAGTATACTTAATTTTAAAAAGCTAAATGATCGATATAATATATATTCTTACAGAGATTATCTACGTAATTTAGGCTGTGATAAAAATGGGAACATGCTCAAAATAAAATTATAAATTCCACACAATCTGAACTTAATGTTCATTCATTCATCATTTCATTATTTTAAACATTTCATGCATTATATAAAGTAGCGTTAGTCTTTATGAAACGAGTTCTGTCAGAATACGGTCGATTATTACAGCCCAATAGACTCATTTTCACCCCTTCCTCATCTGAAGTGCAAGTGCAAGCAGATGACTAGATGCATTTTCTGTGCATTGCATTGTGCACTCAGTACCAAAATACGCAAAATCCGGAAAAATCTGTCTTGGAAAAACTGGAGAAAGTTGTTGTCCAGTGACATAGGGATTGACAGATCCCTGGGTAGATAATTTTCTTGTATAGGGTCTGTGGGTATAGAGGTCCCTTGCACTGCTTGCATCATGGAGCATTCTGTCAAAGACTCTGGAAACTTTCCAAACACATCCTTTCATCTTCATAAAAGTGTGTCAACGGCAGAGCGTTATGCTCCACAGTTCAAAGCAAAAGTGCTCCAATACTTAAGCAATGCAAAAGAAGATGACGATCATGAATCTGCTAACCAACAATGCGAACAAGGTACCTCAGCCACAACTGGGCAGGGGAAAAGAGTGAGAAAGGGTAAATATAAATATGGCAAAAGAACGATAGCAGAAGCCGCAGAAAAGTTTAAAGTTCACCCCACCACCATTTCAGACTGGGTGCAACATTTGAAGCGAAACTCTGAATTACAAGAAGCCACTCAGAAATGGCAACATCAATCTGCGTCACCAACAGAGTCACATTTCCAATCTGAAGCTGCTTCAACTGGTTCAACCACCGGTTTGAACCCACAACCATCAACCTCGGTTTGTATGAATAAAGGAAAGCATGACAATGACATTACCAATAAAATCATTGCCGTTCTCCAAAACGAACGACTAAATGGCGAGCAGCCCCTAACTAAGCAAGCTGACCTGAATGTTCTTAAAGAAAAAATTGTTGGGCAACTTCAAAACGTCATGTTCCAAAGTTCTGGCAATGATGACCATCCAGAAACAAAGAAGGGAGTAACATCTTGGTACGCTAGTTGGTGGTCGCGGTTTGCGTCAATCGGGATGCATTCTTCTGGGGAAAGTGATGGCCACTTAATTGGGAGTGTCAGTGGATCGTGCCAGAAACGGATAGCGGTAAGCTAGACCAGCCTCATTTAATTAATCATTTAATGGAGAATTGATTGAATTTGCTTGGCATTTGCATAAAGCATGCATAAAAAATCGTAGGATCAAGGGGTCAATCAGTTTGGTTTCACTTCAGTTCCAGTTTTGCATCCTAGTACCATTCATAGTATTTAATACTTCGCCATTTAAAACCAGAGAATGGTAAACCATTAAAAATGCTCGCTGCGAAAGATCTGGGGTTTAGACCCCATTTAACCTGGATTAAGTCCATCTAAAATAGGTAAAACATCTCCATAATAGATAATAATGGATTTATGCTGGTCTACAGCCGATTTAGGCTGGTCTAGAGCCCATTTTGCTGGTTTAAAACCCATTTATGCTGCTTTAGAGCCCATTTATGCTGGTCTAGAGCCGATTTAGGCTGGTCTAGAGCCGATTTGGCTGGTCTAGAGCCGATTTAGGCTAGTCTAGAGCCGATTTGGCTGGTCTAGAGCCCATTTATGCTGGTCTAGAGCCGATTTATGTTGGTCTAGAGCCGATTTGGCTGGTCTAGAGCCGATTTATGTTGGTCTAGAGCCGATTTAGGCTGGTCTAGAGCCGATTTAGGCTGGTCTAGAACCGATTTAGGGTGGTCTATAGCCGATTTATGCTGGTCTAGAGCCGATTTATGCTGGTTTAGAGCCGATTTATGCTGGTTTAGAACCCATTTATGCTGGTTTAGAGCCCATTTATGCTGGTTTAGAGCCCATTTTGCTGGTTTAGAGCCGATTTATGCTGGTTTAGAGCCAATTTAGGCTGGTCTAGACCCCAAAAATAAAGTAGACGGACACACGGACACACGGACACACGGACACACGGACACACGGACACACGGACACACTATCCGTTAATAAGCTCACCTGCTGACGCAGCGAGCTAATAATGACAATTGTCATTAATCTGCTGCGCGAAGTGAAGTAAAGGACTTCGCGACTGATTTTGGGGCTACTTGAAACTGGCGTGCATTTGAATACATGGATTTTTATGTGGCATCTGGCATACATGTGCATCTAGTATTGATGTTTTCATGCATCTGAAAACACGTGTTTTGAAGATATTTGCATTTTTACAATCCTATTTGTTGGCCGAATAATTGCTTAAGTTTGGCTTGACACTTGACAGTAATTAGTGAGACGATATGCTTACTAAAGCGAAAAAGAACAAGCGTAAGATTTTGCGCGGAAGGGCGTACAATGAGGATGACAGCAAGGCTGACACTCCGACAAAATCCCCGATGGCAGTAAGGCAGATACCCTCGGCAGTGTCCCTGGTAAAAACCAGAAAGGAGCTGAGGAAAGAACAGAGAAAGGCGAAGAAGGCTCAAAAGCACCAGTACCTGTTGGCCAAGGTGGGACGGGAGGACTTGGTGTCAAAGGCGGCGGAGGCGTTGGTCGCTGGAAAGAAGAAAAAGAAAAGGAAGAAGAAGAAGAAAAAGGGAAAGAAGAAAGCAGGAGAAGGAGGAACTGAACAGGATGGAGGTGACCGGAAACGTGAGGGACAGAAGAAAGAGGAGGAAAAACGGCAGAGTGATGACAGTGAAGATGAAAGTGAGGAGGATGAGGACGAAAAGTTTGTCAGGGATGCGGTGAGAAACAAGCTGGAAGGGAAGGAAACGATTGATATGGCCGAAGAGCTTAAGCATGACAAGGAGAAGATGAGAAAGGATATGGATGAACTGAGGCGAAAGCGGTTGATTGAAGAGAATGAGGAGGAGGACAAGACGATTAAACAGTTGTCGAAAAAGTTGAAGTTGAATAAGAAGGCGACAATTCCGGCATCCTTTAGAACAGATGGATTGGATTGTAAGTTGTGTAGTTGTATTTGAACTGGGAATGGTTTTTGGTGCATGGTGTCAATTTAACTTATTAATGTGGTGATTTGTTGCAGTTTTGCTGGAGGTTTGCGAAAGTAGCAAAAAGAAGAAGAAAGGAGAGGAAGATGACTCCTCCGATGACCAGGGTAGCAAAGACGAAGGAGATGATAGTGATGGCGACATGGAAGATATTGGGGATATGGAAGAAGAAGATGGCAGTGACCTTGGTTCTGATTTGGACATGGAAGATGAGGAAGAGCTTGACGAAGGTGAAGAGGACATGGAGGATAATGAAGATGCTTCAGATGATGATGGTGGTGACGCAGAGCTCGATGCTGAAATTTTTGGATCAGAGAGTGAAGATTTTGAAGGAAGTGAGAATGATGGTTCAAATGATAGTGACATGGAAGAGGCAAAGGAGAAATCAAAGAAAAAAACGAAAAACGACACAAAAAAGAAAAAATCCAAAACTGAAAAGGAGAAAGTGGTCGAGGATGATGGAATCTGGGAGGATATTTATGGTCGACTACGATCGAAGGACGGTGCAGTGGTAAGCCCTTAGCTTTATGCTACAAAGGATATCGGTTTTCTGTCAACTTGACGTTATAAGTACTTAACAATTTTTGTTCTCGTAGTTAAGTAATACAACAAGTACGGATACATCAACAAAAGAAACGACAGAAAGCAGTGGAAAGTATGTCCCACCCGCACTGAGAGGTAATCAGTCAAAACGAGAAAAACTAGCAAAGCAGTTGAAAGGATTACTGAATAGGTTATCTGAAAGTAATATGCACAGCATCGCTACCCAGGTTTGTAATCGAAAATCATGACCTAAAGTATTATATTATGCATATGTTATGATAACTGCATACATGTTGAAAGTTGGCAATGTTTCATTTTGAAATGTGTTTTTAAAAACAGGTTGAGGAAATGTACATGACGAACAGCAGAAATGAAATGAATCAAACTTTACTGGAGCTGTTAACTGCAGCTCTTGTAAGGCATTCGATGATGCCAGAACGTGTAGTTCTAGAACACTTAATGCTTATTGCAGTCTTGCATGCCAATGTTGGAACCGAAGTGGGTAAGGATGAAGAAATAAGGAGAAGTGTATCGACATCCACCTTAGAATAACCTTGCTGGGGTATAATTACAATTAAATGTATTTTGCATGTACCAGGTGCCTTTTTTACCCAGACGTTTGTTCAAGAGTTTAAAACAAAATATGACAGTTGGGATAACAGTGATGTGGAAGATAAGCATTTAGAAAATCTTATTTTAATAATCTCGTTCATATACCATTTTAAGGTAAAGTTAACAAGTTAACATAAGTGGTATACTCAACATGGATTAAATATTTAGGGTAAATTGATTTACCTAATTCTTCGAAAACTGTTTGTGGTTTCAGATAATTGACGCCTGTCTTATTTACGACATTCTCAAGTTCCTCAGCGATAGCTTTAGGCCTAAAGATGTTGAATTAATTCTGACTGTCTTAAGAAGTATTGGATTCAGGCTAAGAAAAGATGACCCCGCCGCTTTAAAGGAACTTATATTGACGCTACAGCAAAAAGCGTCAAAACTCCAATCAGGAGCTACTGGGTAATTCATAAAATATTCTTCTTACATCATGCAATACAATATTGTAACAACTGTTTTATCCCAAAATTACTATAATTTCGGTATATTGTATTACAGAAGCGCTAAAGTAAAGTTCATGTTGGAGATTCTAATGGCTATCCGAAATAACAACATGAATAAGATTCCAAATTATGATCCGTCATTTGGAGAGCATTTGTTGAAAATATTGAAAAGTCACTTGCATCCCGGAAATTATGTCAGCGAGCTAAAAATAGGACTCCAAGATCTTCTAAATGGTTAGTTTATCAAACAAAATAGGATTTATTTGCAAACGAAACAAAGCTGATTTTTATTTCATTCATATTTTCAGCGGATAAGGCTGGAAGATGGTGGATAGTAGGATCAGCTTGGGCTGGAAAGCAAACCGATGGCCAAGGCCCGGAATCTTCGAATAACACTCCAATGACATCTGAGGATGCAATTAAGCATGCCAAATTACTAAAACGAGCTAGAGCGCAGGGAATGAACACGGACACAAGAAGAAACATCTTTTGTATATTAATGACTGCTGAGGTATTTCGACATACACTACAAAGCATAAATGATTCAGTTCCCTAACTTTTTGCTAATAATCATTTACCATGATTTTCTAGGATTACATGGATGCTTTTGAAAAGTTAAACCATTTGGGATTAAGAAATAACCAAGACAGAGAAATAATGCATGTTTCAGTGTACTGTTGTCTTCAAGAAAAGCAGTACAATCCATATTATGCGTTCATTTTGTCAAAGTTTTGTGAAATGGATAGAAAATTAATGGTACATATAAAGATAAATATAAACTTTGCTCATGAATGTTGTACTGGGGTAATGTGATATTTAAATGAAAATATGTTTTTAAAAATATTTCAGCTAGCATTACAATTTAACTTGTGGGATCGCCTCAAAGATTTGGACAGCTTGACAAGTCAGCAGCGGACCAACCTCGCCCTTCTACTTATCCATTTTATCAACAATAAATCCCTTCCACTTTCCACTCTAAAAGTTATTGAATTTGCGGAAATGGACAAAGTCAAGCTGAAATTTTTGAAAAAGCTTCTTAGCGGAGTGCTAATGCAGACAGAAATAGAAAATCTGCACGAAATCTTTGTGAAGCCGGCCATGTCGGAAAAATTGGGATTGTTTAGAGAAAGTCTGCGACTATTCCTCAGTCATTTTATGCTACAAACGACAATCACAACAAGTGATGGTTCTGTTGTAAAATCCAAATTAAATCCAGAAGAGCTTAAAGCGTTAAAGGAGCGTGTAAAAATTGCGGAAAAGTGTATGACCTTAGGAAAGGGCGGTTTAGTCGTAGATAATAGTTAGTTTTTGTAGTTTTAGTTTACTTTATCGAATATAAAACTGAATAAAAGACTGAAATTATTCAAAAACTCAAGATTGTTTGCGGTACATTTATTTTTGTAATAGCACAAAACGCATTGCATATAGGATATACAATATAAGGATGCTATATTAACTGGAAACTGGAAATGAGTGAGTAAATTGACATATCTTTCCTAATTGTTTCATTTCGATTTTGCAGTATCCTCCAACTTTCAAGGAAGAAGTTCGCCAATATGCAGACATCCTTGGACAAAGAGCTACCAGTCGCCTATTTGTGATTTCTCAAAAGCGTATATTCGAATGGATCATGGAAGCAAAATCACAACCCACGTCAACCTCCAGAACCCGGGCAGCCGTTCTGCAATCCCGTAGAAAGAACCTTTCGAAACTTCGCAAGTCCTTGCCCATGCTTACTGCATCCTTTGAAATGAAAAACTTTCAGTCTCACGAATGCAAACCAACAACCAAGGAAATCGATGAAAAAGTGGAGTTGCAATTGCAAAGCTGGATTGAAAGTCAGAAACCAAGAAAAGTATCAAGTACAATTGTTCGTGAAAAGGCTCTGCAAATTTATAGGGAGCATGGGCGTATGGAAATTGAATGTTCCTACGGATGGTATCGAAGGTTTAAAATGAGAATGCTGAAAAAGGGAGCCGTCGCCGGGATGCCAAAATTGCACGGGGAAGAGGACTCTCTAGTTCTTACTTGGCTTCTTCAGGAGTATGACAATAATCAGCTAGTTTCCTACAGGGAACTACAGAGTTATGCGCAATCTGCATTAGCACAGATGAAGCTTGATTTCAAAGCTTCTGCTGGATGGGCACTGCGCTTTCTGAAGCGAAATCATCTTCTCGTCAATTGGAACGTAGGAGTGTATCCGAAAAGATTGCCTGATCTTCTGGAAGATCAAGTGGTGCAGTTTCGGAAAAACTTATCCCCAAAGTTAAGCGAATATCCGGATAACTGTGTGGGATGCATGGACGAGATACCCTTAAGCTTTTCAAGTCCAACTACAAACAAGCTGAATATTGTTGGAGTTGGAGACAATGATGATGTTGTAGTTGACTTTGAAGACAGTAAGGTTTCAAGACTGAGGAAGTTGTCGGTAAAGAATTGCGATGCCACGGTGGTTTTGGGAATGCTAGCAAATGGAACGCTTCTAACCCCAATGGTGATAGTGAAAGTAAGCTATCTTCATTTTTGCAATTAGAATTATGTATACCATCCATCATATAATGTCTAACGTAAACTATTTTTAAGGGACAATTACACAGTACCCTTAATCAGGCGTACAACACTCCACAAAGTTCCGTAGTGGCTTATTACAGTAATACAACAGAACCTTCTGTAGCCTGCTTGGAGAAATGGATTGATCTTGTCTGGACTAAAGCCATCAAAGACAAAACAGCTATGATTATTCTGGACTCGTACGAAATTCATTCACAGTTACATGCCAGATTCAATGCCTGCCAAACAACATGTTTGGAAATTCCTTCGGGGTGCTCTATTAAGTTGCAACCTCTGAATCTTGTAGCAAAAGGCGTATTTACGGTAAAGTTAACAAATTCATTATACATGTCTACTCTGCTTGTTCATGCGCTCTACCTATCCATTTTTCAAACCCTTATGAAATTAATATTCTATATTTAGAAAAATCTAGAGAAACTATGGCTTGATTACCTTCAACCAAAAGATGACACAGAGGAAGATTCTCTTCAAAAGTTGAAACTACCAACGACTAACGAGATTGTTGAATGGGTACAAAAAGCCTTTGAAGCTACATCTACAATGCAGGTACTCCATTTTTTATCTTGGTTGGATCTAAAATATATATATTCCTATCATTATCCTTATAAACCAATTAAATCTTGTGTTTTTCAGGAAGAGTTAAGCAAATCCTTTTCACAAATTTTTCAATGAAATAAAACGTAAAATCAATCTTATCCGTGTTTTGACATTTTTTATTTACAAATTATATACTTTACGTTATCGTTGGAAGTTTAACCTAATTTGTAGCCACGTCTCTATCAACGAACCACTTCAATAAAATTTAATTCTCCTCTCTGCCTATAACAATCATGGCTAAATGAACAAAAGAAAGTTGCAGAAGAGCAGTGAGCCGTGAACCTCCCAGTATATCGCTAGCGTCTTTGTAATAATTAATGAATAATCATTCCTACTGAAAATCCACTACAATCATCCTCCTTACACACATTGACTATAAAAGTGTTTAATCCTCCGCCACGGCTGCAGCTGCCCTTTCCGCCTTGGCTTCCTTCCGAGCCTTTCGATATAACAAGCGTCGTTCCCTTTCATATTCTTTCATACGAATTAAGTAACTGTAAAGAAGACAAAACCACTCATTAAAAATCATTCCAGTACTTACAATTAAACAAAGCTACTGGTTTTTAAGTACTATGCAAACTTACTCCTCCATTTGACAATGGTCATATTCGTGCCTAATGTGATGACATCGATAGACAAAAGGAAACTCGTCCTTTTTGCACTTTTCCAACGCAATCCAGCCGTGAGCACAGTAGTCGCGAAATTTGGGAGGCACCTTGGCTGACTGCATTTCTTCAAGAGTGGCCACCATCACTGGAATAATTGCATAATGCGTACAGATTAATAATGAATTTCCACAGATAAGCACACTTTATTTGGGCGATAATTCAGCTAATTGCTTACCTCGTTCTTTCCTCTTCTTCCCTTCGAAACCATAATGGGGGTCGGCTGATAACTTGCCATCAATGTAATCCGGTGTAGTTTTACTAATGGAGGGATCCCACACAAAATAAGACCGAGGAGGTGTCTTGTCTGAGGAAAGAGCACCTCCCATTTTTAATCTTGAGTTTAAGTACCCCCACAAGAGCTACACTTTAAAACAGTTCCAAATTTGCTAACGCCAAATCCGGTGGTTCTGTGCGCTCACCAGATGAGGATAAAGCTGTTTACCTGCTGATTCTATAAATACGGCAGGTTGAGTTGGGTGCCTTGTCCAACGGGGCAACTCGGACTACGAGAGGACATATAAACTGCATTAAATTTTGGTAAAAATGAACAAAGACGAGTTTCGTGGAAGGAAGCTCCCAAAAACGCTGCAAGCTTCTGCTCAGAGCTACCGTGCCAAATACTCTGTGCAAATTATATGGAAACATTTTAAAAGCATTTTCAAAGCACAAACTTAAAGATAAGCATTAAAACTTGTGACGCCTTATCATTTATTGCAGTTGCAATTGCGTTCGGAGTCCATACCCCAGTCCTTTAGAAAGAGTGCTTCGATTTAAAAGACAAGAATAATGAATGGTTTTGCCATTGGTCCTTTGGCGTCCACTTGCATAATTTTACTTGGGGTTCTTGTGGACGGAGTGGATAAATGGTTCTCTTGCGCAGAGCAAATCTGGAGGCTTTTTCGTGCGTGGGGCATACTTTCCCTGATTATCTGTCTTGTAAACCAAGGCTGCAGTGGTTGTCAAAGAGCAATGGGTGGAAGCGAAGCTAATGATAATGTATGCACACTATTTCCTCTCCTGAAATAATTATTGAGACAAATGTGCAATTGTAATTGTCATGATAAAAATGAATCTGCAGAATCCTCAACCTCCTCCAGACGATAATCCACCTGGGGGAAATCCTCCACCGCAACCACCACCTCCTACGAGCGGGGACGAATGCAAAGATCCTCCTTCCTCCACAAACCCTCCTGTAGTTAATGTACCTGTACCGGTTCCGGTATGCATTATTTGTGGATATGCCCATCCCAACGGTGTGACACATGGTGGAAACCGAACTGCAATTAGAGGCAGGGGTGGATGTACATGCTCCTTTCTTTAAGTTTCTAAAAGTTGCACTGATTGATAATATGTGACTTGTCTAATCTTTTGACTACTACTATGCAGTGGATTTGGCAAATGTACGCAGTTTAAGCCATCTAGTGCATCGTTTAGTACAACTAGATAGATATTCGTTGCAAATAAAGTCAGACAATATTGTTTATATTTATTACACATTTTATTTTATCCCTGAATTTTTAATTTTTGAAGAGCCGCTAATGCTCCTTGAAATCCTGCATTGTAATCAATTGCTACCTCATTACGTACATAGTCATCTCGATCATCCTCATAATCATCCTGTGCACCAGGACCTCCTACAAGTGCCCCATATATAATATGGTAATTGGGACCCGGGTTGTAAAGCCCATTTTCTCTGTTACAGGGGTTTGGACGGTAGGGACAGGAACTAGAGTAAATGTTAATAAGAACAAGTCGTTATAACATTTCCAAGGATGAATAGTTGATATTCAAAGAAATAGTTGTGAAACAGTTTGTTTGTAACCTTGCTCGGTGTCTCGGTCTCTGGGGTGGATTTAGCCCGTATCCCACCACAAAGCTTCTGCCTGAGCCATCTCCCAAAGCGTAATGAATTTGTTCCTTGGCAAACTGTCTCCATTCCTCTCTCTTACCCTCAATGACTTCATTTCCTGTAATTTCCGCCAGCTGGAGACATATAAATGCAATGTTGGTTGCGTGACGGAGGGAGCCCCACTCCTGAATAAAGACTAATCCCTTGGGCGTCCTTGTTTGGGAATTTTTCATGTAGTTGCAAAATTCAATTGCTGGATTCAGATATTCCTGTTCACCTGTTAGTTTTCCCATAAGAACCTACACAAAAACATGTTTGTGCAATAAATTGATATTTTGGCCTTTTATACTCTAATTGCCAGTAGTTGTTTTTTCTATGAATAGTGAAGTAAGAACTGTACTTGAAGCCCAGCCTTCTTGTCATCCCAACTGAATTTTTCCGCCCGTCTGCCCAAATTAAAGTGAACCCAGTGCCGCTGAACATCCTGCAGGTATTTTTGATCATTGGTGGCTCTGTATAACCACGCAGCAGCCCAGCCAAGTTCATCCCCGAATCCAGACCATGAACTGGAAAGTAAAAATTGCCAAACTTATCATGTAATTAAGCCAGCTGTCAATACTCATGGAATTAAAAACGCTAACAAGCGTACTCGTAAAAACCTCCGGCTGGAATAGCATCCGTGTAGTTTCCCCTGTACACATCTGCAAACTCGTACAACTCCATGGCATGCCGCAGCAGCAAGTCCGCATAAGCTCTATCCACATCTTTGAAAACTAAATATCCCGAAGCAAAGGCAGCAGATCCTTCAGCTGCTAGTTCAGAACCGGGTTGGTCCCTTGTGATTTTGAAACTCTCCCGAGGACCTTGATCCCATTCCTCAGGACGGCCCCACCAAGCGTGGTCAATGTCAGCGTCAGCAACCTGTCCATAAAATTCGTACGGGGTGGGATGACACTTGATCAGAAAATCTAATGCCCATCGCACAGCATCGTATGCATATTCCGTTTGGTTAGCGGACCGATAACCATCCATAAATTCAAGGAGACCCCAGTTGAGTACAGTGGTTGTAGACACAAGTGGAAATCCGAATTTGACGAGGTCGGCAGCTAAAAGGATTACAGGAAACTTACAAAGTTGCTTTTCAAAAGAAATTTATTAACTTTTTCCTTTTACCATCAAAATAGCCTCCACTAAGATCTAAGCCGTTAGCCTGGCCATCATTTAAAAAGGAGTCACCTCTCCATACAATCCGATTATTTGCCGGTAGCTTTCCGCTCCTTTGAACTTCGTAAAACTGCAATGACAAGGCAATTACATGGTCGTAAGGATGCTCCACAGCAGCAGATGGAGATAGTGGCCTTGAAAGTCTTTTTGTGGTGACGGGCGATAGAACAAACCCTGAAAGTACCAGCAAAAGTAGAAAAGTGGGATTTATTCGTAGTCTAGAACGATTTTACGCTTTTAAAACAAAAAAACATTTACTTTTACCAGTTTTTACACTTTTCCCATTAAATGTTGCCGTCTGCAATTGCGGCATTGACCCGGTGCTCTCGTACTCCACGGAGAAATCAATATGCGAATCCCCACTTCCAATTGGACCAGATCCAATAGAGCTGCCGAAATTGTAACGGGATGCACCATCGTCATCAAGGGAGGCATTAAATACTGTTGTATTACGAGTTATAACCTAACGAGAAAGAAAAAAAGGGGAAATATCCATCAGTAAAATAAATTACCGCGAGTTGTATAATAAATTGCTTTTGAACTTCAAGTGGATTTTCAAGCTTGAATTTGTTGTGCGAGCATCCCTTTACAAAAAGCGCATTTTTACCGTAAAACTCTTAACGCGTGACTCGAAACGGAACTCAGCTACCCACTGGTTCACTGAAGACTCCAAGTGAATTGGTAGCTTTGCCTGATAGTATCCCGAGCTGCGGTTGATGTATTCTACGCCTCCGTAAAAATGGCCATCTTGCTGCTCTTCGCTCTTAATACTTTCCAGTTGAGCCGATACTAATAGAAGGAATAGGGGAAGATGGAGAAAATTTCTTGGAATGGACATAATGGCTATATGTATGTAGGTTTTAAAAGGTAGACAATGCAAATGTAAATGGTTGGTATGTAAGAAATTTTCAGTGGAAAACAACGTGATGAGTTTTGTCAACTGTCATGTCAGAAACAAATTCATGGGAATACAATAGATAAGTAAAACCGTCAATCACTTTGTTTACTGGTTCTTTGAGATACTGTCAACTTGTGGATTTTTACCATATTTATTCTCTGGGTTATCGTTGATAAACAAGCAATTTTGACAATACAGAATGATAATCATTATTGCATTAGAGAGAATTAACTGGCAATTTGGAGTTTTGATATTTGAGCCTGCAAACGGATCACCTATATAATCTGCTGATGATTCGCTAATGCATAGGCCATAAACCTCGCCTGTCACACTGTTCTGAATTGGTGATTTTCGTATTGGACTCCAAATCGAGATTTCTCTACACTTGTAACCAGTTCTGCAATGTGTTACATTCGTTACTTTGTTTTTATTCTTGTCAAGGGTACAGTGGCCGAATCTGTCCGCGACGCAATCAAACACTCCGTCTTTATGCTCTAGCACCAGAAATTTATCGAGACCGTCTAGTGCCAGGTACTCGTAGGAATGCGTGGTATCATTTAAACCCAAGTATGAAGATCCATCATTCAGGTCTATACGACTCCAACGACTCCCGCAACCACAAAGACCGTCTATCTGATGAATATCGGTTTTGCTGGGCAAACAATCAAACTTGTTAATGTCAATGTTTTTATCTGCGTCCGTGCGAATGCAAAGGAATTCCGGGTTCAGAACCTTGGGGTTACCGGGAGTAGCCTGCGGATGGTCAGTAGATTCTTTGCCAACTGCTTTGTTGTAGGGTGTTGCGCTGTCCCGGCTTGCAGCGACCTCGGCAAAAAATTCTACATACAAGCGGTAGTCACAAGGTTCATTGTAATAGGGGTTGTGGTTGGCAGTGACCTTGTCAGCTTTGCTTGGGTCAGTGTTCCAATGACCTCCTGGTGCATTGAGCTTCGATCGGGGTTCTGTTCTTCCGGCTATGGACGTTTCGTTGGAAGTCACATTGGTTGTATCTGAATCGGAAGAACCTGAGCCGCTTGCAATAATGATAGTCATGAAAACACATAACGATAGTTTAGGAGAGTAGCACTGATGTCGTAGAAAAAGCAGGAAGCGACAAGGTACTAAAAAGTGACTCATTGCTTAATGCATCCGAATTTTTTAAAGAACAGAGGACTCCATCAAATATTACAAACCTTCGAATTCAAATATTAATTAAGTAAAATTAAAGAAATGTTAAAGCTAATTATAGACATAATGCTGTTGTATCTCTGTGATATTACTATTTCTATACACCATCTTTTCTCCAATCTTTTTATCTTGTTATTATCTTCAATCATTTCCTTCAGGTATGTTAATAGGCAACATTGCAGTTTATCTTGCTACGGAATCACCTATTACCTATCGATCGAACTTAGGAATCGTTGATGATAGGGGTGCTTGAAACTTGAAAGATAAAGATAGACATCTCAAGTAGTTAAAACATATCTGCAAATAGGTAATTCATTTTATTGGCCAATTTGCAATAGATTTTCTTTTTTCAATCATTCTAAGGATGACAGAGCACGCGTACTCAAAAAATCAGTATTCTTGCTTGATTACAATAATGAGGCTCATTTATAATCTAACTTTTAAACTATCTTTGCTTTTCTATAAAAATCAGTTAATTTTTACTGCAGACTCCCAGCTAGTCCCAAAGCATACTTCAAAGTACCCAAATTCAGAGTACAAATGAATATCGTCTTGTGATCTCTTTTTCATACGAAATTCACATGTGAATTGAGAAAGTATATAAAGAGCTTGCCACGGAAGTTATATTCCCTACGGAGCCCTCTGCCCACGTTTAATTCACCGGTAGCGGTGATAGGATGATGATGCAGCTTTCCTTACCATCGCGTTGCAATTACCGTAAATTTGGACTACTTCACATTATCCGCAACGGCAACCTTGCGTTCCAGTAGTGAAAAGTTGCTCCTTTCTCCTGGGCTTTTCAACCAAGTATTTACTAAAAGCTTAACAGCGTTTTATATGAAGTCCGGATGCTACATAGACTCTCTGACTTTTGACTTCACTGGAAAAGGCTCGAGTTTTTCTTTCTTTTTTTCTTACCGATACAACGAAATATTTTGGACTACACACAGGCTGAAAAGTAAAGGAAACCAAACCACACAAAGGAAAACCTCAGTGGAAGGAGGTTGGGAAGACCACAAACCTTAAAAGAAAATTTTATAGACAAAGCCCATCTTGTACACTGTGAAGATTTCGACGGAAATAAATTCCAGAGCCACTGCAGTGGTACTGCATGCATGACAGCAAACTGCACTACTCCTTCATAAATAAAGCAGTTCTTATTTTTTGGGAACAGCGAGAGAACTCAAGAAGGTTGTTTAAGAAAGGAAGTAAACTGCATCCTGTCTGAATTATAACTTACGTCATGGGCATGTGCGGAGAAAGTTGTAATGTAAAAGTAAGCAAAGCATTATAGAAAGGCTTTCAAGCAATCAGGGATTTGCTTTCCGAATGGTCTGTATAAATATTAAAGAACGTATTCCCAGTTCCAATTCAATTTCAATTGCCTACACAGAGGCTATAAAATGAAGTGGAGAAAGTGTACTTGAAAACTTGCACGGCTTCAGATTGCCGATTGTGAATTAAATTAAATGCGTATTAAGGATTGAATTCTGGTCTGGCAAGACGATGAAGCTAAAACTGAAAGTCTGGGATGGGACACTGGGATTTAAGCGAGGGTTTTTCCTTGGATATGTGTTCTTCAAACCTACACAACAACCAGATATATTTTGGCTTTTGCTTAACGGCTCACTTTGATGGCTCTTTGATGATGATGACAACATTAGAAGCAGCTCCCCCGTCCTTATACAAATTTGTATTTATGACCCTTCTTTCTCCGTCTTCCATGTCATCAGTTAAGCCATTTTTCTTATATAGATTTCCCGATTTTACTCAACATACTACATCATTACGAAAGTTAACGTTATTAGGGCGCTTTATTCATGGTGCATGCTCTTGTTCATCTCTTCCTAATATCCTTTCTCTTTACTGGATGTGTGTGTAGCGTATTCGTATCATCATCATAAGCATCTTGTATAATATTTTATCTAATTTGTGCCGCAACTTCAACTTCACTCCCCATATATTCCTTCTGCATCATCATCATGTTGATGCCATGTCACTTGGGATAGGGAATCCTTACAAAAAGTTCCGTTTTTTTATTTCCGTTCATGAGGCACACTACCACTATCAACTATAAACTACCATGTAGTTGGGCAAGTAAGGATTCTGTATTTACGACCTAATAATGGACAAGTTTTGTTTTTTTCTAAAAGTTAGTTGAATTCTGGGTAAAAATGAGAAGCAGTACACATTTTTCAACCTCCAGAGTATCCTGGTTCTAATGGCATGTGCTTCTGAGTAGCACAGATCATTATTTATTCAGTTTATTTTTTATTAAGTTGTATGAAAACCAAAACAATTTTAATTTGCTTGGATTTTTATTACGCTTGCAACATTCCATTACAAAAATAAAATGATTTAGTGTCCCGTATTTATTGCCCCCGTTTTAAAAAGGAAAATGCCCAAAATCCACCACGCAAAATGATTATGAAAGAGAAAAGCCTCAGGAAGGAAAGGGAAAGTGGGACTAGCAGAGAAATTTTGTGGTTTGGGACTCTCACCGAGTATGAGTTTAGTGAAGCCGCGCTCCAAAGTAATTATGTCCTTGGTGCAGTTACTTGCAATAAACAAGCTTATAGTTTTCCACCCGCTGACATCAAAAATAAATTGCCCTTGTCCCATTATTAGAATGACAATGTAATAATAATGTTCCCCGCATTCTTCCGCTTTCCGCATGTAGTAATGATTCTAGTTTCATTTTTTGTAAGGTTTCTTGCCTTACAAATCCACATGATGGAAATTTCGAGTTACAGATGAGTGAGGTTGTTCCAACCAAACGTTTGAAGACAGGAAGTCATATACATAATATTTTTAGTCAGTTGGATACTTTTTGTAAATTAGGTATTCAATATATTATGTATATTGGTTAAGATGAATTTTGTAACTTTCCTGTCATTATTTTCTTTGTAAAATGAGTTCGAATTCTCACTTCCGGGGCAAGCAGGTCATAGTTCAGTATTTTTCTTGTAACCGTTCCAGAATTTCTTTGTTTTTCTTTGTAACTGGAACGGAAGTTCTTTGTACTGCTTTGCCCAAAAGCGGAAATGCTTTGTTTGTAACGTTTTTGTGGTTCGAAGTTTCGAAACCATTTTCTTTGTCAGAGTGGAAGTGAGAATCGCTATAAAAGCAGAACCCAAAATTGCTTCGGTAGCTGAGTCTTAACACAATCACCGTGGGTTAAGCAACAATAAAATCAAGTACTGCGTTTTCTAAAGAGTTTAGTTGGGAATCATCATTTATTTCTGGGGAACAGCCTTCGCAAGTTAATACAGCGGAGTTAAGCTGTCCAATCATTTTCTCTGTTATCCCCGTGGCCCATATTTACACTGAGCTTATCGAAGGCGGGGGTAACAAGTGGTCCTTCGAGCCGGATCCCCAGCGCTCTGGAGAAGCAGTCCGGAGACCTTCAAGTGGTCCAATTGCCCCAGAGGGTGCAGGTCTTGAAGCAGTCTCAAAGTTCCCAGTCAATAGAGGGAATAGCGAGGGTGGAAGCTTCCGGCATCAACCAGGATGGAAGGGAAGCCGACACCAGCAGTAGCGGGACCCCACGTCAATCCTGGAAGCCGTCCAGGAGGGGTCAGAAGAAGCAGCCGTGCCAACATGGGTCAACCCCCCAACCGTTACGGGGAGTGGACACAAGGACTGAGCACTCCGCTCACCAGCACGAGGCTCGACGCACGTGGTACCCCATTGAGGAGGACGACTATTGTTGTGCCGCCGGATGCAGTCATATCAAGCAGGGCGGATGACAACGACTCTGTCGTATCCAGTGGATCAGCCCGATCCCGCAGTACCGTCGTGGAAGAGATCGACATGGACATTAGCAACCTGGAGGCCAGCATAGCAGACAAGCTGTCCAAGTTGGAGTCCATGAAGCAGAGGCGAGAGGAGGAGATGTCCAAGTTGTTGGAGCAGCCTGAGTTCGCAGACGTGGAACTGGAGGATGAAGACTTTGGCGCTGCTGGATTTAGTGATTCTGTCGTACCTCCAGTACCGGTGAGTAGCGTAGGTTTACCCAGAGGAGGTGTGCCTGGTTATCCGTTGTCAAGTCTGGCGGAACCTCCAAAGACGATGACCATGTCTAAATCTGCGGAGGAAACGCGTGATCCCATGGTGGGTCAGAAGGCACGGAACCAGGCGGAGGGTGGTGGCTTTCCAAAGACGTTTGGTGGTTACGAGAGGGGTAAATTTTACGGTGGCAGGCGGTTATTTGCTGAGACGTCAGCACAACGCGCCACAGATGATCGGTATGGAGGGAAAGCAGAGGAGCGAAGATTCAGTGGTGGTCAGGGTTGGAAACAAGAAGCAGCTAGCAACTACGCTGGAGCAAGTTCTGCAACTCAAGGGTATGGAATTTTTGGACCAGTTGGAGCTACTGGAGGACCTGGATGGGGAGGAGCACTAACGCCTGGACCTACACCGGGGGTGCCCTTTCAGCAGGCGCAGAATCCAACTGGAGTGGATGCACTGGCAGCAGCACTGGTGCAGGCCTTGACTTTACAAAGTCAAAATACGGAAAGGTTTGTGGCTCGCCAAAGTCACGGCAGCCAACTACCTACCTTCACCGGGAACCCGCTTGACTGGCCGTTATTTGCGCACCATTTTATTCAATCGACGAGGGATTGTGGGTTCACCGCAGCGCAGAACATGGCTCGACTGGAGAAGGCGCTACGGGGGGAAGCAAGAAAGACGGTCAGATCATTGATGATCATCCCGGGGAACTCTGAAGCCGTTATGCAAACTCTACAACAGCGTTATGGCAGGCCAGAGTACGTTATTCAAGCTCTGGTGGACCTTGCCAGGAAGACCCCAACCCCAAAGGAAAACAAGCTCTCCACTTTGGTTGACTTTGCCATAGCTGTGAGAAACTTGGTCGTAACAATCAACACGCTGGGAGAATTCGTTTACCTTCAGAATCCCCAGCTGTTACAGGAACTAGTTGACAAGCTGCCAGACAACTTGAAGCTGCAATGGGGTATGGCAGCTCTGGGGTTGGGAAGGACAGCAAATCTGCAGGATTTCTGCTCCTGGATAGAGACAGCATCAATGGCAGAGAGCATGGTGGTCACCCCCAAGATGAACTTCAACGAGAAGAAGGAGGAAAGCACCTTCATGCTCGAGGAAGAGACCTCCACTAGCAAGGACAAGGGGGCTGGTGGAGGAAAGCAGCCAACGGAAAAGCCATCATCATTCTCAGGAGGGACTGGACCAAAACCATGCTGGGCTTGTGAGAAGGAGGCACACGGCATCAACAACTGTGAGATGTTCGGGAAGCTGTCCTACGACGAACGCTGGAACCTGACCAGGACGAAGGGCCGGTGCTTTCGTTGCTTGCGTGGTGGCCACAGCCTGAGAACATGCAAAGTCAAGACAACATGTGGCGTGGATAGATGCAGCAAAAGACACCACACATTGCTGCATTCAGAGTCAGCTGATTCCCCCAAGGACACATCCAAAGGGAAGGAAGTGAAGAAAGTGGAGGAGATCAACTCATCTTATTCGGTAGCTGGAGGGTCAGGGCTACTACGTATCGTCGTAGTCAGTTTATACGGACCATCGGGCGAAATGGTAGTCAACGCTCTTCTGGACGGAGCGTCCTCGGTGACCCTCATGTGTGCAGAGCTGGCGAAGGAGATGGGACTTGACGGAGCAACAGATCCTCTCAGGATTCGGTGGACGGACGAGTCTGTGCAACAAGACAACTCGTCGAAGAAAGTGGATCTCTGGATTGGACCAGTGGGCGAGACGGACAAATACAAAATTAAAAGTGTCCGCACCGTGGAAAAGCTAAAGTTGACACCACAGCGCTCTGACTTGAGGGAAATTGTCAAGCGCTATCCCCACTTGCAGAGCAGGAAGCTGAAATACCTTCCAGGTGAACGCCCCATGATCCTGGTTGGACAACAGCATGCCCACTTGATAACCACCAGGGAGGTCGTCGAGAAGGATGAGCACTCGCCCATGCTATCGAGAACCAAGCTTGGCTGGGTAGTCCATGGTCCACGGAACGGGAGATCTGAGGAGGAGTCCACCAATGTCTGTTATCATGAGTCAGACGCCGACATCCTCCATAATCTGGTTAAGGAGTCGTTCGCTCTGGAAAGCATTGGGATAAAGACTGCTGTCTCCTCAAGGTCAAGGGAGGATCAAGCTGCTGAGGAGATGATGGAAAGGGTCACCCGTCGAGTTGGTGAGAGATGGGAAACTGGACTCCTGTGGAAACGGGAACACACGAAGCTGCCAAGTAGTCGGGAAGTTGCGGTCAAACGACTCATTTCCATTGAGCGGAAACTGAAGCGAAATGAGGGCGTGGCAGCGCAATACAAGGAGAAAATTGCCCACTACTTGGAAACTGGATACGCACGCAAGTTGTCGGAGGAGGAGTTACGACAGCCGTCTGATGTGGAGTGGTACTTGCCCCATTTTGACCGGCATTATCCCAATAAACCAGGGAAAATACGTATTGTATTTGACGCTGCGAGCAGGTCTCGGGGAGTAAGTCTGAACGACCATTTGTTGACAGGTCCAGACTTACTGGTATCACTCGTGGGCGTCCTACTCAAGTTCCGGCAGAGGCAGATTGCTGTCAGCGGTGACATCGCGGAGATGTTCCACCAGGTGCGTATCAGACAAGAGGACTGCCCTGCGCAGAGGTTCCTGTGGCGTGAGGACGAGAGAGCCGAGCCATCGACGTTCCAGCTGGAAGTCATGATGTTCGGGAGCGTCTGTTCTCCGTACTGTGCCCAGTACGTTAAGAATAGGAACGCCATGGAGTCAAAGGAAGAGTTTCCCAAAGCAGTCGCAGCAATCGTCCATAAACATTATATGGATGATTATCTGGACTCGCTTGACACGGAGGAAGAGGCGCTCAACCTGGCGTTGGAGGTCACAACGGTGCACAAAAGTGGCGGATTCGACATAGGAAAGTGGATGTCAAATTCGGACAAGGTGCTGGAGGCTCTGCTCGGGGACAGTAAAACGAGCGTAAGCAAAAGTTTTACTGAATGGTCTGAGGTCCAGACGGAGCGAGCCTTAGGTCTTCATTGGGTGCCAGAGGTGGACGCATTCACATTTAGAGTGAACCTGGAACGTGCTGGAGAAGGAATTGCCACTGGAGAGGTCAACCCCACCAAGAGAGCTGTCCTGAGACTTGTTATGCTGGTCTGGGATCCGTTAGGTTTTCTTGGCCACTACATAGTCAAGGCAAGAATCCTAATTCAGGATCTCTGGAGGACGAAAATTGGATGGGACGACCAGCTGACGGAGCGTCAATTTAGGAAATGGAAGCTTTGGGTCAAGGACTTGTCATTGCTTTCCAACATCAAGATTGGACGCTGTTACTCCAGCCAAGCAAGTTCCAGCACGAACGTGACACTCCACATTTTCGCTGACAGTAGTGAAGCCGCAAGTTGTTCAGTTGCCTACTTACGCGTTGTGGAGGGCGAAGAAGTGTCCGTCAGTCTAGTCATGTCCAAAACTAGAGTAGCACCAGTAAAGCCATGCTCGGTGCCACGTCTAGAGTTGACTGCGGCCCTCATCGCGTGCAGACTAGGAAAGTTCATTCAGTCAGAGTTGGATATCAAGATCCACGGAGTCACCTACTGGACTGATTCCATGACTGTGCTGAAGTGGATCAGATCAGAAGCACGGAGGTACCAGCAGTTCGTGGCCAACCGGGTTGGTGAAATACAGGAAACAACGGAAGTTTCACAGTGGCGCTGGGTCCCTTCGGCAGAGAATCCTGCTGACGATGGAACACGGGATGGCAAGGCTGACCTTAGTGAGGGCTCCAGATGGTGGTGCGGACCAGACTTCCTCAAGCTTCCTCCGGAAGACTTTCCCCAAGAGAGACGGAAGGATGACGTGGAGGAGGACGAGGAAGAACTGGAGCTGAGACGGGAATTCGTGGGCGTGATAGTAGAAGTAGAGGAGTTTGCCATCCCGGAAGTAGCTCGCTTCTCAAACTACTTGAGATTGCTGAGGAGCACGGCGTACATTCTAAGACTGTCGGACAGGCTCAGGAAGCTGGCAGTGACCAGACAGCTACCAGTGCACAGGGCGGAATTGCTGTTATGCAGGCGAAGTCAGTGGACTTTATTTCCGCAAGAGATGCAGCTACTTTCCAGTGGACAACCGGTACCCACAAGTAGTCGGTTGTACGAGCTGTCGCCTGTTTTGGACACGGACGGGGTACTTAGGATGGACTCCAGGCTAGCCAGCTCAAAGTACAAGGGGCAGCGCCAGCCCGTAATACTGGACCCGAAAGAGCAGCTGACGGTGCTGCCACTGGGCTACCACCACAAGATTTTTGGGCACGCTGGAGAAGACTTAGTGAGGAACGAGGTGCGCCAGCGTTTCTGGATTCCCAGGATTAGGAGTGCGGTCCGTAGAAGCATTGGGGCGTGCCTGGTTTGCAGGAAGAAGCGAGCTCAGGCCCATCCACCGGTAATGGCAGCCTTGCCAGAGGTCAAGATCCAGCCGCAGCCTCGTCCATTTTACATTACGGGGATGGACTACTTTGGGCCAATGGACGTGACCGTGGGCAGAAGGCACGAAAAGAGATGGGGTGTTCTGTTCACTTGTATGAACACCCGGGCAGTCCATCTGGAAGTAGCTGCTAGTCTCTCCACCGACAGTTGCATCTTGGCAATCCGGCGCATGATTGCAAGAAGAGGTCAGCCGTTCCAGCTTCATAGTGACAACGGGACGAATCTGCGAGGTGCGGACAAAGAGCTGAGGCAGGCGCTAAAGGACTTGGACCAGGAAAGGATTAGTGACGAGCTGGAGACTAAGCAGATAGAATGGCACTTCATTCCTCCATCAGCAGCTCACATGGGGGGAAGTTGGGAACGCTTAGTAAGACCCGTGAAGGTGGCATTGTCTGCTGTACTTAAATGCAGAGCACCTAAGGAGGAGATCTTACAAACGGTTTTTGCGGAGGCGGAAGCTATTGTAAATAGCCGACCCTTGGTGGAAGTGCCAGTGGACCCAGAGTCTCCAGAAGCGCTCACTCCGTTTCATTTCCTTATTGGGAGTTCCAGCGCAAACAGTCCTCCAGGCAAGTTTAAGGAGACCAGAATCGACCTGGAGAAACTCTGGAAGCAATCTCAGGCTTTGGCAGACCAGTTCTGGAAGAGGTGGCTAAAGGAGTACCTGCCTACATTGCAGCGCCGCACTAAATGGCATAAGCAGCGACCATCAATTGAGAAGGGGGACATGGTGGTTGTGCTGGACCAAAGCCTGAGGAGGAGCACATGGCCACTTGGACTTGTTGTCCAGACATATCCTGGAAAGGACGGAATCGTCAGAGTGGCAGATGTGAAGACAGCGACAGGGATCTACACCCGGCCTGTGGTCAAGTTGGCGAAGCTGGACGTGAAGGCAGTTGGAACGGATCACAGGGATTGACGAAGTCAATCAGGGGGAAGAATGTTCCAACCAAACGTTTGAAGACAGGAAGTCATATACATAATATTTTTAGTCAGTTGGATACTTTTTGTAAATTAGGTATTCAATATATTATGTATATTGGTTAAGATGAATTTTGTAACTTTCCTGTCATTATTTTCTTTGTAAAATGAGTTCGAATTCTCACTTCCGGGGCAAGCAGGTCATAGTTCAGTATTTTTCTTGTAACCGTTCCAGAATTTCTTTGTTTTTCTTTGTAACTGGAACGGAAGTTCTTTGTACTGCTTTGCCCAAAAGCGGAAATGCTTTGTTTGTAACGTTTTTGTGGTTCGAAGTTTCGAAACCATTTTCTTTGTCAGAGTGGAAGTGAGAATCGCTATAAAAGCAGAACCCAAAATTGCTTCGGTAGCTGAGTCTTAACACAATCACCGTGGGTTAAGCAACAATAAAATCAAGTACTGCGTTTTCTAAAGAGTTTAGTTGGGAATCATCATTTATTTCTGGGGAACAGCCTTCGCAAGTTAATACAGCGGAGTTAAGCTGTCCAATCATTTTCTCTGTTATCCCCGTGGCCCATATTTACACTGAGCTTATCGAAGGCGGGGGTAACAGAGGTTGTTTATTTTTTGGGGGAATTGTTTGCAACAGAAGCAACAACTTAAGCAGCATCAATTATTTTTTGCAAGTTGTAAAACTATGTGCACTTTTCTGTTTCTTGTGTACAACGGTTTTACATTTTTTAAATTCTCGGATTACCCCGCACGCAAAGGTTTTTTACGAGTTGAAGGCATTATTTCCTATGGAATAGTCGGAGGTCACATAATATTCTGTGAAATGAAATAGTAACGACTTTTATTGTTATTATAGTGTCCATATGCTGGAACCACGCAGTATTGACGCTGGTGAACCCCGGTCTACTTTGCTCTACTGACCACCAACCATAACCGTGCATCAAAAAATGTTCAATTTCTTTTCTTATCCACGTATGAAGTAGTTCATATTAACGTTAAAAGTCCAGAGAAAAGAAAAAAAAGTAATCAATGGGAAAATCGTAAATAAACTCATTTTGACAATGCGGCTAACAGCCAGTAATGGCTTGATGGGCCATTCTACAATAAAGAGCATTTTCAGACTGGGATTGTCATAATCGTAAAAATCAGAACCAGGGCCATTTACGAATTAAAGTTTGATCCCGTTTATTGTCTGTCGCTGTGCTCACATTTAATATAAATCCGAATTGCTCCCAAGAATGTTATATAAATCGGAACAGAATCTGCAAGAGAAAAAGTAAAGTGTTAACAAGGTTAAAAGCATAGAATCCAATACCAGAAAGTACTCACAAGGTGTGACAACTCTCTCCCAAAAAAGGTTCAGTCAAAATGAACCAAAATACTTGAGAGGAAAAGTACGAAGACAACATAATGTACAAAATGATTATCACAAAATAAAGAACGTTTGAACTTTTTCCCTCTTCTACACTCCATCACATTAAAGGGTTTACGCCCCCGAAAAAGCACCATAATCATGAAGTATACATATTACATAAACAACTTGGAGATACGGAAGTACTCTTATATCATTCCAGAATTCTTTCCTTTTCATCGGGGCACAAAAAACCCTTTTGACTTTTAGCACATAACTTTGAAATGAACCTTTAATTTACAACTCAACAGCATTCAAGCATAAATATACAGAAAAAAGTTTAGATTTTTTAGACCCCCTTTATAAAGAAGCAAGGAAAACTATCTAGCATGCTACACGGCTGGTGGTGAGTGGTTTAAAAAAAGATATATGAAAGGAATTCTGGATGGAAAGGGTTTTATGTGACTGTGTAAGAGGAAGTAACAAAAATGTAGAAAATAGAAGGTTTGCGGAACGGAAGGTTTCACACAAATTGCGAGGGTTTCTAGTATCTGCAAAGTTTTTAGATCTTATAGCAAGCACAAGAAAGAAAGAAAGGGATAATACACCACAACAGAAAAGCTTTGTTTTATGTTGGACTCATACTTCTTGTTGTGGTTTAATTACATAAAAACAAGGCAACAATTTTCCTTTGTTTACCAGCTGCAGTCAAATTCTTTGGATTCCTTTAAGTTATGCACATTAAATGTGCAGCGTGATTTTCTTTGCGTCATGAAGAATATGTAACTAGGAATATGTCATGATGGAAAAATCATGAATATCAATCACATAGTAGAATCGTTTTATAGCCTAATGAACTATGTGAAATTCTATATCCACTTTAATAGCTTGTAGTAGTGCCGACGAATGTAATAATAAGTATTTATAATTTGTCACTGTTAACGGAACAGAACCAAGTTCAAAATTTGAAATCGTTCATAACTCAAAGCACTCATTGATATGTGAGTTTGGATATTTACGAGTAACGGATCACAAGTCACAAGCCAGCTTTGAAATATATGCCATTATATGGAAGTCACGTACTCTCCATAAATTACCGTAGGTAAAAGGTTGCACAGGTGCAGGCCAGGAAAATTGGTATCCTTTTGTCCTTTACAAATAAGATATAAAATGGAGAAATGCAACCTTCAACCTTACGCTTTATGCTATTCAAATCCTATTAATATTTCTTTCCCTTTAAAGCATAAAGTAAGCTGGATCAGTTTCATGCATGCAGATCAGCATTACTTGTGCAATTTTTTGAAAGGCTGCCGGAAAGTTGAAGTGTGAACATTCCAGTAAACTTCATGCATACCAATTAGCAAAACTTTTAAACACGTAGTTTTGAAAGTTATGTAGTAGACTTGCAGATTTTACTTACATGACCTATGTGCCATATCATACGCCAGTGACAACTACAATTTTGCAAGAGATCTTTTGATATGACACAACGGCTTGATGACAAGCACAAAGTTCACTACTGACAAAACTTGCGACAGGGCTGTGTCACTTTCTCAGAGCATATTATGAACTACGAAACTTTTTTCTCTCTGTTAATACACTAACATTGGTATTTTTACGTAATCAAAACTGATTTACTACCACATTTTCTAGCAACCGAAAAGGAGTTTGCAACACAGCCGTAAATTCCCACAGGAAAGTAGACAAGTATAAAAAAGGAAAACAAAGAAAAACAATCTTTGCAATTTTCAATTCCAATATTGTTCTTTTGCCAAAAAAAACAAGCCGAGTATTGCTATATTTTATTCCCTAGTCGCTTTCTTTTTCTTCTCCGCTGACGTCTACGTTCATAATAAGCTTACACTTTTCTTGAAAATGTACGAGCATTGTTCTGCGTACAATATCTAGGCTATAGAATCGGTCTCTTGTTGTTTTCTTTATAAAGGCAAAGAATTTGCTATACACGACGTACCTTCTTCTTATACATTATATCTGTCCTGGTAGGAAAAAATGAAGAACGATATTATTATTATTATGTCGCGTTTTTTAGGAACCGTACACAAAAATGGGAAACGCATACCAATATACGTTTACTACAAAACAGGCAAAAGGAGAAAGTTTTTTCTCTCCTTGGTTTACGCAACAGCATCACTTTCTCCATCCACGAGACTCAAATAGAAAGTGTCTTTTTCTCGGTGACACAGAGAAAGTTTTTTTTCTGGAATCCATATCATGTCATCACTGCTTGTAATATGATTCTCTGGAGTCTTGTTCCCCAGTTGTAACCCAATTGTAGCTACTGCTACAATGAACTGTGCTGGAACGATAAACAAAACACATACTGGATTTTTCGGTGTTTTTCCTTTTATGTCGTTCGTGTGATTGTCTAAATGCGAATCTGTGTTTGTACAGTAAGCTAGTTATTTTATTTTGGCTTGTTTACAAGTTTTTGTTTCTTATTTCTGAAAGTTTTACTTACTCAACTTGTGTTGAAGGAAAGGAGAGAAAAAGGAAAGACAAGCTTTCAAGGAGTAATGTTTTATGAGTTATGTTATGCGTCTCATTTGGGTGGAATTGGAATATTAGCGAGATACATATCACAGACTGTATATTATATTGGGGTTGAAACATAATATAATGATATTTGTCTCATGACTCATGTCAGATAAAGATGGTGATGACTTTTGTTCATGTTTCTGTCAACCCAGAGTAAATATAAGTAGGTGCCTCTACACTTTTCTGAAGAACTTTCCTGTATTCCTTTTTGTTTTTGCGCAATAAACAGTTGTCGCTGGTTTTCCGATGGTTGCACCCAAGAGAGAAAACGGAGAAAGTTTCCTTTTTCGTTTTTAAATGCTTTTCCATGACTGATATGACATTTTACACTTTTGTGGGAAATTGTGCAAAATCAGCATTCAGCATTGACGCAAGCAGACGGTTACAGGGTTTACGCCTTCATATTTTGTCGTTTACTTGTATGTTTACTCGGTCACTGTTTATAACACCTTGTTCAAAAATATTATCAAACTTTCTATAAGATTGATTTGAATCAGGAGCTTATTGTAGGGATAGATGGCGTAAATTCTTTCGTTCTTTATTCTGTTCACTACTATATTATAAGAATGTTTCAATGTTAGTGCCATTTTGTGGTTATTATTATTCGCAAAGGTACTTCGTTTTTTAGCTATCACGATTTTTATCTATACATTTTCTATTCTACAATCCTACGCATGTGACGCAAACTCTTTACACCAGAAGGAGAATTATAGTTCGTGAAAGAAGCAACGGCACTATCAAAAGGTTTTACAAAATGTAATCGGATCAATGTCGTGTGAAGGAAAGGGAAAATGAAGCTTAAAGATATTAAAGCAAATAATATTACATTTTTGCATGTGTATTGATGTCATCATCATCATATGTAAGCATTATCTTCATGCTAGGGAATCCTAATGGCACATGTATACTCTGATGGACGATTGTGGTATGATGGTGAGAAGGACAGCAAATTGTGTGGTTTGACCCGTATGATTTCGTATGATCATGATCGCTGGAATTGGATCGGAACTAAATTGAAAGGCATTTCAAAGAAATTTCCAGGCGCATCCCTAAAAATGAAATGATTAAGCGTTTTCCTTCTATCTTTTATTCAATCAGTCTGAAATCTAGAATGTATATAAAATATTGGATAGTTCCTATAATCCGATGTATTGATTGCTGCATTCAAAGGCTTTTATATGTATGTAATATGTACAGACATTAGACAGACGTTCTCGTTAAAGAAGGAGGATTTCAGAGATAAAAAAAAAGATTTTATGACTTCATTATTGCAGTGATGTGAAAAGAAAAGATCAAAGTAATTACGAAAATTGAGCATCCACGAACACCACGTCCTGCAACAAATTGATACTGAATACCTACACACATCAGTTAATTGAAACGAAAGGTGAAAGAGTTGTCTGCGGATATACTAATGATAATCTTTTCATCAAGGCCAAAAGTAGATGGGAAAGAAAAAGAAAGTAACAAAATACATCCAGCAGAGAGATATCCCTTTGTTGGCAAGAGTTGGCTTTTTGTCACGTATTTAGCGGTTGAAGCGCCACCCTTCTAACCATACATAGACACATGTTCTTTCTCTCCCGTGCACACATGTCGTCATTTTACCCCTTTAAAAGAAATGTCAAGCATGCGATCAGGAACAAGTAAAAATAATGAAAATCACGTAACGCCTGAAATCCCAATAATCGGTTACAGGAATTCCCTACCAATAATGACTTTGTGTGTTACATGCAATAATGTACACCCACGCTCCAAACGACCGGAGTTTTAATTAATGCATTTGTTATATAAAAATTGCCAACTTTATTATTGATCATTAATTTGTACTTGTGTTGTTCATGGTAGATCACTTATGCTTGTTTTTTCTGCTTAAGAATCATTGATGCCAGAAACCCATTTTATGGTTGATTTCTCGAGTTTATTTTCCTCCACTAATGAGCTTTTCTGAGAACCTTTTTATTAAGCTTGAAGTTAAAATCACTTACACGTGCATATACCTAGTTCATAGTTGATAGTGTTCACATGAAGCCAAATTGAACACTAAACGCTTTATTGCTCCAGAAGTTGATGGTCTGGTCTAAGAAGGTGGAAGGCAGTTTTGCAGGGACAGCATTCATGTTAATTACACTTTGCTTTTAAATTTAGTTTGCAGATTACAAACTTGTTGATAAATTTTTAGTTTAGACTAGCCTTGTTGACGTCAAGTCGAGTGTTTTTATTTTGTTTGCTTTACGCCAAATTTGAGGCTGGAACTGTCGCCTGACTTGCCAATATTGATACAGACAACACAACATAGGGTTTCCTGGAGAAAACTGTGGCATATGTATGTCAAGTTCAAAATGATAATACGATTTTCTTTTCTTAGCCTGTCGACATTCTTGTTGACAGAAAAAGTATTCTGTACAAAACTGTAGTTTTAGCAAAGAAGGATATTTTCGTGTATGAAGATTTTCATGGTTCTTTGATGACACGAAGGGAAGCTTATTTACTTTCAGGGAATCCAGTTTCGCAAAGCATGTGCAAAAAATACTTATGTGCACCCACACATACGTTCTACACGGAGTTTGTACAGTCAGCCATCCATCTCTGTCCGAAATTACGTTTTTCCAGGTGAGAATTTTCGCACGTAGCGCGGCTTTAAGTGTGAAGAAACCTGCAAAAAAATCCTCAACAAACTACGGCATTGCATGTGCAAATTGTATATTTAAGCCCTACCAAAAAGTGGAGAGGAGAGAACTGCAATATCATAAAAGTACACAGAGGGAACAGCACACTCACTCGTCAGCGTTTCCCATCCAATTTTCCATTCCCAAAACTTCATACATCGCACGCAATGTTACTTATTTTTACTCTCTGCTATGCCACTGACAGGGGAAAAGTTTATCGGGAGAAAGTTACAAGGACGTGGGGGATTCTGTGATTCTGGTTCGGGTTGGAATTTGCACTGGAAATTGGGCAGCTTACCACCATCTCTCAATTTAACCCCTACAGCTCAAAATTTGAAACCAACATGACGCCTATCTCGCATCGCAATTTGAAAGCTCGTGCTAATAAGAAGTAACATTTAAATTTAAGCTATTCTGACCCTAAGGTACGCTGTTCTGTTCACTCAAGGCTATTTAACCTTAATTCGCTACGTCAATTAATTACGTTGGGTAAGTTTGGCCAGATTTTACTTATGTAGACTTGTTAGAGATGTTGTCTTGAAATTGCGAGCTGGAGGGGATAAATAGCGAGACATGGGGCCTGAGTCTGGGTGTATGGAGTGTGGAGAGTTACGAACAGCAGGATGATGACTGGCACCAAAGTGTGAGGTTTCCCATGAACTTTATTCCCTTTTAGGTTATATAAACGTAATAATTTGTTGCTGGTTATTTATTACCAATGTGTAGCTTTTGTTCTCAGATAAAACCTCTGATGATTTTATTTGTAAAAAAGCGAAAGTGTACAAAAATACTTTTGTTTCGTTTCGTTTATAAAAACCTGTAATAGCAAAAAGCTCTCGGGAGCACGGGTATACGTTAAAATGAACAGAATTAAAGACATTTATATTATCACAAATTAAAAATATACACACAAATCTATAAACATAAAACGCTATTATAAGTTTGGAAAATGTTGAGATTATAGGAATGTGGTGGCCCTTGTGTAAATGAGTATTGACAAGGTTATCGAAAATGTCATGAAAAACTGGGATTTTGTCGGGGAGAACAGTCTTGGAGCTGAGTTGCAAAGGTCACCTCTGCAGAAGCAAAGCAGCGTGGGCTTGTTCTGAATGGTCACTTTGGCACATCGTTCCTCTCCATCTGGGGGAGGGATTTGAAGACAGTGTCGCTGGATAGAGACACCATAATCTACGCAACCACATTAAGGAAGCACTCAAAATCATGCTTTTGTTGTTGACAATGAAAAGATAAAGAAAGAGGCATACCTTCAACTTTTCCCTTCACCATCTCCATCTGCTTCCGACACCATCCCGAAGGACAGGATGCTACCGCAATGGGACCTCCGGGAAGCTCCTTGAAGGATGTGGCATTGTGGAAGAATGGATCCTTACAGTCACCCAGCTCTCCACGTGAGTTACACATAAAACAACGTGTTGAGAGGCCTTGAGCAATTTGAAATAATAAGAAAAAACCCCAATAATGTCACGTTAATTTGGAAGAATTCGACGATATTCATTCCACAGCAATTAATTCCTGAGTCGTGAGAGCTGCGTGGGAGTTGTTTCATATGTCAAGCTCCGTACTTACCTAAACATGTTGACGCAAAGAGTGACACCGCCACACAAATGATGACAAGCGTACGATGCATTCCCAAATTAGACTCTATACGCCGTGCTTCTTGGTAGCAATAATAATTTGTTGTGTAATTTTAACTGAGGTCCATTTAAGAGGATTAATATTATTATGCCGGATACAACTGCCAGTTTTTTGCCTATCCGGACATTATTATAGTTTCACTGTTTTTAAACCCACTGACTGTTACATAATACAAGTGATCAAAACTCATAAATTGGCAAGCTTGGTGGCGGCACTTATTTCATCCTTTCTAAAAATTACGCTCTAGCAAAATTGTTCCCTTTCAAAACTATAAGCGTGTGCACACAAAGCACTCATCTTCACTCTTTTTGCACAGTTCACTCAAGCGAATAGATTTGCATCTTCTCTTGAATTGCACTAGAATGAATATCTAGCAAATTTAATAAACCAAATCACTGTGAATTGCGAATTGCGCAAGCAGCTAACTTTTAGAATTGAAAACTTACATTTAGACGAGCTATATTGGTTTACCTTTCGATCCTTGATCTATTATTACTATTACTGAAGCATTCACAGAGCAAAACAAACACCTTATCTCTGTCAATACATGTGAAAAAGTACCATTTTTTCTTTATGCTGGGATTGTAGAGACATATATTCAACTCTAAAGAGGAACAGAGATTTTTTGGCAGGCTATTAGTAGCACTGAAGATGTTAACAAGGAGAATGGTAATGAGGGATTGCACTCACTTAGTGCATTGAGTGTAGACCAAAATATCTCGAAGACGGCCTAACCAAGGACGAAAGAAATGAAAAGTAGAAGGAGACGGAGATGCTGAAGCTCATTGTGCATTTAACTTGTCTTTATTCAGCGGATTCATACCTTGTATGCATGGAGTATGGACTATTAGGTAGCGCGAAGCAATACTTTATGTGAAGACTTTGTCCGTCCGTACTTAGGGAATTAGAACGCGTATTCCGATAATGAAAACTTGACATCCTGACGAGGTGTCCCAAGTAAACCGTTTGATGTTAAGGAGCTCCGATGGAATACGGAATCTTGACGTGTTCCAATGGATTCCACACACGCATGGAATAACGGTCCAAACGAAAATATTCAAATAAAATGGTTCTTCGGGTATAATTCACCGAAGTAAAGTATCCGAGCGTTTTTTAAAAACGCTATATGCATAGCTTTTTTGTAAGCTATTGCATAGGGTTTAATTAGAAACTAATGAACAATTAACGTTACCAATTTGCAATTAAGGTTATCCACGATAATTAAAGTTACTCACGTTGATTTAAGGTTACCCACGTTCATTTAAGGTTACCCACGTTGAATAAAGGTTACCCACGTTGATTTAAGGTTACCCACGTTGATTTAAGGTTACCCACGTTGATTTAAGGTTACCCACGTTGATTTAAGGTTACCCACGTTGATTTAAGGTTACCCACGTTGATTTAAGGTTACCCACGTTGATTTAAGGTTACCCACGTTGATTTAAGGTTACCCACATTGATTTAAGGTTACCCACGTTGATTTAAGGTTACCCACGTTCATTTAAGGTTACCCACGTTGATTTAAGGTTACCCACGTTGATTTAAGGTTACCCACGTTGATTTAAGGTTACCCACGTTCATTTAAGGTTACCCACGTTCATTTAAGGTTACCCACGTTCATTTAAGGTTACCCACGTTGATTTAAGGTTACCCATTGGCAATTAGGGTTACCCACGTTGATTTAAGGTTACCAATTGGCAATTAGGATTACCCACGTTGATTTAAGGGTACCCTTGTTGATATTTTAATGAAATGATGCCTTGAGTACTCATTATTATAATAATTTGTAATAACACCTATTTGTTTCATTTGTTTTGAAATTTAACGCAAAAGATACTCGTTGTTTTAAATGCAAAGCACAAAAATCTAGAGTATCCAAATGGCCAAGGTTGAGTTAAAATGTTAAATTTGTAATAAAAAATGTCCAGATGTAATTAAATGACCACTTTTAAATAAAAATGGCATGTTTTAATTAAAAACGGCAAATTTTAATTTTAACAAGTTTTAATCAAAATGACCAAGTTTTAATTTAAGTAAAATTGAAATCTTAAAGTGGAACACAAGACAATCATTTTCAAAGGAATCTACAAAGTGTTCCAGCAAATTTTTAAAGGGTTCCAACAAAATTTTTAAGCGTTTCAATTGGTTCCATATTAGCTTAACTTTTCAATACGTTTCAAAGGAAGGATTAGGTTGTTCCAAGGGGTTCCAAAGGCATATTAAATGCTCCAAGTGGTTCCAAAGAAACTCTCAAATCTTTCGAAACTTTTCAAAGTCATCGCGTTCTAGATGTATCATTTCTGAACTTTTTAAGTCAGCGCTACCCATTTATGCTTCTTTTACAAAGGCTTATAATCTGTGTTATATTACTGAAGTATGAGTAATAAGAGTGGATTCCCTTTCTGTTATGTCATGCTGTCATGTATGAGAGCTGACTAAGCAAAAAAGTGCATAGAGATGTGCCTTTGTGATTTGTGTTCTCACAAGAAAACTCGCAGGCTCAAAGGTAGGAAGAAGCATACAAGCCTGAAAATCCACAGGTATTCTCTGTTACTGACAGGCAGGTAAGAATAAAAATAAGAAGGCGAGAATACAACACTGACAGAGAAAAAGAATGGAGCAGGAGCAAAATGATGATGGTTTCAGGAGAATTGACTGCTACAGAAAAGTATGCAGTTCCTTGTTCTCGTGCTAGATGCATTATCTTTGTTCTACTTGTTTGGCTTTGGCATTTTGGCATGCAGGAAATAGAAGGCTAAACTTACTGTTTATAAAAGCTTTATGAGAGTGCAGACTTATGGAATACCTGCACGTGCTTTGGTAATAACAGGTCGTTTAGGTTTAGACATGTGTAACATCAGTAAACGTGTAATGTTTTACTGTTGCCAAAAATGTCGCAGAGTAGTAGTTTCTGGCATGGCAGGGTGGACACGTTAAAAGCAGGAGCTAGACAAAATAGTGTACCTTTTAGTTATAGTAAATATATTTGGATGGTCACCGGTATTATTACATTTCATTCATCCTTGGGTGTTATTTTGAGACGACCACTCCTGCGGCAATACACACAATGAGTCAGGAACAAGGAAAGGCAAATGTCTTGATTATCTGATTTACATTAAAAGATGTATACTAAAATGTATTTGATATTCAATATTTTTATAGAAAATTCATGCTGAATCAGCATTGTTGATGATGGCCTTTGTTTAGTCCTAGACTTCTATTTTGTGTATTTTGTAGTGACATTCAGCATTGTTCTGTGAATGCTCTGCTTGTTTGGGGGTTTTCTATAGTTAATTCTATTATGTAGTTAAAAGATGTTAATTCACTATATTTTCTACAAGAAAGATCAAACTACCTAAACCATCTTTTTATCAAACCTGAAAACTAGTTAAATCTTAAACTTCGTTTATTGGAGTTCTGCTTTGTAACAAAGTTGGAACCTTCCAGCATAACATATCACATCTTTCCAATTAGTAATTTAATAATCATTTTCATCTTCACTTTTTTGTATATAGCCCTTCACTCTTGATTTGTGTAGCAAGAGAGCTTCCCCTTTTGCATTATTTATGATACAACTCTTTGATCAAGTCAAAGTTTTCAGGTCACAACAAAAGGCAAACGCAAACACACAGTGATCCTTATGTTTTATGATGCCAGATTTAATCCGATATAAGTACCTACCTCATAAAAATATCACCACACCCAAGCTAATGTTCTACAACACGTTGCTCTACTTCTCACTGTTGTTGGCAGATGTTATTATGATCTCGTCTTTTCGTAATTCCATTTTCAAATATTGCATATTTCATAACTGTGCCATATGCCTGTCACTGTCACTAGCAATGATTGTCATTTCACATGTATACATTTTCACATTTCATCTCGGGAAAGCACGGAAGGAGAACTTGTCAAGTGTGAAATTCGAGAAAGCATCTCTACAAGGTGAAATGTCTTTCTTTGTTTGTAAAATGGATTTTAAAATTGTCCCCTCGTGACCTCCGCGCTTCCACGTTCCACTTTAGAAATTAAAGTATTAAAGTATGTATTTGCAATTATGGCATTATGGAATAAAAAATAGCATCCAGGTCAAGTTGTAATTAATTTTTGTTTTTGTATTCTTCATTGTTGAATTTTATGCTTTCAATTTTATTTCGCTGTTTTTACAATAAATGACAATCACAGAATCAGTCAAATCCAGCTTATAGATTCTATAAATGTATATCTAGGTATAATATTTTTTATGTTTTGAAGTATCTTTACAAACATATTTGGTTATTTGACTTATTGAAACAAATTAATAGATGCGACAAAGATATATGAAGAGAGCAGTTGAATAGATAAAAATAATGAAACAATTAGCCTTATGAAATTTTAATGTACATTTACCATATTACCGTATCTCATCTTTCATATTTCGTTTTCATCAGATTTTTACATGATCATTTAAATATCAATAATATTAAGAGTAATATTGCAAAGTAATTTGAGTGTTTAACGGTTTACAAAAACGAACGAAGCACTTGCTTTTGCCTTTTTGGTACACTTGTCATTATGCATTTCTTTTCTTGTCTTAACTTGTACTGGCGAAAATGTCTACATTGACTTGTTTTATATATTATCTATTATCTTATGTTACTGTATCTAACTCATTTATGCAGCCATCATCTAATTTTTACTTACGTTACACAATACTTTTTATATCTACAAAGAATCAAAGCACAAGTTCCAAACATCTTAATAAGATAATTGTAGTTTCTCTCTCGTAAATTCGTATTATAAATTCCATTTGAGTAATACTTTAGTAGTAGCCTTCTTGGCGAGGATTTGGCAAGTTTTTGTTGTTCCGCGAGCCGCCACCTGTGACGTCAATCCGTGTATCTGTAATTGAAAGAAACGATAAATATTACATACAAACAACTCACAAACTTTATTTTTCCTGAAGCTCAAAACACGTTCTTCATTAGAACTTAATTTGGAAATAAATAGGAATGCCACAAGGCTATTTGCATTTACACAAAATTCTAAAAGACTTTCATCTTTCCTTATTTCGTTTCCCTATTATGTCCCTATAGTTCTGTTTGTGCCTGAAAAGTTTCAGAAACAGCTCTGTTCATTTTCTTTAGTTCAAAAATCGCGAATCACAATATCCGTTCCAACTTCCACAACTCCAGTTACACAAAAAAAGCTGGTTTCCGCTGAAAAGTTGCGAACGTTGCACTTCTGGTATTTTGCCATTTACGTTTTCTCAATACATGTCTCTAAATTCACTATTATTAGCACAATACTTGTGCCTATATTATGTACAAATTGGATTTCATATGCATAGCGCGTGTCGTATCCCAATTAAATAGGTCATTAGGTACATACAAGTATTTAAATCAAGTAAAAATTCACCGACAGGTTTCTTTCCAATATTACAGAAACGGGCTGTAAGCAGGTCGTTATGTATTCAACACCAGGGAAAGAATGGTACTGTAATATGTAGCTTCTCCAGTGACAATAATGAAATTTTTTTGCAAAACTAGGTCACAACGTGCAGTACACTGCTAGTAGTAGTACTCCTCCAACTTGAAATTACTTGCTGCTCTAACGTGTTTGTAATTTTATTAACAGATTTTCCCAAACGAGGGGGAAATAAGTTCCATATTCTTTATCCCAACGCACATAACTCTTGGAGCCGCCTTTTTATTAAACATTTTTTTGGCTGTTTGAAATAATTTGCTTTTTAGAAAAGCTTCATATTGTGATAATCATCATCACTATCATCACCTCCAAAAAGAGGGAGCTAGAAAGAGTGCCTCCACGAACTCAAATGGGTTCATTTATTGCCCATTTCAGTTTTTACAATTCATGACATGTCATGAATATGCATGCTACTACTCCATCCACATCCACCTACACATTCCATTTAATTTCCTTTCAGTTCTATCCAGCAACAATTTATTACGCACATTACCCTCCATTTAATGAGTAATGAGACAGTACTACCAAGTATCGCAAAGTGCCAAGTGATGATCATCGTCTCTTCTACCGACAAAAGGAAACCTTATAAGATATAGGCAACGACACAACGATAAACGGAGAAAGCTTTTTATGCTACTTTTTTAACCTCATCTCACTATCCTTTCCATCTTTTCCTTTACCAGCCTTTTGCCCTAGCTTAATAAAATGTTACCGTTATTATCATCGCAAGACCTACGCTACTGCCATTTCACTTTTATTTTATTTTCTGCAAAAACTTTCACTATTATTGCTATTACAGCATGATTATTTTATTATCATTAGGAGCCCGATGATCAACTCTAGCTTTACCCGGGGCCAAAACTGTTATTCTAATTGCCTCTTGTCTTATCCTATTATCGTTTCCTTCCGTTTTCCAATAGACTGCCGTTATCCTCGCGGATATAGCTTCTCATCTCATTTTTCTGCATATTTTGCACGAACTTCATATCCATTTTGGAAACTTTTCATCATCCTTAGACTTCACTTGCCTATATTCCACTCCCACCCCATTTGTTTCGCTATCCAAACATTTCACATTGGCAACTCGATTTTCATGGTGCACTCAAGGCCACGGCCATGATAATAATGGCAGAACCATCATATTAACAGTTTTTACCCTCCGATTCCCTTTGCATTGTGTACTATGCTTCACTCAATCTTCTTTCAAGGCTGTGTTTCTTTATGACAAAAGATTGTCTGAAAACAGTAACTTTTCTACTTGAAAAAAAGGCGAAAAAACTTTCCCTTTTTTCTGCACCAGACAAGCTCACATTATGTACTTATGAGCTCTTTCTCTTTGTCGCGACTTGTTTGGCAGTCTTTCCAAAACTGCCACTCAGTTAACCAGATAGGTATGAATTTTCCTTTTCCTTTAATAATAAATATAACCAGTCAAGCAATCATCCCATGCCAGTCAGTGCAGGCCAGAGTCCAGACCCTCAACCAGAACATAACATGCGGGGGTTTTAGAAACCATGTTTTGTACTATCCATTTTGTTGTAGATATTTTTCATTTTTCTTCGTTTCTCATAATATTCTCGGTTACATAAGCACATAAGCATAATATCATCATCATCATCATCATCATCACACCCTATTTTTTCCACTACATTCTTCAAAAAACTTGAAAGGATTTTTTACCCCCGTAGTGTAAATTGCAAGTTCGGACTGGGCTGCTGGTATTCGTTTCTTGTGCGATATTATAAGCATAAATTGTGAAGCACCATGCAAGAAACGTAATGGTCAAAGAACAGAAAATGATATGGGCATTGGGATGTACACGCCAGAAACACACTTCTTAAGCATGACGACACAGTTGTTTCACACGTACTGCTTCTTTATGGCTGTTTGTTCAAACGGCTAGTCATGCCCGGACGTTTTCTCATGGAAATGAAAACTTTTAGAACCGGCAACTACCGTGAAAACAGGGAGAAATGAAAGCGTAATACAAGGATGTATGTAGCCCCACACACCTACCACTTCTGTTCAATACACTTATTTGCACTTTTTAACATCCCGAATGCATCTCTGCTCCTTTTTCTCTTCTCATTTCCATCCACCGTAATATCCTGCTGTATTTCTTGCAATAGATTTTTCACCGGAAAGCAAACCGAATGTTTAGAATGGAAATGGCTCTTCTTATTCTCAGCGTGTTTATCCTTTTTGCCTCAGCCAAGGTGGTCTCCACACAACTTTATTTTTGCAAAAGAAACTAAAATGGAATTCTACTTTCTTCACTAAAAGCAAAAACACTATCTCTGAGGTATTGCAACAACCCATACTATGTATAATACAGTGTGCGTCTGATTATGAGCCATGAATCCGAGAAAGAAGGGTAAGTACTAGGTAAGCAAAAAAAGCAACGAACCAACTAGTAAAAGTCGTTGTGCACTTTAACTTTTTACTTTTGTCCATTTCATGTTTGACTGATTGTGGCTACAAAATCAAGTGCAAAAACGTAAAAGAGAAAGTAAAAAGGCGCGTGAGCGTCTTTGAAGTTTTCCTGGAGGCTATATGCTTACGTATGTCATGACAGACAACATTGTGATCCTGTGTGTGTCATTCATTTAAGCTAAGAGGCAAGTTGCAAGATTTTCCCCAGCGTCTTCATATAAGAAAATGAAAAGGATGACGATGAGATGACGAATAGAAAAGTTTAAGGCTCTTCGTCTTGCATTTCAATAAGTATAAAAGTGTGTGTGTAGCCTTTTAGAAAATTACTTTTCCCATTGGAATACTTTATGGGATATGTTACAACATGCTATGCAAATAGTTTAAAGCTCTAGTCTATTTTAACGATAGCATCAGGAAAAAAGTTTCTTTTTTTTGCATGGAGCACGAAATGATTTGAAATAGTTTGCAAACTGATTGATGTTTAGATGAGATAATATTGACACTCCGTTTATATTTTATTATGTCACGGACATGGATGAATGGGGCATCCGGTGGCGAGGATGTGGCCCACATAAAATATTTTTATCAGGCAAGGGATTTGCAAGAAGCAAAAGAGATGGAGAAGTGCAAAAATGAATCGAAAATTGAAATTGAAAATTTTCAGCAAGAATAGAAACCAGCCTGAAGGCTGAATATTAAAGCTGCTTTAAAAACCCATTTTATTTCTGGTAGTAAATCGCATCGCGAAACCATACGGCTTCATGTGTATACCCACATGTGTGTCACAGGTTTTCTGGCCGAGTGGGAAAAATTCAGTGATGATGGTAAAGAAATCGTAAAAGAGAAAGTACGAACGAGCTGTATTTGTAGTAATGACGTTAGCAAAAGCTATGGGTAACTGAATATTTTTTGCCTACCTCGATCGAAAGAGTTGCAGTTTGATATATCTGGCACTAGCCACTATTTATAAAGCAATAGCAAACAATCCATCTTGCTACCTAACTACGTCAACACAAATGCAAATGGACAGTCCGACAATAATGCACGGTTTAGCAAAGAGATTTATCTGGATCGAATTATGTCCAACATGGGATGAGTTTTGAGCAAACGTCATGTTCAGTCTATTGCTCGTCATCGTAAACAAGTTTTACAAACCTATTTATCTAAAGGGCAAAAGCTTGATGGAAACAAGATTGCAGCAGTACTAACTGAAACCATAATCTACATTGTCCGCTTATTGCATGTACAAAAGTATGTACTGATGATGAAATACATGATGGCCAGAGCCTTTTGCTAAAAAAATCCGTATGTTTACTCTTTTTCTCTCTTTTCGTCCGTTCTGCTACATTTACCAACTTCAAAAATTGCACAAATGCAAAAGCTTTATTTGACCTCATGAAAATAGGCTTGCTGCTCATTATAGCTAGCACAGAAACATGTTGAATGAAAACTTTTTCAAGCAAGACATATTGTAAGTTCAGTTTTGTAAAATTCTGCATATTTTCCCAGTGGCCCGGTTGAAACCATTCTCAACTTTGGTAGGAGGCTTCCGGGCTTACATCGTTAAAAAATGAGATGCAGAGCAAAGTAGAAGAAAGTAGTGTAATCAGAGCCCAGAGTTGGAGAAAGAATAAAGGGGTAGTTAATTCACAATTCATAATAAATGATTTTTTCCGCAGATTTCGCCTTTTCTTTCTCAATCTGCAGTTGTTGGAAGCATATTATGCTATGAATGAAATGGAGTTTAAAGCTTTATGTACCTCGCACATTTTTATTTCCATGTCCTTGCAGAAAAGCTAGAAAGAGCTGTTGGAAAAAAGTCAGAGACGCAAAATGCGAGTGAAGGAAAGGAAAAGTCGGGAGAAAGCCTTTTGAAGGAGTTTATTGATAGAAATAAATCTCCTCAAAAGTAGGCAGTTGTGCCGACTCCATAGAGCAGAGATAGAACTTACTGGCGAAATCCTGTGAGCGGATTTTCACACAGTTCTCATCTCTGCTGCATAGAAATGGAAATCCTTAGTCACTTTTCTAATAATAATTCTTACACAGCTCGGCTGACCCAATTTTCCAGGGAACTCAACATATTATTCACAGAGAAGTTTGCTGTTCACTCTTACATATTTGTGTTTTATGACCGTGTAAAAATATATATGCACATTCATAGTAGTATTCACCTAGTTAACTGCATCCCTAAATGAATAAATTAATGGGTAGAAAAAAGGAGTTTACGATTAGCCAGACGTAATGAAAAAGCGACTTGATTACGCTACACAAGCTTCCTAACTGCGTTTTATAGTTCAGTTGGAGGTTTAAGCGAGCGTGTGTGTGTCTAAATAAACGATATACGATATGTTTTGCAGTTTCCTTTGAAAAAGTCATCAAGCGAAAAGTGCTTAATCTACTCCATCATCAGTTTAGAGAAAGGTAAACAAAAGCATAAAAGGCTCAAGAGGTTCGGGAAATTGCCAGTATTTATCCATGGATGTAGCCTATGGGGTTTTAGAAGGAAAATTATTGGAAAATCAAAGAACTAAAAGATAAACAAACACAACTTTGGTGGTAGATAAGTTCACAGCTCCAATAGGAATATATTCTGATAGTTTGACAGAAAAATCCAAAGAACAATATGGAGAAGTATCTTACAAAATGTACACAAGACACAGGATAAAATTTTCTGAAACCAATTATCCTTCGCAATATTTGATTAGATATGTATGAAAAATATAATAAAAAAATATTTGATTTCTTAAATATACCCGCAAACTGTTTTCTAACTTACAAAAGCAGTCGTTCTACACTTCAATAGATTATTAGATGACTTAAGTACTAAAAGATTGACCAGGAGTTTGTTACTCCTTTTATTTTTCAAACTCACTTCATCGATCAAGTTTGTTTTGTGAAAGAAAAACAATCCCAGTTTCCCCACTTCACCGCTCCGGAAACTTTGCTTTGTATCTTTTATTTACATTAAACTGTTAATAATAACAGGAAACTAAAAAATGCTCGCATAAACTGGATGGAGCAATGGAGCAACGGCAAAACAAAAACAACAAGGATGAAACGACAACGAAATAAAAACATTTCATATGTCTTGTCTTTCTCTGCTTGACAGTAACTGGAAGACGAGCAAAAACAGTAGTAGCATGTAAAAAACTCAGTAAAAACGAGGGAATTTGGTACGTTATACTATATCTGATACAAAAACATGGCAAGTCAACTCAACCTTTTCACTTGATTTCTCTTTGTTTTCATCCAATTTGTTCACGCTTGTTTCGTTTCCACTATTCGCTTGCTTTCTCTTCTGAGCTTTTTCTCCTCAATTCGTCCACAAATAGCAAAAAACACATTTCCTGACGAGTCAAGTACCAAAAAACAGAGCGGAACGAAGAGCGCAGCAAAAGGAGACGAGAAAAAAGAAAGAGGAGTCCAGTTGATTTCCGACCGACACAAATCTTTCTTTTTTCAACCGGCTACATGGGGATGGAGATGGCGGAACTGCATAAATATCGTATGTGTGTATAACCTACCACCACATGAACTACGCAATTCCCTTTACAATGCATCCGGTGTTATGATGATGAGATAGGAGCATTTCATACTCGATTCCCATTGTCGTATTACAGATGTATTTTTTGTTTGGAAAAACAGTGTCACAATCCAGGGATGGAGGACCCCTTCAGGATTTAAAAGGCGGTTGCACGCTCCTTTGAATTGAGCATGCTACTTCGTAAAGTACTGAAAGTGAAGCCACTTTATTTGTTTTCCTCTTTTCTTTTTATAGAGAAGCATGCTAAAACCAGACCAAGCAGAAATCTATGTAAGCAGAACTCACTCCAGAAAAAAATAAATTAAGTCTTTTGGCCGCATTCACTGATCTTGGAACTGTATGTGTGTGCTCAACGCAGAGTCACAGCCAAAAAAGAATTTTCACAACAATAAAAAGCCATTATGCTTGCGTTTTTGTTCCGTTCCACTTGGTCTAAAGAATTCAAGGTCTGGCCGGCCACTCACTGATTCAGCCTACGCTTGAAATGTCATCAACATAGACTACCAACATATAATCAAAACTGGAGAAAGTGCATCTGAAGAAAACAAAACAAAAAACTCTTGAAAATAAGCCCATGTCTGCTTTGTTTCACATTTTTTTCTTACATACAATCACGTATAAAAGAAAAAAAATCATTTTGATTCCCCTGCAAACAATTTTCTTAAATCTGAGTGACCTCTGCAAAATAATTTATGGGCAACAGCAGCAGCACTACTCACAACTCATTCCTCTGCCATAATATCCTATTCCTATTATTTCTCGAAAGTAATCCCTGATAAATATAAATAACGAGCATCCGGCAGACAGTCACGTCCCTAAAAGATATATAAAATGCGATAAAAGCCCTTATTTCACTAATCCATGATATTACCATTATGTTTTTTCTCTCTCTCTCTCATTCTGCTTTAATAATGCAACCAACTTCTGCAACTGATTCTCTGAAACTGGCAGTAACTCAACGGAAATGCGCAAGCATACTTTTTTCCTTAAAAAGAATCCAAAAAACTCCGGAAAAGTGGTATATAGTTTTTGTAAGTTGAATGAATAGACCCTGTTAATGCATAATGGTCTGTTTCTCCTTCATAAATGTTGCCGGTCCTGCATACTTTTATTTGGAATCGCAGAATCGCCGAGATATATCCCTCAGGACTAAAAATGATGTTGAGACTACAAATACATAACAGGCAGAAAAAAACGTCCAACACATCGTCATCATCAGCAACAGCGATAGCAGCATCACCACTATCACCACGAGAAAGCATAACACAAAACGGTACAAAACGAAATGTGAAAACGGCAAAAAGGAGAAAGCCGCTACGAGTTGCTATCATCATGATCATCACCATTGGAAAATGCATTTAGATTTTCTCCTGCTCAGTCAGAAGACGCCATCATCCTCCTCCTCATGATGTTCTTAAGACTTTCTCTCTTTGCAACGAACCGAGTAATGTTGTTGGTTGTGTAAGTGTACACGGTATACACTGTTTGCTAGAGACATTTCCTCGAATTCGGAGAAAAGAGAATAAAATATAAGAAGAGAAAATGCAGCGAGAGAAAGGCAAGTCAGCGAGTATAAATAAAATCTTGTTTTATTGCAGCAATAAAAATTTCATCTTGGTCTTTTCAGCGTTATACCCATTACACTGTGTATGCTTATATGTATATATGCACGTTCTTCGGTAGATTGCTTCTTCAAAAGAGAGAAAAAAACGGTTTATTTTAAGCAACGCAAAAGTTACTAGTAACTGTGTTTATATATGAGCCACGAGTTGAGAATGCTGCGTAGTCAGTCTTCTACCGAAAAAGTGAGTAAGATACATTATGGGAATCTGGAAGATTGGTTTTAGGTCCTTTTTTTGGTTGTTTTGTTAGTTTAGTTGTTTCTGACCTACCAAGTGGAAGAAATTTCAGAAGCAATACCGATAGTATATAAGCACAGGGTACACACACGTTCAAACGGTTTCCGAAGCATGTAGACATTTTGTGCGTTAGAGTTTGTATTCGAATATGGAGATGATGTTTTGACTGGTGTATTTATGGCAAAAGCGGTAGATGAGTTTTTTTTTCTTGCAAAACCAGCAGCAAGTTAGGAGAATAAGTACTATTTTCCATTAGAATAGGCCACTGTTTCGCATGATGTCATATGAAACGGAATAGTGGGTCATAGTCAGGCACATCCTGTGTATTTCTTCATTCAGATGAGGAACATGCCTTGTGATCATCGTTGTGATTATTGAATGCATGGCTAGCATGAAAATTATATTCTCTTTCCGAGTTTCAAGGATTTTCCATCCCCGATTTGTTATCCAAACTTGTTTTCAGTCGACATTACATTATTCTATTTCTTGTTTTTATCGGCTTTGGCTACATTTCAACGGGAAATAACAAGACATGTGTTAAAGCAACAGCAGCCTAAAAATATTCAAAAGCTTGGTAGTATATACACAGACATTAAACATCATGGCATAGCTCAACCGAGACCTTGTGACTGTCGACTGTTGTTTTTTTGCTTGAGGTCGTTTCTTTTATGTTTCCTTTTCTCCCTTTTCTTTTTAGTCGCCTGATCTTGCTAAAACTTTCCCCACTACTTTGCTTGGTACTTTGCTTTTGCCACTACTGCTACTTGATTTACGCAAAACTTTCAAAGGAAACTTTATGTACATTAGTTATGTTTGCTGGCGGCGGCCAACAACGAGGAAAATTTTATGTATCGAATAAAATCAAATCAAAGTGCCTACTTTACTACCAAAGATACAAAACCATTTTGCCAGAGAGAGAGAGATAGTTAAAAGTGTATAGAGAATTTTGTGTGTGGGCATATATCTTGGAGGCAAAAAGATGAGATGAGGATAAAGTAAAAAGTTGTAATCACATTTTCCTCTGAAAATTCGATCTCTCTCAAAGATAGTCGATTTTACCACTTTCTACACTATATACACGCATTATATAATACGATTTTATGGCATTCATAGTGCGTGAGGAGGATATAATCCTTAAAAATTGCTGATAGAACCGAGATAACGATAATAAACGACAGGTTAGTGAATCCATTTAATTTTCCTGTTTTCAACGGTTATTGCCAATACACGCGTCGGAGAGAGAACAGGAAAAGTGAAAGTACCTAGTTAAAAGTAAAATGTGTTTAGTTTTTGGGAAAATAAGGAATCTTACCAGATTTCCTTTTGTGATGATAGTACTGACAATGGGGATGATGATGGTTGTGACTATGATTCCGTGATGTCTGTTGGAGGTGGTGATGCTGTTGTTTTGATGATGAGGATGATACCCGGTGAAAGTTCTTTCTCAAGGACGATAATGCCGCAGCTACCGGCGACGCTTTCACCGTCGGGGCTGGTGCTGACTGCTGAAATATTCTCGCTCCAGCTACTGCGCCCGGTGTGGTGTGATAACAGGGATTATTGTTATCACAATTGCCACCATGATGGTGGTGATGATGATAACTCCCTCCGCATCTATTACTAATACCGCTGCTACTACTACTGCTATTATTATAACTACTTTCACCTATACGGCCATTATTACGCTCCTCATTTATTTCTTCCTCATTGTCCTCGTCGTCGTCTACAGGCGCTATCAACTCTACCGAGCTTTCTTCCCCGTCTTTAATAAGCTTTACTCTATCTGAGGAGCATCTCTCGTTTAATGAGAAACTGTTCTCATCTTCCTCCTCTACCTCAACAATTGCATTGTCTTGTTGTACACCGCAATGACAGTCACAATCACTATCCACCTCATCTTCTTCTTCTGTATCTGCCACACTAGTGACATCCTCCTCGTCTTCGTCTGGATCAAAGTCGTCATTATCTTCATCAAAGTCCTCGTAGTCAGGCTCTTCTTGCAGTCGGCGCGGATAAAATGACCCTTCCGCGCTATCGGTAAATAGCAGTCTACCTCCACCACCACCTCCACTACTGGAGGATGATGTTCCCGCCTGATTACTATTCGGCCCCTTTATCAGTTGACCCACCGTGGTCCATACTCTCACCTTCTTGGGTACAAAGTACTTGTAGTTCTCTTTGATTGAACTGGTCAGCACGCAGAAGCCCACCACGGCCACAACAAAAAGGAAGATTACAAATGATATCACCAGAATGACAAAAAGGGTATAAAGTTTTCCCTTAATTCCATCCGCATCATCGTCTCCTTCTGTGTGCGTGCTACTAAACAGATAGCCCGTTCTGTTTGAATTACCAAACTCACCAATAAGCAACGGCCCCACGTTGGAATCACCCACAGCGCTGTTACCAGTTTCTACGGAAGAGCCATTACCCCGCTTACCGCCATTACCTTCATTAGTGCCCGTTATCGTGAAAACATTGGGATATCTGCTATGCGAGTTTAACTCCAGGGTATTTCGGCTCAGACTCTGGTATAAACTTTGGTAGAATGACTTGACTGTCATAAAACTGTGAAACTTGCTTGCTAAGCTTTTCTCTTCAATATTGCTATTAAGTTGGCGTTCCACATCTTCCGCTGTTTGAATGTGCGGTTGTGGCAAGGACACGGATCGAAAATGGGGAGGGGGCGGATTATTATTATTATTTTTCATTCCGGAATGTTGATGCTGCTTCTGAAGATGATGATTTTGATGGGCAAGAGAGCGTGCAAAAAGGCTTTCATCTTGATCTGTCGCTTCGTCTTCGTCCTCATCACTCCACACTGAGCTGTTTTCCTGATCGGCAGTCGCATCCTCATTTACTCCAGCTGCTGCCGCTGTCTCTCCCACTTTTCCCTGTCTTGATGAGAAAGATAGTGGCACTGTCTCAGATAATGACGCTAATGGAGGCAAAATTTCTGCCTCGGGTTGATCTTGCTGGAAACGGTACATCAGTCTCTGATCTGCTTCCTCTTCTTCAAAGGCAGGACCCGGCTCGTTCTCAAAATGACCAGTTTTTGTTGATGTTATTGTTATGGGACTCACGTTCCCTTTGTCATTAATGCCAGCACTACTATGATCATTTTTGCTTCCAGAATTCTTTGTCGTTACTCTCATCTGAGCAACTGCTTCTTCTTCGTCATTTTCTCCTCCTTCTTCCTCCCCACCATTTCGCTTCATTTCAGCAGTCAGAAAATGATTATTAGATTGAGAATTCCCGGGTGTCACTTTATCTTGATTATGGATTGTACGCGGAAGATCAACATCCAGGTTGCCAGTGCTCCGATCACGAGTCGTGTTAACAAGAATTCGCTCACTTTTGATAGTCACTTTGGGCTCCCCGTCAAATGGAAAGGTTATTGATTCCGGGAGAACGAGTGGATCAAAAGATGATGGAGTTACGTCAGAAGAAGATAATGATGATAAAGATGCGGATTCTGTTACAATTTCAGCATTGTCTTTCGACGACTGTCCAAGTGTCCTCTGGTGGTCGTGTTCAGCATGCTCAGTGTTTTCATCAACGTAATTGGAAACATAAGGAACGTGATTTGACAGCAGATTTTCTCTTTTATTATTAGGGCCAGTCATCAACTGACTCCTACTAGCTTTCTCCTGCCACGCGGTCAAGTAAGCCGCGTAAGAATCCTCGCCATTTGTTTTTGTCATTCCGTCGGAAGAGGAGTTTGGGTCCACTTTATTCGGCGTAATTAGCCCAACCTAGAGAGAAAGAGAGTGGCATTAAAAATAAAATAAATTTTAGGAAATGAAGAAGGAGAGGATTTCATGACACATTAAAATTTATGAGAGTACATGACAGGTGCACAAGGAGAGCATGTTGATAACTTTGGAGAAAGCCCCCATAGTGCCACTTTCTCTACATGCCATTTTAGCTCTGGCCACGTTTACAAAATACTGGCAAACTTTTATGTTTGGAGGAGTTTCAATGTTTTTTTCTTCTTTTGTTTGCCAGCAACAAAAGAAAAATTCTTTAAAACCTGTAATTTATTCCAAACGTGACCAAGACCATCAGACACCAAGCCACACTAGTACCCAACCAAAACTAAAAGCGCACAAGATATATGAGCCATGGACCATGAACAAAACCAAACGCGATTTTACAGAACATACCACCAAGGCACAGAAGAATAATATAATGTTATTAATAAAACAGGGAAACTGAGGAGGAGTAAAAAAACGAGGAAAAGATAGCAACATAGAGAGAAAATTTTCTTCTTTCTTTTTTATTATTCCTTTACCTGAATGATGTACGCCGTGTCTGGCCAGAGTGATATGGATGCAGAGCACGTATCAGTGACAAGATTTCCCCTAAGTCCCCCTCCAAAAATTTCCCATGAGAGTAAAAAATTGAGCTGCTGCTCCTCTTCCTGCTCTGGCTGCTTGGATGAGGAATCCACTCCACTGCCTCCATTACTATTACTCGCACGGCCTCCGCATCCCTTCCATTTTTTACCGGCTAAAGTAGAAGGTAGAGCTTTAGTCTTGGAGAAAGATAGCTGCTCTTCTGATTTTATGCCGGTTTTGTTATGATTAGCATTATTCGTGCTGTTTGAAAAGTTCGTTGTCTCTCCATCATTTTCAGCTTTCCCCTCATCTGCCTCCTCTCCAGGATAATCCCAAGTTACTTGAGTGACTACGAGAAATTTTTGATAGATCATGGAGACGGTGTGAAGACCCCAGTTTTGAGAGGTCTTTACATCTTCACTCTTATCGCTTTCACCCGACTTGGCCTGCAAACTAATTTTGACCTCGTTGCTAATCCTATTACCGCTTCGTTCAGACAAAAAATCAGCTTCCGGTTCTCTCCTCCCCGGGGATGGGATTTCTACCAAGTTGCTCAGATGATCATGATTATGTTGTCCATTCTCAACTTCATTTTCATTCTTTTTCTGCTTTAGTTTCAGTCGAGTCATCAACTTTTTCACTTTCATTTCTCCACTCAGTCCGCGACCCAGTGTATCCCTCAGTGACTCGGACGAGGGGAACACCAAAATCTGATTTGAATTCTCATTACTCCCATCAACAAAGTATTTGGTAGTCGTCGTCTCCGCATCTTCATCCAGCTCTTCCCCACCTTTTCTCTCTTTAGCAACTTTTTTATCCAACTTGCCTGTGACTTTTTCTATTTGCTCACCGATGATGATGCTGCTGCTGCTACCGCTCCCTTTCTTTTTCTGATTTCCTGTCTTTTCATTTCCAGAAAACTTTTTCATTTCTTCGACTGCTGCTGGTGATGCTGCTACTACGACTGGACTTGAACTTATCCTACTCTTGTTGTTGTGGCTGTCACTGGCAGTCCACGTTTTACTATCGTCAGCTTGCTCTTGATTGAGGTTTTCTATATGCCTACCGATTTTCTCCTGTTCATTCAAGTGATAATCCCAAAAAGAATTGTTGACTTTCACTTGGGCTGAGTAAACTTTCTCAAGACCTTCCCGATTCACTGCCAACACGCGGAGAGTAACTTTTGACGGGAGATCAGCAAAAAGCGCTTTATTTCTCTCTTGCTGATCATCTTGCGAGGGCAGCGGTGGAGGCGGTAAAGGCTTGATCGTCTTCATTCTTGCTGGCTCATTCCTTTTCATTATTTTCTCCTCTTCCTGAAACGCACCTGCCTCCCCATCAGAAATCCCTTTTTTCTGCTCAGTCAGGCTCATCTTTTCTTGCTGATTATTTTTCTGCTCACTCTGCACCTTTTCTTCTTCTTCTTGGCAGACAATTGGCAGAAGTGGTAATGAGATTTGAGTTGTGGTTCTGGCCACTGTTTGGTCAATCAATTTCCACCTTCTTTGCTGGCCAGTCCCATCTGCCCCATTCCAACTTTCCTCTACAATGATAGAGTACACCACGTTCATAGCGTCCGCAGGCCTTTGGGCAGTTTTCTCTTTTTTCAAATGAATTCCTGCTTTATCCTTCACCTGAGCCGGAGTCCCTTCCGGGTTGCTACTTTTATTATTATCCGCATCATCTCTCTCCTCCTGGCTGCCCGGCCAACTTAGCTCGATGATCGGGAAAGCGGAAGAAAAGGAATTCTCATAGTGTTCATCATTTTCCTTACGCTTTCTTCCAGGCAGTTGCCGAACTTTAAGTCCCGGCTCAGAGGGAAATGTCTCAAAATTGTTTGCTGAGCTTGTTTCTACTGCCATGCCGGTTTCTTCGGAATGTCTACCTTTGTTTTTGTTTTCTTCAGAGTTTTCCTGAACTTCTAGCGTTTCCTTCGTCAAAGGCATGCCGTTGTTTCCACCGCCGAAAGCCATGCTTGCGGAAGTCCCTCCAACTTGCTCACTTGTCGGAAATGCAGTAGTAAAGAAAGTGGGCAAGGAGTAATAATGTTGTTGTTGTTGTACGTACTCCTGTTCTTCTTGAAGACGATGCTGCTGATGGGGATTGTTATCATCGCTTTTCCTATCATGAGCATCAACAACTGCTCCGCTTTCGAAATTCTCATTACTGTTGTTATTATCACTGTTATTGTTATTACTGCCATTATGCCCGTTGCCGTTATTGCCAGCAGAAGTGATCCGACTAGTAGCATCGCTATTGAAGCTGCCGTTGATGATGTTATTACTATTACTCCTGCTGTTGTGTGCAATGTTTTCTTTCTCCTCATTTGTGCTTAAGCCAGTTTGCAACTTTCTTTTGTCGTGGTCATCATTGTTATGGGAGGAGTGTAGGGGAAAGTGGGATCGGCAGAGTGCTTGGCAAGTTGACAACTGTAAAAATAGGAAACAACAAGGTATGAAATAACTGTAACAGTGCAGTTATGCTAATGCGAGTTGCAAATCACAAGCTTACATCAAATTGCATCCATTTGTTTTTGGGTAAATGAGTTATCGTGCATCATGCCTTAATTAATTTTGGAAAGGCAAAACAGTTTAATTTGAATATACATGCCAAATAATAATTTCTAACATCAAAGCAAATTATAATTTTCATATTCTTTTTATTTTAATTTGAGAAACAAGTAAACTCTCTTCTTTAAAATATCAAAACTAAAGCAATCATATTGTTTTTTCACTGGTTCATAATAAGAAAGCTGCAAAAAAGTTTTTAAAGCTGTTTAAAAAGCAAATTGCTTATTTTAAAACTTTTTCTCTTAATTTTTCTTGGAACAAAAAGCCCAGTAATAGCAATAGTCATAATAATCAAGACAACTGGAACAAAAAGAAAGAAAGTTATCTTTTTCCCCATTATGCTATGTTCCTTCCAAAATAATTCCTCCTTGTCCACTCCCAGGGCGAAAATAAGTTTTTCGTCCCATGATTCCGATTACATTGCTTTCTTCATGTGTCCGCACAGTCCGCAGTGGTTGTGACTGTAGACGTTAAGCAAGTGCTGTGAGCTTAGCATTATACTTTTACTCCCAAACCCACCTTTTTGCTTTTATTCTTTAAAAAATTGTACACATTTCTCTTTTCAAGCTGTCGTAAAATGAGCATCTTTATGAAGACTCCGAAAAGTCTTTTCTTTTTCAAAAGAAGGGAGAAAAAAGTTTCTCCCTTTTTTGCTTTGCTTTTTTGTACCATTGTAATGTGGAAAGTGGGAGTAGAAAGCATCACAAATAACTATGTAGCGTATCATCAGCGTCATCATCCTTTGAAAAATAAAACTCAACCCAAAGCTCATATATTTTTCTCCAGAGTATATTTTTGTGCTAACCTAATTGTTGTTTTGGAGTAGTGGCGCTGCTGTAAAACTACACAACTTTATAACTTTGTACACTACTTGTACATAACAGCTTTGGAGAAATATCATAATTTCCTTTTTTCTTCATTTTTTGGCTTGTTTACAAGTTTTCTCTTCACTACTGGCTGTTATTACTTGCGTTTCAAAGCCAAGAGGGTCTGAAAAGGAAAATGAATGAGTTTTTACAAGTTTGCCTTCTTCGTTTTCTTCCACGTCTATATAGAGAGAGGAAACTCATCTGCTCATTTCATTTCCGCAAAGAACTCTGCCATGTGTATAGGTATGTGGGCTCATATAAAAAGGAATATTGCGCCAAAGGGTAAATAATAAATAGAAAGCACACAGAGGATGATGAAAGGAGGATGAGTCTCGTCATTCCAAAATACGTACGTGTTGTAGTTTTGTAGTGGAGTAATAACAATAAAAATCATACCTACACCTACAAACACAGCACCTCCAACCCAGACAAGCCACCGGAGTAAGCATTTTATAAGTAATATACTTGGTAGGGGGTCTTTGCTAATGAGAAAGATGCTTTTACAACTTTTTCCCCATTTTCATTTCCCATATCATCACGCTTTTCTTCCTTGTCTTCTTCCAACCGACAAAACTCAACGGACAAAATATTAAAATGGGGAAAAGGGGGAAAACTTAAACACGCACTTGGATTCATAATTAAAGTACGGCAAAGGCTAATGGTAAGTTAAATAAAACAAAAAAGGAGTAATAAGCCAGCAGAAAGAGAAAGGAGACGGTTTTGGAATGCTTTCTTCAATGTAAAATATTAGTTTAATTTTAACATCTTACACGTTTCGGTTTCCTTTCGTTGATGTTAGATAAAAGAAAACAACATTTTTGAAGCATTTATGGGTAGCAAACGATGACTGGTAGGAGACGTTTCTCAAACCTGAGTTTGGAGAGTGCTTTGCTGTCATCTAAATAATACGGAACAACCTCAATTTTAAATGTTTTCGTTTTTTCTTCCCGTTACAAGCCAAGGGACAGCCACAAACATTTAAAACAGCGGGGTACCTTTCTATTATCATCATTACTCATACAGCACGACAATTGTGCTCAGCTCAACAGAGTTTCTGGTGTGGAAGCGTGTGTAGTAGGTACAAAAGGCAACTGAACTTTTACTTTCGTGGCCAGTCACACGAAACTTATTGGAAACTACTTTTCCACCAGAAGTTCACCAGTTTGCCACCTTCACGCTTTCCAGTGAAAGAAATCCCTTTGCACTCTGGATTTGTGTTGTCTGTGGACCTGCCAATGAAAATATTGGAAACTATGGGTAGTCGTCCCTTATTCCTTTTCTTCATGTCACACACTTTTTCCACTCCAAATGCCTTAGCCTTACCTTTTCAAAAGTTTTTCTTTTCATTTTTCACCACAGCTTACACAGCCTACTCTGCTTTGATGATAGCCAAAAGGTAAAAGAAAGTTTCTGCTCATATAAGGGTTCATTTTCCAACAAACGCACCGACAAATGTACAAAAAAGTAACTTTCTTTCACTTTTCTCCCATTCTCTTTCGCATTATTATTATCGTCATTGTGGGTTTGTGTACTTTTCAAGGAGTGCTGGTCTAAGCCACGCATACTCTCCAGTGTACACTTTTACTGCTCAGTACACCTCGAACAATAACAACAAAAACAACATGAAATTAAACGTACTCTTTGCACGCAACGCTATACAAGACCACTTTTTCGGATCTTCTGAATTGTGTCTGCTCTTTAGAATGCTGGATGTGTTTTGCAACGCATGGTCTTTATACCTACTACAAAAGAAAAAAACTATCAGGAAAAGCATCTTCTCATTTAAAAGATGTGAAAAGAGATGAACAAGAAAAAAGTTCCCAAAGTGGTGGTAGTGAGAAGATTGAGGAAGAAGTCCCACCACACTTCAGTTCTCATAAGAAGGAGCTGTTCAGCAAACGTCGAATACTATTGAGCTGACAAATGAGTGCAAACTATAATGTCAACGGTTATACTATCTTTTTAAATGAACAGCACCTTCGAATGCCTTTTTCCGTCAACTTACAACTCAGCATTAACCAAGTCAATTATAAGTAAAAACCACACAGAGCAGAATATTATTGGGAACTGGAGAGTTCCATTAAGGAAGTGTGGTGGCGAGTAAAGAGGGAGTACTAACCAGACTAGTACACTTCCAGGAATTTTCAAAGAGAGAGAGAGATTCTGACAAATAGATAGTCATCAGCGCAGAGCCAGCAGTATCGTCGTCGTCATCCTTATCGTTCTCCTTCTTCTCCTCGTCGTCATCATCTTTAAGAATACCTAGAGCTTCTTCCTCCTCCATCTTCTTCACACGACAAAACTTGAAGTAGCGAACTTTGTACACGGCAGTCGAGAAAGAAGATGGGAAAAGACATTTGGACTTTATCTTTCATGCCATTTTCCAAGCAATAATTTTCCTTCCTTGTTCGTCTTCCTCTTTTTTCCTACTTTCATGATTCTTGATCTCGCTTGCAGCAGCACACAAAAAATTATGCCGGGTACGGGTACATTCTAAAAAGCTTATTTCTTACTTACCGCCCCCAAGATGACTATGGGATATAAAACAACCCACATTTTTTCGTACACACATATTCCAGTCTCTAAACTCAAAATGACTTGTGTGCATAGCTCAGGTTTATACGAACATAAGAGACGCATTCAATAAATCCTCTGAAAAAAGGGATTTTTTCTTGTTGCCTGATAAATTACAAAAATTTTCCTGTAAATGTCAATGGCATCATGAAATGGTAGATGGTTTCTCAGTGGGAAGATGAAGTTGGTGATTTATTTGCGTTTAACGAAGAAATAGAACCATTGCACCATTAATTCTTCAACTGCTTGGCGTTATCCAAACTGAATTTTGTACGGGAGCATTTGTAACCGCTTCCGTGTCAAAGTTGGATGCAATTAGGAACCGAAAAAGCAAAACCTCTCCCAAAGGCAGAAGGGGCTTTTCACGGTAAGTATATCGTGTATATTTTTGGTGAAATCCAATTAGCACATGATCTGTCTCCAAGTATGATTCTCACATAATTTATGAAAGAGTCCAACAAAAAACCCTGGAATGTCGAAGATTATGGAGACTGATTGTGAGAAAACTAGGGAGAAACCAACACGATATTCCCAAATTAGGATAACCGAAAAAATGCGAGTTTTCTACCTCTACAAAATATTTCCTGAAATTTGTGCTGTAAACGACAAGACAGTGTCAATGTAGTCGTTATTCGTAATACGTGTAATACCGCGTGCTTTTATTATCTCCCCCACTGCGACTTTCCTTCCTTTTTCTGTGGATTCAAATAATATTACAATGAGAGGGGAGAAAATGACAAAAACACCAAAACGGTGGTTTACACTAAAATAGCGTGGCAAAACGGAGAAAAGCTTTCAATGATAACACAAGCAAAATGTGCTTTATTACGAGTTTGTTATTATTGCCAGCATTCATTTTACTTTTTATCGCATATCACCATTCTTCACTGATTATCAGTAAAAGCTGCTTGTACACATATTTTTTACTGGTCTTTTCACTACCGCTTTCTTTTGAATGAATGAATGGCTCATGGTATTACACAATGCAGACAAGTCAAGCTCATACAATAGTTAAGTAATAGAAATATGCTTAGAAAAGAGTAGTATATTTATAGTGGACCGGTCTAGAAAAAACTGGGAGGAGAAGAAAAGGCGACCGATGTGTAGTACGTAGTAGTAGTAGCCGCGTTGTTGTTGTTCTTTTCCATTATATTATGTCATGGCATGCCACTACATCCCGTTTAAGTTTTAACAAGTACAAGAAGGCTAAGAAGAATCAGGATCTTCTGAGGCGTGAATAAGGAAGTCTTGCTGTAATGAGCAGAGTGGCAAAATACCTCTACACGCGCTGGATGTCTTTTGTTCAAGTCTTCAAGTGCACAAGAACATCTCCAAGAAAAACTTTTTAACAAGAGAAGGCACATGTTATATTTATAGCTGGTAGCGTTTTGTAGAATGTAAGAAAAACACAAGGCTAGCGGAAAATCTCCTGTCGTTTTATAATTTACATGCATTCCAGGAAACTACCCAGTAAAAAATTGGAAGACGGAGGATAGTAGTGGCACAGTTTATGGTAAACAGGTTTCATCAGAGAAATGAATACAGAGAGTGTCTGTGTGGGAAAGAAGGACAAAATGATGTCAATGAACAAGAGAATAAATATAGTAAGAAGTTGATAATTGTATGGAATGGAAAAGTTGGTCTGCCTGTGTGAGCACTTGAACAACTGAATAAAGTAAAGCCAAACACACAGCAGCGAAGCGTCAACAAATTTTAAGAGGGCATTAACGAATTTTCGTTCTAGTTTAGTGTATACTCTTGTATATATTTACGTATTCTATAATGGACAAATAGTTTTGCTCTGTGGTTTTTCCTAATGTCGAAGCAATTAAAGTTGTGTAAGTTGAAAGTTGACATATCTAGGAGGGGAAATGCGTATATGTAGTTGTACAAAAGAGCACGGGAAGTGGGAAGAGTTCAGAGGAAATTTATTCCGGGTTGGAGAAGAGCTAGCTAGAAGGGTAAAAGGAATTAAGCAACCGTGAAAGGAAAGAGAGATACATAAGTAAGGAGTAACTGGAAAAGTAACAAGTTTTCAGAGAGAAAGAGAGAAAATTGAAAGGAAAGAGAAGAAGAGAGAGTTGAGCTGTAAAAGACAAAAGTAAAATAATTTTGTTTTGTAAGTGTGTATCATCATGAATATATTATTAGAGCCATACACGAGGAGGATGTTGATTAATTTGGAAATTCTAAAGGCAGCTCTCACGCACAGACAGAAGAAGATGCATTAGCGTATTATATTGAAAAACAATATAAATTGAAATTTGTACATGAAAGACAGCAAATGAGGAATGATGGGGCTTACTCTGCTAAAAATTTGCCGGAATACAAAATAGAGCATGCTACAGTCGCAGAGTAGAAATTATTTGCGATTATTCCTGGAAATGGATGAAACGAAAACAATTTGCTTGTATAATGCGCAATTTCGATGTGTTCTCGCCCACACGAAAACTTGCGAGTATTGCACTGTACTTGACATGTACTCTATTATTAAACAGGAATACATTAAAATACACGATATTCGGGAAAATGAAAGAAAAGTTTATTTAGAAATAGGTCTACATAGAAAAAAGTTTTTAGATGATCGATCTAGTTGGCCATTTTTGCGCTCTCTCCAACCGATTCAGGATCAAAGTGAATTATGACGAGAAGTTGGAAAAGTTTCCGGTGAAAGGTAAAGGAACAAGCGAAAACTTGTTGGGAGGAGAATGGAAATAATTAATAGCTGTAATATGTATAATTTCCAAATCCTATTTGGCTAACAAGTTCAAAGTTGTGTGTAGTTTAATGGGATTGTGTTCAAAGAGTTATTTGCGATTGATAGATTCTTCGAGGTCAAAAGAATAGCTTAATTAAAATGGACGTAAATAGCTTTTAATCACAGAGATAATATGTTATTGCAATTTACTTGAAAGTAAATGATACATTCATGGATCTCTTTTTCTCTAGAAAAGGGCATTATGGCTGATTTGCTGTGAACAAAAAAGGAAAATGAGCACGCTCATCGAATGTTCATGATTACGTAGAAAACTTTTGAAGAGCCAAAGGACAAAGGGAAAATTTGTTAATCAGTTGTGCGATACTATATTTCGCACAACATTTCGGGGAAAGAGATGAAAAGATTAGAATTATGGCAAGCGAAACAACATATATATGTTTAAGAGAAACGTAATCAATACCAGAGTTTCACGTTCCACGACAGCGGTTTTTGCAGAAAATCCGAGCATTTCATTACACTCGCAACATTTGATATTTTCTTTGAAATTATGTTCATTTTGTACATCCTAAGCATTTAGTAAACTTGTATTAAGTAAACATCTATAATTGCAATTGCATTGTGGAGGCTATTGTGTTGAGTTTGAAATTCATTCCGTGCTGTGACTAAATTGACGAGGATATGAAGTATGTAATTACGACTTTTCCCCAAAGGCTACAACAGCCATAAGAGTCGTCATGAGTCCAGCAAAGTTCCTGAAGTTGTGGGGGTATCTTAAAAGTTTCACCGAATGTCATGTCATTGCGAAATATTATTATTGTACAATACTATCTGCAATACGTAAATTTACCAAAGAGAGTTCCTATTGCCGAGTGGCCTTTATAATGCTTTACTAGAACTTAAACGTAAATGCATCACACTTCGAAGCACGTTGCTAAAAAACTAACTAAAAAGAGAGGTTGCCACATTGAAATTTGGTTGAAATTTAATTAATTCCTCTACTCACATGCTTATTTTCATAATATATACCTATTTAATTTTAAAAATTCGTATTCGTTCAATCCTAATTTGCCTTAATTCTTTGAAGCAAATAAATAAAACTGATTTCAACCATTTCATTGGAAAAGTATAAAAACCACCAACCTCTCTTTAATCCAACTGCGCAATCCTGACTGAAACATTTCCAGTATAACAAAAGTGTTAATCCTTTTGAATGTTTTCGGCATAACATTTTTCCATAAGAATCGTCTTTACCACAAAACCCCATCAACAAAAAATGCCCGTGCCACTTGGGTTGGCCATATAAACAATCAAATGACCTCAAAATCCGAAATGCTTTGTTGTAATATTTCCGAGGACTCAGTGTCCAGCATCAGTAGAATTACAAAACAATGTCGGGAAAAACTCTCCCCGCGTGAGCTTGAAAGCAATTCTGTGTTCATGTCCAATTACCTTAAATACAACGTGAACGATTAGGTCAGCTATTCTCTTGGTTTATATTACAAACGTAAAGCAGTAAAAAGAGAGGAAGTAAAGAGGGAACGGTTCATTATCAAAAAATGAACATGATATCAGGCTTTCAAAGAAAAGAGCTAAAGCTCCTGTGCATTTGTGCATGGATCGCTCACGTAAACCGCAAGCCTTATGTAACATTTTACCTACTATTATTATGCTATGTATAATGTTTTCCTAAACTACTTGAAACAAATATGTCAGCAGTAGAAGTAGAAAGGCATGACTGATTTGCTATTGAGTTTGACTAAGCATCAACAAGTTTACTCGCCAGACTGTCTCAAAACTCTATTCAAACCAATCAAGCTTCAAGCTTCTAGGTATAATGCTAATGGTGATCAAGAGTAGAGACAGACGATCAAATATGTGGTTTTTATTTTAAACAGCACTACTATCATTTTTGTTTACTAAACAATCCCCGAAAAATTAAGTATGACAAATACACGTGACGGCACGAAGAATACGACGAAGCGACAAGCTTTACGAGAAGAATGAAACTAGACATATCTTCCAAATAAGCAAAAACGCTGTAATCGTGATCTAGTGACTCGGCAGCTTAAGACTACGAGTTAAGCTCTTTAGCTACATTTTCTTCTTCTTCTTCTTGAAACGAATGTTCTCATCATATGAGCATGTTTTGTGCGATAGACTGTAAAGATGATGATACTAATGAAAATGAGAAAAGATCATCAGCTAGCAGGCTGCAGGCAGCAGCATCATAAGAGGATAAGACATGAATCCAGCGAACCAAACGAGGACTTAAGTCACTCACAGGAAACCGGAAAGGAGAATTTTTCTAAAGTTGACTAGTAAACAAGAAACGAGAAAAGATGATACTGGGGATATTTGCAGCCTAAGGAAAATTCAAAGTGACATGATACTGAGGACTAGCTCTACTAATCCCTTTTGGTAACATGATTAGTTTTTATAAAGCATACTTTGCAAAGGTTGACAATATTTTAGAAGATACTGACTACATAGTGTGGGCTGCTTGTGTGGGGAAATATTTCCAAGCTTATTTTTTCCTGAAATTTGATACATGCTTGCTATATATCCAGTCAATAGTTTTTTTTACATCCATCGTGAAATTTCTCTACGTAGAAACTAAATACAAAATAGCAAGTTGATAACATGCCTACAAATACACTTGCTCATTTCCCTGTCCAAGCGCAAGTTGAAGAAAGGATTTATATTTTCAAACGCATTTATTCCCTCAGCCACTGTCTCATCATCGTCTTCTGATGTGATACATTATTCTCACAGTTCACAACGAAGTCTAATCCTTCTCTGTCAAAATATTCGCTGCGAAACGAACCATTTTTTTGTCTTCAGTTCAGTTGGTGTGTGAGCCTTGATCATCCTGATGACTTTTAGGAAGCATGACGATCATCATGATGATGGTACTTGATCCGCAGCAAAAAACACAAAGTTTCAGGGAAAATATGTATACACACAAAGTGTGTTTTTTCTTTCATGGAATGAGCCTCAAGTCAGCAATAAGTATACAGTAATAGCACTCAACAAGAATGTTTTGGTACAACATCACGTAATCTCCATATAATATCCACTGAAGGAGGAGAAAAACTGTAAGAAAAACTGAAAGTGTGAGAAAAGAGCCGCGCTAGTCATGCCGCTAGAAAAAAGTGGTTAAGAAAGTGTGAAGAAAGATTTTCCACGCTTCCCTGCTGCTTTGTTGATGACGCTGAGATGTTTGTTGCCGCCACTGTTACTCCATTACTGCATATATATCTACCAGAAAGTCGTGTCAACTTAACTTTCAGACTGGAAGATGAAGGCTTAAAGAACGGGGAAAATGATGACGGTGGTATTTAAGTACGCTCGGTAGAAAAAACGAAATGGAGTGTTTTTACTTGTCCGTTTGCTGAAATCAAGAACAGCCGGCACGTGATGCATGAGAAGTCAGGAAGGAAGTAATTTAGGAACATTTTTGTTTGCATTTGCCAAAAATGTAACTTTTTCCCTGAGGATCTTAATATTATAATAGTTTCTTTCAAGTTCTGGGAATATGAATTTTAGAAAATATATGCGCTTAAACGAATTTCCAAACGGTTGAGAGATACAAAAATCTATAGCTGTTTGCCAGATAAAAATCAAATAGAGGTGAAGTAAATGAAGAATCATTATAATGATGTAAAGAAAAAGATAGGTAATCCCCATAGTCCTCGGAATATCCAACAACGAATTTCTACGTATCACGTGTTGCTGACTGCTACTACTAATTAAGTGCTTTTCCCTAAGGTTATTTAAGTGTGCAAAAAGTAAAAACTTTGTGGTAATCGGATACGATGATTCATCCCAACTCTACTAATTGCCCAATGGTTCACAAAATGGACACATCAATAGATGCCGTTGTTTGGCTTTCATTTCTTTAGTCCTAGAGATGTGTATTTAAGGCAAAGTAAAAATGCGAACTAATTTTCTGTTAGAACAGGCAATTTGCGTTATATGCGTAGGCATTTTAGGAATGGTTTGTGCCTCACAGCGTGACAAGATGGTGAGATGACACACCAAGTTTTAAAATTAAAGGCTACAGGCAATGCGATTTTCGGAAACTCGTTCATTCCACTCTTTTATGCAGTAATTTTGAAAACTAGTAAAAATGGCAGGAATATATAGGGAATTCGCGGACGGAAATTAGGTTGTGTGGTAGAGGTAGTGGTAGCAGTCTGTAGGTAGATGGAAAAGCACTTGGTGGAACACAACAGAAAATTAATTATACAGTGCAACGGAGCATCAAAGAACATAAACGTATACTTTGTACACAAGGATCTACCCACACCACACCGGAATACATTCATTGCAAAACATGTTTGCTGATTCTGCCCATATAACGGTTCATGTAATTTTGTGCACCAGCAGGACAAACTGGAGCGAAAGGATCACGATAATGATATTTAACTTCTACCACTCACCCGCAAAAGTAAGTGTCATGTTAGACGACAGGACAGGAGGATAGACGCACACAATAAATTTAGGGAACTAGGTAGCTTGATGTGAACGGCTTCTGCAACTTGGGCACTGTTGAAAGCAGAAAACAAGTTGCCTCTTTTCCCTTTCTGTCTGGCCTGAAGCCATTTCCGTTTTACGTCGTGGCGTAGTAAAGAGAGAGCCCAGAGACATACTGGGCGTCAAGAGAAAGCAAGGATGTATTATGGTCATGCCAAAATTTGTGTGACCAGACAAGAGAAAGCATATTAGGATGCTATTATTATACTAACCAGTAATAGGAAGTTGCAAAAACGATGAATAAAAGTCGGAATTTTCTTTTAATCAAGGCGGTTGTCAACCTTCAGATCTATATATACGTGTATATTAAAATTAAGGAATATACAATATTTTTGAGAGGTTATTGCAACTTGTGTACAAAAACTTCACAAACAAAAGCAATAGACACTGCCGCTAGACAAACTAGCCAGTGTAGAATGATTTCCAAGTAAACCTGTCCAGGAACACCAATAAAATGCATACGAGCATCAACACTGGAAATTTCAACTGAGCCCAGATACTCGTTTGCATTCAGATAACTTTTAAGTAGTTGGAGTGACATCCTTGAACCTCTATTCCCTAAAATTGTTTTTAGACGTGTTGCACCTGTTGTCGAATCAGAATACATATTGTTGTAAGCTCCTCGAATAATATCCGACTTTTTCAGGTAATGTAAACGTTTCTTCCATCTATGAAAAATACCCGACTCATATACCCATGCCAAATACTTGGAAAAGGTTGGATAAAAATAGTTTCCAAGTCCGTTCCAGTAATTGCGACGCATGAAAATTGGTAAAGGAATAGGCTTAGAGACACTCTTTTCACTGAAAAAATTAAAAAGTGTGTGCAGTATTTTGATGTAGTTCACAGGTTCAATTACTGCGATTTTCTCCGAAATATATAGCGTCTCGTTAAAGTTCACTTGAGCAGTAGAGTTTTTTATCGCAGAAAGTGAAAATTTTGTAAAGCCATCAGTGAACCAATGTAAAGAGGTTTCAAGTTTGCGAAACGTTGTATGATTTGGATAAAAGTCTAGGATATCTTGCAGTATAGCTGATTTTAATAGGAGATAATCTATACCGTTTAAACTAAACCTGTCCATTGATCCTATTGGAATGCCACTATCCACCAAAGTATCTAAAGTTTCTGGAAGCTCTGGCTTTGCATGCGTGGACAGCAAAGAGAATATGGAACCCTTATAGGCTTGGGATATTGTCATGCAAAATCCATTCCATAGCAACCAATTTAACATAGCAACACCAATTTTAAGGTTTGAGCTGACGCTTAGTCGCTTAAGGAACGGCACGGATTGGTCGACTAGAATAGCACTAATGGAAAACCATGTTTTGCCATAAAACTGCAACGTTGACTTCCAACGATAGAAAATCCCCATTTTCTCTGCTCCAGTAATCCAGCCAAAAAGTGCAGCAACGCAACAGCTTGAAGTGCATATACCTAACCATATTTCCCATGAAAAGGGGCTAAGAATCCCGTCAAGCCGACTTTTGGCACTCTCGTTGTCGTAGATGATAGAATAAAAGTAGGGCTCTGTGTAAACTCCATGCGACATCCATTTTGATCCACTCCGTTTTACCACGTTTATATTGGATTTACTTAATATTGCCAGGTAGAAAAATCGACCATGTGTCGCCTCATTTGACTTTTGAACAAGGGAGAAGTTTAGTTTCTGACTGATTAAAGTAGCTGTGCAGAAATAAGGGTTTATTACTGAACTGCTGAAAAATCCAATCCTGCAGACGTGATTATTTTCGTCAATAAATTCATTTAAATTTATCAAATGTAAACTACCGGCAAAGTTCTCCGGAAAAATATAAGTGCCACGCATATTTTGGTAAACCTCGTCCCACTTTCCATATACGTCGAGAATCGATAGAGGCTCATCCAAATTACCGTTGAACAAGGGCACCAATCCGGTATCGCAGTGAAAGCACTTTATAAAAACTTGTTGAAAATGAAATACCTCTAAAATTATAACAGGCTGTGCAAGATTTATCAAATTGAATGTTATGCTGCTGGATGTCAAATGAAGGGGAAATAAATTAAGCACCCATACAAAATCAGGATAAGGCTCGTTGTTGTTCTGCGTAGTAGTAATGGTAAATACATTGGAGTGGATAAACAAATGAATCAAACATTGTGGGAATTTCCTGTTGTAATTTGCCATATGATGAAAGGTATTAACCGAAGCTAGTTCAACATTTAAGGATTTTCGAGTAACCACAATTTCCTGAGAAAATCTTGTGTTTATTTCATTTTGCCATACATCCGCATCTTGATAAAACACGGGAAAATTGTTGATGTTCGCTGAGAAATAATAAAAGAAAGTGAATGAGCACTCCTGGAAGGCTTTCTGAAGTCGGAGAAATTCAGACAAAAACGTGCAATTCAACCTGGAGGCAGTAAGGATCAGGAGAAAGCCAAAAAATGAAATGTTGACTTTCATTTTGGGATATGCTTTTCCTGTCAAAATATTGCCCAGAATTCAGAGAAACTCCGTCTTACGCTAAAAATACAATATATTTCACCACCGAGATAATGTACATCAGTGAGATTACTTTTCTGTAAATAAAGGAATGTACTATTCTCATTTTTTCTGTGAAATATTGTTTTGTACTGCATGACAGCACTGAATTTGAAAATTGACAGACTTCACACATTGTGGTGTATTCTAATCTATTTAAGACAGAATGGTTATGGTGTTCCTAGCCATAAAAAAGATTGCTCTGCCATTTCAGTTGCTTCATCCTTGTCACTACGTTGCAAATTGGACGCATGAGGTTTTCCACTTTTCTGACTACTTCACAAGATGTTTGCAGCGACACCCACTTTGCAAAGCACATGCTTGAGTTTATGATAAAAAAGTTTATCTTCTACTTGAAAAATAATATGCTTTTTGTTTGTTGGAGATTTGAAGAAATTCTCAAAAAGTTTGTAGTTCACACAGTACACTGAACTGTAGCTTCGAGAAACGTCGCCCACGTTTCATAGTCATGATCCATTCACATTTGATCTGACGTTTTTATTTGTTTTATTACTTTTCATCTTCAATTGGGATTTTGCGATATGTTTCAAAATTTTTCTATAACTTCTCAAAAGGATTGTTATGCACGCGCTAATATTTTTACACGTGTTGTTATTGCAAAATATTACACAAAGTGTGGTTAATGCGGTGCTACAACTATAATGAGATTCGTGACACAAAAGCTATAACTTTTGAAGTCTTGCGTCAGCATAGGAAATGCTGCAAAGAAATTCTAGTGAAGTGAAGTGATTTAGAGCTCTTTAGGGAAAAGTCAGACAAGCTGTTGTAACTTGACATTGTGTCATTCGCGGTTTGTGGAATACCTTTTCCTTTCTCTCCAAAACCCATTCTTTCACTGACTTTAGCTTTTTCCTATCAATAAAAATAAAAGGAATTGTGTTTGATCCCGCATTCGTTTACGTTTCCTTTTGTGCATCTTGCCCTTATCGCATTATGCACCACCACACGAAGCCATAACTATCACTTTATTTCAAACCTGTTTCTCTTCCAAATTCTAAAAATTGCATACAATCTACTTCTGTGCATTCTTGTTTGGGCCTATCTCACACAATAACCATTCCCCTTACTTTTATTTACCCATTTGACATTCACCTCAACTTCGTTATAAATGCAAATTGGAAGTGGAGGAAAAAAACGGAAAAAAGAATAAACACTTATTTGACTAAGCGTAGAACTGCATCCTTTTCCCCATTCATCTGATTACCAAAAATGCTACAATCAGACAACCTTCCTTCCACATCCTATTTTTTTCGTTCATTTCCGAACCCAAAGGCAACAGTCGTCTAAACCAAAACCAAACTAGAGTGTAGGATATATAAAAGCATTTACCGACTGTCAGACGCAAGGCCACTATTTTCCGTATGCTATATTATGCTAACGTAGTAGACGTCGTGGTGTCAGAAAATACCACACAATTTGCAATATATTCTCTTGTCAAAGGAGACACCCACGGAAGTAATAATCATTTTTCAACGGGAAAATAAGAGCCCACTAAAAGGAAAGATAAGCTTTTCCAAACTTCCAACAAAACGAACAAAATTGAGTACCAAAATGCATTCATTTTCTTCTCGCTCGTGCGTGGCTGCACTGCATTCGTCTTTTTTGTATACATTTTAAACGAAAATAGTGAACGTGTGCGTGCCACCGGCGAAGTTGTCTTAAGGAGAGAGAAAAATTCTCACAACCGGAATTTATTGTGCATGCTGGTGCTATCGTTCCAGTGCACTTGCACCACCACCACCGCTATGCACACTGCCTTCAAAAATTCAGCTATTTATGACCAACTAGTGAGTGATATACAACAGCATGAATGGCTTAATGTAGGTAAAATGCACTTTTGAATCCAAAATTCATTGCCACTTTCCAATATTTGTTGCGCCATGCACATACCATAGCATAAAGTAATACACTTATACGTTTATTCTTTTGGGGACAAGGGCAGCTACAACGGGAAAGAAGAGCAAATGAACATTCAAAGCAGCAAAACTACCTACTTGACACTATATATTAGTTTTAGTAATATTCAGATAAAAGGATCAAGGACACTCTACAATATATACAAAGCATATAAGCCACGGACTTTTTTGGGGGAGTGATCCTCTTCTTCACCCTCTGCATGATAATGTGATGGTGTGAAAGAAAAAGAGCTTTTATTCCACTAGCACTGGAGGAAAAAGTGAAGTGGATGCTGGATATTATCCATTTTACCTAATATTTTACCCTCCAAGAACATATTAACGAAGCAGATTGCTCTGAATAAAATGCGCCTCCAAGCACACCCCTTTTGTTCTTGGCCCGACGGACTTCTTTTGGAGTAAGAACATTACATTATGCCGCTGCATTTATTATTATCCCGAGTAATTTAATGTAGCTTTTGAATTTTCTTCACTGTTTTTTTGTATTCACATCAAGTCAGAAGAATAGGAGGGGATGGAGGTGATGTAGTGAAGTAAAAATGTGCAGAGGGCTGCTACCGATGCCTAATGCACACTTTGAAAAGTAGAAAGGGGAATGAACAAGCACGTTCATAAAAAGCAGCAGTGGCATAACAGCACAAAAAGAAAAACTAGTTTTTTTCTGTAAGAAGTTCAAATTAGATTTTTTCAAAATGGAACAGCAAAACGAGAAAGTAGAAAAAGCGAAAAAAGTATGTAAGGTATACATAAAATAGCTATATATAAATACACAGCAGTAGGGTTTTTCCTCTCACCTCATAATATTTCATCGATTTGCCTGGTGTCACTTTTATTGTTCGCCCAGGAGTAGTAGAGGCAGTGGGGAAAGGAGGAACAAGAGGGTGGCTGCTCCTCTTCTCCTTCATTTGTTCAGGGTACACAACCAGCGTCTTGGGTTTCTCCTTCTTGTTGAGATCACTCCAATTTGGAGTGGAGGTACTGGGAAGAGGAAGCAGTGACGAAGATGCTCCACTGCTAGCAGTAGATGCTCGTTCTTCCTCTTGGTTATCAGCATGATTTTCCTGAAAAAAAAATAAAAAGAGGAAAAATTGAGAGAAAGAGTGCGTAAGTAAGATATATGGGATTTGACTGTTGAGAACAGTCAAAGGGCCAAAAAAATATGGGAAAAGGGAATATAAAAGGATATTATTACAAGTAGGTGGTATATATATATATATTTATATGTGTCTTCTAGAGATGCTGAATAATGCTCACAAATGAAGAAAAGAAGAAGAGAGAGGTGAAGAATAAGGAAGGAAGTGAAGAGGGGTCGGTCGCCTTCTCTCTCTTTTACTACTTCATTTTGCCTATTCTGCTTGTTAGCAGATTCAAGTTTGTTCAGTTTCCAGTGTGTAGGTACATATGAATGGTGGTGGTCTTCATGATGATGTGGTGTATGCTGTGGTGGTAGTGGTAGCGGTGGCAAGGGAAAATGGCAAGGGGAGCAAGTGAAAAAAGAAAATGAAATGAACGTGATAGTAAACTCTGTGGTTTTTCTCTTTCTCTAGAGCTCTTTTGCAGAGCAGCACAACAGCACGCATGCTAAAGTCAGTCCAAAAAAGAAGACGCATCCAAAAGGAAGAAAATAAACTGTGTATAGAGAAGATCTGGATATGTTTTCCTATTTTTTATTTCTATTCTTTCCTTTCTTCTGACATGAGGAGGATGATCATCTCAAGGGTATATCAAATCAAGCAAACTAAGCTTCAATTTTAGAAGATAGACGAAAGTGAGTACATGATTATGTAGGTGTGCTTGCATTCGGTTTCTGTATCTAAAACCACATAAAAATGAGTATATATGTGAATAGTGAATGGGAAAGAACAACAACAGCAGTCAATTCAACTGACAATCGAGTTGTGTGGGTTGAGAAAAAGAAAAATTTCAAGAAATGGATGATGTGATGTGATAAATACGCGCGCGTACGAAAAAGAATGGCTGTATGGTAGTGAAGATTGAAGCGACATAGGCAAACAATTTTTAAAAGGAACAGTTGATGTAATAAAAAATGAAGCGAGATAGAAAAGGATGTGGATGGAAGACGGAGTTGAGATATTTACTTTATTTCAGAAAGGGAGAAAATGATGAATATATGCCAAACGTGCATAAATAAAAATGTACGAGCTACACGCGTGTGTGTGTTTAGATTGTGTAGAGTCTTTGAGGATTTTAGACAGGATTTCGTTCTGACCCTGACGTTTATGAAAAAATACTGGGTTTATCAAATGTTTTATGCATACAAATGATTCGGTGGAAATATAGCATCAGGGAGAACCCTTTCCAAGTTTGCATGCATATTCTTCAGGGTTTGTAGAGATAATATTGTGTACTCTGGAATAATATTCATCATCGTCACCCTGCCGTCTTGTATATAGAATAGTGCACAGTTTTTTTTGTTTTCTACTGTACATTGTGTTGCTTGATTCAATCCCAGAGGATATAACATGTGAAGTGAAGATGAAGAGCATCTCTCTCTTCGTTTCCAAGAAAGATGCATAAAAAGTGTGGACTACTGAACTACTACGGGTGGTGGGGGATTCCCGAGATAATGGCAATGAATGAAGAAATTTTTCGGGAAGAATAATAATGCGCCTGGATAGTTGGTTTTGGTTGGAATTGGATGAATGAATTCATGTCATGAAAGTTCGTTAACAAAGTAAACTAGTTTTCCTCACTGAGAATAGAATGGAGGGCATCATCCAACTAGATATGTGTGTGAGCGAGAAAAATAAGAAAAAGAGAAAGTTAAAAATATTCCTATTATTCTGGTGAGAGTGTATAGAGATTTGGATTAACTTGACATGAAAGATAAAACAAGCCTTGTACGCCTTGTGGATTGAATTTGAAGAAGAGATCATCCAACACAAACAGAAATCATTATTGGCATACAAAATAAGATATGGAGACGAGACACTCCTCTGTTGACTACCAAATCAACCATATGCTGCTGTACCGAGTGCAATATTTGTGATGAACTCTGAAGAAGCAGGCAAATAGTTGAATTTTTGCAAAATAATTCAAAATAGAGAATGCAGACATGGGAGTAAATATGCATAGTTATCTGCTGTCCATGATAGGTATACAGAAGGTTATAATCTTTGAGTGAATGGATTGGCATGTATGACATTATAAGATTGTCATGTTGTTCAAGTGGAGATTGTAGAGGTTGACGAGATAGAATGATGACCGTGGTGAAATAAAGAAGAGTATGGTAAATCTTTTCTATAGGCTGCTGTGGTTGAATCGAGGACGAGTGTATGTGTACTGTGTACATGATTAAATCAGATTTGAATCGTCAAGTGGATATTAGGAGAGAAAACAAGTTCTATACACAAAGCGCAAAAGGGGAGAACGGGGCGATCAGTGAATATTGGAAAATAAGAGAGGAGGACAGGGCATGGAAAACGCGATGACAAGGAAAGACATGGATTGCATTACAAGTAGTTTGTCCAATTTGTAATGCTTCAATTCAGTGTGTTATCGTTGTAGTCGTCATCATCATGATCATCAACTGGGACAGCCAAACATTTAGGTTTTTTTTATTTAGAAACGGATCGAATGAAGCGAGAAAAAAGGGAGCATACATACACACTTCTATAAAGAAAAGGGATGTATTTTGTGACGAATACTAATAAATATATACTCTCATGCTATATGTACCATGCTTAAAGGAAAGTGAAAGTTTCTTACAAGAAGATCACTCTGTGCCAAAGTCAGAGAAGCCGAGTCGGAGTCCCAGAGATGAATCCCTGCCTGATCCAGACAATTTGCCCGACATTGACTCAATTTGACAAGAGTTTTAATCCATTTGTTCATTAGGAGTGGGGACGACAACGATGATGATGGTTCTCCTTGTGAGGAAAGTGGAGAAGGAGGGTACTCGTCGTTTGTCTCCCCACTCCCGTCTTCTCCTGTCAAGCCCGTCGTGGTGGAAGCAAAAGACACTGGTGAATCATAGGCGTAGTCATCCTCAAAGTAATGCTGCTGCTGGTACGGATTCTGTTGATGAGCATTGTATTCTTCTTTAGAATTTTCTCCGGCAAGAGAATCATGAGACCTTTCCTCCTTCTTATTGTTCTCGTTGTCAGCAGCACTAGCAGTTCCAGCAACTGGAACTGGCGACAGTGAAATGCTGTTCATTTCTGTGACAGGTCTACTTCTTCCTCGAGTTGATTTCATTAAATTCCCTGGGGAAGTTGAGGAACTGTCAGCAGCCGCAGTGGAAAGAAAAGAGGATTTACCATTTACAGCGGTAGCAGCAGGAGTTCCGTCCCCGTTTCCCTTATCATTAGACTGACTTTCATCAGCTAGCTTGGCAAGTGGAGTGCCTGTGCCAGTTGAAGTTCTTGTCTTATTACTGTAATCAGTGTCAAATAATCCTCCTTGTTGTTTTTGTGTCCTCCTACGCTCTTCCGCCACAGCCTTTTTCTCCGCAAAATTTACATGATTATTGACGACATTTGCATATCCACTCGTTGTACTTCCAGGGCCATAATAATCCGCATCATCATGAGCACCGTTCCCATCATTCCTCTCTCCTTGTCTAGGCAATAATGCTTTATCCTTTGCTGCTGTTGGTGTTATTGTTGTCACCGTCATTTCTTTTGCTTGTTTTTCAGTTACTCTTGATGCTGCTGTTGACATAAATCGTTGTGACTGGCTCACAATCAGATTCTGCTTTGAATGCGTTAGTTGTTGTTCTTGAAGAGGGATACCCTCCGTTTCCGAAATAATGTTTACTTTCCTCCTTTTTTCATCCCGCTTGTCATACACTTCTGCTTTGTCAACATTATCAACATCATTATTCCGGGAATGTGCTACTGCTGCTTCTAGTGGAGAATTACCATTTTGACTAGGCAAAGAAGATGAGGAGGATGACACCGGATTTACTGTCGAGGAGGATCCTTTTACATCATCTGTCAACATCACTTTATCCTTATCTTCTACCCGTCCAACTTTCTTTCCTTCTTTCCACTTATCCCCCGACATTGTCGTACCGGTTCTTGTGCTCCTGTTTCTCAACATGTTTGTCATTGTCAATGGAACAACATTATCATTACTATTATTGCCCGCACTAACGTCCGACTCTTCCATTGCTGCAGCTGCTGCTGTAGTTGTAACTACTCCATTTTCAAACGGATTTGATAATTCCTCCATATTATTCTCCCCTTTCATCTGCTGTACCATTGGAATTGCGAGAGGTTCTACAGAACTCAAATTATCATGTTGATTTTTCACTCCTTGTTTCTCTGCCGTTACACCAACAACATCTGTGGTAGTGACGGTGGCAGCATCCCTGCCAGTGTTCCTATTTAACTGGGAATCTGAGGCAGAAAATGATGAGGAGGACGGAGGAGACAATATCGTTTGCTGTAAGGATATTGTCGGTGTTGCCATTTTCTCTGTAAGCTTATTATTTCGTGCTGTATGGCGCAGATTTGTCACGGGCTGGGATGTGACAAAGCTGGTGGCAACAACTGTGAAAACGAGAAGGTAAGAAGCTAAAAACATGATTGTTAGCCCAGTTCTATTTCTTCTCCTAATACTTTTACAACGACCACTGTTACTACATTTGGTGTAACAGTTGTTGTTCAGTTCCTCTTTTCGGATTACTCTCGAAAAGGATTCGCCGTTTGGCAGAGCCGAGTTTTCTTTCATGAATGCCGTCGTCGTCATCATCGAAAATTCTTTTTTGTGTTACTTTTCTCCACAATACACTTCTTCATTCGCGGAGGTTGTTGAGGCTGAAAAGGATGATGATGGGAATAATACCCTGCATTTCCTCTCTCTTTTTCTTTCTACTTATTTCTCTGGGTTTACACAATTCAAATCGAAACATGAGATTCTGTGCTCCGGCTGCTACACATATACACAGGGAGTAAACGCGAGTGGAGAGGATGACGATAATAATGTCGTGTTTTTGTTCCCTTACACAACGCTCACAACAAAAACGATAGTTTGGTTTGCTTGGCTGGATATAGAGAGGGATTATACCGTTTTGTTATTATTGGACGGATATTGGACCTTTTTACTAGCTTTTGGAGAAAAGGAATCGTTTACAAAGTAGAAATGGATACCGTTTCTCTGTGTGTCTGTTGTGCGGACCAGCACTACTGAACGGAGAAACTTGAAGTGATATTTTCCCTATGAACGGATCTGCAAGCTTTGCACTTCTACTGCTCTTTGTTGGGTGAAAAGTACATGGAAAGCAGTTCGGGGAAACTCATCGATAACACCGGTTACAAATGGAGGACATGTAGCAGTCGTTGTGGTACGTGCACTGTATTCTCCGATTCAATGTTGTTGCAACGGTTGTAAGTGACATGACAAGTTTAATAATCGGTGATATTGTAAAAATGAATTTGGCAGCAGTCTCGTGTGGATATGCGCTAACAAGCTTTTGGGAGCAATGAGATTACTAAAAGATCATTATACGAAATATTGTTTCTAGATCTTTCCTGCTAAACTTCCAATGACGCAATCAGTTTTTAATTTTGCACTTTCACTAGTCCCCTGCATATAATCAACAAGGTAATAACAATAAACGCCCTAATACTCTGTTCAAGTTGTCATCATCATAATATTATTATTGACACGATCAGAGTCTCACCAATGGCAATTCCATTCGTTCACTTTCAACTTCAACTTTACACCTTTCTCCTTTATTGTATGCTGTTGGTGCTTGGGAGAAAAGTGATTTTTGTTCTCGTTGCTTTTCACTCCTCCTGCTGCATTCGTTTGCCCTCCTTTTGTGCAAATATAATAAGCTTATTTATACTTTCTTCACGTTCGCCGCACAAGTCTTTAGACGCCATACCATCATGCACCCTTAATATGAACAGTCAACAGTTTAGTCACGAGAACAACCAGGCACCCGACTTTTTTCTTTCACTTTCCGCCTCTTCTTTTAGCTGTTGACGTATTAGAGTAGTAGAGTGCTGGTCCAAAAACTGAATTAAGTTTCTTTACCAAAGTACTTTTACGTTTCTGTTTTTCATCACCAGAAAACAGCAGATATTTTGCAGAAACTGAGAGAATGGACAGAAAGGGAGCAATAACACATTGGTCCACTACTATTTACACCAAAATTGCGTTTGTCGACTGCTTGCACGGCTGACGCAAAACTGCTAATAAAAATCCAACTGTGTTGCAATAATAGGATGGAAAATGAACTAACTGATTGAAAGTGTAATATACTTTCGCCAATATGATGATGACGATAATGGTATTGCTTTTGCTGCTAAAGTAGTCTGTTCCAGTTTCATCATCATCATGCGTAACATGTTGATTACTTCACAACGTTTGTCGGCGTTTTAATAAAAAATGTATTTTTTTACGGTTTTCAACAGTTTCTGGTTACTTTACAAAAAGTATGGGGCAATGTGAGACACACCAAACTCAGTTTACCACTATATCGGAGTATAGATCTTGTTCCAGTGTAGCTGCTACTACGGTAAAGCTCAGATATGAATTCTCTCAACAATACACAAGATCCGTTCGGCTCGAGATGCTGAGCCAGACTGAGTCTTGAACTTGATTTTTGTCGTAGCTTATTACTACGATAGCAAGCATCCCCAACATCACCACCATCACTTTCAACTGAGATCTTTCATGGTAAAAAATGTAGGGAAAAACACGAACGCTCCTACTCTTGCTGCTGCTTCTGGGTTGGCTCAACATGCGAAGATGAGAATTTGAACAAAAAATGAAGCTGAAACTGATGCTACTTTTCCTTTTAACATCTCGCCCGTCATCATATCACACCACAGAGAAAAAATGAAATTCCTGGCAGAAAAGCTACTATTTCAGACTTTCAACAGCGAATCAAACTTAGCCTACTGATTTTTTTCTTTTTGCAGCGGCTTACACTCAAAACGAATTGAATATTATTACAGATATTGCATTTTGTTACACGCATTACCATTCAATTCATGTGGCTTTTGCAGCTTTATGGGTGGTATAACATGCACTCAGTGGATATAGTATCTTTCGTTTCTGTTCTGTGTGTGTCATTTTTTCTAAGGATGAGCTGCTCAAGTCCATTTGTAATGATAATGATGATTCCATCAAAGACAAAAGAGGTAGTGCATACACACATGCAAGATGCACGCCTTTTGCGTCTTCTTTTTTTGGAGAATTTCTCGGTGTGTGACTTTTCCGAGCGGTAAAAGGCGGCGAATGAGTAAAAAAAAAGTTTGGTGGCACGTAAAAATCCAGCGTATTTTTTACTCTGGTTTTTTTCTGCAGTTTTTTTCTCTTTTCTTGGCTGAAAGCTCATTTTACTTTTTTATTTCAATTCAAGTAGCTCATGGCATAATATTAGCCTTTTGTTTCTTTGTTGTAGCTTTTTTAGAAACGGAGAGGAAAAAAGAGATGTGTGGCTTGTGTGTGTGGCTTTGGAGTATAATTCTTCCCTGATGGACCATTTTACAGGCATTTTTTAAAAACTTTTACTTTTTTCTGTAGTTTCACGAGTTTCTTTGATGTGTTGTTCGTCTGGTTTGGGCTCTTGTGGAGAAGATCTATTAGATATGCATGCATGATGATTATTATGGAGATTACCATTGTTGTCGAGTCATTTATGTATGGAAATTGGTGGAATGGAAGAAGGGAGGGTAAAGTAAAACAAGAAGTACGAGCTACTGTGTGTGTGAATAGTACGCGAGTGGTTTATTGTTGTTTTGTGTGTTCTTCATCCTTGAACATTATCGCATGTATTGTTACTGCTATTGTACGCTTTTATTTTAGGTTTCCACATACAAATAAACAGCAACTGAAACAGAACAATTTCGAAGCAATTTTAGATCCATATAGAATCATTATATCATAGCAGTTGGAAAAAGAAACGTTTAAAAAGGAATGGTATAAATGCATAATAGACAGTTGTTGCATCTTACGTGGCTTCACCGCAACAGTCTTTTGAAAAAGATCCACTTTCTGTACCAATTCAACCGTTCATATTTCAATCGTTGTTTTCCTAGATGCGTAAGTTTAGCGTGCATGATTAACTGTAGTATTGAAAGTCTGGAAGCTTATTGTTTTGTGGATTTTTGTTTGATGACTGGATGCTGGAAGATAAAATGAAACAGTAGAGAGAGAGGGGTTAGATGATTTTGGTTTGATGGCTGAATAATAAAGAGAAAAGCTCTTTGCTAGTCCAGGATTATATGTTTTAGTCTCAATCTCTCTCTATTTTGTAATGAGTCATTCATGATGAATGCATAATAAAAGGCAAAAAACTATAAAAATGTAAACATACTTTATTGACCATTATTACGTGGTATTTGAACTAAACGGATCCGACTCCAGTTTCATCATTCTCCATCCGGTAACCACATTCAAGTATTTGTCTGCAATTCGCTTTGCTCACGTCCGCTCGTATGGACCTAGCCAACCCGACGGATACAAATTTAGTAAAATAAAATGCATAATATTATATGTACTGTCGCACCGGTAGTTGACTTTGGTCTTGTCATAGTCATAAAAACAATACTATTTTTACTACTTGAGCTTCTTGGAACATTTACGGTGGTCTGTGGCTTGCAAGAAAAGGTTCCTGCCATTTGGATATAAAAATAAATCGATAAACTGAAAAATTCAAAGAATGCAATAATTTTAATTGTTCTATGTAAATACAAGAAACATGCAACAGATTGCAAAAGTCTACCTGGAGCCATATTCATTCTGGAGAGTAAATTACCTAAGTAAATGATTTTATTTTATGCATACTTGAAAATAAAATAGAAGAACTTTTTATGCTACCGGAACAGGTAACACCTTTTTTCCAATTTTACACGCACGAATTTTATTAATTGCATACAAATGTAAACCATCCTCAAAGTACAAACAAACACTCAGCCAGCGTGCAAAGTCTCTTCTAATATGCCATACATTTTTCTTTCCTCATTCGTTTCACTTTTTTCTCTCTCTGTTGTTTTTGTCTTCCTTTTTTATCTCTTTATATTTGACAAGTGAAGCCGAACCCACAAGAAGAAAAACAGATGCCGATCATGAAAGGGCTCTCCCTTCCTTCTGTTCACTTTAATAATCTGCATCTCTGTGTGCAACAAAAGCCGTACTACTAGCCTAGTTTGAAGTCTCATTTTCAAACGACCAGCGCCAATAGGTGTACAGCCTGCGTGCCCGCACTACCCACATATTTCACGTAAAAAAGTAATTTGTAATCCTGTGTGTATGTTATACATACCTTCACTTTGAATTTAAAAAATGAATGCCAGAACACGATTCTTTTGGTTTCTGCCACCGAATCTATTACTGGAACAAGTGCATTTCACACGTTCCTTCATATCATATTAGTTTTCCAGACGCCAGCCCATCATATAATCATCAGAAATGTAATCGAAAAACCTACAAAAGACAGGTAGGTAGGCATGGCCCAAGTCATAAATAAAAACATACCTACCTCCTCGGAACGGAATATACACAACGCATTATAATACACAATTATATAACAATAGTAATAAAAGCATTTCCATTAGGCCTCTTGTTAATTTACACACACTCACAACAGCTCATTTCACTTCACATTAAATCTTGTAATAAGCTCATTTGCCACCGAACCGAAAAGATTGAGAAACCAATGTAAATATGTATGCAGTCATCCGTAGGATCCTACCCGTGTGCAATGCGGTAGGTTGCTGCCCTCGCGATCTCCGCTACGACGGCCAACCCTCATGAAAAAAAATCTATCAAAAATTCGAATTTTCGTTATGGATGCAGATGCTTTTATTCATACTTACGTAAGGCTTTATTAGCCTAGCCAAATAACCACACGACGACGACAAGGACTCGGAGGAGGCGATCTCATATTATTATCATCATCTCAAATTTTCCATCTCGCACCACTGAACTACATTCTCCGCAACACGCCTTGCAGCATCTCGAGATGATTTTTACTTTCCACAAAATGAAATGTTTAATATTCAGTCACACACAATGATATACCATAACGGGTTGGCCTTGCCTGCTTGCCTGCTATGCTTTTTTGGCTTGACTAACTCTTGGCTTTTTGGCTATTCTGCTTGGTTAATAATGTCTTATGCACGACCACATATTGTAATGGAATGCATCTCTTTTCATAATCATCATCTTTAAGTTAATTCGTTTTTCTCTGTCATACTCTGCCATTCTTGTGGTAGATGACGAGATAAAAATTCACTCGCAGCCCAGTAGCAAGTAAATAGTAGCCGACAAAATGAGCATTAAGATTAGAAGTGAAGCAGCAGTCGGGTGAGAGAGAAAGGGAGCGTGAGACAAAAAAGTTTTAACAGTCAAGTCCATTTCATACTCTTTTTACAATAGGCCACAGGGTAGTAGTACTAGAATGGATGGAAACTTTGTGCATTTCAACATCAACTTTTGGGGTAATGCGAGCCTGTAATAATAATATTATGACATGTCAGAGCAGAACGAACAAGCTTTTATAACGATCACAATGGTCATCATCATACTGACGGTTGGTAACTGTGTAATAATCATGACGATGATTATGATTACCACCACTTACGACAACGCGTAGAACGGCAGAGGCAACTTGTCCAAAACTGTGGCAAGAGAAAAAAGCCATTTCACTACTCTGCGTTGTTGGAAAAAAGAGTTTAGAAACAGAAATGAGGAGGATATTAGCCTCCATTATTATGACAAAAAGGATGAAGACGAAACATAAAAGCGCTTAAAAGACCAGCAGCATTCATGTCATGTCAGGTAAAGAAAAATATAAAAAAGATCCTTCCTCTTCTATTCAGTAAGCAGCAAAGAAGTTGAGGTAGCAAGGGAACAGGTGGAATTTGTTTGTGTCCGTCCATTTTCATCAGGTTGATGATGGGTCGTGGGACTCCATAATATTTTACTGTATGTGCTAGCAAAGGCACATTAGGAGTTTCTGTCTAATGGCTCAGGTGTAAAAGAGAACTGTTTTATTTATTTTTACTACTTGGATGAAATGAAAATGGGAAGGTAGGAGAAAAGGAATTACGATAATAATGCGTATTGCATGACAAATAAGCGCTGTTTTGATTTCCCTTTCCCGTCCAAATTCGTCACACTCTCAAGAAGACGGTGTTGTACGGCTTGGCATGAGCAAAGTTGTTGCTTGTGTGTGAGAAAAGGATGCCGACAACGTCGACACGATCCCTAATTACCGAGCTGTGCTAAGAAAATGCGCTACGGATTATGCTTTTGGAGGGTGTAATCATAACAAAAGCAAATGGGAATACCTACATATTGCTACGAGTCATGAGAATAATTTGTTCATTGGACGGATTACGGGATAAGCCAAATAAAATGATGCGGAATAAGGAATGATAAAATAATTTGGGTCTTGATTATTTTTGTACATATAATATGCATTTTACGCAAAAATCAACCAAGTGAGATTAGTGTTTTCTTTTTAATACTGTTTAAATATTTATTTTTTATTCGTTTACACCCAAAATATATACTAACTGTAAACTGATAGGACTCTATGAGCAATAGAATTCTATAATGTATTACAACTGCACGTATATAGATCAAAAGTCATAAAAGTCGTCATTTCCAACATTATTATTTTCGTCATGTCCTACATCCGCTTCTCCCTCACCCCCTCCCGGATAAGTGTCAAGGGTAAAGTGAGAATAGCTTTGCGGATGGGGATTAGTACCGTGACTAAATCCCTCGTGGTTATTATTATGACCCCCGGAATCAAAGTGATTGTTGGGCTCTTCATGTTGAGGGCCATGTCCATTCTGAGAATATCTTGATGAATGAGGATGGTCGTGATGATTGGCATAACCATCATCATTTCTACCGTTATGATGATGGTTTGTTCCTCCAAAGTTTTCTGCAGAGCTCCCACCACCACCACCTTGATTATAACCGTGGTCATCGTCATTATGATCTTCATCAGAATGAAAACTTCTGCTTCTTGCACGTGGCGATGACCCACTGCCACTTCTGCCCGGATCGTAATCCAACTCATCATAAGCCACCTCAATTTCCACGGAAGAGGGTGAGGATGACGCGTTGCGGGAAAGCAGAGGGCTTAAAGAGTCATCAATTAGACGGGGATCAATATGATCATCATCGCCATCGTCATGTTCCGGTGACCAAGATAGATGACCGCCACCGCCACCACCGCCTGCGTGGCAGCCATACATTATATTGATCTTCTTTGCGTCCCAATGGCTCATCTTTTGACGGACGCCAATTTTGACCCCATTTTTCTGTTGAGAGACAAGAATAAAGCAAAAATATGAGAGCATATCACATAAAACATATTTTTTGCTTCGCTCAGCACAAAAAATGCAGCAATAAAAAACAAGCAAACTATAATATTGTTTTTGTTCAACTGAACCGTACCAGCGGACGTATAGTGTCCATGTTGTTTAGAGAAAAGGCCTTTCTCTCATAGTGCATGATGCTGTAAGATTCAAAAGTAAAATTACTTTGATGTGTTAGATAAGCTTAGACGATAAAATGTCGGCGACAATGTCGGTCACCTGTCATAATCATAAGGTCCAACGGAGTTATCGCTGGAGCGCTTTTGAAAGTTTGACTCTCGTCCAGGTCGAATATTGCCCCAAAATATGATTATGTATTCGTCTCGGTCGTGGCGAACATGTTCATGCCGAAATCCAAGTGCGTGCATCATTTCATGCATGGCCGTTCTACACGAAACAGACAAGCAAGGAAAAAATGGAGCGTAATAGAAGTACATTTCTAGATAACAAAATATGCTGACATTGGAATAATTTATAACCCAAGCAGACCACAAAAACGGGAAAACTTTGTTTGGATGTGTTCGAAAATCGAACAAATAGATTGCATAAGGAAAATAATGAATATCCAACATTTTCTACTTTCTCTTTTTTCCAGAGCAAGATCACGGAAAAGAGAAAACAATTTCAGTTTTGGGAAAACGAACATCTTTCAGTAATTCCATTAGACAGTTGCTGTACTAACCTGTGTGTGATGCATCCCGGAGGCAATCCGATTTCCTAATTGGTCGTTACACAAAAAAGGCAAATAGAATGTTGTATTATTATTATTAGCAGAATTGTAGAACGTGAAGCAAAAAAGTTGTTGTAATTGGGATCGATGAAACACGAGCTCATAAAAATGTATAGACACAAGTCGGCACACAATATCTCAAACCTATTTATTATGTATTTTGTGCAGATTTTTTTTTCTGCTGACTATTCGCTGATCTGATTTGAAAACTTTTTTTCGGAGGAACTTCATAATTATATGCAGATAAGAGCATATATACTGTGGTACAACATAAATATTCTGTGCAATGTGTGGGTTGCAGCGCAGTAGTAGCAGAGTATCACAAAAATGAGCTTACTTGCTTTCCCCTTCCAATACGACCTATATACGACCAACATCCTCTTTTCGTGGTTCTTGTTATGTACACGTAATCCTTTCCGTGGAGGGAGTGCTCATCTTCGTAAAAATCAAACTCGACACAGGTCTTTTTCGAGATCTCGTTCAATCCGCCGACTATAACTGCGTGCTCTTTGTAGCCTAAGCGGGGAAAAATAAATAGGCAAAAAATATATTATGCAAAAAGGAGCAAAGAAATGAGATGAAGCGAAAAAAATGAGATGAAGCGAAAAAAATGAGACTAGTGATGCGGTGGTGGCTAGATATAATCTATACGGGGGAAAATGGGACAAAAAATATGATCAAAAGGGAACAGAAAAAGGACAGCAGATTGAATGATGTGGGAGCTTTGGAAGCCCCACAAAAACGAATTCGTAGAAAAGGACAATTCACAAGGACATAATATGAAGTAGGTAGGGTATTTTTAGAAAAACTAGTCTCGGAAAAATGAAATATGCCTTTAATGTACATACAGGTATATGGTATATTATTAAAAAGAAATTGATGAAAACTTTACTGTACGTGGGATCCATTACGATAGGCACATAAGTTTTGTGACCACGTTTGTACCAGGTATACTTTGGATTAATTCGACCAGTGGCCATGATAATATCTTCGGGTCCATGACCAACCTGGTTACAATGTGGACCCTCTGCAGACACTGAAATCACAGAGAAATATATTTTTTATTTTGCAAATAAAGTGGAAGACAATTTTTATACGGAAGTTTCCACTGTTTGTGTTTTTTTTTTGAAAATCTTTGATTTTCCTTTTTCTCGTTACTCAATTTGAAATTTGAAAATCAAGCCTTAATTGATTTCATGAAACTTCCAAAAAATGTAGGCCAATTCTCTAGCTTGGCTAAACACAATGTCTTGTGTGATTGTTGTAAATTAACATTTAGGGTTTACCTGAGAAACTTGACGTAACACACAAAAGAATGAATCCCACAGACACAACAATAAACCAACAACTAATATCACCTCCTACACCACAAATCCTTTGTTGCTGTTGTTGATGCTGATGTTGCTGTGTAAAGGGTAACGGTGTGAGACGAATCATTTGTCTTCCTTGAATCTTCCTTATTCTTCTTCTTATTCTTGAAACAGTCATTTATATTCTCGCTTCTCTGTTCTGAAACGCACCACCTGTACAAATCCAATTGTTGCCAATATACCAAGACTGTTCTGCTTCTTCTGGTGTTACACCAGCCATTCGTGATTATTGTGTTGAGTGGTGGTGGCGCAAATGAAGACAGAACAGGGGAATGGTAAGAAGTAAAAACTGAATGGGTACAAGCCGTATAGGCTTCTTTTCATTATTGATTCAATGGAAATTTAAGAATTTCAGTGAACTTTTAGTAAAAGAATGCACTTAATTTTTAGTTCGGATTGTTACACAACTGTTTTATTGCCTTATACAAAGTCCATCCATGATGAGAAAAACCGCAAAGTTAGCACAGATATCATGATCAACTTCATATTGCACTGGCAAGTCAAGTGCTTTTAGTTCCCATCCATCAGTTTGCTCAAGAAATTCTCAGGCAGCCAAGGTAAGAAAGGCACGGCTCGTCTCCAGTGAGGCATACAGAACGACCCCTTTTTTATGTCACTGCTCGCTTTTGTCTCAAACCAAATGTTTAAAAATTCGATAGATGAATATTATATGAGACGACTGACTTTTGGGCTTATGCATTCCAAAAGCATTCAATTTTTAAAAAATGAGATTCGTAAAAAACTGTTTTGAATATCACTTTTTTATGACAGTCGCGGCTAGATAAAAACTTGGTTTACGTAATCAACATTGCCAAGATTTATACAAAAATTGGTAGCGACTGAATCAGGAAAAACACACAAGTTGCACTTTGACGAATTTTTCTGAAGAAATTGAAAAACGACTCATTTACTACAGCGGTGTATTGTGGCTTTGTTGGATTTGGCTTTGTAGCGGCAACAAAGGATAAAACCAGCAACAACAAATGAATTAGTGTATGCTCAATCACTACACACGATGATGTTAATGATGATGAGGGTGTTTTTGAATTGCAATAATCAGCATGATTCCACTTGCACTACTCCACCTCTGGCTGAGCCCGTTTCAGTTTCGCACATGAGCAAACACAATGACAGCGCAAGTTGCATTATGTAATGAGACGCAAATGAAAAGTGAATGTTTCACGAGTTTTTTTCTTCAAAAGAATTGGAAACGATGGAGGACCACTTATCAGAGATGCAAACTCGAACACGACGGAAATCAGACTGAGCCCTTGTATATTTATCAGGTAAAATGGAAAGTTTAATCGGCACTTTTTGCATAATAAAACATGAAACTTCTCACGAGAAAAATAGTAGCAAGATCTGTACTGCAGAACCGTTAATAGTTTATTTTTAAGCCAACTAATATATTGTTGTTTCAGTTTCGAATACAAGCTATATATTACTTAAAGTTTGTCAATGTCTTCTTAAAAAACCTGAAGGAATATCGAAACTGCATATACTAAACTGCCTTTTAAATAAGTACGTTTAGGCTCGTACAACGTTTCGTATTTAGCATATACATGAAATATTTAAGTGTTGGTAAGGTATACATTCTTTCAACTAATGAATGCATTGTAAAAGATCAAACTTGTAAAAGACCTTTTTTGCGATTTCTTTCGCTTTTATTGTCAATTTGACTGAACCATACAGTTTGGCATATTATTGCCTTCAGTTTCCGCCAGGCTTGGCAGAGTCCCTGCAAGGAGACTTAGACCGGAAACGGAAACATGAGCGTACGATAACGTCTGATTCAGAAGCATCAATAAAAATACTCTAGATATCCTTCCTTCGTTCCTTTGACCGCGCACCAATACTCTACCAAGCAAGGTCACATCTTCATCTTTGCATACTTTGAAACAAGAGGTCTTAATGTCAAACGAAAATGCACTCTAATCGTTATTATATTCATTGGTGAAATGGTGAAATAAACATCAGCAAAAGTTGCAACGGGATGCAAAGCAAGTAGGTTGCCCCTCTCCAACTTTTCTGAATGTATAAATGTCATATAGAAAACGCCTTATCATTCGGATTCCAGATTATAATAGAATTCTGCAGAAGCACTTTCACTTTTTCAGCAATCCGCATACCATCTCGCCCCCTTAAATGCTGCCTAGTAAATAACCAGAAAATGAAAAACAGGCCGACTTTTCTTGCTGCACATAAGCCTCTTGTTGATTATGCTCGTACAACCAATACATATAAAATGATGCAAGCTAATCCCTAATAATAATCACGATAATGAAATTCCATAGTGGAGCCAAAAATTCCAGCGATGAAAAGTCTCGTCATAATTTAACCCCTTTTCATATAGGAGTGTGGAACATTATGCTGCTGTTGTTCCCTACGATGATCATTCATGATGATCATGAATGAATGAGTCGCCTGCTTTCTAGTTTCATTTTCATGCTCTAGCTCCAATATAATAGCCAAAATTCGTTGATGCACTACTTCTACTACAGCGTAGCGATCAGTGAGGCTAACAACAATGCTACACAATTTTGTGAATATAATTTCCGTATACATGGCTTTCATGAATTCAGTTTTTTGGCTACGATTCTATTCTTCTGTCTCGTGTCGTCGTCATTTGAATCGCTTCATGATCCTTTTTATCAAAGAGCGCGTGTAGTCGATAGCGCTACTATTGACTATATGTATTTTGGATCGATATGGAATAGAGTAAAGGAGCATGAATGCAAAATATATGTCGCACACGGCGAATATATATTGAGTAGCCTTACGTTGTATTTTTCTTTTCTGTGCGATTTTCTGTAGAAATAGCTTTTAATCCCAGCACACGCTGTATTTTCCTCTGATTCCCATTTAAATACTCCCAATATTTCTATGCCTTTGTTGTTTGTGAGTCGGATCGCTTATGGTCGTTGCATTTTCAGCGTTTCAAACACAATGCAAGAATTCGAGCTTAATAACAGTTTAGGATTTAACTTTCATTGTACTACTTGCTAATAATAATGAATTATGCATGATTGCAAACACAAGACCTTCAACTTTTCCTACTACTACTGCAAGCTATTGATTTATCTAGATTAAGCTACAAAGCGAAAAATCTCAAGAAGAATTTAAGGAAACTATATAGAATAATATCCAAATGGCAATTTTTAGACAATTTATTTATATTAAAGTTTGTGTATTTACAACATGAATTACATATTATATGCTACTGAATAATATTACATGTCACTACTGACTGTCTCACAATACCCCAGCTTGACATTTTAAACCTTCTTTTTATATCAATTTGTTATTATCGTTTTGCCTTTGCTTTGGGTTACTTCTTATTAAGTTTACTCTTAAAGCGATTTACAAACTCCTCAACCTTATCTTCCAATTTATCCATTGTTCTTTCCATCTTTTGAATCCTCAACCTGACAATGTACTTGTTCACATCGGCATACTCCTTAAACTCCTTTGGCTTCATTTCATGTCCAAGTTTGGTTCTTATAAAGTCCGCCGTTATGTTTCGAAGTTGTTCAATGTGCCTCTGTTTTATCAAATCCTTCTCCAAATGCCTTTGTCGTTTGCTCACAATTCTATAACCAGTTCCCCTCAGCAGCAAGTTGCAGTGGCGTTGCATTTCCTTCATTTTATTCGCTTTCGAGTCCACTAGAAATTGTCGTATGTACTGTGCTGTGGCCCTTTTCATCCCGTTCCAGCGTTGAGGATGAACCGTGATTGATGGCCTAACGGGATTATCTTCAAGTGCCAACTGGTCACTCAACTTTTGCTTGTTGGCCAGATTAACAAACACCATGGATCTTAGCAAAGATTGCTTAAAGTATCTGGAATATGTTAGCCACACTTTACGCTGTTGCACAACTTCCTTAGCTTCATGAACCCCGAGATCGAGAAGAGCTACAACGAAATTGAGCCCGATGAAAATCACAAAGTAGCAGTAGAGGAATACAAAAACGGGACCAAGAATCGGATTGATGGTGACGAGACGGTGAAAGAAACGATTGCCCAGTACCAAATCAACCAATGATACCATACTTTCTCCCCACGTGCTAAACTCCCACATATCCTGGCCAAACAACACAAAGCCACTCATGGCAGTCGCTACCACCAAAACGGCCAAGAGTACCACAAATGCCATCATGTAGCTGCTGGTCAGTTTCAGCGTTAGCGCAAAAGTCAGAAAACGATGGTCCGTGTACATTAACAACTTCCAAAATTTGATAAAGACACAAGCCTGTGTAACGCTAAACATGTCTCTTGCCACGTCATTCCAGTGAGCCGCACGTTGAATGCTCGCGTACTCATCTACTTTTTGCGTTTCAATCTTTTCCGCAAATTCCATTGCTGCTACGAATCGCAGGATGGCAACCATCAAGCAGCTAAACACTAGAATAATGATAAGTAGGTTCAGCCAGAAATCCATACGTCGCAAGCGTCTTCCTCGGGGCGATCTGAACACGTCGTTGAGAAAGACACAAATCCACAAAAAGAGAACCACGATTATAGTCACCATGCAGAATGTGATCCATCCTAGCTCGTCATCCTTTTGCAGTTCATTAAAGGGAATTAATTGCAAAGGGGTAATTCGATTGCTAATGGAAAAACTTCCGCTCGATCCCTGTTCGATTACAATTACTACATCGACAAACTTGTTTATGTTGGGGTTCATTAAGGTGAGCTCTATAAAAATCGCTCTGGTTCGATGATCCAACCACCGCGTTTTGTCCATATATCGAACAACGCTAAGGGATTGTCTTCGAGTTCTTCCCAACTCCAGAATATAACCACCCCCATCATAAATCCCTTGATTGCCTCGGAAGGTGCGAGACTGCGACCGTTTAGAGTTTGCAGAATGAAACTCCCAGCCGTCATTGGTGAGCGAAATAGGGTAGCGTATCGGGTTACCGTTCCCATTAAGGGTAATAGGTTCCCAGAGAGGATTATAGGTTTCCCGGTCCTGTGTTGCCTTTCGAAAGCCTTTATTGCAAACATGATTGGTGGGGTCAGCAAAGTCTTTACCGGCTCCTAATGGCGGTAGGCAAGCCGAAGGATGTACTCTTTGCTGGCGAATTCTACCCACGCCAATTAGCAACGTTTGTTGATCAGACAGCAACGCTGGAGAATTGGGCGGAATTTTGCTACCTTCAGGATACCTCAAGGGGTGCAAATTATGAATCACCACATTCTCCAGGTAATCATAAATCCTGCATCAGAAAATACATGATCTTAAACCCTGCTCTAGTTCAGACAACAGATAAATCTAAAACGGGTGAGAACAAAGGAGTAGCTCTTACGATGCCTCGGTCTGGAATTTCATAACTTCGCTGTCTATCTGGGTCAGGTGAAACGTATTTCTGATATTCTGGACAATCTCGTAGTTCTAAGAAAACAAAACGTTCCTTAAATAATTTTCTCAAAATCCCAAGGCAGATTAACTGGGTTTCCTGAATGCTAAATTATATTACGTAGTTATTGTGCCCAGAATAGGATACTGCAATCAACGGTATCAGCAGCAGCACACAAAGAATAAGCCAAATTAACTTGCCGCGGAGTTCCTTCTTTCGTCTGGCTTGAATTGTTAGTCTCTTTAAAAGCATTTAATGTCATTGCATTTAGTTTTGTTTTAAAATACGCATAAATGATAATAAATAAAGTCTTTGCACTTACAAAGATTTCATTTCCTCTCAACGGCTCGCATACACGCACAGGTCGAAACAAGTTGAACTTGTAGGGTAGTCGACACTGACTGCTCAAGTAGTCTGCAGTACTCTTAACATCCTCTATTAGAATTTGCAGCCTTTCCTGTACCTTTTGACGCTTACTAGTGAACATTGTAATGATAAAAGTGTAAATCAGGGACTGGATTGGATTCATGATAAAAATGCTTATCAGGAAGGACCAAATCAAGGTCTCTAGCCACTGCAGACTTCGTAGGTAGCCGTAATGTAGTCCAAACAGTAGGGTAAAGGTCAGACACAGTATTATAACGGTTATACAAACCCCCCACGCAATGTACACAAACCACCATGGCAAGCTGCTTCTGGTCTTGTGCTTAAAGTCCACACAAAGCCGACATATTTCCAATGCAATCTGGCTCTCCCAGTTGGCCTTGTCTTGCATAAACTGTTTATTTGCCAGCTCTGCCTCAAGGGAGTGGTCAATGTTTTCCAGGTATTCGGTGGTCACCTTTCTTTTCCACGGAGTTTTATCTCCGGCTTTCATACCTTCCTTCTGTTCCTTTTGATGCCCCAAGATAATTTCTTTCCTGTGCATTTCCTCCCCACCAGAAGCAGTTTCCAACATACCTTCACCCTTTGGCTTGTTACCCCTTCCGCATAATTGGTTATTCCGAATAGTTTCGTCAATCAACTCCTCCACTCTTGGAATGTCGTTATCTCCCTGAAAAATAAACGTGTCAGGATCGCAATCTCGAACGGAATGAATCATTGCCCGGCGACCCAACCTAAACATGGTGTCCTGTTCCTCTTTACCCTGATGACCTTTAATGGCTGACTGTGAGTCTACTGGCTGAACGTAAGGGTACTCCTTCTTGTTTGGAGGATGAGCAGGAGCATGCCTCTCAGAATTGTCCGTCTCCGCTCCTGTATGCACTCCACTACTGTGATCACCCTCATTTACCCTATCTTCAATCCAGTTCTCCAACTTGGGTACATCCGTAGATGGTATGGAAAATTTGGAATTTGTGGAGGTCTTGGATATACGGTCCATTCTGTCCGGATGGAGATTCAGATCTATCTCACTTCCAGAACCAAAAAATGAAGCACCATCATCATCAGCCTTGCTTCTTTCAAAAGTGAAAACTTTAGGATCTGAGCCTTCTACTGGAAGATTAACATGCTTTCTTTTTCCTTTGCCCCTAATTCTTTCTTTGGAGGGAAAGAATAGACCCAGATTTCCTTTGTCGGCGGTTGCAGGAACTGCATTTTCCCAGATAATTAGTGTAGGCATATACCTCAGTCGAACATTGCGGAACAACGCCACTATAACAATACCAACGGGAATTCCTATGCACACAATTTGAATACTTTTAACTATCGCGTAAACGTCAACGGTATACTCGCCAAAGTCCCACAGTCCCTCTGAAACATACGTGAAAATTCAATCAATTTGATAACAATCATTTGCATTTCAAGAATTCACTACAATTACCATCATCTTCAGTAGGTGTTCCATGATACATGATATCAAATAAGAGGTAGGACGTTAGAACAGCAAACGCAGAACTGAGTCTCTGACAGCGTGTAAAATTGCTAGCCGGGCTATATCGGAAAATGCTAAACCACAAGTTTACATTATCGATTCTTTCCAGTAGGTTTTCCTTAAATCGAACCGAAAACTTTTTCTGCTCCTCCTTTGTCGTGGCAGGAATTTCTAGAATGACGGTACTTTCCTCGGAAGTAACGGTTAGCCAACGATTTATATAAAAATGCCAGGCTATATCCGGTGTTATGGATCGAATCATAATCTTTCTGCAGTACCAAGCGGGATCAATACCGGTGTGATCTGTCCATATTCGAATTTTCTCCAAAGTACCCAAATCCTTATCACAACTAATCAAAAACGTGTCCACATCGCCCCTTAAGAAAACCGTGTTTGTTCGATCCTTCAATGTAAACACATCGCTGCGACCTGCACTTCCGTAAATGACCAAACTCACCGAAGAAGTTGTCCCAGCCCAAAAATTACATCCAGTGACTACGGTTATCAGATAAAACTTTGTTCCCACCATTTTTACTTGTAGGTCAGCCATAATAGTTAATCCCACGTCTTGCACTGCGTCCCGACGATCAAATATCCAACAGATTATTAGAGCAATCAGATACAGTATCAAAAGTACGCATACTGTAATCAAAACCACGGGGTTTCGCTCCAGGTCACCCAACGTAAAACCAGTGATAACACTGGTATGATCAACGGTGACTGGGGAGATAAAATGTGCTCCGGATATAATACTGGCGTGATTACACAGACACTTTATTCGGGACAACTCCAGTTCTGAAGGTACTGGAGCAGTTAATGATATAGTGGTTTCATTGCTGACCATGCACCCCTGTTCAGACCAGAACTTACGGTCTTCATCTCGAAACAGACAACTGTATCGGGAGAAAACTGCTGTAAACTTTTCCTCGCGGTAGGAATTGTGCAAATCGAAAACCAGAATGGAAACGTGATAATCTAGAAAAGGTTCTGCGGGCTGCTCATTCAGTCTGATTGAAATAAAAAGGCGTTATGTTCTCTGAACTCATTTCATAAAAACTACATCGACAAGTCATTTCATACTCACCCGATTGAATCCGTGTGAAACACGGCAACATCAGAGTTCGGGTCTACATCAATCACTTCATCGTTATTGCAAAAATCGCTAAAAATTGGTCTTCTATTCTTCTTGGGCAATACCTTAAACATCATCGTATCTGAAGTTTTGTCCAGAATCTTGACAATAACTTTTACGTTGTGGGGTAAAAACAGTTGAAAGGTTGGGAGCTCATAGTAATCATCCAGTTCATCCACCGGTAATATTTCCACCTCTTGAACAGGCGATTTTCCTTTGTCCAACTCGGCACTGGTTAGCGGCCTATGAACTGGCAGACTAATTTCAATCGGTTCTGTCAAATGTTTTATCAGGACGGGAACATGCGCCTCGGAGTCTTGTACTTTAAAATGAACCGTGGACGTGGTGGGACAAGCGGATGTGTCATCAAGGAAAACATTGTGGGTAGTTGTTATTGCCTGCAACTCCAATCTCGTTGTTTGCGCGTCAACTCTACCCTGCATGACTTCCAAAGTTTCTCCAGGAATCATAATCTTGACTTCGGTGTCTTGACTAGGATCATCCGTTTGCAATGCAATGCTCACATCAGATTTGTCCTCTGACATGATTTCGGTGTGACCGCTAACCGCATCGGTATTCGTGTCGAAAGAAATTGCAACGCCCAAGTGACCAATGGCACCGTCCAGAGCCCCTCGAACCGCTCGGATTGCATTTCTGCTGCTTTTTGAACAACGTCCTACGGTTATCTCTGCTGATTCAGCAACCGTTCCAACGTCTTCCTTTTCATCACTTGTGAGATCATCCTCGATCGACTCGAAATACGCATCAACGTTTCGGTCGTCTGTGTAGTCAAAGTCCAGCACATTTCTTTCGTTGCACATGTATAGCACGGCGGGCTGGGTGAGGACCTTTGATGCGCATTGGGTGGATGCTTTAAGAACTCTGCTTCCAGAATCTACCACGGCACTGAAAAGTTCGAATATTTTGTATAGCCCAATGAATAATTGCAATTAATCATTTCTCTCTATAAAAGCAAAACCAAACTCACTCTGCCAAGGTCTCCAGCTCCTTCGAGGATGTCACCTCATTAGCACTCTTTGCAAACTCTACCAGATTGGATGCAGTATCGTGCAACGGTTTAGACACACTGTGAATAGCGTCGGGATCGGTGTAAGTTTGCAAGTACTCCATTAAATGTGTTGTGTATAGCACTTGCTCGTTTGCCTTAAAGCTATGCTGGGGTACATTGTCAATCAGATTATCAATCAACTGCAAAGTATGATTGAAAGCTTCAACACTGAGTTGTGCCTTAATGCTTGGATCTTGCAGTCCATACAACGCAACCATGTACAACTGCATTGCTCCCTGATAATCTCCCCGAAGGAATTTTCTGCGCATCAGCGAATCTTTTTCGTATATTAGCTGCATATACAGTTTGCCAAAATCACTAGCAGGAGGAAGCTCAACAATCACTGGAATCTTGATTTCTACAGACAGTCCCAAGTCGTCAGTCACCAGCACCACAATATTAACCGTGAAAGCACTTGTGCTTTCTCCAAATGGCAAGTAGAGTCCATCAGCAATTGGGTTTGTGTCGTGGGCTAGAAATAGTCGATTCTTTAACTTGCTTATTGCCTTGCTGTAGGGACTTGCCGGATCTACCTCCACCAGGAAGCTGTATTCCAAGGGCAGCTTGTCATCGTCATACCGCACACAAGTCACACTGAACTCTGTTACCAAATATGTGCCTTTATCCGGCGTGATAGAGCAGGGTCCGGAGGGAGGCAACGTAGTGGTGGCTGGAATCGGGGGAGTGTTAATTTCAAAGTTTTCCGTTCTAGCTGAAACCGCTGGTAGGACACCAGGGCTAACTTGACACTCTAAAGACCTAGGTGTAACGGTAGAATGCGGTGGCAGAATAATGCTTATCATGTACGGTTCGTCTTGTACAGAAGTAGGAAACAGCTCGTTTTCGGGATGCCAAATCCACTTAATGTCCTTCACCGGACCTGGCTTTCTGTCTAGTAGGTAGTTGCACTCGAAAATGACTTCGTCTCCTGGATTAAAAAACTTGCAGTTTCGGTTACATTTTACAGACACTTCGGCTTTTGTCCTTACGTCCAATATGATGTTGGTTGTTGATTGAGTTTTGGAATGTAAACTCTTAACGTCCAGTTTGATGGAAACGGTACTGCCGAAAGTCAAAGTCTCCTTAGGTATCGTTACAACAGAATCTGTGAAAATAGTCATAGAATTATCAAAGTTCTGAAGGAACTGTAATGAAAGTATGACATCTGCAAGTACCATCCCAAGGTCCAAGTGTGCATCCAGGGTCTGTACAAGTCCACGTGTACTTTAGAAATGGTGATTGATCCGGAAAACTTTGGTCAACCGTGTAATTTGCATTCAAAACCACCTCTTCGTCAACATCAACTGTTCTGTGACCATCTCCGAAATCCAAGTCAATTTTTGGCGGACTAACATTAATGCGAAAAAATCCTAATGCAGAGTTTCCATACTCGATTCCGTTTATTTTTACAAGTGCTCGGTATTCCACCATATAAAAGCCATCGATAAGACAATGATTATCAAAACGTAAGTACTTTCTCGATACATTTGCCAATTTTTCCACATGCCAGTCATTTTCTACTCAAAAGTACATGCAAAATCCAATTTTTTTGGAACATTGTGAACAAGTAGTCAAGTAGCTTTAAGTTATCAGCATACCAGCCGACGGAGAAGGAAGCAAGTGCGTCAGCTTATACAGCTTCCATTCATATCGAAACTTGCGTTCTTCTTCCTCTAAAGGGGGATCTGCACTTAATTCCTTTAGCCATTCCGTTTCAAAGCAATCAAACATTAAACTTGTTTCCACCACAAACGTGTCGGTTCGTTTGTATTCTGTAGCTTCCTCAACAAGATGGCCGCTGAAAGTTGCATGAAACTGCTATATTTTATCCACAAGATTATAAAATGGAAAAATGTACTATTCTCAGCTTACACATTTTTCAGCTTGGAATATGGCACGCATGGTGCACCATTCGGAAGCACTGCATCAATATCCGTTACTTTTAGATCGGATGGACTTCCTCCGTTCAAAATACTGACCTTCATTTGGTACTTTCCTTGTTTGTAGTTATGCCACAGAGGATAAAACAGAGCTCCATGTTCTCTTTGTTGATCTGACAAATGACTCAGAGGCTCTAAGACGTCATTGTCTTTGGGAATGGGTTTAAGCGCTTCCAAAGACAACTTGAACTGAAATCCATCCCCCGTGTCCACGTTTAGTTCTCCTTCGTTGCCAAACGCAATTGCGACAATGTAGTAAAGCTGTGGCAGGCCTGCAGTTGCCTGAAACGTGGGCACGTGAGCCGTTCCATAAGGTCCTGGGTGGTCTGCAGGTATAATGATCACACTAGTTTTCAAGAGTTCACAAAATTGACCATGATATGTGGTCAATGTACAGTCGCAGCTGTGAACTCGGATTTGCGGGTCCCGATAATCCGGAATAGGGGTTACAACAGGCGTCAGTGTACTCGAGCATATGCCACCATTCAAACATGGATTGCAGTCTTGTTTATTGGAGCCCGGGTTGCAGTGTTCCGCTGGGATTCCGCATTTATTTACCCTTTCACAAAATTCTCCATCATAGTTTGGGGCACATATACATACGGGTTTCAAGGCACTTCCGGTTCGATCAATGTTGCATCTTGCCCCGTTTTTGCAAACACTGTCTGTACCGCCTGCAACAATGCATGGGTCCTGTTTTTCGCAAAAGGTGCCACTGTCCCAACCAATTTGACATGTGCATGTTTTGCTTGGTATCCACTTGGGCGAGTATACGGTTTTGCAATTGCCCCGACCAAAGCAAGGATGGGGATCGCTGGGTAATTTCTGGTAGCAAGGATCAAGGTATTGACACCTTGGTCCAACTTGCGGAGAAAAGCAGAAGCAGGAAGCTTTGTGCGTTGGTTTTCCGCTAACAATTTCTTTGGTAGAGTTGCAAATGTTCCCCTTTCCACAGGGCTGATCCGGGGGCCAGGGATTACCATTTTTATCAAAGAAACAAATGTCCTTCCACTGACATTCGTCACCGTAAAAGCCTTTGTTACATTGGCATTCTGACTGGAGAGGTTGGGATGCGAGGGGCACGCATTTGCCGTCTTTGCCACAATCCCGGGGTACAAATGCACCAGTGTCTTCGTCTTGTATTATACAGGGGTCCCGAGTTTCGCAGCTTGTACCCGTAAAAGGCGGATTGCAATCGCATGCTTGGGTGGCCGCGTTACAAGTACCCTTTCCATTGCAGTCAGGTGGGTTACATACTGCAAAGGCTTGATTCTTTCCGTTTGAAGTTAGAGAAATAATTAGTAATGCTATTAAGTAACGACACGTACTCGTCATCTTGTATTATTTCAATAAAACAAGACCGAAAAAGAGATTCATATCAGTTGAAAAAAGTCGATTCGTAAATATTCATTTTACGCATTCATATTTCAAAAAAGAAAACTCTAGCATCTCAACAGACACAGACTTTGCTTTCTTGTAAAAATGTGTATTTGCATCAAAATAACCTAAGGAACGCATAAAATGGATCGATTGAACGTGCAAGGTCATACGGTATTACGGTATAAATTCCACATATTTGCCTGTCTTCATCAAAATGAAGTGTTGCAAATTTCATTTTCACGGTAGTTTCGCATTCCACCAAGAGCTAGAAACATTGCCCCATTTCACTTGTTTTCAATGTTTATTGCCGTTGATCTGACTTTTATAATTCCGACCTCTCAGAAATGGAAATTTTAATTGCTCTCGTAATTGGTTCACAATAGTCTGGTTTCCATATTCAATTCTATTGACTGAAGCCCAAATAATAAACGAGACACGAATGAAGGCGCTTGTGAAAAAAGCGTGCAGATTTGTAGATCATTCTTTCTAGTAACCCAATTTTCTCGGTAATGTGACTCTCCAGGGGATCGTTGTTTTGAAGGAAAATTGCCAGTATGACCATGAGATTGAGATTACACTTGAATGCATAATATTGTGAATTTGCAAATATCCTGTGTACTAGTAAATGCATCATTGTCTGTTCGAAAATGCACACACAGTTTTTCATGACCTTTTAACTGTACCATTTGATTGCACAATTGCTCTACTGTTTGTGCTCACTTGAGACAATTTTCTGGAAAATATGTGCGCATTTTTTGAGAAATTGTTTTTTCTTGTCATGCACATCTAAATTGTTCAACCCATATTTCAAAATAAAACATAAACCCTTCACCCAAATGTCAAAGAGGATACTATGTTAGTACCGATACCTCTTTTCCTCAGACAAATACTCAAAACATCGCATGCACATTGATGATTATGATTTGATGATGTGATAATGAACCCATTTTCTCTTGGCGTTGCTGCTGCGGAAAGAAAATAAGTACGTATTCGTGTAAAACAATAACTTTATATCAGGTTGCGTGTCTGCAGCAAGTATCATAATAAATTTTCTCTTTTTTCTTCACTTTGGAAAGTCATAAGACATACCATGAATTATTTTCAGGATTTTTTTTCAAGTAACGCATACTTTCTTCTTGTATACATGTACGTAGAATTTAAATAGCTTTATTCGCAAAGAAAAACAAGTTGAGAAATTCCTTACGTACATACTGAACATGTATAATATACCCCTCTGACGTGCAGACTTGATTCGGGCATCTAATATTATTAATGCTCAAATAAGTACTTTAGCAAGGATGATAATAATTATTTGTTAATGAAATAGCTATAAAAATAGCTGGCTGTGGTGTGTAATAACAGGCCGTGGTGGTTGACTGTTGCTTGTTCTGGATACAATGATGCTATAAAACCGAAAAATGTTCATGTTTAGCTTTTCCAAAACAGGCAAGGTAATCGATTTGTTCTTAAATGTCGGGGTTGACGAAATCCCTCAGTCATTTTATGCAGCGGCAAGCTTTCTTCAACAAGACTCAATTCTTTCCGTACTGCTGGAAACTGCCTTTCTTTCCATTCCCCAACTGTAATTAAAGAAACCTTTTGTATCGTTTGCTGGTTGGATATCATCCGATACAATCGTCAATTTACTCGACAAGGAAAAAAGCTCAAGAAAGGAGGGAGAGGGATGAGACGTTTCCCTGCTTCGAATTATAACTTTGCTGGAGTTTAGTGCTAACTTTTTAGTAATTCATTAGGCAAAAGAGGAATGGACAAAACGGGAAGTTCAATGCTCTTTAGCTTTGCGGAATCATCAGTAAAAGTTCAATATTCTCTTCAAGCACAGCTACAATGTGAAACAAATTCAAAACCATCATTATCATCAAAAATTAAAACTGTTGTGAATTCGAAGTCATTGCCATCGTCGCACTTGGTATGCTTCCTGAAAACTGTGCGTGTCTTGTGTGATCTGCGTAGTGAAATAGGTTGGATGTAACTGGACTAAGGAAAAAATGGGGCATTGTGAGATTCATATATTGTCTTAGTACGTTCACTTTCATTTTAACAATTAATATGTCGTCGTTATCACCGTTAAGCACCAGTCTTCTCGGTCCTCGGGACCCAGACTCTGAAACCATTCCAGTTAATCCTTCCGATAACCACTTTAATCATCCTGCATCAATCACGCCCGTGAACCATTCAAGTTACCATCATATTCCTACTTCAAGACACTATGAACCAGGTATATATTTTACAAAACATTTCAATTTTACATTTTGGCAAGTTTTATGCCTTGAAACAATTCTCTTGATTTAATATATAATAAACAATACTAGCTGGATTAAACTTTCTCATGATGACCTCTGCCATTACCTGGATAATGCTTCCCGGTGTGGGCTTTTTCTACTCGGGAATGGCTCGACAAAAGAGTGCCCTTCACCTCATGATGCTATGCTTGTGGTCTTGTGCAATAGTTTCTGTTCAGGTATATCATTCATTGTAAAGCTATTCTGCAAACTGATCCAATTAAGCAAAACTTTCACAAAATCCTTACTCAATAACTTTTCAGTGGTATCTGGTGGGATTTTCTCTCTGTTTAAGGTTGGGAAAACCTAAATTCCTTGGTACTAAGTAAAAAATTCGAAAATTGCTGCAGGCAGCATAGCAAAACTACAAAAATGCTATTACCTCTCAAACTACTGCTTAAAAAATCATGAGGCATGAGTCTCATTATGATCAGAAATTTTCATTTTATTAAAATCAGCATTTTTGTAACACCAGTTTTGCTATACCGCTTCCAGGAAATTTCGAAACTTTACTCGATTCAAAGGAGTTTTGAATATTTATAAGTACAATTTTCAAAGCATTATTGTAAATGGTACATTACTATGTTTAGCAACACCGGTGGAAAGCTTATAGGCAATTTGGATCATCTACTAATGAGAGAGATCGGAGGTATTTTTACTAAATAAGCTATTATAAAGAAATAAAGTAATAGCTAATGTTAATTAATTGTTTAGATCGTTCCTCATTCACGCACGACCAAGTCCCATTGCTGCTTGTTAGCGTGTGGTACTGTCTGTTTGCATCCATAACTCCAACCGTTTTCCTAGGAGCGATTGCAGAGCGAGCTAGATTTCTCCCAATAATCATTTTCATCTTCCTGTGGACCACCCTTGTGTTTGACTTTCTCACGTACTGGACCTGGAATAAAAACGGATGGAGTTTTCAGTTGGGATGTATGAGCCATAATTAAATATCTATTCTTTGTAAGCATTTTCAACTTTGATGTATTTTTGCAGCTTTGGACTTTGGAGGGGGAACGCCAGTACATGTATGTTGAATACATCTTTTATATATATAATTCCTTTTAAAACGTTGTGCTAATTGTGGCACTTGTCATACTAAAGATAAGTTCGGGAGCATCAGCGCTTGCATTCGCTATTATGGTGGGCAAGCGAGAGAACACGGAAGAGCTACCTCCACAAAATATGAACAACTTGTACCTGGGCACAGCGTTCATTTGGTGTGGTTGGTTAGTGGCAAACGCGGGCTCGGGGCTGTATCCACATTTACGTGCCGTTGCCGTGTTTGTAACTACCAATCTGGCAGCTTCCATGGGAGGAATCACATGGGGAATCATTGATTACATCAGACACGGTCGAAAGTGGTCAGCAGTTGGATTCTGTGCTGGGGCAATATGCGGACTCGTGTGTATTACGCCTGGGTCAGGTATTATGCCTTGTTTCTGCTCATGATATGCATAGGAAACTGAGTAAAAATACAATCCTTTTGAGTAGGCTATGTTACACCGAGCTCCAGCCTAGCTTTCGGTTTTTGCGGTGCCCTCTGCTGCAACTTTGCCATGTCCTCCAAAAAACTATTACGCGTGGATGATGCCTTTGACGTGTTCGCCTGCCATGGGGTTGGTGGGATTGTTGGAAATATTCTCACGGGAGTCTTTGCCCAACGCGCTGTTGCGGCAGTTGATGGTCAGCATATTCACGGTGGATGGTTGGATGGACACTGGGCTCAAGTTGGTTATCAGGTCGTGGACTCTGCGGCTGGTTTTGCGTGGGCTTTCGGAATTACACTTGTGCTTTTATTTTTCATTGACAAGTTCCCTGGTCTTCATCTCCGAGCACCACCCGAGGATCAAGAAATTGGCATGGACAGAACAGATTTGGGTGTGGGGCTATATGAGCACTTGGACGATCTTTGCGGAAACAATAACAACTTGGTGGTCAGCAAAAATGTTTCCGTTATTACAACGCCTTCTTCCACTGCTCCTGGTGGGGTTCCCTTCTATCCAGCACCTCCTGGAACTGCGCCTCCACAAAGTCCCAACATAATTGCCATAAGCACAATTAACGGTGACATGAATGGTGTTCCCGGCTCGGCGGCTCCAAATTCCTTTCAGAATCATTATTTCATAAAGAACAATGGCTACAGTAATAATACTAATGGCAGCATTCCCAACAATGGTGTGATGGTCATGGCTAACACAAATGGCTATATTGTGCCCAGTGCAGGAGGCAGTGGCGATCTGGGTTCGGTTATAGGAATGGTAGGAGGGGAGCAAGTAATGGCACGAGTGGAAACAACCGAGCACATGTAAAAGCTGCATTCCTGGCATAACCGTCATAAAAAATGCTGGCTGTGCATGAAGTAATGTCATTTTCGTTGTCATTTTGGTGCACTGCACCACTTTAGTCAAATGCCGCCGATTAATGCTCCTTTTTGTCGGTTACTGCTTCTATGTAATTTCCCTAAAACGAAATGTTTAGGATTTTTGGTCTTTCTTGTCAAAGGAAGAACTTAGACAGATATCACTTTCGGTGTGTTTCCAGTCAAGTCATAAAACTAGCTTAAATCAACAAGAAAAACTCGCACTCCATAACAGTTAGTGTTTGCTTCGTTTTTCTTTTTTGTGTATGTAGTGGAAATACACCGTGACCGTTTGTAGAAAATGAAGAATGGTACAGATCATTACAGTAATCATTATTGTGATAGCACCGCAATAGACATAATAATACGAAATGTGTAATGGCTCACTTCTTGGTGTCGCCGTTTTCGGTTCCATAAAAACAAATGATTTGTTCAAATGTACACAGGCTGCATGCACTTGTAGAAGATGTGATTGTTGGACCAGTGTGATGTGTGTGACACGAAACGGAGAAAAATAAAAAATGTTTTATAAAAATGAAAAATAAGCATGAAAACCACTATTGCATTATTGTCATTGCCCATATTTCTTCATAACTATTATTGTGGCGGTATGGTAGTATAATGAATGCAGTAGGAAAACCCAGCATAATAATGTACAATGATTGCATTGTGTCGTAAAATTGGTAATAAGGATGTGTGAAACAACAATGATGGACAAATTCCAGTGTTAAAAATTTCTTTTTTATATTTTCTGGCTGACCGGCCATAATGCAAAGTACACGACAAAAATACAGAACAGAATCAGTGATGATTGCGCATTTGACAATGCGATGTGACACAAAAATGTGATTTTTCAGGGAATTTTTTACAGAGCGGTTGGTAATAAAATGAAGGAGAGACCAAGACAAATATAAAAATTGTCACTTTTCAGCATACTAGCGTTGCATTTTGTGCACTGGATCAATTGCACAAGATGATGACGATGACAAGGGTGCTGTCAGTTGGTGATGGAATCTGTGAGGAATGTCGTATCGTCTTTCCTCTTTCCATCAGTTCTCATCATCATCCGTTCTATAAAAAGGAGCAGAGATGCAGACAGAATAAGAACATCACGCACGCACGACAACACGACAGTCATTTTCTTCAGTACAAAAAGGAATCGGTTTGGTGCAGTAGGGGAGATTTATAGTAAGTACAGTGTAAGGTGCTATATGGAATCTTTGGATTTTGCTGGTTGTGGTGTCACATGCAACTGCTGCTGAACGGTTTTGACATTAGTGAGTAAAAGGACAAAGGAAAGGTTTTTGAATCGAATGGGTTGATGTACCAAGAAATGAACGAGGGATGATGTTTTCTGACTTGGATAGATATCATGAAGTAGACATAGGCAACTCCATTGGCTTAGTGGTATATATGATGCTATTAGGATTAGGAAACGAAGATGTGGGATGCTAAAAATTATTTTGAAGGGATATATTTTTTCCCTTCATTCTCAATTACGACAATTTGTTGGTCGAGACATGAAGAAGGACATCGTATGGAGTTTCTCTAGATGAAAGGAGTGACGGAAGGCTGAATGAAAGCAAACACATGCATGATGCATCTGTCACAAGAAATAATTTTGTCATTTTGCTTGTACTTATAGATCGTAGCAATTTAGCTTGTACAAATAATATGGAATTTTGGATGTCGGATCCCGGTACATTGCCGTGTCAAAAATAACTAAATAAAAGTTCTCACTTGAGTTATTCAAGAAATCCAAGAAAAATCGGGGTGTTATGATACACTGCTCTGAAGGTTTTTTTTACAAGTGTCAGAGTAAATATATGAAAACTCGAGAGAAAACTACAGGATCAATTTAATTCATGTTCCCAATTGGCTGTACTTTGCTTTGTTAACTTTTACCTGCACTTTTGCTGCCATCACCGATCCTTTCACTAACTTCAACTTTGGTTTTTCACCTAATTATGCTGTCAAAATCTTATCAAACTTTTCTTTGCTCTCATACTCTCTAAAACTAACAATGATGAATGAACACATTCTTTGGAAGAATATTGGCTTCTTTGACATTTGATCCAATAACAATTTTCTTTTTTGCATTCAAGCTTACTTTTGTGAATATTGCATAGCTTATGATTTTATGTGCACGAATATTGCACATATGAGACCTGGTGCGGTTACAGTATAATGACACCAGTTGCAATCTGCTACATTGTAACTATTTGTTCTACGTCAACCACCACCACTTTCGATAGTTTTGTTACTCCAACCTGAAATCTAAAAACAAGTAGAAATGCTGTCATCGCTTAGTCATTCTGAAATATGACGAGTTCGAAAAGATAACAATCAAACATTGTACTAGGAAAGTAAAAAGCTTTTTTAATGTGGCGAATGACTCGGCAAAATAATGCATACTGCCTGTATAACTCTTTTCATAGTGCATAATGCAAACCCTCACGTTATAGTATATTATAGTAACACTTTTTACGGGAACAGTAAAAATGAGTAAACATAAAACTTTTTCTTCACACGGTTATTTAGCAAAAATCCTTTTAGTGAAAACAGAGATGTACATATTGAAGCATACATTATTAAACAAACAATTCTTCAAAAACGAATATTTCATAATAGTTTTTTATCAGGTTTACTTATCAACAATAGTTCGTTACGCATTCTTCTTCCTTTTACCCTGAAAACCATTTTTATTTAAATTAATATAAAACACTCAAATCAACGTTTCTTGTGCAAGGAGCTCATACAGAATCTAATTGTTATATGGAACATCGTATTTTTATTATTTTTTATTTGCTCTTGGCTACACGGAGGAATTACGATGCCTACTACTGTATGGAGGATGATGCTCTCTACTGCTCGAAGAAAAGGAGGATGCTGCTGTGTTTGTACATCCGTCTACCATTCTGAAATCCACATCTTCCTGACCTTCTTCTTCCTCCTCCCCCTCCCCTTCATCCTCTTCCTCGTCAAAAGTGGCATCATAATATTCTGCTGTTTCTTCCGGCGACGGAGACATTTCTTCCGTTACAGCCATTGTCAACCCAATTGATTTGCTTTTAAAATGAAGTATATCGACATTACACGTATCTACTGAAGCATTGCTGGCGGTTGTTGGGATGTTTGTCGTGGACGGTGGCTTATATTTCAATAGTTCTACATGCTGAGTTGTTGGTGGCGAATCGGGAATCTCAATGTTTTTAATGAGCATGTCACTCTGTCTCTCGGTAGGTACAATAACTCCCGAAATTTTTGGCACTGGTGGAATCTGAAGACTCACGGGGGTTGTGCTACTCTGCGATCTTACTGTTACCAGTGGGACTGTCTTTGGAGCTAATGACATTTGTTTGTCTTCCTCTTCCACATCTTGCTCATCGTCACCATTGTTATCAGCTTCTGCGGTTGTTGGAGCACAACTAAATGGTGAGCTATAAGTTTCCACCGAATACTCTGTGTCGTACGCGCTAGAACTTTTCGGACGATTGTCACTTTCTTCATCATCAGCAGCAGTAGCGTCATCAACGGTCTTTCCCCGAGAATGATAAGAAAGGGGTGTCTTTCCGGACTTTCGTCTAAGTGGAGTTCGCCGATCATTGCTGTTGACTTCCATTTCTTCTGCCTCGTCGTCTGCCATGTACTGTTGGCTGCGTTTTCGTAAAGCGGACTCAACTTCGGTTTGAGAAATGGCACAAAGTTCGCCCACGGGAGTTGTTGAGGGTACTGCTAATGTACAATCTTCCCCAAAGTCGGGTTCACTACTGCATTCCGAGTATACTTCATTGTATTCTTCATTTATCTGATGCAACGACTCTGGTTGACTCAACATTGTGAGCTCACTGTCCACCGGAAATTCCTCGTCTTTTCTTTGAACTGTCTCGTTTATTTCTGTGTCTGAAATTCAAACACAGTCTCAACACTTTCCTTACCATGCAAATTATTTTGCAATAAAGTTCTCGTACCAGTGTTATCGGGTTCATCTTCCTCCCCTCGCAGCCTCTCTGGTGATGGAACAACCTGTACATTTTCAAGGGTCTCTTCTGCCACTTCCCCTCCATCCGGTGGCAATTCCTCAATGTGGCTCGGACGATCCACGTCATTGATTGAATAATATTTTTCGGAACCCACATCTTCTTCCAAATCATACTCTGGGTCATACTCGTTATTTCCATTAAACTCGTCCTCTTCCCGATTGTATCTGTACTCTGTTATCGGGTTGTCCTTATCCCCATAATTATTAATTTGACTGTCGCTCTCGTTATTAGTAGCATAATCCTTTTCCGGAATAACCACAAATTGAACATCGGGCATCACAACCAAAGCAGGTCTCGTCACACTGGATCTTCGGCTGTTTGCAAAACTACTGTATGTAGAGCTTCCTCTGTACTTTTCATCCTCCCGGTTATCCAACGACTTCCTTCTGCTGTCACGCTTTAGTAAACCATCCACGTAAACAAGTTCGGCTTTACTTTTCCCCAACCAGATTTCAGTTTCCTCGTTCTCCAGCGTGATGGGGATCACACGTTGGATGGAAAACAATTCAATCTTCATCCCCGAGGAACACGTAAGCACCTGCTCTGAGTCTATCCACTTTAACGTTGGATAAACCTCGGAAGGTGCTACGTACTGGTTATCTCCTGGCTTTTGGCGATTCTGATCTTGCAAAATTTGGTGGGGATGGAAAACGGGGAAATAAAAACGAGCCGACTTATCCTCATCCGACTCGGGACCAGGTTTGCGTATCTTAAGAATCATGGGCTCGCCAGTGCTATAAAATATTGAGAGTGAGCCACACAACGTCATAACTGCAAAGTAGGCATCTTCCACCAACCACTGCACATCCGATACCCAACAGCCTTGCTTGTAAAAATGGGTGCCATCGTAGTCGCAGTGGGTACACAAACTTACTCTCTGTCTTTTCATGTGAATGGGGTGATCCGAGAAAAATGGAATATCTTGCACCTCAATGTACATGCCTAAATGATTGCTGACAACTATCACAATTTTCTTACAGTCACTTGATAACCTTTTAGTGGAAAAATATGCTGTCAATTTTACCTGTATAATAGTTTACAAACCCATTACACACATAAATTGTAAATCAACTTACTTGGCCACAAATCTAGCTCCCATATTATATGGGAGCCCGTCTGATTCCCTTACTGCCCAATCAATGTCGTATTGCAGCACTTCCCAAGATAGTGTAAACTTGTCCGCTCTTCTTTGAATGATTCCATAGACCAATTCTAACCTCAAGTTTTCCATAGCCCCGTACAACATGGCACCACCAGGCACCTCCTCCCCAAAGTCATCTTTCTTCATACAAAGTCGGGCTTCAAAAAACGGGGTGGTCTTCTTATCCTCTAACCACTTGATAATATAACTTTTATGCATGATAACCCTGTACCAACGACCTGGCACCTGAGAACCCCTTATATTTGCTATGCTTTTTGTTCTCAGTGCAGTTTCATAGCTGGATAAAAACAGGTAGCAGTCCGTTGGACTAAACGCACAAAGTAAAGTTAGACCGTCCAAAAGTGAGGTAAGATGTGGAAATTGCCTTCTGACGCTTTCTTTCAAGCCTGCTAATGAGAAAGTGGCCCAGGCAGCTGGATTGGATACTGATTGACCAGCAGAAACGGTGGGAGCAGTGCTTCCGTTGATATGAACACTTTGCAACGTGGCCTGCTCGGGTGACACTTGGTTGTTCTTGTTTTTAACGCCAAAATATTCTGCGATTCTCCCAGTGATCCCTTCGTACCACTTGGGCTGCTTCTCTTGTAATTTAATAAATGCTGGTTTTCGTACGTGTTTTGTGTTTTGGAGACCGTTCGTGAGTACGACAATGTCACCAGACGGTTGAACCCCAAATAACAAATTTCCTATAAAGAAATATCATGACTTATAGATTCGGTTTAATTCATTTTTACTTATCAAGTCAACATAGTAGTAGCATACCATCAGGCGTTAAATAATGGGTTAAACACTGTCTTATGGTGTTTGTTGCCACTTCACAATCAAATATTTTAAACGCTTGTAAATTAAGAAGCGCAAATTTGGATCCGTTATGGATGACGAGATCAAGCCGCCTTGTATTTAAGTGCTGCAGTCCTACCAAACGATCCTAGAGATAGATGGAGAAAATAAGTTTTCAAGATATATTGCTTTTTAAAAAGTGGGTTGCACTGTTGCACTTTATTCATTAGCTTTCATTAAATGCTCGCATACTCTAAATGTACCTCGTCTATTAAATTTTCTGAAAGGCCAACAATGCTCCAATTTTTATTCACAGATTCTGTAGTCTCATCTGAATCAAAATCCGGTATTCCAATGGTGGCAAAGTTTTGGAGTATTGTGGCTTTCAAAGTGGCCATAAGGAAAGAGATGCTCAAAAGCGGAACTAGAACACGACTTGCTTACTAGAAAACGTTGATGTTTCAAACTTTATTGTGCACCTTCTCCTCCACAACAAGAGGCGCAAACACGCTGGCAGGGATACTTTGTTGGTGACGATGAAAACGACAGGTAACACAAAACCTGGAACTCAAACCACTTACTGATCCTAATTCTTGTAGAAGTTCAATACGAACCTTTAGCCGCTTCAGCCACATTCTGATGTTGACTCAACATTGACAATTAAGCTAAACAGCAGAAGGAGCCGCTGTAGTGTGTTGATTGACTAACATGATATTTTTTTGTGTTTTTTGTTATAATAATAATTACAGCTAACGTTACGCTACATGCAAACTGTTACCTAAGAACTTATTGAAAGTTATGATGAGGATGTTTTGTTAGTAACCTACTTGCATGATGACTATCATGACAACTTTGTGCAGGAAATGGTGAATGGGAAAGTGCTGGTTGGAAAATGACCTAAAATGGGCAATTTGAGATTTTACATGAGTTCCTATTCTTTTAAAAGTTAACAGTTTCCTTTGGTGTTTCATATACATTGTACGCATAATACCGCAAAACTCTATGCCCGGAATGCAATTATAATGAATATGAATATGAAAATTTATAAAGTTTTCATTTGTAGTACAGCATTGAATCAAATAAGATTATTTTTGTAAAAATATTTCTGAATTAAATTTCTTTATTGAGCAAACAACGCGACAACCACAACACATTTTCATTCATAATATTCCATTCATAACTTTTTACCTATTGGACATGATAAATAAATTTGTATCTGTAAAAAAATATTTACATGCGCACATTAGTTTCTGGACGCAATCCAATATACCTATATGTAGTAATTAAAAATATAAATACTATACTTCTTGCTTAAGTACAAGTTTTATACTAAAAAATGGAGAATTACAATTTATGTTTAACCTGCAACTATTTTCTTTCTTTATGAATTTGCTACTTGTTGTTTTAAGATAATTAATTATTTGCTTCTGATTCTTTTCTCACCTGATAAATTAATTCTGTAAACAAATTAAACTTGCATACCAAATTTAATTTATGAAGCGTTCGATAGTTTCTTAATGCCATATTACCAAATGACGTGAGCAAGTTTCACATGAGCATGCTTGGCAATTAAAGGTAGTAGTAACGCGCTCGCGAAATGCTTCCAAGTTGAGTTCATCCCTATCGACCAATACCACAACACTATCTTCATCCTCAATATAAGCCACCAAGCCGTCTTGACGGTGCACAAATTCTGTAACGGTTGGGCATGCATACGTGTACATTCTAAACTCCACCAACCGGGGAAACTTGAGATGATCCAGCAGGACTTCCACAAAGTCTAGTTGTGTCATGCAAAACTCCGTTACTGACATTTCCGAGCAACTGTATGAAATTCGATTAAGATTCACCAAACGTCCCTTCAGATGATTAAGCTCCGACGCAGTTGGTAAGCGGCAGAGATGCAGGCTTTTGATAGAAGCGGGCAACATGAGAATGCCTGATAAGCTAGAAGTTCGAAAGAGTGTTTGACGAGGGTGATAATAATTTTTCAGACAAAGGTGACATTCCTTCAGTTTGGTAAACGAAGATAGGAACGAGCAGTCAAAGTGATTGGGTGTAGTATTGGTCGACGTCAATTCCAATCTTTCGAGGGTTTTCCCGCAGTCCGGCAACAGTTGGTCCAAAGTAGCCTCCAAGCTCCGAAGGTTCACTTGCAACTCCAATCCACGAAGTTGAGTTTGATTCTTTATGAAGTCCAGTTCTGAAAATATAAGAAAAAGCAGTTTTAATCAATAATCGTACATAAGCTGTTCTTGCTTTAAAGTTTTCATAAAAAGTACGTAATTTTTACCCAATCTCTTCCATGGTGCAGCAATTTCATGTCCCATTATCAGGCAATCCATTCGCAAGCACTCTAACTTGATTTTCATAAGATTTTCATACAAACCGGGTTGGGCTGACACTTGTAGTTCAGGATAGTTATAGTTGGCCTTGGGAAAACCGTAAATAGCCTGGGCTTGGGAAAGCGACAGATTTTTCAAAAGAGCGTGCTTGGAAATAAAGCGGTAGAAGTTGACGTACAGCGAATAGTGAAAGGTCACAGCATAGACACGAATGTACAAAGAGGTAAGTACTGGAAAAGTAGTATTTGCAAAAAAGATGTCCAGTTTGGATGGATCCGACTTCTTTCCGACACAGAGCTAAAACGTAACAAAATATATTGACATTTTAGATTATAGAGTACAAATTTCATATTGATTGATATGAATCCAGTGATCTAGTCTAGTTCAACTTACATCCAATGTAGTCAGATTAGAGAAATTTTGTGCCAAATCGATTTTCCGCAGGTTCAAGTTTGTCACAGATAAAAAGGCGACGCTGGACAGTGTTAATGTTTTCACATCCCTCAACTGCTTCACAATAGCCATCAATTCTGATCCACTGATCGACCGGACTACGTCCAGCAATGTCCTCTGATTCTCAGCAAACCCCGTGGAAAGTGAGTAGGGAAGCTCCTTCTTTCCATGTCGCCTTAGAAAGAAGCCAGCTTCTCCGCCCACTATTAAGTGCTCCACCGACCGTTCAAACAAGCTAGGATCGTAGTCCATGCCACCTTCGTCATTTTTGCTTGGCAAGCTGTCATTGCCTTGCAAACGACGCGATACTCTCCTGACATGGTTAGCACCCAAGTCGGACAGAACCAATGACTTCAACTTTATCTCGGGATTTAGCTGAACAAAGGATTCTACTTTGTCGGCCTTCAGAACGCCTTGGTATTGCAGTTTAGGGCCACAGATCTTGTTCCAGCGCTGACAGACCAGACGAGTCGTTTTATGATCAGGATGTTTTTCACCATCCGCGGAAGTAGTCTGGACAAAGTCAAGAATCAGTTCAAGCATCTGTAACAGTAATGATTGGAGATGGCTGGTATGAAATAATCATTTTAATCGTATTGGAAATCATCGGAATGGTTGAGCAGTTCTCAGAATCGTATGAAGTTGTTACCTCATCAGGCAGCCTGTCAAAGTTACTCCCCTCCTGATCCTGATCGCTTGGCTCCGTCTCTGCCAGTTTAATCCGTTTGTTGGGCGAGGACGATGATGGCATTTGGTCCATTTTTGATTTGCCAGTTAAATCAAAGAAAATCGACTCAATCAAACAGTAAAATCAATTTGCAAATTGAAAACAGGAAATAGCATTCAAAGAGAGTTGAATACGAAGCTTGAAAATGCAAAATTGCCGAAGTACAATTAATTTCTTCGTTATTGCTCCTGCGCTGTGAATCTACAACATCTAACGAAAAAGAGACGAATCTACTGTCAAGGAAAACTTCAAGAGAAAGTGCAAAGACGATGACGAAGAGAATGATTTGTTACGTGACGAGATGACCATTTCTCATTGTTTCTCGGTTTTCGCTGCGGTAGGTCATGTCATTCGTAAGAAAGTCATTTTGTCCGGAAGGAAATTAGGAAGTTGGACAAGAGGGCAGTTAAACAATGGGAAAACTTGTCATACGCAAATCTTTCATTGTTGAATATCCTTTGCCGTTGACCTTTCAAGTTGCATCCTGCAAAAACTACTCTTTCCCAGCCAAAAGACGGTTACCTACACAAGCGTCATTCATTATCTGTCATTACACCTGTTTACCTGTGTCAGTCAGCAACAGCAAGTGCGTAGCTAGTGCGTAGTGCGTAATTCAATAACCTACAAGCGCCAAACGGTCATTAACATTAGTATAAGGCTCTGTGAGAACGGTCATTCAACTCGTAATGACCTCTACCATATAGTTGGGTAGTGCATATTATATTGTGTTGCGGCAAAATTTTCATTAAATTCAATGAACTGTGTGTGATTGTTGAGAGTAAGCCCGAAAATCGTTGTTGATGAGCCGAAAACTGATGCAAATACAAGTGAATTGTTGTCACTATAATACTGTCAACTGTACTGTACCAGTATTACTATACTGTCAATGTCATTCATGATTGAAAGTTCATTGTTGATAGTAACTTTACAAATGTGAAATGAATATGTACTCTAGGGAGTCAGCATGAAAAAGGGAAAAAGAAATTTTCTTCAAGCAGTGCTGGTGAAAGCATCAGTTGAAAGGGCAAAGTGTAGAAAATTCATAAATAGAAAGCACAAAAATATGCAAAGGAAATATGCCTCCGATATGGCACTAATGGCACTGTCTACGTCTCAATACGGAGGAATGTATCAAACAGCAAGCTCATAGTAATAATTCATGATCAGCACTAGTGCAAATCGCAATCATCAAACTAATAATTTCATTCCTATCATGATCCTTTCTTATTATTGGTTCATACTTCAAAGCAGGCAGGGTTTTGATGTCAACTAATTTCGAATTTCAACAAGAGAACTTCTTATTTCCGATTCTGATCCTGATCCCATGTGCAGCCTTCCCTTTCTTCCGAATAAATGATGTTCTTTCACTTCGTTCTTGGCAGCAGTGTGCACGATACCAAAATGATGAACATGAAATTTGCAAAAGGCAAAAGCAAGGATTGGGACTGACTTTATATTTCCCAACAACCTACTACTACTCCCGTATTCAAGTCTTATTCCTTCCGACCTTTATTTCTTTTGTCAGTCAGAGAAAGTAGCCAAGTTGTCGAAGTCCTTGGGAGTCTCGGGAGATTTTCAATGCTTGTCATCTACATAAAATCCATTTTATGCCAAAGAGTGTCCTTGCCTATAATACTCTGGTACTCAGAATCTAGCGTAACTTTCACTGCATTCACAACGTGGATTCTGATGAATTGAAAATCAGAGAAGTGTAGGGAGAAAAAGAGACTGCCATCAAATAGCATGAGAGACTGTACAATGGATTCAATAGATCCTATGAATCTTTAAAATTTAATCTGATAATACTTCAAAATTGTAACTGACCCGAATGCTTGGGATATGTGTCAAAAACAGGCAATTTTTTAGCATTTATTTTGTTTGTGACACATGCAAAGAAAAGGAATACAAAAGTAAATGTGAAAGCAAAGCAGTTATGCAATCTTGCATAACTGTTGTTTAAGAGCCTTCAAGTTCATTTTGAAAAAATTGGGGGAAAATGCGACAAATTATTTGTCAAATTGAGAATGAGAAAGCAGAAATTTCATAAAAGTAATTTAATGCTGGAAAGTAATGATTACAAATAATGATTATTCTTACTAACATCTAAACTATGGAATAATATACTATATAGTATATTATTCCATAGTTTAGATGTTAATTCTTACAAGCTATTGAAATGCATGAATCATCTTACAAGCTTCTTATGTATTTAGGAATACAGTAAGATGAGTAGAAGTGAATCCAGTTCCGATAAAGACTAACAACCAACTATTTTACCCTACCATCTTCTTGTCATTTCAATTTATAGACTGTGTAGTGATTGTACTGGCAAAAATGTATGAAAATAGTGATATGTAGTAATTGATTTTCATTATTCCAATTCTACTTGCATTATCTTTCTCTCTCAAATATATTTATGCAGGGAATGAGAGCACAGGTATGCATTTTATTGTCCTATCACGTCATCATCATCCATCATCAATCACTTTCTGGGTAAATAACTCCATTGTCAGCAAAAGGTCGCTAGGTTAATCGCTTCCAATCACCAACAACAGTACACAACAACAAAAAACTTGTATGCTTGTACTTAAATTGTTAGTCAAGGAAAAAGTAAGGCAACCGAATCCGACATAAGAGTTCGTTTTACTCGGAATTGAAAATTGAAAGCATTGTAATGACACAACTTTCTTTTTTCCTCTTTGATCGCTCTCGCTGTCTCCATACTCCTTGATCCTTTCACATCTTTCTGTCTGCTGTTCTGCTTACTTTCCCTCCTTTCCTCTTCACTTCCAGTTCCAATTTTCCTTTCCCTTTGTTGTGCATGCTGAATACTCTGTTTGTCTGCCTTGGCTTTTTATTGCTTATCCCATTCAAATCAACAACTTTTTTCCTTGTGTATATTTTTTATTTTTCCTGTAATATCTGTCCTTATCCTGATCCTGTTTACCCAGTTTGTTCGCAAAATAAATTTTGGATTTGGGTAATAATGACTAGAAAAAACTATTTATTCCCCTGGCGTGTTTGAATGTATTCTATCAATGCACATTGTATTTTATGCATGATGTATGTCATTCTCTTCCTCTATATACGCTTTCAAGAAAAAATCGACTGGCAGTGGCACTGGCAGCTTTCTCTTTTTCTATTACTGTTTGAATTTAAAGCACGTCAACATCATCGTCTTCTTCAAATCAATTCATGTACTACGTCACGTTGCTTGTCCACATGCCACGTAGGATATCCATCCACTACCCACTCCACACAACAATCAATACTTCAAGCGTGTCGTTGGAGAAATCTAGTTAACTACATCAAGTCATCATCATCATTATTAACGTGCAGCGTCCCGTAGTTCCGCTGAAACAATGGAAAACCACATGAAGCCCGTTTCTAATCTCCTAATTGGTATGCATATTAATGTAATCAGGTATGCAAAGTGGAGTGTTTCGCAAAATTGATGCCAGTAAAAAGTACATGTTTTTGTGCTGCATAAACTTGTTACGCTCAAATCTTTTGATCATCACAGGAGCACATGGGTAGTTTCCCTAAAAAAGGATTAATCAAAATGCAAAAACTGACTTGGTAGAGCTGTGACGCACGCAACAACAATAATTATAATAGACCATCTTAATACAAAACAGTAAGCTTAAAGAGAATTTGAGCAGTTACTAGTATTAACGCATGCATATTCAACATGAGATGTTTGCTAGAAACTTTGTAACATGACCATGAAGAAATCAAAACCCACGTTTCGCAAAGTTTTACCGAATCAATTTTACTAACGAACGTTATATATTATATTATAAATGTAACACAAAATAACAATAACGTCTTTCCTTGTTCATATACTATTATTTCATACAATATTGAATATATACCTAGATTTGCTTATATTGTAATAACTAGTTTCTTCTTCTACTTTCCTAAATCTAATATTGAGAAAAAGTACAAAGGTACGATACAGCACAATGACAACAATTCAAAAGTCGAGAAACGACAAGAAGAGAGTAAAGAAACAACTTGTATGCCGTTTGAGATTGCAAACCTCACAGGAAACCATGTAATTTTGCAATATAGTTTACACAAGTATTGCCGTTACAATATCTTATCATACTTTCACCTGTACATAGGCCTTGCTTGTAGAAAGTCGAAGCACTTTTTGGAAAGTTTACTTGTACTTCAGGTTACATCATCATCACCTTGTCAGAAAAGGGAGTATGATGGTATGAATGAAGGGGGAGTGTGGAAGAAAATATGCACAAAATAAAATACTTATTTTTCAAGTTGTCAAATTACTTGAGTAAACAGAGATGATAGAGTTGTGGTGAGACATTTTACATGATGTAGTGACTACTCCAAACAAAATTATGCTTTCATCCAATTTTTGTCCCCTGAAGTTTTCTATGATGTCTTTCCCATTTTTCCTTACATATCAAATAGCCCCGATTGCAGTTCCAGTCCAGTACTGTCATTTCCAGAGTCACAGGGATTGCCACATCCGCAGTATCCATACCCATTGTTATTTATAACGTTTGCCATTTTTGTTGAATAAATTCCCCCAAAATTGCTTTCCACATTATTATTACCTAGTCCTGCATTAGCATTACCATTAAACATTGTATCCGATGGGGAGGGAGTAACAGTGCTCCTAGAACTGTTTTTACCACCACCGGTTGTACAATTTTCGCCTGAATCATTTTGCTGCTGATGATGATGACTGCTTGCGTAACCCAATTGTCCCTCTGCAACAAAATTGGTGGAACCCGCCCTCAGTTTGATTGTAGGACATGAGAGAAAGTAGTGAGTGAACCATTCGCTCCTTTGGAACACCTCATTTTGCTGAAGCTGTTCCTTCACCTGAGCAGACGTGAGGTAGACTTCTGCACAACAGCCAAACACGACAAATACAATAAAGATCCCATCAAATACCATGTACGCAATGAACAGTCTGCTCGAGGTCCAGGTCCAACTGCTAGGTAGAAAGTAGAAAGAGCTTGTCATGGTGGCAATAAATCGCACGTACAGGTACAACGAGACTGACTGGAGCATGGAGGAGAGGAGAAGGAAAATGGCGAAAATTGAGTTGCCGTGAACTTCGTTGAAGAGACCGCTGAGCAATTGAATTTCTCGGTAGATTACAGCCTCCTGAAATTTCTCCTTTGTGATACGCAAAAGCTTCCCTCGAGTCATAATGCTGCATATATAGAGGAGAGCACAAAGTTAATATAAAATGAATGGACAATTTTTTTCTTGGCAAAATCAAAATTCAATTGAGTTTCCATTTTATTTTCGCTTTCATGTACTCTACCTACCTTGCGTACAAGTTCAAAGCAGAGCGTATTCCGTAACACCCGATCAGAATTTGTCCACAAGTCCAAAAACCCCGAATATTCACAACCATGTACCAAATCATAAGGTTGAGAAAGGCAGTGATTGTCCAAGTGATAAATCTCTGCACCATTTCATTCCCCGAGAGAATCGCTGTGGCTGAGGAAGATGATGAACTTAAATCCAAATCATTACTTGCACCACCAACAACACCAGCGTTAGTCCCTTGATCTGTCGCGGTCGCAATAATGTCCCCGACACTGCCCACAAAAAAGGAAGAGGAGGTGGGAGCCAGGAATTCAATCAGGTTTAATGGGGAACTCGTCTCAGAGACTGTGATCAGTACGGTAATCAGCAGAGGACCGAGACTATTGAAGAGACGAACCACAAGGCACAAGTATTTTGTCAGTTTGCCTTTCCAGTCCATTTGCAGTCTTATCCGTCCTGAAAGACATAAAGCATGAAAACAAAATCAAATAAACTTTGTCTTATTTTTACACACATCTCTTTGATTTACAAATGTGTGCTTTCTCGCACAACAAAGAAAAGAAATCTAATCAAAATAAAATGGTACACGAACCTGTGTACTTTTGTTCGAACGCAATCATTCCGTTAAAGAAAGCCACAAGAGCGTGTGCGGATCTCATGTTTCTTGCGTGAATGAAGGCAACTAGGAAGAGAAGAAGGGCACAGGACAGTCGTTGAATGCGAATGTAGGCCTTTTCCATTACTCCCCCGAAAACGCCACCTGAGTCCCCTGCCCCATTATTACCGTTGGCCACATTATTATGAGAATTTGCGCTAGACTGACGAGTATACCAGTCGTGCACTATCAAGCAGAGTCCCAGTTGCAGAGTTATCACAGTACCGATACAAGTGATTGCAGACTTTTTCACTTTAAACTGACCATCAGTCTGGTCCCATATTATGGGCGCAATGCCAAAAAAGGAGTAGCTGGAAAGCTGGCTGATGAGATCGGGAAGAAGACCGTGGGCAATTAGCATTATTTTAGCACTCGACCGTTGTGAAGTGGAACCAAAATAAATAATGAATATTTATGAGTTTGCTTTTGGGGAAAATGTATCAGGTAGTAATTTTAGTAGTGAGTATCATGGAATCAAAAGCTATACATCCTAGAGGTTTCAACGAAACTTTTTCCAACGCATTTCCATCACTGACCATGACGGAGTTAGTTTTTTGGCAAAGAGAACGAGAGAACTGATTATTGTTAAAGCTTGTTTGTGAGTATAAGTAGATAAATATGTATCAGTTGTGTGGTCAACTGCGTGCAACCAGAGCCGAAACCAAGCGGAATTAATTTTCGGTGACAAATGCTGATGCAGCATATCTATCACTGGAAAGACACACAAAATTTATGGACACCTACAACATCGCCAATAAAACCGGGCTACTTATATATAGGAGCCCAGTAGTGAACTCGTAAATGTAGCCTTGACCAAAATATATTACGGTGGTTTCCGTTTTATTGGGAAAAAAACTGGAAAAATGAAGCATCAGGTAAAAGCAAGGTTTTACCACACGTAAGCAAATATCAAAAGGTGCTTTAGCAGGAAAAGGCAGATGGATAATAGCTACTTTTGCTTTTTTTCCACGTTTTCCTTCTTTCCATGATTCTACGGTATGGCATAATGTCAAATGTAGTGTTTTCCTTTACGCTGTCATTGTCCACTTGAATGTATGTATTTACGTTAAAGGGAAATTAGAAAGCTTATGCTTATTGCTGCGCTGCTGTTTGTTTACTTTCTCCCGGTTTTTAGTTTCATTTAGCAGGAATATTTCAGAGAAAGCTTATAATATGCCATGAGAAGCCTTTTAGACCTTTTGTTGAAAGGATAGACAACAACAAAGTCGCAGAAGAGTATATATTTGAATTATTGCGTAACTGTAACATAACTTGACTTGTTTTAGTTGGCAGATAAATAGGAACGTATTGATTGATTTCAACCCACTTCATTACTGTAATCTCACATTCCACATGCACATTATTTAGGTATGTTTGCTCGTGCAACGTTACGTGGATTTATATATTTTTTAAGCAACATTTTTAGTGGAATTGGTAAAACGCTTATCGTGTAGTGAGAGCTAGCTAATTAAATTTTAGTTACTTTATAATTAAATCATAGGTACATTACATTTATATCCAAAACGAGATAAGTTCAAACCACGTCATTTCACAGTTCGATAAATTGAGCTATAGATAGCTTTTTGGGTTTTGCTTGACTAAGCCAAGCCAGTTTGATTAGATAAAAACTAGTCATGCATGAGCTTAATTTGTTATTGCGAATTTAATTTTAATGAAATGCTTCATCTAGAATTCTATGTTTTATGCTTGAGCTGAATATAGAAATATGATAGAAATAATTTACCATCACTCATATCACAAAACTGTGTGTCAAACAGGCGCTAACATTATAATAGAAAATTGGCAGCATGAAAAACTTTTTTCGGGCAGCTTAAAATGGTTTTATAGCTAATAGGTTGCAAAAAGTTGAAAAGAAACATGTTCAATATACACCCGATCAAATGCGTGCTTCATTTTTAATTTGAAGCATTTCATACTTGACGTAAAACGAGCAAAATAAAAAATATTTATAAAGTTCTCAGCATGAAGAAGGCATATTATGACATATCAGTGTAAAATGACAGCCACCTACGTGATGTCAAGCTGGGTCTTTAGTTCTAAAGCCAGTGTTGAACAAAGGTTTTTATTGAAAAACAATTGAATAGGTAAGTAAAGGACAAAACTTCGGTATATGTATATCTTTCTTACATGTTTTTCTGATATTTCATAGTCTATGAATCATAGAAAAAGAGTACCCGTAATTATTTTGCGGGTTCTCCCGGAAATCGTTTGGCTTGTGTACGCATTAGCTATATTAATATTATGTTGGAACTGAATAATTACGAAAAAAGGAATGAAACAAGCAGAATTAAAAGACAGGTATGTAAAGCAGGATTCAAGAAAAGCAATGCCAATTAAGTTTATTATTGGTATCTTAATATATAATTTACTTTGAATTTATTTTCCCAACACGGTCATGTCCTGTACGTCAATGTCATGTCATCATTTTTGCTGCAGAAATTCTGCATTTACTTACCTTCGAATATTATAAGGTAGCACAAAACTAGGAAATAGATTTTCGCAAAGGAAAATCATGATCAGTTTTAAAATAGATATCTAGAATAAAATGGGACATGAATGTAATGTTGTTATATTTTTATTATCACACAACTGTATGCTTCTATTTTTCCTCGTAGGGTCAGAAAGGATGACTCTCTGTTCGTCAAAAACTGTTCAACCATGTTTTAACCTTTGCGTAAATTTTCGTTAAATGCCTAAAAAAGCCAAGTTGTCGATGGAATTGATAATGCGGACAGATAATGGAGATAGTAAAATAGCGAATTAATTTAGCAGGAGAAGCTTTCTGAGTGTCACTTATCCCCTATATTTTGTACTTACGAAAAGAAAATATAACCGAACTAAGACTTTTGGGAGTTAATTCAACTTGGCACTAGAATGTATAAATTATGGAGAGAATATGGCTAGATTGTAAATGTTAATTTCGAAATGCACTCGATTCGGCTTCTTCACTTGTTAAGAAAGATCTAAAAAATTAGATTGGACACAGTCTGTGACTCAGAGTCAGACTGACACAGACCAATTTATGGGTTCTCTGCTTCCAATTCTAATCGTCAATGTTCCATGAATATTAACAAGTTATACGAGTAAAGTAATACTTTAGGTTATAAGTAGCAAGTAAGAAATAGATATATAACTAAAACGGCTTTGATTTCTAAGAAAAGATTGTATTGAATTATCCGTACATACATACAATATTATTCAGAGTTGCGTATTATAATTATCACAATAATAAAACCGGAATATTTAAAAAGCATTTATTTGCAAACATTGGTTTGCAAAAACATGATTACACGATAGCTTTACCATAAACTACAAATACTTCACAAACAAGATAATAATCATAATATTATTAGTATATACGTTAATCTGCTTTCCTCCTATAATGATTTCTGGTGACAGTAACTAAACAGTTCAATACACCAATCAGTACTTATCATATCTAAGCATGTAGAATATAACGTAAATTACCTGTGTATAAAACAAGTCTTTTCAGCTTGGTAGAAAGTACAAATCTCTCTAGATTCAGAATAAACGGTAGGAATATATAGTTAGATCATTATATCAACACGATGCAAAATTACATTAGTATACAGAGATTAGGGTATAACAACAAAAACAATTCTTCATTTTGCTACATAAACAACAACTACTTAACTATAAATCCCATAAGTTTAAAAAAAACCTTTAACGAGATAACCTTTGTTGACCCTACTGGTCCTTTAATTCAGAACACAAAGCGCCCTCAATGGCTTCGTCCAAGTCTTCTAGATTCATACCTTTTCTTAAGCTCGCTTCCTGAAAAACAAAGAGGGAAGGACAATTAAAATCGGCTCTCAAGAATGCTTATTGAAGAAAGTACGTTAATATATTTTTTAATGTTCCAAACGCACCATTTCCCGAAGAGCTTGCTGTCCAGCTATTTGCAGTCTTCTCTTATCCTCTTCAATGCGATCGGTTTTAATGATTTGCAGCTCATTTTGGATGCCAATCCATTCCTTCACCAAAGTATCATCTTTCTTGCTTTTCACTCGAACTGTGGGTGCACCATTTTCTATGATTATCTTGAACATATCCGCAACAAACTTATCTGTCGAAATCCCCTCTTCCATGGGCTCCGGTAACAATGTGAGCAAATGCGCTTGATGTGCTCTGAAATAAGAAAAACAATCAACTTTTTACATTCCATATATCACGATGCAATTCATATTCAAGTCATATTCCACATACGTATTTTTAACACTACCTAACAGATCTGCGATTTTCCTTTTTTAAGCTCTTCCTTCCACTTGGCATCTTGTTTCCGCACAATGATGCTTCAAGAATTCTCCGATGCTGGGCTTCAATCTCATTCACCGCAAACTGCGCGTTCACATTGACAGGTCCATTACTGGACACTACTGGTGGAAGACACCGCAGAAACCGCTTCTGGGACCAGTTTATAGACCCACAGCAATTCTCAGCATAAGATTCCAGTGGAGACACAGAGATACCACTGGCATTTGGAGGTGTCACTGTTCGGAGCATTCGCACTCCGGTTCCAGAGGAACACTTCAAAGCACCCAACATTTTAGCAAGCTTTCTAGTGAGTGGCAATAGTGTCAGTTCCGTCGGAATTCCAGTTTTATGGACCAAGATAAATCGACAGCCTCCACAGGTGGTACTTCAACGTCAACCCTTCCCTGAGCGATTTTAGGTCCTTTTGAAATAGGAAATCAAATTAGTTAGTCATAAGCTACAAATCTTATTGTAGTATCCCATTTTAAGGAACTTGCAAATATTAACCTGTGACAGGAAACAGCGTTTTCCTTTTGTACTTGCTTTTGTTCATCAAAAAGGCTGCTTTTGTCAATGCTTTCCCTCAGAAAACACCTGATACGCTGAGACAATGCTAATGAATGCTAGGGAGACTTGAGTGCGGGTGAAGAAGTGAACAGGAAATGCTTCTAAACTGAGCCTACCTACAACTTTATTATGCTGACCCTTTGTCATTCAAGTATTTCTGTGAGTCACAGGAAATTTGATTGTTAAGTGTCACGGAACGTGAAATTGCACTGATCGATGATCTAGTTACCTCGTTTGATTCCCATCAACAAAAAACGATTTGAAAATTTGCATGTCTATGTAGTGCATAGACAAGAGAGGTGTGAAGTTTTTTGAGAGCCAAAGTTGGCCACAGAAGAGTGAGCACTCAGCTAGCCCGTGTTACTCTTCTGTAAACTGCCGAAATATTGGTATCATTGAGATGGGATGTTTTTGTTGTAGGCTGAACATGTGAAATTGTTGCGCTAGGTTCGTGATCAGAGCGTTGGTGGATGAGCCCATACGCTGCTCAACAACGCTGCTGGCTATACAGCGACAAGTTTGCAAAAAGAATGAGGAGACGAGTAAAATAGCAACGATATTAAATGATAGACAAGAGGTAGACCACTTTTTTTTACCCTGGACCATGAAGTTGGTTAATGATCTGGCTTTGTTTAAGAAATGCACAAAGCCAGCAGCAGCGTTGCCTACTGATATCATTGAAGAGCTGAAGAGCAGTCATTAGGTTTGGTAACCAAACTTTGGTTTGCTTTGATTTTTAGGTATTTTGAAAAAAAAACTATGATATTGCGTGTATTATGAAAAACTACAAAGCGCTGCATGCAATCATAAAATAATATAGCGCTGCAGCATTACATAACCATGCATTAAACGCTGCTGGTTGTTTATGAGGTGGCATGAGCTTTCAAAAGTCGTCCTACGACCTACCTCGACATAAATTACGATTTATGTTCCACTGCTATGTTCATATTTGAGTGTGTAGTGTGTAGTCAGTAGCCTATGAATACTAACATGCTCATCTGTGTAATTTGCTGTTAGTATGAATTTTAGCGTTTTTTCGTCGTCTGAGTTTTAACTCGTGAAATGAAATACACATTTTAACGTGCAATGCAAATTAATGTAATTGGCATTAATTGATGGTAAGATGTTCGTTGCGTATTGCGTTCTTTTTGTGAGCCTGTATGCATATAGGTACATTGAAATCTAAAAATTCATGAATTCAATTCATCTTATTAGTTAATGGACAGACCGTAAACTTTAAAGATGCTAGATGCTAAAATAAAGGATTAATACATTAATAGGTTGTTGAACAGTCACGGTGACTTGAGACTCTCAAGTTGAGAGTCACCAAAAGTGTGTATGCAAAAAAGTCCATATGTATGTGTACATTTACATTTATAGGTATTATGGAAATTACGCTTTCAACAAGATAGGGATTCAAAAGAGACAGTCAATGCTTCAGAAAGCATTTAGAAACTGGGGATCAAATACTTTAAATACTCAGAATAATAGTCATTTAAAAAAGCAATCATCGCTTATTGCATCTCCATATTTTACACATGCATGCAAATCTTGGTGGATACAAGGCTTCTTCTTGTCTTGTAACGGTTTCTCAATTTCGTGTAGTAAGGTTAGCCACATGTCAAGTCAATATTATGCCAACTTTATACGATACGATACTCCTACAAATAACGTCCAAAATGCTATGTCTGTTAAAAATGCAAGTCTGAAAAGCTAAATACTAAATAGTTCATCGTGTATCATCATCGATCAATGTCATAAATCATATTAACTCAACGCATAATCCAGAAAAACCGGATGCAGATAAAGGCATTGAAGCCTTCAATAATTAGTTAATTAAAGATTTACTGAAAGTTTTTGCATACGTGCATGCTTTGCACGTTAGTTATAACCTCCATCGCCAAAATCGGAGGAGGGCTATCTGAAATCTGCAATCTGCACATTTCTATAAGCTCAAAGCTGCACAAAAGAAGCCAGTAGTACAAACGAACGTTGCACACAGAGACAGACAGATAGCGAAAAAGAAAGAAGCAGCCGTGTACTCTGTGCCGTGCCGTGTACACGCATATCCTCATCGCAAACAGATGGTTCGCTGCTGGCTCTAGAATGCCAAGCCATCAAGAAGACGTGGTCGCGTAATTTGGCGTGATGCAACTCTTCAAAAAATCGTAATTAGAGGTGTAATCTGTAATCATCTTTTTTAACTACTTTACCACAGAGGCGTTTCACAATCCGTTTTCTTCCAACTCCACACGTCCGTCATCTCACAGCTCAAAGTCCAATGAAACAGTTTAAATTAACAGACAGAGATTAAAATAAAACAAATACGGTCGCAGTCGCAAGGTTCGGATATTATAGCCTGTCAAAATATTAGACTGTTGTGTAGAGGTCAGGTGAAAGCGGCACATTTATATGTCGTGTGTGTTTGAGGGAAAGGTGAAAGAGGTCAGCGGGCAATAAGCGTCGCGGAAGGAAATTTGGGGAAAAGACAGGTAAGCTATTTTTGTTATTGACGCGACACAACAGTTGGCATTGTAGAATTAAATGCACCTGGTCAGGGTCACTAACCAGAAATAAGTGGAAGCAATGGAGCAAGTTTCAAAGTTCAAGTTTACAGAAGTACTCAATTTAATCTTGAATGACAAGATTTCAGACGCATTTGATGATGGCCGGAACGAATAATAAGCTGTTAGAAAGATGTGTACTTTGACCATTGACCAAGCCACGCAAAAGCTAATGTCTGTTGAATCTTTTGAATCTTTAAAAGCATGAGTGCAGTTGTTAATGTTTTCTAAACATGAATCTTCCAAGCCGGCTTCTTGGAAAGAAGTTTTAAGACGATTAGAAGGAATTAAATACATCTGCCGTGATATCTAATGCAATGTCGTTTTAATGCCAAACTTGTGCAAAGCAAAACTAAATATTAGGCTCATTCATGTCCTTCGCATTATTCATTCAAGAATCATGATTAAGCATATAGCTAATTGATGTGATTTAGATGCTTGGGTTTGAAAATTGTAACGAACGTTTTATGCCTAAATCGAATTACGTTGCGCTCGGTGAGTTGGTGTAGAATGTACGTTCCAACAGTCCGAAATGCTTTTATTGCTTATCAATCGACGATAAGATAGTATGAAATGTGTCATGTATAATAGCGTGTGGTTATAATTTTTTGTAATTTTCAGGAAGATCAATTGTCGTTGATCCTGCGTTTGATACAAAATGGAGAACCCCGAGAGTAGAGTATGTGCTTCCGCAAACATGCTTCCACATCCCGAGTCGAGAGCTAAGCCCTCCAAAATGAAATCCAGATCAAGAGACAAGCTAAACATGTCACCTCCACCATCGCCAAAAGCCCAAAGCTCATTCAAACCTCCAGAAAATTGGGCTAACGCACCTGAGTTTGTTCCTAGGTGGCTAGCAGCTCCTGTTCCAAGTAATACTTTGTTGGTAATACGATACCGTAATTCGATTTTATGCAAAATTCTTAATAATTTATCCGTTATCTAGGTACATCAAATGTCGATAAACAGTCCAACAATCCTGCAGCAATCACCAATGTGCCTAAACCGAGAAGTTATGCGGATGTTGTTGGACATGACCATGCAACAGAGTCGCAAAACGCCGTTGCCGTTATAAGAGGTGAGAATTTTACCAAGCAGTAATTGAAGAATCATTTGGTTTATAATTCACTGGAGATATTTTCATTGCAGATTCAACTGGAGATTACTGGGGAGAATGGTGTCCATATCATCTTATGGGAGAATGTAGGTTTGGTGACCAGTGTGCTATGATTCATGGACAAAAGTGCGATTACTGTGGAGAAAGCTGCTTACATCCGTATGACAAAATTCAGAGAGATAAACATTTGAAGGTATGACATTTTACTGGTCAACAAGATATTACGTAGGTTTGTGTATGATATTTTATATTATATCTTCATTTTTATAGGAATGTGTAGCAGAGCACGAAAAAGACATGGAACTTTCCTTTGCAATTGCCCGATCTCTGGAGAAAACTTGTGGAATTTGTTACGAAGTATGACCACACAATTAAAACAAGCCATGATGATGATGTATATTGCCTGTATTCAGTTTAATTAATTTTATAATTTTCATCCTTCCAGAAAGTATTGTCGAAGGAACCAGCTACTGAACAGAGATTTGGAATTCTTCCTTCTTGTAGTCATTGCTATTGCCTATCTTGTATTCGTCGGTGGCGACAAGCGAGACAGTTTGAAAATAAAATCATTCGTGCGTGTCCAGAATGTCGTGTAACTTCGGATTTTGTTTGTCCCAGTCGATATTGGGTAGACAGCAAAGACGACAAAGATAAACTCATTGGGTGCTATAAAATTGCATTAAGGTGAGTTTACATAACGCTAACACCTCCTTATTCTTTCGTTCTGCCTGTCATTAAAAGTTTTACAATTTATTGTCTCTTTATCTTATCAGTCAAAAGAGCTGTAGGTATTACCGTAATGGGGAAGGCCAATGTCCTTTTGGAAATAAATGTTTCTATCGTCATGCACTTCCCAATGGACAAGAAGTGGATGTGGGACCACCAAGGCGTATAATGGGAGCCGACGGAAGAGTTCCCGGAGGCACACAGGTAGCCAGAAACGGAATTACTGTTCATGGAATATGTATATGCACTGAAATACTTGATAAAATTATGCTTTATTCGTTTTTAATTGCAGAATGTCAGTCTGTTTGAGTTTATTGAAGAATGGGAAGTTAACTGGATGAATATCGAAGAGTTAATAGACATCTTGGATTTGGAAGATTTGGACATTGTTGATGACACTTTTGATTACTGGGTGTAGTAGCTGACTCGATGAATTTATTATGATAATCGCATTAGGATTATTGATGCACAAATATAGCAGTGGTAGCAAAGCAAGAAGCAGTGCAGTTTCCAAGATCGTGAGCTTTAGTTGGTTGTAATTCTGGGTCGTAGGTTCTCCGAAAATCTGCCGCTTATTGTAATTGAATAGAATTTTACCCCCGGAATATGTTCAAAACTGCTGGACATATTATCATCGTGCTCTTCCACTAGCTTGTAAAATACAATACTAGTGGTTTACTTCTCATTCACGTAATGCCTTTCATGAAATTCTACTCGCTCCAAAACAGGGCCTTTATAAAAAACAAGCGTAAATTATACAGTCAACAGTAAAAGATATACTGCCTACAGTTTGCCTTAATGAAAGAAATTGATTTTCGAAGTATTAATCGTGTAATTAGTAATTTAAGAGCATCCAAGTTAATTTTTAAGTTTTAAATAACAAGGTTGACATTATCTTTGTCTTACCTTACATACTCTTTCTACTTCTATACGATATTCATTGAAGAAGGGATTGCTAAGTACACTGAATGGACACCAGTACATAAAAATGTGTTCACAGCTGAATTAGAGACGGCCACTCCTGAGAGTTCACGTCCGAATTCACGTCCAAATTTCAGCCAATAGGAAAGCATCTAAAAATGACGTCACGCTCATCATCATCATCATCGTCCACAAAAACATCTGTTCATCACACAGCGAAGCTGTTGACTTGCTAGATTAGCCCAGTCATTTTTTCATTTCCATCAAAAATAAAGCTCTAAGAGAGAGAATAGTTAAGTATCGTCCTGGCCGTAAAATCCGAATTTTAACAACCAGGTTTAATGCTGGTCAAAAACTGACCTAAAATTACATGTCGCACAGCATGTACGATGTAAAACTGCTATATCTTGCAATTAAGGTCCTGAATCAGGCCCTAAATGCACGAATTTTAACAAACTGGTTGTTAATCTGTTATGCTTGTCAAAAACTGACCTAAAATCAGTGTCGCATCTATAGGTTTCTATTATGAAATTGTGACATCGCTGTGACCCTCGGACCTAGAGTTGACCTGATTGAACTCAAGTTCAATAGGTTGTGCTGAGTGCTATTGTGTCGTATACCAAGTTTGTTTTTAAATTACGTGTCGCCACAGCATAGTACGCTGTATAACTGCTATATCTTGCATGAAGGTCGCTGAATCATGGCCCCTTAATGCACGAATTTTAACAAACTGGTTGTTAGTTTGTAATGCTGGTTAAAAACTGACCTAAAATCATGTGTCGCATGCTATAGGTTCTATTATAAAAGGTTGTGAAATTGCTGTGACCTCTGACCTAGAGTTGACCTATTGACCAGAAATTCAATAGGGTTGTGGCTGAGGTCATGTACTATCTGTATACCAAGTTTGGTTGCAATCGGTCCAGCCGTTACTGAGTAAATTGCATACGGGCGGACGGCCGGACGGCCGGACGGCCGGACGGACGGACGGACGGACGGCCGGAGCACAATATTATCAAGTATCTTGGCCGATACTTAATAAATTTAGTTTGATTGCTTTAAACTTTTTAAACTACGTAGTTAAACAATAGTAATTAATTTCTAGCACTAGAAATTAATAAAATCACCATCTTCGCTTGTAAGGAAGCCAAGCCAAGATTTGTTTTGATGGTTTGTTTGTTTACATTCTCAGCGCGTGTTCTGGGATTGGCTGGCTGTCCAGCCATCAGCACAGCTCAGGTTTAGCCCAGCATAGAACCAAGCTCACAAGCTGGGGTGTCCATTCAGTATACTTAGCAATCCCTTCTTCAATGTACGATATTAGGGGAGATTGCCGAATTTTCATTTTTGTAGAGATTCAATTTTGTCGTATTCAAAATAATCATAAGAAAATAGTGTTTCAACCTGATTGATTTAAAGTTAGGTTTTCAATATTTAGTTCTATTCTATTATCCATAGAATACTAGATTTCAATATGGTTTATAAGTGATTATTAATATTGAGAATTAGCCTCTGAACTACTACCATCTAAATCATTTTAGGAGGAAGTATATTTGTATTATGTCAAAACCTCGGCGATCTCTCCATGTGCATCCTATTTAGCTACCATTAAGAATAATTAGTGTTAGCTATACTGGTTTATGATCTGCTCATTGTTCCTACAAATAATTCAACATACATTGGTTGTATACAATATTATTTAGGAATGTAATAATTAATTGTCATATATTATGCTATAAATAATCCATCTTACTACTTCTATACTTCTTTCGTGCATAACAGAAAACACGTAGTTTATATTATTATGGTCCTGTTTTAAAGTTTTTGTATATTTGAAAGTATCATGTAATGGGATTTAAGGCGTTAGTAAACCATAGAACAATGACCACTTGATAACTCTGTAACTGTAACTATAATTTTGTAGCTGTGATTTGCGTAAAGTCGGTGCGTATTATTAAAATGTTAACTTTTTGTTGACGGTAATGTAAAGAAAGAAGGAATCGTTTCCTCATTTACATGCCTAATGCGTTGCTCTATGTTCGTCGTCGGGTGGGTACAAGTACATCCAATATCACTGTGAATGTACTAGTACAAATGCAAACCGTTTTAAGCCACAATGAGAATAAAAAAGACATCCGAGTATATACAATGTTCATTCATTTTGCTACTACTTTTTAAACTTTGTGTTAATTTGTTTCAATATTTTACCATATCCATAGGATAATTAAGGAAGTAGAATAAGTTCATACACACAACATGCTTGCTGGCCATGAAGATGGGAATCAACAATGTATGGAATATCATGCTAGTTTAGATTTTAGACCTTTGGAACTGCATAGATGATGAGTAATGAAATATTTTTGGTGGAATGCATGAGTCTTAACAAGATAAACATTCTTTTCTTAATGCATTGATGCAATACTACTTCTTTCTTTTACGAATATTAACTGAATCAGTGCATGTTACTTTTGTAAGTCAAGGAATGCGCAAAGACTTTAATTACATCTCCGAATAACTGATTCGTGATCCAGATATACTTTTTACATTTTGCATTACATTTTAAACTTTAACCTTCAATATTAAACAATAGTTCCATTGACTAGCCTTGCGTGACTTTAGAGCAACAGATTCACACAAAAACTCCGGTATAAAATAAAACTAGTGCTACCGAATACCGTGTTGTACGAATGAAATGGAATTATCGTATTCAGAATCAGAATGGTACTGATTATTGCGTTGATTGGGGGAATTTATATGTACAACCCCATTATTACTTCAGTTGCATGCTAGTTCCCTATAGTGGGGGTTACTATTAATTAAGCACGTGGAGTCTAGTCAGGTAAAATATACGATTTCAAAATTTAAAGAGAATGGAATGAATGAATTATACGATTCTATTGTTCATAACTTTTTTCACAAACCAAAATCATTGACGCTGATTGAGTCATGACTGCATATTATGAGTTTATTAACGCCTTTCATATAGTATGTGATCATTAGGTTTGACTTTTTCGCTTTTGTAGATTGCCCTCTTGATGAATAAGCTGTGACATCCGTATATTTTGGACCACCGTGGACCACGATTCCTTCCAGTTATAAAATCATTTGACAAGATAACTGAACGATTTTACACATTGCAATTCAAACTTCTACATAAAACACCTAATATCTTCAGGATAAAGTGAATCCGCAGGGACTAACTCAGTTTTAAAGCTTACCATGGTCATCGCACCAACAGTAGTGACCTGTGACACTGAGGATGCAGCGGAAGCGCACTGGTGCATAAGAGCAAAAGACGCAGCACAAGTTCGTAAGAAACTGCTACTAACAAATGGAAAAGCAAATTCCCAAAAGGAATGCCAAGTGGGTGATCAAAACTGGCCATCCTCCACACATGATACATATACCGCCTTGATGAACGAAGCCCGTTTCATTCCTGGCGACGATAGTGACCTAGTGCCTTTAGAGGAAATACCGTGGATCGACAAAACCCTCATAAATGATAGTGTAAGCTTTCATCGTAAGTTTTTTGCCCTTGTGATTCTCTCCAACACGTCCGCTCTTATGTTTGGTTTCGCAATAAAACCCAACTCTACAGTTCTACTGAAAACGGGAAAGCTTCTCGATCCTGAGCTCTCTTTCGAACGATACTTGTCCACAATTCAAAGAATAGGAAAATTCTTCACTTTGCCATTCAATATGAAAGAGGCTTACAAAGCTTTCCAAGTTGTACGGAAGATGCATGCACTAGCCAGTAAAATGAGACTAGGGTCTCATCCCACCCCAAAAGAGCTAAAGTTGGATGAGCCATGGAAAACCGAGTTGGCTTCGGCTATTCGGAAGGATCTCGAATATGTTGACACAAGTGGAGCACCTTCACAAGCCTTGACATGGGATCCCCCGGTACCAGTTAGCCAATTTGACATGGCCATCACTCAATTAGGATTTTGGGGAACAATGTGGTTCTTTCCCAGACTTTTTGGACTGAAAAACCGGGACGTGCAAATGAAAGGAGTGATTCATATGTGGGCAATTTTTGGAAGATTACTCGGAATCAGAGACGAGTACAATATTTGTTTAAAACAGGATCCTCTGCTGTATGAAATGTTATTCAGAAATGTGATCATGGAAAGCTTAAAGACAACGGACGAAACGGTGGTCACAATACAAAGTGCTTTTATGGAAGCATTTAGTAAGCGAATGCCACTCGTAACATACAAAGCTTTTATGTTCCTGGGCTTGCAAGAGTGGGAGGGATTTAAAGGAGAAAACTTGTGGAGGCTGATGTCTTGGAAGGATAAGGCATCCTTAAAGTTTATGGAAACATTCTTGTGGCTGATTAGAAACTTAGCAGTGTTCAGGATAATAGTTAATCTATTCTTTGGACTATGGCTGCAGGTTCAGTTTTGGTTACATTTGCCCAACATTTTCTGGCCCACACCAAAGTTTCTCTACCATAAAATGAAGTAAAAGTAATCTTGATGCATCGGCCAAGATTTAATTGAAATGCATTAAAATTAAAATGTCTATTAAATGTTTATTCTGTTTATTTATTGTTGTTTTTAATGTTTTAATCCTTTTATGACAATTGTTTTAATATATCATTTAAAATGAAATGCTTTTGATTTTCCTTCTATTTTAAACTTATGTGGACTGATCAGTAATTAAAAATCTACGAGTACCAACAAGTATGTAGTACAAACTTTATAATGGCAAATTATTGGTAAAAGTCTATATGCTTTTAAACTCATCCTGCTTGTTACAAATTCAGGCTTTAACCTTCATTTAGTTTAGTCAGTGCAGTAATTTATCATGTATATGCTCATTCTTCATTTTTACTAACCTTCAACCAAAGTAAAGTAACATATCCACAATACATTTGATGGAATTGCCTCTTGTATATTAACGTTAATCTTAATGATGTGGATTGCCAAACCGTGGGAATTTTACGTACAATTATGCGGACAGGACGTAGTAAAACTGGAAAACGTCTGAAAACCAAATGCCAGATTTTTCCATACTAGAAAAACATGTTGATTGCTTAGGTCAGTGTTCATTATTCACTTAGTTAGATTTGCGAATATTTAATGCATGCATTTCAGTTTTCAACTTTGGTACAATTGCATTCATATTTCAAAATGTATGATACAATAGATTAGTAATGTAAACCTTAAAATGACTGGCTAAATGGGAACCGAATCGGTTCAACCGATTTGTCATTCAATGATATATTTTGGTGTTTTGAATTTTGCATTTTTCGAACTATACAAGGATCACATTCAGCGTCAATAAGGAGGATGATTGTTTACAAATTACAAAATGCAAACTGTTTAGCCTTTTAAGTATGCATATTATGCTTTTGTCAAGTTTGTCTGAATACCGCAATACGAACAACATCATTATAATGTTTTTGTGGTTTGCGATTACGTAATCATTTTCTCATCCTTTACTTTTGTTTCGTATTGTATTTTCCCTGCTTAACATAATAGGAGCATCCATACCATATATCCCCCATCATTCCAAAGAATGCCTACTACTAGTACACCTCAAATGAAAGACGAACACCTAGATGCGCACGCACATTAGCGTTATAATAACTTTGAACTATAAAACTGAACCGAACTAATGATTATGGGGTTTTTTGTTGACTCATTGATTATCCGGTACACAGTACACATAAGAATTGAATGCTTTACCTAAATGAAATTGCAAAAATTCAGTACGTCAAACTCTCCTGAAATATCCAAATATCCACTTCATGAGACTACAAGTTAACATCATTTTAAAAATATTTTGTTGGTCAACGGGTTCCTGCCTAAAATGTCCAACTATCTGCAAGTGCCTTTAGCTCGACCAGACAGTTACAAAGGTGAAGGTTTGGATCATGCCTTACGCGAACAATTGCAAAAGGTCATGGCTGACCAAACTACTAAAGATGAAGAAACCCCTTCTTCGTCGTCACCAGCACAAGTGCCAGATTCCTACAATATTGGTGAAAGTGTGAAGGAGAAAGCTGACGAACACGTGAATATTCCAGAAAGCCAGCAGTTTTATGCTAGATTACTCAATGAAGCGCCATACATTGCTGGGGATGGTGGTGAATTAGTAACTTATCAGGAAATTCCTTGGATTGACTATTCTCTCGTGAAGGAAAGCATTGCTTTCCACAAGAAATACTACGCCCACGAAATATTCTCAATGACAGCAGCCATCATGTTTAGCTTTGCAATAAAATCAAAGGCAGCATTGCTCCTGAAAACCAGAGGTGATCAAATCGCAAATCCCAGAGACTTTTTAAATCGACATGTTTCCACAATCCAACACGTCACAAAATTCTTTGACTTTCATAAGAATCCAGATGAAGCATACGAGCAAGTCCTTAAAATTCGCAAGATGCATGCAGAAGCTGCCCAAGGAAAACGCGCCATTGGAGACCACCAACGGGAAATATTGAAATTAGATGAATCCTGGAAAAAATCTGTGGTCCATGCTATTAAAAAGGATTTGACATTTGTCGATGAAACGGATGACGAATCCATTTGGAACGTTGTCGCTTGGAATGCACCTATACTAGTCAGCCAGTTTGATGTGGTCACCACTCAGCTAGGATTCTGGCTTTATATGTGGCTATTCCCCAAATTATTTGGGATTAAAAATCGAGTGGAGGAAATGCGGGGTATTATTCATGTCTGGGCAATTTTCGGAAGACTACTGGGAATCGAAGATAGATACAATGTCTGTCTTGTAAAACAGGAAGCTGATTCTGAAGACTTGTACGAAAAACTGTTTAAAAGAGTGGTATTGGAAAGTTTGAAAAATATTGACGAGACGGTGGTCACTCTGCAAAATAATTTTGTGGAAGGGCTTCGTCAACGTATGCCTCTTATTACTTACAAGGCAGTTTTGTACTTGGGATTACGGCAAAACGAAGATTTCACAGGAGACAATTTGTGGATGTTGATGAATTGGAAAGACAAACTCTGTGTCCGGTTTTTGCAACTATTCTTCCTTCTGATGAGACACAGCAAATACTTTAGAATAGCTGTTAACTACCTGATCTACTTCTGGGTTCAGTTGGAAATTTTGATTAATCTTCCTGGGAAAGATTGGAAACTGGGCTTACCCCGCTACTTAAAAAATTCTATTACGCTAAAGTTGTATTGAGCTAAAAGCTCATGAAATTGATTAATTTTAGTAACATTGTATTTTAAAGACTTATTGTGCTGCTTTAATTTAAACATTGATATTATATTATACTTTTTGGTAATAGTTGAAAATATTTTTTTAGAAAATTGCTCGCGCAATGTCAGACTTGTTTAAATTTGACATGGAGGCATTATTCAAAGAGAAATGGACAGCAAATATAAAAATTTAGCATGCTCATTAAAAGTCATTATACGATTTAACATTCTATTCTAGTAAAAAGTAATGGTCTGAAAAATAAAATCCGAAGTTGATTTTCCCAGGTTCTAGACATCGGTGTTTACAAAAAATGTTTCCCAAGATCAAAGATATTGTATTGCATAATAATGCATACTTTGTATACCATCTCATTATCATTTATACCTAAGTCATAATAATAGCCATATTCCAATTCATTACGCCATTTTGGGTTTTGCAAAAAATTATAATATGAGATACAGACATGGAGTAAAATTAGAGATAAACTTATTCAGAGTAATTCGACTGTTTATTAGCTAGGTTATTTTGAATTGTAAACTCAAATTGGTTGAACAATTTTCCGGAATTGAATAAATCTTTCATTTAACAACTTTGCTTCTTATCAAAAGCATTTGACAATGTTTGTAAGCACATGCATAATATTTCAGAGCTCTTTCTGTGCAGGTTCTTCTGGCTTATTGTTTTTACGGTGAGATTTGATTTTTGGACATAATTCAGGTTTGAAAATGACTTTACACATTATCCAAAAGGTTTGCGTAAAGTCCCCTGTCTTGCAACAGTGCCCAATAAGCAAAGACGTGATAAGCAAGGAAAAACCTGAAAGTCATACTGAAAATGGCCAGCATAATCATTCAAACACTAAAGAAAAAAGTGTGGACTTTTTTACCGATTTGGTTACCTTACAAAGGGCCCATACGTTCCGACGGACTCAGCCAGCGATTTAGAATCTGTGAATGATATTACTTGGTTTGACGACTCACTTATCAAGGAGAGTTTGGAGTTTCATCAGAAATACTTTTTCTACGACATGATAAACTTCATGTCTGCACTCATGCTTGGATTTGCAATGAAACCTAGTTCTGCAGTGCTATTTCGAACCGGTCGTCTTCACGATCCCCAATAATTATCCTTTAACCGTTTTCTGTCTACTGTCCACCGGTTTTATCAATTTTTCAACCAAAACTGGGATTCAAGAGAAACATTCAAACACTTTCAGACTGTACGAAAATTACACAGTCTTGCCAGTCGCAAACCTGCAGAGTCTCATCCTGCCCCGACCGATTTAAAGCTAGATGAACCTTGGAAAATTGAGATGGTTGAAGCTATGCATAAAGACTTGCGGTTTCTGGACAATTCCCTGTCCTTACCTTGGGACCACTATGAGCGTCTTATCACGTGGAATCCTCCAGTTCCCATGAGTCAATTTGATATGGCCACCACACAACTTGGAGTTTGGGCTACGCTCTGGCTATTCCCAACCCTTTTCGGGATAAAGGACCGGGTGGGGGAAATGAGAGGAGTGATTCATTCGTGGGCTGTTATTAGCCGTTTGCTAGGAATGAAGGATGAGTTTAACATTTGTCTGCAGTATAACCGCGATCCAGATCTATACGAGAAAATGTTTAAAGAAATTGTGCTCGTCAGTTTACGAACGGTTGACACAACCGTGGTCACCATTCAGGCGGCTTTTATGGATTCATTTTCTTGGCGGATACCCATGATAAGTTACAAGAGTCTCGTGTACTATGGGCTACAGCAGTGGCCGGGTTATGAAGGCATTAATCTTTGGAACATTATGACGTTCGGAGACAAAGCAAGAGTGTACGTTCTCCAATGTATGATGTACCTCACGAGGAACTTTGCTGGTTTTAGGATTTTCATGAACCATGTAGCCAAACTTTGGTTTAATTTAATGATTTGGATATACTTACCTTCCAATAAGCTCCCAATACAGTAATAAAATTGATAATTTTTTTGATATACTTGGAAGAAATTTTTTGATATTTGCAAATAAATACGACATTTTTACCATACACCACTACACCAGAAGAGAATTTCAAACTTTTATTAATTTCGCATAAGATTGCATTTTTCTTCTTGTATTTACGCTTTACATCAGAACAACAATTGCATAAAATATTCATATTCTTTTAAATAGCAAATATACCATTAATGCAAGTTCAAACGTTCAAAGTTATATAATGTTGTATAACTTATATCGATGAGCACAATTTAGTGTAATTTCAATTTTACCTTTGCTGTGTCAATTTATACGTTGCAACTTACCTAGGTACATTCACATTTGAAGCCAGAAGACTGGAAGCCATGCTAAAATGTAAATATGATGTTTGTTGCGTGTGAATTGTTTAGATTTAATATTTAATCTATTAGGTCAAGAAAAGTAAACATACAAGCCAGTCAAGCACCTAAGTATATGCATGTGGGTGTGCTAGTCAAGTTTTATAACATGATCATTAAAATTCAATTTATGATAGCTTTACAGAAATTTTCTTTGTTTTAAATCATTGGGTGGTAGTTTTTCCTTGTCTGTAAATTTTCCTTTCAGTGAAATGTTTGGACATTACTAATATAAAGATCATAATGTTCGATCTTATGCATACATGTATAAATTTTTGATTGTATTCTAGTAAGAGGTAATGGAATATTAAATAATTTTTAAGTATAATTTATCATACTAGAAGCATCTTTGCTTGCAATTATTCGAAATATTTTTCAAGATGTTGAAATGCATAATGTAGAATATTTATAATACCAACCCGCCCCAAAAATACATGCCATAATAACTTGATTTAAATTAATTACACCATTCTCCAAAACATAATGCGATACAAAAATTTTATCAAAGCTAGATCTGAGTAATAGTAAACTTGTTTAGAGTACTTCAAATTGATTTTATACAAGATGTTTCAAAAGTAAACCAAAATTGGTCGACGGTTTTCCTCAGTTAACTACTTTTACTTGAAAATCTTTGTTTCATATCTAAATCATTTTAAGTGTTTGATAATTGCAAAATATTGCACAACTCACATAAAAATATACCTGAATTCTTATTGCGGTTCTTCTATTTCGGGTTTCATTTTATGTGGTACGATTGGCTGGAATCCTTAGAGTTTGTTGAATTCAGTGTTCATTCATTCTTGATTAAGAATGACCTTACACAACAGCCGAGAGGTATGCGGTAAGTCCCTAGACTTGCTACAGTGCCCAATAAGCCAGAAAAAGTCAGAAACTTGCACCAAAGAAGATGATAGGCTTAATCATTCAAGTGTCAAAGAAAGTGAAGACTTCTATACCAATTTGGTCACAAAGGGCCCATACGTGCCGACAGACTCGACCAGTATTTTGGAATCTGTGAATGACATTACATGGTTTGACGACTCACTTATCAAGGAAAGTTTGGCCTTTCACCAAAAATACTTTTTCTACGACATCATAAACTTCATGTCTGCACTCATGCTTGGATTTGCAATGAAACCTAGTTCTGCAGTGCTCCTTCGAACCGGTCGTCTTCACGATCCCCAAATATCTTTTAACCGTTTTCTGTCTACTGTTCACCGGTTTTATCAATTTTTCAATCAAAACTGGGATTCAAGAGAAACATTCAAACACTTTCAGACTGTACGAAAATTACATAGTCTTGCCAGTCGCAAACCTGCAGAGTCTCATCCTGCCCCGACCGATTTAAAGCTAGATGAACCTTGGAAAATTGAGATGGTTGAAGCTATGCATAAAGACTTGCGGTTTTTGGACAATTCCCTGTCCTTACCTTGGAACCACTATGAGCGTCTTATCACGTGGAATCCTCCAGTTCCCATGAGTCAATTTGATATGGCTACCACACAACTTGGAGTTTGGGCTACGCTCTGGCTATTCCCAACCCTTTTCGGGATAACGGACCGGGTCCAGGAAATGAGAGGAGTGATTCATTCGTGGGCTGTTATTAGCCGTTTGCTAGGAATGAAGGATGAGTTTAACATTTGTCTGCAGTATAACCGCGATCCAGATCTCTACGAGAAAATGTTTATAGAAATTGTGCTCGTCAGTTTACGAACTGTTGACACAACCGTGGTAACCATTCAGGCGGCTTTTATGGATTCATTTTCTTGTCGATTACCCCTGATAAGTTACAAGAGTGTTGTTTACTACGGACTGCAGCAGTGGCCAGGTTATGAAGGCATTAATCTTTGGAACATTATGACGTTGGGGGACAAAGCAAGAGTGTGGAGAGTCTCCAATGTACGATGTACCTCACAAGGAACGTTGCTGGTTTTAGGATTTTCATGAACCATGTAGCCAAACTTTGGTTTAATTTAATGATTTGGATGCACCTACCTTCCAACAAGCACATAACGCAGTAAAAATATACATACCTACATTATACAATTTTAATATTCGCAAATAAATATAACATTGACAAAAAATTACCAGTACACCATCCTCTTACTTTTTATTTATTTTGCATTAATAATGCTTTATTTTTATTCTTTTATTACTCTTTTCAGAACAACTTTCATAAAATAATCTTTAAAAAATAGCAAATATACCATAAAATAACTTACATTGATGAATTGTTAGGTTTACTTTATCTACAGGTTATTTTCTAGACTAATCAGTACTTTTCTTCGCAAAAAAACAATGGGCGGTAATTAACACACAGTTCAGTCCACCGACACATACGTACACAAACATGCTGTTATTTAAACAAACTGCACATTTAGACATTTAATAAGCATTCCATACATACTATTTAAAATTTATATCTGTTCTTATCTATTAAACGTGAATTATAAAAGTTCTGTAAAGTATTGCCTTGAATTTGAATATTTTGTTGGTAATGTCTTTTCCTTTTTGACACATCTTGTTTTACTTGCTTTTTCCGTTTCCACCTCCCACAAAGCTCATTAGTACCGGAAGGAAGCAGAGCCCATGCGCGGCACCAATGAGTACAATGAGCAAATACATTCTAAAGTAAAAAATCTCAAAAATTTTAGTTTTTGCAAAGCCCAACACAATAATGCCACAAATTTTGGTGAGAGTAATTCCGGAAAAGACGGAACTGCCCACGCCCCCTAGAACAATTTTGGCCTTGTCTACACTTGTCAATTGTTGTTCACCCCCGGGATCCTTAATGCGAGCAAAAGCACAGACCACGTGAACACAAAACTCTACGCTAATTCCTACGGCCATGACTAGATTAACCAAACTGAGTGCATTGAGGCTAATGCCAAAGATGAACATCATTCCAATCAGATCCGTAATTATAAAGAGGATTGTCAAAAATACGAGGATTGTCTCGCGAATTGAGAAAGTACCAATGAGAATGACCAAGCTGACACCAGCAAGACCTAAACCTAAATTCAGTAAAACTTGGTGCCAAGTGTCCAGGTATTGCTCGTAAAACACGTAAAAGACGGAGTAGGGGAATACGAGAAATTCGTTGTCCAGCGTTTTCGTGATATTATCACTTAAATATTGAGCTTGTTTCAGTGCATTGACATAGTCGTGGGATGTCTTAAGGACGGTGTGGTAACTCATGAAATAGCTGGCCACAACCTCAGTTTTGTTTCGAACATGACCCAAACGAAGTGCAGTGCTATACGCAGCGTGGCCCGCCTTTGGACAGGTTTCGGATGGAATGTCTTGGAGAAAGAAGGATATGTACTGGCGGAAGTCCTTCGGACTCATTTTGTTGTCTACCACGTTAATGCTACATGAACTGCAAGTAAAGTTGGTGTTGAGGCAAAACTCGCCGTTAGCATCTTTTTTACAACAATCATCATTGGAAGCCCAATCAATGTAATCATCTAGCCAGCTTTGAGCGGGTTTCGCAATGTATGACTCGTTGGAGATTTTGGAGGCTGAGAAAATTTGAGACACGAGACTGAAGGAGGAGCCGCTAGCAGAAATTTCATCTTGAACGTAAGGTGCAGTCATGGAGGGCGAGCTAGCGTTGGAAGCAACGATGAAATAGACCGGGGGTCCCACCTCCAAATATTCAGATAATGAGCTAAAACATTAAAATAAAGAATAGTTATTGCATTCTATATGATAATACATTAAAGTTTATGGCGAAAAGTATTAATGTGTCTTACTTGAAATATTTCAAAACGTAAGAATCACTGGGCATGCTAAGCTTTTGATCCAGTCCAACATCCACTCTGTGAATCAGTGCAATGCTGAGGCACAGCCAGGAGTAAAACAGCATCAAGATTCCCATTCTTACCCACCTGCAGCCTAAAATGAATGGAGCGTATACATTTGTGAAAACTGTCTGAATAAATCCTTCTTCTTCCGGAGTTTGCCCTCTGTGACCTGATGGTCGCCTGGAACTGGTTCGACTGACGCTCTGACCTGGTCGAGAAGGAGAATGACTGGGTGTACTGTGTGAAGTGGATGGTTCCTCAACGTCATTGTTGATTATCAACTGAGAAGTATCCCCATCTTCAGACGTTTCTTTGCACGAAATTTGTTCACACAAAGAGAATATTGCCAGGAAGACGGTAATTTGCAAAAGAAAGTCTACGATAAGGGCCACTGCAGAGTAATAGGCAAATGTTTCCACTGCTGGCATTTTTGCTACTAGTCCACCGATAAAGAAGCAAACAGACTCGGAAATGACGCTGATAAGTAGACTGGGTCCAATATCCGTCATTACGTGGCCAATGCGATTGGGAATGGACATGGAGGAATGGGACACAGTTCTGTCGTAAGTTTGCACAATAATGAAAATGTTGTCAACTCCCACGGCAAGAACAAGAAAGGGTACGACCTCCATCACAATCAGCGTTGCGGGAACTCCAGCATAGGAGAAGAGACCAATGCTAGCAAATACGGAGAGGAGCACAAGGAAGACTCCAACCAGAGAAAGGACCAAGCGAGGAAAGCACTGCCACCAGCAAATGGTGGGTGGGGCAGCAATCGGGCAAGACAGGACTTCTGGTTCGATACTGCCCGTGGAAGGACGATGATTGCGATTGATAGTTTGCCACCAAAAGTATCTTCGCCAACCACACCGATTTAACTTTTCGACAAAATAAGCTCCAAATCCCAAGCTCAGTGCAATGTAAAGGAACATTATGAGATAGCTGATCAGAATTGTCATAATTTCCGCTTTGCTCTCCCGGCTAAGTTCGTCCTGCACGGAACGCTCAGAGTTGTAAGCTACGGAAATGTTCAATTTTGTCTCAAAAGTGTCACTCCAGTTTTTCATGTAGCTGACAAAGGCTGACTCCCACACTTTGGCCAACTCGTTATCAGCGTCGTTAACATTGTTTCGGACGACAAACGTGAGCACTGTAGAGTTGGCCAGCATAAAGGCATCGTCGTCTTCTACAGATGTCTTTGGAATGCCTCCAAGCACCAGTTTGGGATCCACCGGGCCACCATATCTTCCCATGCAGGACTGTTGCAAATGTGTACTATCCTTTATGCTAGCAGGATTCCTTGCGCAGTACAAGAAATGATCCAAGTATGTGTCGTGGTCTTGCGTGACATTCAAAAGGGCTGGATCCATTTGCCAGTATTCCATCAAACTGAAAACGGTGCAGTTTGTTTCCAATGGCTTGAGACAAACCTCACGTAGAGTTCCGCTGTTTAAGGCTTCAATGTCGGACTGCAGCTTGTACAAAGCCAGCAGGAAATCCTTACGAAGAACTGGTCCAAAGGTTTGTGTCACATTGTCCGAGTTGTTTCTGGAAAAGGGAGGATTGCTTGAAGTAATGATGATTTGTTCGGTACGAAAGAAAGGCGCAAAATTTTTGTCAAAAAATTTCTTTTCAATGCGTGTTCGGGAATGTGGATTGGCCCAAAGCTCCACAGGGTCGGTGGTTATTTTGAAGAATGGAGTAAAGAGAGATGTACATAGGATTAGGGGAACTACTAAAACGAGTAGGGTCAGGTACGGATGGCTAGCGCAACCTAAAAATAAACAAATAGTTTGCGTGAAAATTAATTTTTCATATAAAATATAACAGATTTTAAACATTTTAAGACCAATTTACCTCGCCCAATAACCCCAAACATTTTCTTAATGGACTGTTGCGCACTGTGAAATAGGCTTGCTGACGCCAGTGGATACATGATTATAACTTCCCCGTCAGGGTGGAGTCGTGTAGTATCGTGATGATTAGTATTGCCATTATGGTGATGAGCATTGTTAGTGTTTCTTGTTGGGTCAGGCATATCCCTGTTTTCCGCATTATTAGAGGAATCACTGCTCCCAGTTTCGGGCACCTTGTTTTCAGAATAGACAATCACAAGGAAGGCAATCAGAATGTTTCCCAAAACACAGACAATTCCCATAAAAATGGAAATTCCATCAAGTCCAAATAATTTCCAAGTATTGGGTTCCAAAGGAGGAAATGGATGGGGTGCGGGACAGGAATCTTCGCAATCCACGCAACCACATGGGGATGTTTTATTCTGGAGACAAAAAACATGCATGTGCAATAATTATTAAATGCATATCATAAGAATAATTTTATATATATTTTTACATACATTAATTCTTTCGTTGCACTTGAAAGTTTGATTGGGTTGGAAAGGCGTAAACTGTCCGGAATAATTAGCATAGGTATATTGATACAAAATTTCAAATGGGCTGTAACCGTTGGAAGTGCTTCCCATGTATTCAAACCATCGATGTGCAGAACACTTGTAGGCGCCCCAAGGTCCACACAAGGTATTCATGGCAGGCTGATTGGTCGAGCTCATCATGACGCTTTTACAACTGTCGTAGGTCGTTTGTACGTACTTGTCGGTGATGTACGCGGTCAAATTAGTTACGGCCTTGAGTCCTATATACATTTATACAAAAGATAAATCATCACCTAAAATCTTTATAATTTATTTTCTTCCGATGCTCTGCAAACTTACCAGGTTTCGTTTTGCTATCCACCATATTTGTCACGTTCAAATACAAAGACTGAGATGGTCCACAGGCCAACTCGCAGAAAATCTGGCGAAAGTTGTAGAAGCAACTAGGACATCTTCCAATAAGGCCTTGGGGTAGGCCCAAGTTACTCTGGAGGGTTTCAATCTGTGCTGGAGAACAGCAAAACTCGTTCCCATATTTTTCCACAAGCTCTGGACACATAGCACGAAGATTTTCCAGGTTATCCGGATCCAATTTCTTTGGAGGACCGTTGTAAACGCAGGACAAGTTTCCACTTATAATGAAAGGTGATTGATCACAAACATCATACATAACACACTGGCCCTTGGGTTTTCCACCAAGGGAAAAATGTTCCTTTCCTTGGTCTGAAATGCCATTTCCAACCGAACCGGAAATCAGAACGTTGCCCAGTAAAACCAGGAATATTGCTAGTAGGTTTCTTGATATCAGCCCCATGATTACTTTTTCTATGTAGAAACTGAATAAAGTTCCAAGACTTCTTTCCGCAATGATTACTTTATCATGATTGAAAGTCCAAGTAGACAAGTTGAACACTTTTTCTTTCTTGCGACAAGCTTATTTGTTCGTTTTGCTCAAGTCAACATGTCCTTCGGGACTCGGGAGCTATTGCGCAGTTCACGGACAATCGACTATTAAACACACAATCCTAAGAAAATAAATACAAATCAAACTAAAAGTTATTTAAAGTAACGTCAGCATATTAGGCAACCAACCAAGGATGCTCCATACCCCATTACTCAAATTGGATGATAAGGGCTTACTCATTTGCGGGTACAGCGGAAAGGCATGAATCACATCATCCTTTTACAACTTCTGAGTATGCAGTGCAGGCATTTGCAGGTCCTGTGACTTTAGCTCACTACTCGGGTTGCTCACAGTCCAAAATTGCCTTTAAAGAAATCAGACAATAAAAAGCATGAGCATATCAACTCGGGAATGAACCTTTCTTCTCAGAATCCCTACTATTTTCGTCTGTCCTACCACACAATATCGTAGCAAAGGGTTATCAGTTTTTAGTATCATAAATAGATGGAAAATCCTCCTCCCAGCTTCTTTAAATAAAATGTATATGAAAGGCTAACCTTTTGCCTAACGAATTTGCCTTTGTGGCTCATAGCTCGTGATTTTTTGTTGTGCATCGACAAATAATGTAGCATCCTAATTGGATCAAATTACAACTAGATAGTATGTAATAGTAATATTATAGGACTTCATCAGTCAAGAGAGTAATTTAGTGCATTGCTCTGTTTTCTGTTCTGTTGTCTTCTCCAAAGCTGTTTTTCTCTTTTAGTGATGTCAACTTGGGAGCGCACACAGACAAATATTCATTGAACTCAGAGGTTCATTTTTGAGCTCTGGTTTATCTGACATCAAATTATTATCATGTTTGTCCTATGAACATTCACAAACACAAGATTCAGCCACCTTTGTCCTAAAAACAACGACGCCAATAAAAGCGTTTAATAAACTAAATGTGAATTAACAACATTGATCCCAACTAAATCACGAAATATTTCTCATGGATGCATACAAAAACTGCAATGGAATAAATGTAGATGACACCTCCCACAAACATGATAAAAATGACAAAAGCCTGTGGTAGCTTGTTTTGATGACTTTTGTGCAAATGTCAGCATGTGCAAAAGTCCAATTAAGTTTTACTTACCTAAAGTTGGTTGGGTTTATTATGGGAAAACTCTTACTGAGCCTACCGATAGCTTCATAATAAAAACTGCACTGCAATGTCATTTGAGCCATATGATGGGCTTCTTTACATGTAGCTCCATTAGCACCTTGTTACATAAGACATTGGGTAATATCTGGAATGTGAAGATGTGATATGTTCACAGAGGATTTTGGCTTGCCAGCCATTCTCAACCTCATAATATCCCCGGTTAACAAACGCTGATTTTGGTGTGGATGTGGCTTCTTATTCTTATGCTTTGCCAAGCCAGTTTTAAGAATAAATTCTTTTTTTAAGTGATGATAAAAAATACTCTGCTAAAAATCCAGGTTTTATTAGGTATACTGGATCGGTGGACTTCTTCACTAAAGTCAAAAAATGTTTCACAATGCCCCATTGGAATGCCTAAGCTGTGCATACATGCATACCTATACATTACATGCAGGTGTGCAAAAGATGTCTAAAAATCTGTGACCATGTGCTTTTGCACTGCATTCTTATAAACAAGAAAGCCGCATAATTAGCAGAATAATTAGAATAGTAAACCAGGTTAGCACTGTTATTGCTACAATGGATGTCAATGGGGTAAGTACAGTTGGTAAATATGTAGTGTCATTGAACAGTGTTTTGTGGAAATGAATAATAAAAGGAACAATTTTTACAAACCGATTTTAAACGCATATTTCAGCTAAGAACTTTGGATATCAAACGCATCAAATTGACACCCGAAACGGTAGAACCTGGAAATGTGAAGCAAACGACGGAAGATGTTGACAATGACAATGCTGACAAAGATGGGAATGGGAAAGGTGACATTTCCTTAGTGCACAAGGCATTGGAACATTCTCCGTACATTTTGGATGGAGATACAAAGTTTGGTTGGTTTCTAACTGCAAAAAGGGACCTGAAAGCTGGCGAGTTGCTTTTCGATGACACGCCAGCGTTTTTTGGCCCTAGTGCGGACCTTGTGCAAGACTACGATACTCCGTTGTGCCTTGGCTGCTGCATTGTGATGAATGATGGCAATGGGGACAATCGGTGTCCGGATTGCAACTGGCCAATTTGTGGTCCTGACTGTGATAATGTAAGTGAAGGTATAAAAATACCTTACCAAGAATGTATGTATTAGGTTTCTTTATAATATGATATTTTGCTATTTTTCCAGTTGGAGCATCATAAAGCCAACGAGTGTGACCTTTTCGTCAAGCACCAGGTCAAGTTCCCTCCAAACGTGGAGATCCAACCTTGTTACAAAGCTATTGCCATTATTCGGGGATTGCTTATCAAAGAACGGAATCCTAAACTGTGGCAGCAACTAATGACGCTTCAATGGGAAACTCAACTAAAGCTTACTCCAGATCCTGACTTTGAAGAAATCAAGGAAAACTTTGGTCTTCCAGATTTTGGGGAGGAGGAAGATTGGCAACGTATTCTTGGAATTATTAACGTAAACAGCTATTCCTTCCAGCGGGTGGAAAAGAAGGAAGGAAGCCCTTCCTTTGGAGAGTGCCTTTTCCCAATTTACAGTTTAATGTGTCATTCCTGCACTCCAAATTGCACTTGGGCAATTACTTACTCGCCTTCGTTTACCATGAAAGTCCGTCCTACGGTAGATATAAAAAAGGGAGAAATGCTCAGCGTTTGCTATAACCATGAGTTTAGCAAGTTTGGTTTTCATAAGCGTCAAGAAAAAATTCGAGAAAGGGCCGAGTTTGACTGCAAGTGCAAAAGGTGCGTGGACCCCACTGATCTTGGCACGTTTGCAGCTGCCGTTAAATGCTTCAAGTGCAAAGAAGGCTACATGCTTCCAGAGGACGCGTCGGATTACGAACTGGACTGGAAGTGTGATAAGTGTCCTTATTCCATGGATGCCTTGTTTATTAGTTCCTTTGTAGAGTCTCTCTATGAACAGTCTGACATGGCAGAGGATGAAGCTGAGGAGACTGGCGAGTCGGTGGTGAAAATATTTGAGGATTTCATTGAAGCCAATAAGGGAATCAAGGTTCACCCCAATCATTGGGTTATCACTGAAGCGGCCTTGGCTATTGTGAAGCTGCAGTCAGCCAACTATTCGGGAATGAGCTTAGAGGAAACGGAAAAGTTTGTCGAGTTGTGCAGGTATCTTCTAGAGATACGGAACGTATTGGCTCCAGGTTTTTCAAATGAAAGAGGTCAGTTGAAGTAATATTGAATATATTTGATACTGTGGATCTTTGAATACTTGTCAGGCATTTCTTAAAGTGTAGTTTCTTTAAATTTTTAGGAATGCTACATCACTACTTGGCACGGGGATTGTATCGAAAAATTCAGTTGCTGCGTGAAAATTGTGTTGAGTCAGAAAATATCAAAGCACTTCATAAGGAAATGGAAACCCTGACTGGGATTCAAAGGTATGCCTTGAAGTTTTGGAAAGAAAATCCGCATTACGACAGTCTGACAGCAAACTACAAGCGTGAGCCAGATCTGTTATCAAAGGAAGCAGAAGATATCAAAGCGAACTTAAACATTCCTTAACGTACAAAAACGCCTTTAAAAGGACCTTGCTTGCATGTAACATTGCAAGACTACAATTACAATAGCTTTAGTTTACACATTCCACTGATTGTTGTGTTGTTTAATTTGTTATAATTTATTTCAAGTTTTGAAATAAAGGGACAATATCAAATTATCACAATCATGCATTATTTGGTGGACGATTTGTTCAACTTGGTAACTAAAATGTTAGAGTTTGATCCACAAGCTACAAACTTATATTCTTTTACGACATCCACAGCACTAAAGCACCAATAAAACAACGTAAAGCATGTACTCCTACAACTAATACAATATAAATCATTTAAAAATTAGTTTTGAAACGTTAACTTATTATAGTAAACGAGATAGTTTTTCGTGAAGGAGCAGGACAAAACATTCTATATGGCATTGTCTTTGTATGTTTGACAGCTACAAAATACTTATAGAAAACGTACAAATGCATTTATATTAAAACCTTAATTGATACCTTACGACTTGCACTAGGCAGTTGTACCGTTATGTTTAACTTTAAGCAGGTCTCCATTACCACTATCACAGTTTTCAGTATTTTCCGGAGATGGCGCAGATCTGGATCTTGATGAACCTTGAAATAATCGCGAAGAGTGAAACTCTTCGTAAAGGTCACTCATTCCACTTGCAGAAGTATTTGCAAAAGCTTCAGCCAACCGGTGTTCTAGAATATAAGATTATAGAAATTAGTACAGATGTTAGTTGTCTAGTTGGGTAAATGATTTGACTGAGATGTGCTTTTACTTACGCTGAAGTACCCGAGCTTCCTGTTTGGTTGATAGGATATAAGCCAAGAAATAGAACAACAAAGGGATCGCAGCAACAACACCGAACCCAATATGAAGCCAAAATTCAGTTTGTCTTTCTGGGACACATTGAAACAACTCGCTCCAAAGTTCTCGAGTTATGTTCATCTGGAATTTAAAAAGCGAGTAAAGCTTAGAATTGTATTGAAAAAGCTGCTTTCGAAAACACTTCCTATGACCTACCGTGTCAACGACATCAATACAAACATTTTCCCCATACAACTCTCCAATAGTCATGTACTGTCGGTTCATTTTGTCGTACTTTTCTTTGCACATTTCACAGACGGTTTGATTGTCCTTGGTCGCATTCATGTTCAAAAATTCATCAAAACACGATTTTACGTCCAAGAAATCCAGATCAAACCGAATTACTTCTTCAGTAAAGTTGTTGGTCAGAGAACCATTTGGATAGGTTCTGAAGCAAGCTGAAAACATAAAACAACCAATAAATCTATTGTATATAGTTGACATTGCTTGAATATTAGTTACTAATTACAATCTTACAATCACATCTTCCTTTCAACCACAAGTCCTGTACGTATTTAAATGCATCGCTAACGATTTCCACCCGGTCCAAATTTATAAAGTACTCCTTGCATGGATTTCCCCCTTCGTCGCTTTTCTGAAATGAAACGATAGAAAATCAATCAACAACTTTTAAATTAGAACTCATATTTGGAAGTTTGTACTTTGCACATTATTACATTATTTTATACCCACCGCTAGAAATTCCTGATGTATTTCCAAAACGCGTATGTACTTCTCCACGCACCATTCACATAAATGTATTGGTCTAGCATTAGTAACTGAACACAGTGTAAAGTTTGAAATGGCCGAGCCAAACAGATCTACAATTTTTCGACAAATATCACTCGGAGTAATAATATCATCTATGCTATCCCCTAAAGCCTGCTCCCCCAAAAATAAGGGTAAGTGGTTATCGGAATCCACGTCGTGGTCATCCTGTGATGAAATCTCTCCTCTGTAAAATTTTTTCTTAATTAGTAATTACTCTTGAATTACAAATCTTATCTTACTACACAATACATTTTATTTTAATATCCCATAAAACAAACATCCTTACACAATTGCCAATACTAATACATATTTTAAAACCAGCTTCATGGTTTGGTGGATGGGGACAAAACGTCCATAAACTGAAATACTCCTCCGCAAAATTAACTATCATCAAGTTCCATTGGAAAAGGTTTCAAGAACTAAGGAATCTACAAAATAGGTACAAACATTCATGCATGAGCTATATATGAGTCATAGCCAACATCAACGTATTATTTCAAGATATAAAACAAAACCCCAACTCATTCTGTTTGATTTCTTTCACTTACAACAAGCTTGCAGCTTTATTACCACAATATATCCCCAACTAATGGTCCAATCTCCAATCTATTGAATCATCCAAGATAAAGAAGACGTTCCAGCATGATCCTCTTAAGTAACTGCGACTGAAATGGATAGATCACTCACTTCATTCAGTCCAGCCAGAGTTGGGATTAAAATCCTACTCAAAATCTACCCAACCCATCAAGAACCTTCCAAGGTACTTTACTTAATGCTGACCACAAATTGAGGAAACGCTTTAAAATCCAAAACACTGCTGAACTTCCATATAAGCACACAAAAAACTACGTTAATTTAATTATTCACAGGTTTTTTACTGACTTGTTCACTGGTTAATTAATTAAGTAATGTAGCGCCAGCGCAGATCTTTTGTAACTGATGACTAATGACTAGTTATCAGAAGAAGAATGTCCTTCGTGCTTCCTGCCTTCTTTCTTTGTGACGCAGTAGTAGCAGAGCAGCTGAAAGTGCATGCAGGAAACATGTGAGCGCTTGCAAATTTGCAAGTACCAAGTCAGCTGCTTTTGTTATCTGTTTTGAGAATGCACTGCTGTTTTGGTTCAGGTTCAGCAATTCTGTCAGTGGATTTGTACTTTGTACGTGTGCCCGAAAAGATAACTAAAATTGCAGGAAGAATTTAATTCTAGATGGAAGATAATTGAAAAAGTTAATCTGTTTCTGCAACTGCTGAAGTGTTTTGAAAGATGTCGGCTGGTAGTGGAGGCGGTGCGGATCAAGCGCAGGCACAAGCGCTTCAGAACCGACTTTACTTTATTCTGGAGCAGCTTCAGTCCATGGCACGAGAACTACCTGTGTAAGCATATTTTAAAATTAATTTGTGGACAAGTGAGATAGCATTTGGTTTGGCCATCTTATAAATATTGATGCGTTTGAAATGTAGGAAATACCAGCAGCGGATAAACCACGAGCTGCTAAGTGGACTTGCCAATTCCCTGTTGCACGACACAATCTTTGAAATTGTGAAGGGCCTGAAGGAAATCCAGGATGTGACGGAAAAGCAATTGTTTCAGTCAAGGCTGCAGTTTTTGGAACAGCAACGATGTATGTTAAATGTTGAATTCATGATTAGTTGTCATTTAGAACTTATCGAGATTTGTGTTTTATTATTCAAGTTTTATCATTTTAATGGCTGTTTACAGGTGAAAGACAGGTGTTACTAGAGAAGAAAGGGGGAACTCCCGAATACGCTGGGGAGTTGAAACGACTTCAGCAGCGTCAGAGAATGGAACAAAAGCAAAATGACATGAAGATTATAATGCAGTTAGACCAGAAGGTTAGTGATCAACAAGTACTCATGGAGAAAGCGGGTGTGTCTGGATTCTACGTGACGAATAATCCGGCGGATATTCGGTTGCAAATGTACCTTTTCGAGTTTATTTTTCGATTGAGCGAAATGCCATTGCCGTTGATGCAAGAGGCAGATGCACCGTAATAATGAAATGTGTAAAGTTTCTCAAAAGACTGAACTCTTGATTGATATTTAAGATTAACTATTAGTTTTGTATTTACAACAGTTTTCATGCATTAAATAAGGTGGTTAGGTAAACTGAAGAAAATAATAGCAAATTTTATTTGTTGTGAACTGGGATGGAAATAATCTTTTCTAAAGTCTAGATCATAGAGTGTGATAAATACTTGTCCGAATTTCGTTTCACAATTTCATGTTAGAATAGTTAATCTTCACTCGTCACTCACTATCTTGAGCCAAGACAGCACTTTCCAACATGCATTTACATAAGCGTCCTTTACATAAACAAACGTTTCGTAAATGCCCCAGGTGGCTTCTTTTAACACTGCGATTGTTTCTGGGGGTCCTTTAACGAATAGCCTGGGGTGCCTCGGAATCCAAGAAATTATCATATCAGCACTTTCATGTACCAGCTTGTAATATTTCCAGAAAGATTGTAGCCGTGGCTTATTTTTGAACGCATTTTCCAAATAGGAAGCTTCCACAAAATAGGCAATCAGTAAGGGCATCATCACTAGCCATATAATCGAAACAATCATCAAGTTGAGAAACGCAGCTTTAGCATTTGAATTTTGCGAGTAGGGAGTAGCTGTATGGTTATAAGGGGTGGTAATGTTGTTGTTGGAATCTCGGGGTTCTCCACTGGCTACACTACTGGTACTAGAATCACCATCCGGTCCTGGCTCCATACTTCTTCCACGGTAATGAATTTTTGAGCTCCGATTGCTTTCATGGGAAACGCTTCGAGATTGAACTTCGGGGGTCTTGTGGACGGTAGCAAATTCATCTAAAAACTGAACCACCAATCCAGCCAGAGCGACTGCCGAGATACCTTGCTCCCTCAGCCCTAGAAAGTCCTTCAGGGGCGGTCGAAAGGGATTGTCAGAAATTCGAAGAAAACGCAAACGATACATTCGACCCATGCTGATGGGCAATGCCTCGAGCTGTAAGTTAGTAATTTAGGCTTACTAGTGGTTGGCTGTAGTTTCTATTTTCTAAATACATTACGTTTGCTTTCACCATTACATGTACCTGATTTTTATGCAAATCCAGATACACCAATTCCTGCATTGATCCAAAGTTGTCTGGAAGCTTTTTTATTTGATTCATTGACAGATCTAATCTAGTCAGATGAAGCATGTCCAAAGTAAACTTGGGACTTACAAACTGAATCATATTGTAGGAGAGATCCAGTTCTGTTTGTCCATCAAAGTTGTCATTAATGATCTGCAGAGGAATTCGTACAATGTTGCATAAACTCAAGTCCAGCTTCCCGCTACCATTTTGGCAGCGTATTCGCTCCACCAACGTATCCGGCAACTTTTGATTGGCATATGCGACTCCTGTGGAGCTCATTGTAATAATACTACAAATTGCTATGAGTAGGAAGAAATTACACTCTAATGACGTATGTTACATGACAGACGTAATGGCAAATGTGCGAACCAAAAATCGCAATTTACTAAATATAATATGGTGTGTAGAAGATATGCTAGATTATATGTGATAAAGGTCAATACCAAGTAGTTTTGAAATTTTGAAAGCTAAAATGTACAAGTTGTCATGACCTGATATGATGCAACCATTCTTGGCTTGAACCAGACCTAGAGGTAAGGGTCAGAGCAGATGATGAAAATATTATCATTCAATATGTTTTTTCAAATCATGATGATTATTGGCTAATCATAATCATGTATCTTTATTTGCGAAATAGGCAAAAGTTGGCATAAGATTGAGCAAGAACTAGGCTACTACATAAAACTTTATAACAAATACGCGACAATTTTATACGTAAATGCGGGGTAAACTTCTCAAAAATACAACAATGTTTTGCACTCTTGTCTTTTCAAGAATGTACAAAATTAATAGTATCAACAGACTAGTACTAGAACAATGAAATCTCATCCAAATCCAAATATGTCGCTGACCCTCTATCACAAGGCGCTATCACAGTTATTCCCACAACGAAGTATGCAAATGCATCCAAAACTGATACTGCAACCACAGTGCTGTGACTAAATGCATGAAAATTCGAAATACTCGAATACTTCTCATTGCCCAAAACCAAACTTGCAATATTTTCAAGGAAATCTTATCTCCTAGTGTCATGATTTTCCACAGATTATCCCCCGTGTATCCTTCCACATCTATTAGTCCGTAAAACAACATTGCCTTATAAGTCACGAATGGTACTCGTTTGCTGAACGCGTCCACAAATGCGCTCTGAATTGTGACCACCGTTTCATCCATTGTTTTCAAGCTTTCCACAATAATGTTTCGAAATAGCTTGTTATACAGCTCGGGATCTGGATTGAGACACACGTTGAACTCATCCTTGATCCCTAGCAATCTTCCAAAAATCGCCCAACAATGAATAACACCTTTCAATTCCTCATCTCTGTCCTTTATTCCAAACACTCTAGGAAATAGCCACAGTGTTCCAATGAATCCAAATTGAGTGAGTGCCATGTCAAACTGGCTAACAGGTAGGGATGGATCCCAAGTCAAAAGGTGGCTAGGTGCTTCTTCAGTATTAATGTGCTGCAAGTCTTGACGCATGGCTTGTGCCACTTCCGCTTTCCATTGCTCGTCCAAATGCAGCGACTCCGCGGAGGGATGATGTTCCAGGCGTTTCTTACTTGCCAAAGCGTGCATTTTGCGTACCACGTCAAATGACTTGTAAGCCTTGGCTTGATCAAATGGGAGCATGAAAAACTTGCCAATCCGCTGAATGGTTGACAGGAAGCGATGAAAACTTAGCTCGGGATCATGAAGCTTTCCCGTCCTCATCACCACCGCCGAGTTGGGCTTTACGCAAAAACCGACCATGAGTGCAAACGTGTTGGCAAGAAGGACTAGTGTAAAGTTCTTCTTGTGAAAACCCATACTGTGTTCGATAAGAGACTTGTCCAGCCATGGAATCTCTTCTGCTGGAACTAAGGGATTCACGTCTCCAGGAATGTATGGCGCTTCTGTGATTAAGGCTGTGTACTTGTCTTTAGGCTTTGGCCAGTTGGAAGTTATTTTACAAGTTTTTTCTTTAGTTTGAGCTGCTTCCACAGCACAATATGACAGATCTAGTTCTCCCATCATGTAAAGTGTAATTTATGATAAAAATGTTTAAAAATTGTTTGAATGTTTTTGTCTCAATTTAAAACTTTAAATCAACTATCACATTTTTGTTGGCAAAACCAATAATTTTGCCTCAAAACTTTCCTCTTGCTTTCTTTTAAAGCTGCTTTTCCGGTAGACTCCGACCCGGAAAAGTCTCGGAGAAGGCAAACTCCGAAAATACAGCCGAGATGTACTAAAACGGTATTTCAACAGCTGGGCCAGCAACGAGTACTATTACTATTTGAAAAACATAATATTCTGAAATCTGTTGTCTGTGTAAAAACTGGAGCCCAGGTGCCAATTGAAAAACTGGTTGCGGTTATATATGCATCCGTTCTAGTTCTGATGCAGGCTTACTGAAGTCAAGTGCTTTTATTGCATGTGTCCAGCCAGATAGACAATGTAATAAGTTGTAATATAGGTATGCATTGCTATTATGCTGTGAAATCATGAAATTAATTATAACTTATCATATAATGCTAAATTCTGCAGAGTTTGCTGTTGGTTGATGGTGTTATTGGTGTTGTTATTTTCAATTCAGTTTTTTTTACTTTTATCGATTTTTTATTTACATCGCATTTGATTGGTGGTATGATCAATAGCACCTAAAACTGATATTGAAGGAGAACATAGAGGTCAGCAGCCTGGAGATAAAAAATCGTGTAGCAAGTTACTTGAATCTTATTTGTGATGTATACGTACTATAAATATTAAGTACCTATTAATCATAAATACATCAGTCAATTAAGCAAGGCAAGATGACGCTGACTTAAGCATGACTCATGCTGCATGAGCAAAAGAATATTGCGTTATGCTCGTGTCAGTCGTGTCAGGTCATAGATTGCTTACTTCTCGGAATAAACATTGAACTTCCTTAATTTCATTTAGATTTTTAGAAGATTCGAGAGATATGCTACCTACCTACTTGCTAATTTTCCTTCTTAAATGTTTTAGTAATCAAGTCAACTGACTGAATTTCATATACGCAGGTTGCATGCATTGCTCAATTAATTAGTCATTGTTGCTCAACAATGATTTATGGAACGGGTCATTTTGCAAAAATCAGTTTGTCAATATCAATTCATGGATAAACCAAAACACGTGCACATTCAACTAAGCCTATAATGATTTAATTAAGCAAAACTTTAAGCGATCTGTCTCATCTTGCCCCAAAAGCTTTGTTCTGAAAACCAAAATGTTCCAATGGGTCAAGTTAATAGTTAATATAAATATTATGCTACAATGAGTTTATGTTGACAGACATACATTCGCTTTCACCTGAATAATTTAATGAAATCGACTACTACTACGAAGCATATCTCGATCGATTTCCAATTGCATTATTTTTCTCCAATTTAGCAAACGAACGTATAACGGATAGTATACTCCAATTTTTACGGATGGACAATGTTTTCCTGTGTGTAATGAAGCAATAACAGGAGAAATACCCTGTTTCTACTACCACATAGGTAGTGTGATGAGAAAAAACATGTCAAGACTTATTTTTATTTTACACCTTTCTCTGCTTATACCACTTGAAGTTGCCCAATACTTTCATATCGCTAAGTAGAAAAGAATCCAAAAAGGTGTGACAGACCAAATTACGTTTTGGAATTGGGAACATGGTTCGGATCTAAGAAGGAAATTATTTACTGGTTGACAAATTTTGGTCCACAATCAACAATATGAGATACGGATTAGGTATTCGGCTCTTGATAGCCTTCTCATGTGGCGGGTAAAGAGCTTAAAATTAATGCTCAAGAAACAGAAAGAAAAAGTTTACTACAGAAAATGGTTTATTTCTTGACAGGTTGATGGTTCTCTACAAATCCATCCATATAAATCCAAGATACAAGCAATCTGAGATCAGTACTGTGATTGACACTCCGCGGAAATTCCTGTTTGATATGGTCACTAATCCTGAAAATGTTCCGAAGGTGAGGAGACCAGGGAATTGAAACGTTGGCAAACTTTCTTATTTATAATGAAGGCAATTTGAACATTTTCGATTGGTTATTAGTACTTTTCCTGGGTCACTCGAATCCGAGAGAATAGATATGACAAGCGAAACCTTTCTATTGGGAAACGGTATCATGCAATCATCAACATGCCATTCTTGGGGCAACACCAAGTGGTCTACAGAATTTCGGAGCTAACCGAAGCAAACTGGATTACACTTCGACCCGAGCGTCCTGAGCAGTCCTATTTCAACACTGAGATTGTGATTGTTATCAGCAGCATTACCACAACGCAAAGTCAGTTTCATATGAAAATTGCGTATCATCGAACATCAGGCCTTTTTCAGATAACACTTGGACGATTCCTCAGATGGATCACTGGAAAACAAATGGACCGAATTGGGTTGATGGTGAAGCACATGGCAAAACAAAAATGGTGGCAGTTCCGCTTTCCTAATGGACTCAACAGCACCGGACAGATTCCACCCAATCCACCGGTTGAACTGCCGGACCTGAACAGGTTGGACATTCAGAGATACACAACTAAGCGAGATTGGGAGAAACTGTACCGAAAGTCGATGCACAGTGACTTTTGAGATGAATTCAATGAATATTAAATTAACGCACGGTCACGAACATGTTTAAATACAAACTTAAAGTAAAATAAAGCCACGTTTTTGCACAAAAGAGTTCAGATTCAAGAGTGTTGTTGGTCTCTCCAGTATATTATTTAGCTTACAATTGAGCAATACAAAAATGCAAGTGTTATGATGTGCATTGGGTTATTGATAGTAATTTTACAATTTTAGTTGCATTAATGATGAGTTCGATATTTTTTAGCATTTTCAATTAAAAGAGAATCCGCTCAAATGGTTTTTAGAGCCATACTATCTCCCCAAACGTAGCTGAGCATGTAACCAAAGGCGTTTACGATTTTGCGATATCCCATCTGAAGAAAGTTTCCATTCGCCTCTTCATCACTGGCTGACGGTCCATACATGTAAAACACGCGATATCTTAATTGCAGAGAGGTAAGCACCTGCTCCGCTATTTGGTGGTATGGCTTATACGCTTTCCAAGCATGTGACCAGCGACGATGGCTGACTACTACCGAGTCCAGAAAAGAAGTTTCAAAGAACAAGGCCATCAGAATGGGGAACAAGAATAGACCCAGTATAATCATCAGAGTGCCATATATCCTCATTTCCACAACAGGCATTCCTGGAAAATCAGCAGTATATATTTTCATGAAAACTCGCAAACAGTTTTAAATGTGGTTCCATTTAAGCTTAGTAAGCTACCTTTGTTATCATCCATGCATGAAAGCGATATTTCAGCGGGACAACGACTAGGTGCCAATAATGTGTTTCCAAACCCAGAATCTTCAGAAAGTCTGCGGTCCACATCAGCTCTACCTTGGGGTTGATTTCTATCTGTGCGACGTCTCCTGTAGCTGGGCGGTTCTTGGTCTAGGTTCCCCCGAAGGTTTTCCTCGTCGTCAGTTTCAAACGTAACTACACGACGGGTTGTGGGACGAGAAGCAGAAGAAAATGCATCACCACATGCAAATGTTTCATGTGACACTTTTGCAAGGAACTTGATTATTAGGCTGGCAGCATCTACGCCTCCCAACTCTCGATTGACCCGCATATGTTCAGTATCCAGAAAGTTACAGAGAGGGGACCGGAAGGGATTCTCTAGAATATTGAGGTACTGAAGTTGTCGCATTTTGCCCATGCTTAATGGTAGCGTTTGTAACTGTATGAAAGGGTTTAGTTGTACGCAAAAAAATGATAGTTTACAACCCAATCCCAATGCAATGTATAAGAAAAACAAAGATATAGAGACTAAAAATTGTACCTGATTCTTGTGAAGGTCCAGGTAAACAAGTTGTTCCAAACTCCCAAAGTTATCCGGCAAGCGTCTTAGCTCGTTCCTACTCAGATCCAGTTTGACCAACGAGAATGCCAGCTTCAGAGCAAACTGTGGAGGTAAAAAGCGAATGGTGTTGAAAGATAAGTCCAGAGATTCAATCTCGCCGTAGATGGAAATCATTTCATCCAAAGGTACTCGGCTAATGGTACACAAACTCAAGTCCAAGACTGGCTTCCCTCTTTGGACATGGATACGTTCCCGTAAGCTATTTGAAAGTTCGTTATCTGGCGGCATTATATTATTGAAGTTGCAATCAATGCTGCACCCGGGGAAAGAGTATTTATCGCCGGACGACCGCTCAAAAGATATTGCGTCTGAGGACATTTGGGCTTCAGGAGTATGGTGGTGACTTCGTAAAATAAGAAAGTGTGAAATGGATAAGACGCAGGAAGGTATTGCTGAAACGGATGGATGTGAATGGAAATTGGAGCAATCGGATTTTTACGATTCAAAAGATTTTTTTTCATCTTAGGTCTTCATAAGATCATTTTTGTGACGTGGTCCATTGTAACTATATGAACCGAATTTCTAACGTTGGTTCTGTTCTCAGCGTTTCGTCATAATGTGGACGTTTTGGTGGTCCAAGAGCTTTTTTGAAACAACAACCCTTGCGTGATAAATGGCGTCGTGTGACAAGAATAAGAGCCCCGCTAGTCCCACGTTTAATCATATATCTTTAATCTCTGACACACGCCACCAACATCCGATAATTATCACTTATGCAACTATTCAAAAATGCAGTTCCGTTTGATACCACAGTAAATGAATAATTCTTGAATGTAACTATCACGCAGCCGCAATTACTTTCAAACATTTTTATTTCCTTCATTTCATTTTTTCTTTGCGTTATGAATTTCGAAGCAAAAAGCAGTCATCATTACAATCACAGTCATTTCATGTCACATTCTTGATATTATTATTTACAGAATTGAATAGTCGATATGCAATAATGAGTAAAATAAAGTGGGTATAAACATAAAATATATTACATTTACGAATATTATATATACACACATCATCTTTCAATGTAACAAACTTTAAATGACAATTTCCTTTGATAATATTTACATACGAGTATTGACAATTGACAAGCGAGATTTTCAGGAAAAGTATAAGTAGTACGCATAATACTACATAAACAAATTACACATTCCCAAAAACGACAAAAATATAGTTAAAACTTACCTATACGCTTAACTAACTAAATACGTTATTAAAATGCTTAGCTGCAAAAACGCTACAAATGCTCAAGGTTCAATTGCTGTCTGAACGAGGGGAACAAAGAGGGTGATGTGGGCGCTCTAAACTCACTGCCCCCACTACTACTACGCAGTGAAGACAAAGGAACGCATCCTCCACTGGGACAAACGGGGTGTGATCGGGTGAACATATAGGTAGATCCGGTCATTGCTGCCACCTCATCTGGGGTTCCCGTCATCAATTGTCTGTAGTTGGAGGGTAATTGTCGGAATTGCTGATTGTTGTTGGACGCAGCGTGGTGGGAGTCACCAAAAGATGAATGAGAGGATGAAGCGTGCTGCCTTCTAAAGGATGAAGACGCAATGCGTTCACCCCGACCACCCAACGCACCTCCTTCTAATCCTGCTCCGTTTCTGGTGGAAACTCTGAAGCTTTGTGTGCTACCACTGCCATCGCTGTCATCATCCAGTCCACCATAGCTTGCCCGACCACCACCAGAGCTTGACGATGAGCGGAAGGAGCTTGATCTGGTTACGCTACTTGTTCGTCCTCCCCGGTTGACAACCTGGTCATTATTGGATGCCGCAAATGTGCCACCCTCAACTACCTGTGCGCTATTAATTGCTCTATCGTTTTCTACGGAAGAAACCGGACTCCCGCCTTCTACGATTCTTGTGGTGGTCTTGCGAATGATTACTTTTCCACCTTCTCGGTCGTCATCTGGAATGCCAGCAAAGCTTCGTGTGGTGCCACTAGCTTGACTACTTACCGAAGAGCTCATTCGACTGGAAGAACTCCGGAAGTCTCCATCAGTATTGCTGCGCACGTTAAAGTTTTCATCGTCAGGGGTATTACCATAACTGGGTGCTTTGACATCCTTCCGGAAGCTGGTTTCCAAGAGTTTTTTTCGTGTGGAGGAGCCGCTGATGGATTCGTCATTTCCTATACCAATTCCATATGCCTTGTTGGCCAATTCTCGGTTTGTTGCTCCACTTGCGCGAGTAGATTCGCGGGTGATTGTTCGTTCCACTACGCGTTCTGCGGGTCGGCTGCCAGCAACGGTTTCGCGAATGTTGGTACTACTGTATCGTGTGCTGGAAGAACCACCTCCACCTCTTACACGGTTGTTTCTGTTTCGATCATCTCGTATGGCGGTTCGGCGTCTTGTAAAGGTCGAGCTACTGCCACTTTCAGTAAATCCACCGTCATTGTTTTCTACGAATCTTTCTTCAAGTGCCCCACCAGCATTTTCTCCTTCGGTGCCTCCATCCACAAAACGGTTACGTTCTTCGATTACTTCTTCTCGCACGATTTCATTGTTTGCTTGGTCCCTTACGTCCTGAATGTTTTCCACGTTACCTCCACTGTTCAAGACTTCTTCACGGGTGACGCCAGCATCCCTCTCACGTTCATCATAGATAACTTCCTCGACGACTTCTCTTTGAGTGCCTGGACCTGGAAACGCATAAGTGGGGTGGTTAATTGAAGAATTGGCTTGCAACTCTGCATTTTCTTGACTACTACGCAAGCCCCGGCCACGACGACTCCCATCCCCACCATTTCCAGTGCCAGATCCGACAAACCCACCACCGCCTCTTGCTCCTCCCCCGCCTCCAGTCTGATAACCGTTCCCTCCCCCATTTTGCCCACCCGCAATCTGATAGTTCCCACTTCCACCTTGAAAGCCATTTCCACCTCCTCCCACATTCTGATAACCGGGATACCCATTCCCAGATGGGACCACCATGACCGTCCCATAACCTCCGCTTCCTCCTCCCTGAGGAACATATCCACCTCCCCCGTAATACTGTTGCTGTTGAGGATATCCCCCTCCATAACCCCCTACACCTGTCGAATAACCCTGCTGAGGGACCGGATAGGTTTGTACGTACTGAGGTACATACGTCTGACTAGGAACGGTGACAACCGTCTGCTGAGGAACATAAGTAGGTTGGGGATAATAAGAGGGCTGACTAGGTGCTACAGGGTAAGTTGCAGGACTAGGTGCAGGCACATACTGCGGCTGCGGATAATACTGATACGCGGGAGGACTAGGAATAACTTGTTGTGGCACATACTGCGTCTGAGGGGCTTGTACCACATACTGCTGTGGAGGTGGTTGTATTGGTGGGGGTGCAGGTGCTTGAGTCGGTTGCACCGGTGGTGGCGGTGGGGGCATATAACCGCCACCTGACTCTCCACCACCCACCCTCTGATCATTCCCTTTATACCCAGACCCGGCACTGGGTTGTTGTCGCCCGTTTTCATTATTCCCATCATTTTTTCGTCGCTGTGGCTCGGCTGGCGTATCCCCGCCATTATTTTCATTAGAATCATTCTTTTTTCGGTTAGCATACTCACCTCCGCGACTATTTACAATGGTTCTTGTACGACTACTGCTTGAATTACTGTTACTACTTCTACCAGAACTACTACTACTTTGACCGCATCCCAAACTGCTGCTAGTTCCACAATTGCTTCCGCTACGAGTAATGTAGCGGACTCTTTTGCGATAGGAGCCGGTGTCGTACAATGGCTTCTCAGCATAGTCCTCGTCTATAATGGAGTTTCTGGTTCTGGCACGGTCAATATATCGCGTACGTTCAACCACTCTACTTCCGGATATTCCACTAGGCGCGGTTGTGTAGTAAATTCGTCTTCGGATGATTTGCCCACCTCCATTACCTCCATCGCTTACCACGTAGCGATGACTGTGAGCCCCATTACTACTAGTACTACCGCTACTGCTAAGATGACCAGAACTAGTACTACTACTGTGACGTGTAACACCGGAGGAATGATGAGCACCACCAGAAGCATGATGAGTGCCAGTACCACCGGTGTGACGTGTGTGGTACTCACTACTTCCGCTACCACTACCGCCTCCGTAATTACTGTGTATTGTTCTAGTTACAGTACTGGAGCTAGTACTACCCCCACCAACGCCGCTACTGTACAAGGTGGAGTCACCACCACCCTCTCCATTGCGTCGTCTAATGATAATTCTTCTACGAACTACGGTAGCCGCTGGTGGCTCAACATATACAATGCGCTTTCTAACGATGGGTGCAGAAGAACTGTACCCACCGGAAGCGGAGCTTGAGTAGGACGAAGATGAGGAAGAACCTCTTGACCCACCTCTGTTAACTACTTGTTCCTCTACCACACGCTCTACGACACGTTCCCCAGTTGGTGTGGGGGATGGATTCCTCCGGATGATCACTTCTTCTTCGACAACACGACCGGATGCTCCACCAGTGCCGCCACCTCTGCCGGTTTCTGTACGGGTGGAAGTACGCTCTCGAATGGTTTCTTTTGTTCCACCACGATTGAGGATAAGGTCAGAGTCGACGTTGTCTTCGGGTGTACCGTACGTCACGCGTGACCTTCCCTTACGATACGAATCTGTAATGAAAATGGAATAAAATTTAGTGTTTCCGTGTTACTTTTTGTTATTGTTTTGTTGGGTATTTCCAATCAGTTTCTGAATTGGGATGCCTAATCAATATAAAAAGGTTTTTCTGGTTAACGAACCGTGAGCCATATTTATAAAGAACATTTCATGGCACCGTGCTTATCAAGGTTTATGATGGTAAAAGTTTTGAACAAAACATAAATGCTATAAAATGTAAATGTGTATACCTACGAATGATTCATGCTTTATATACATCATATTTTATTTTTTATCCAACTTTATGCACGTTTCCATTTTTATTTTTCACAAATGGCATATTATGCAAAAAATGAAACAATTCATGCTATAATTGAGAACCAATTTACTGACGGCGAGTGAAAACGTGTTGTGAAACGGCTTGATAAGCTCGCGTAAAAGCTCTAAATTGTAAACTTTGTTAGGCACGCGCTTTTGATCTTTAAATCAGTGAAGGCCGCAAATGGCATTATTGTTGCTAACCTTGAAAGAATTCAGTTTTATGGTAAACTACGTGTTTTCTTCCAAAGTTGGAAGATAAAAATAAAAAATCATCAAACCATGCATTTTGAAACTGCAGAAAAGGAATTTATTCTTGTTCTTTAAATTCATAAGTCACTGGATTTTGTCAGTTTAAAAGTTATGGAAAATATATTTTTTTTTACAAAACCTGCATAAATTGTGCTAAATCAATTTCATAAAAATCCTTTAGAACATCCATACCAGCAGTTCTGTTTAAAACGACGAATTGGCAGATTATTTTAAAGAATAAAAACTGAGATCATCATAACTCAAGCGAAACACCCAAGTTGTATAACAAGATGTTTTCGTACCAGTACCACAGACAATAACATTTTCTTTAATTCTTGAATTTCTACTTCCTTCACGGATGTTTTGATATCAGTGTACGTTTCTGCTTTTGATGACGTACATGATGTTATAAATTAATCTAAAAATGCTTATTTGAATAGTACATACATGAAGCTACTGAATACATGCAGTGACCTAAGACAATTCTTTGTATATTATATGAAGTCTGGCAAGTTCCAATAATGGTTGGTCCAGAAATAGAAAAGATTGGCATTTAAAAAGTCTCGCTTATCATTTACACATACCTTGTAAGGATAAATAAATTATTATGAAAGACCTGCGTTGTTGCTACTTATCGTGCACTGGCAATCTTTTTTAAGAAAAACAAATTCGGACGAATCAACTACAGTGGAAGATTTAAGGCTTTCGGTGTGAATTTGTAGGTGTAGATTTTTGGTGATGCAAGGATGATAATTATAGTTTTCGCCCGAGTGTAAGCAGGAGTGAACACAAACGGCTAGCCAAGGTAAAAATAGATAGGTACGTTTTAAAAGATTATGCTATTATTCTTATGTCTGACATCTCATATTATACAGGTTTAAGCGATTTGCTTAAAGATTTTCTTCTAAAACCTTCATATTAGCCGTCATAATCAAGGTGGCCATCATGGAAAGTCGAAGATGCATGAAAATTTGCTGACGTAAGCAGAGCAGCAAATATAATCAAACAATGAAAACGAAAATGGGATGTATTTCATATGAAAACATAAGTACTATTCATGTAGTTTACCAGTGGAACTTACTATATATAGTATTTCTTTTGGCTATATGTAGCAAAAAAGAAACCATACTCAATGATTACACTCGAATAACTGCTTATCCTACAAATTATGATAAAATTATTTTTCACATGAAATGTTTTTGTCCGCTAATGCTGAATTATTATTGGGATTTTAAGCAGTTGCCCTTGAAATTATTAACGTTTGACTGCATGCACCGAATGTACCTGACGAACCCTCGTCTTCCCCGCCTATGTGTTCCTCCATGGACTCGTGAAATTCACTTTCTGTACTCTCGGAAAAGTCGTAGTTGAAATGGAAATCTCCATCATCATCATTAGCATTATTGTTATTGTTGCGGCTATCTATCATCGACTTTGTTGATTGTTGTACTATTCTGCATGGAGCTTTGTAAGTTACTTGTTCTTGATGCTGTTGCTGATTATGATTTTCCTGATGTTGTTGCTGTTGCCGCCGCTGCTGCTGGAGCAGACATGGTGTAGTTTTACCTGCTTGTTTTTAATTTAAATGACGCAGTTTTTATAAAATCATAATGATCTGATGAGCTGGTGTCAAAACCTGCTAATTAACCCTGGACTCTTGTCAAGATAACATGCTACGTAGTAATTATTGAGGCAACATGCAACAACTTCATTTTTAGCCAAATGCCCAACGAGAAAAAAACAGAACTTGAAATACCTAGTTAGTTTATAAATTGGATTAATTAATTCATATACAGATTATCAAGCGGGAGAAAACTTAATTTAAGGCTATGTAACAAAAACGCTTTTTTAATTGGGCATGCTTATTTTCTAGTTAAATGAATAAATAAGTCAATTTTTACACCTTCATTGAAGAATGCAATTCGCAACATGCCATTATGATATATATTTTTAGTACCTAAATTATATAGGCAATATTAGAAACTTGATGAATCTGCCCTTACAAATCTTTATGTCGCAGCAGAATCTGTCGATATTAACTGTTGTTAAAGAAGAAATGAATTCAAACTATAATGATTAATAATTGCTTCATTTGTTAACTATACTTTATCAACATGCCATGCGTAGTATGAATAAAACTCACCATAATGAATATTATGGAAACGTTAATGTCATTAAATGTTAATCAGTAATTTGGAAATGCACCATCATAACCCAATAGAAAAATATTTCGTAGTAATCATGTTCATGCAACATTCAGAAATATCACTAATTACTAAAGATAAAAACATACCTGCTGTGGGCACTTCATTTTCGCCTGGATATGTGAGGGGTTTGTTGGGTACTGGATAACTGTATCCCGAGCTAGAGCCACCACTATAGCCTCCACTAGAGCTATAACCTCCGCTGTAGCCTTGACTGGAGACTTGGTATGTCACGGCAAGCGTTAGTAAAAGGGAAAGGAGCAGTCTTACTGGTTCCATTTTGATTTTGAAGAAAAATGTGGCACTTAACAGCGAGTATGTACAAATAATTATGCACCAGTTGTAATCACCTCCAGGTTGCACTCATTCCATGAAGCAATAAGTTTAAAAAGCCTCCTTCGTAATCTGTGAAATTAATTATAAGAATTATTACAGGTTACTTTATGAAAAACACAAGTGAAAGCATTTTTGTGTCTTTCTCCGCTACTTGCACTCCATGGAACTTCCAAAAAATAAATCTGACCTCAACCTCATGAATATGTAGTCGGTGCAAGTAGAATTTGAAGTAAATTCATTTTGCCTAAGATAAGAAATAATATTAGCTAGCTGACAAGAGTTGAATATTAAACGTTATACAACTTGGAACACGACATGTATTTTCATACAGCATGAGCCATTAATCTAGCGTACACGTCAAGCTAATGGATTGGCCATGAACTTTTATTTAAAGAGGTAATAAAAGGATTTTTAGTCCATATTTAATATGACCTAAACATGTCTAAACTATGTTGACATTGACATCATGTGCGTTCCATGATATTCCTACATACGTAATGTATACCTGAGATAAACTACAAAACATTTAGGTATTATTAATTTCACCAGAATTGTATTGAACTTGCAGTTTACATTGATCTTTAACACTGAAAGTCATGACCATTTAATTTGGAAAAACTCTGTGCGCAAGTAGATATTCCATGAATAAACTCTCTTTTGTATTTTGTTTTAAACTTTATGCAAAAAAACAAGTGACCTTAGTTTTTTATCTTGTAATAAGGTGATAACATTTTCGTCTGGGTTGACTTACCGTTCAATCAAAGACAAGAAAATCCACAAAAATATTCCTGAGATTTCCTTCAATTTTCACAACATATTTACACAAGAACTAATACTGTCCTTTACATGATAACGATACACAAGTAAATTGGGTATCAATTCACATTTTCGGATTTCAGCCTTTTGAAAGAATTTATTCTCTTACTTCCTTTCCCGGAAAAAAATTTAATTCTACTACTGCTTTGATAAATCTCAAGTTTATAATTAGCAACCGAAACGTGCACAGTAGATTCTTTCACGAGCAGTTCTCACTACGGATTGATAAGATGTCCATAATTAACTGTTCACGTTTACACAGCAAGTCCTGTTCAAGCACATTTTTCAACAATCGATGGACTACCACCAACGTTCGTCTAGCTACTGAGTTGACTTCTCAGGCAGCGTGGTAAAAATGTTCCTGGGTACTCCCTTCCACTCCCCACGCTGCTAAGCTAAACAACGCTCAAGTTTATAAACACGTAACGGTATTACCAACGGCTCGCTCACCTTCTCTTGTTTTAACTACATTCGCAATAAAATGCAAATTATTATCACAAACAGTACTGAAAACAATAGTTAGTCACTTTTAAATATATATTACGTATATAATGATTTATTCAGATCGTCATTTAAAAATGTTAAATACAATGTTTGCTCGGAAACTGGCTCATCAGCACTGAAACCCCATCCTCCAAATACTTTCTCTATTTATGACCTTAATCGGTATTAACAACGCAGGTGAATAGGAATATGCATGCAAGCAAACAAGCTTCAGTGAACAAAGACTTACCTGTAATCAATGTGCATGCAAAGGATGTTACATAAAAACAATCTAACGATACCGTCATGAGTAAAACCTGCTCCTGTTCATCTTTGTAGAGTGTACGTAAATGATATTTTCCAAAATGAAAATTAAATGTACCTGATTTTCTTATTCATCACCGATGTGAATTCGGATTCTCTTGAAGCATTTAACGTTACCGGTGGGGCATGGAGAATAATACCAAAATTGTTTTTGCAATCTTGCCTTCGTATTTGTTGTAAAGTTGGTAGCTACACTTTCGGAAGATAAGTAGAGGTTATAAAGCTAAAAAACTGGTATTGGTTTTGGTATCATTTTATTGCATTTTCCTCCGCTCGTTCATCTTTTGGCAGTGTGTAAAAATAGAATAAAATATTTTTGCACATGCGTTTTTTCCATACTTGCCTAGTTTAGCACTCTTTTTGTTCCTTCCCATATTTCCACTGGCTAAGGCTACCCCAACTCCCGACAGCCATATTTCGAAGTTACGAAAAACGGAATTATTTGTGTTTTGGTCGATAACTAGTGTCAATTTAATAGTAACACAAAAAAATTCAAGTTAAATAAACCTAACGCAAGGAAGTTATGGGCGTTTTAAGTTTAAATGTCTATGAACATTTAGCGCTGTAAAAATGCAATTACGATTATTTAAAAAATTTGGCTATCTTGGAATAAACATATGGGAGTAGAAGAACAATTTAAGACATTAAAAGCATCAACAAGTTAATTATTTTTTTAATTGCCCTGTTAACTTTAACTGCGATTATTAACTTTCCGCCACCAATGCTAAACAAAATAGCAACGCCATTAAGATCGGTGGCATCCAAAATACCAAAAACCGCTAAAATTTGGTTTAGCATTGGTGGCGGAAAGTTAATAATCGTAGTTAAAGTTAACAGGACAATTAAAAAAATAATTAACTTTTTGATGTGTTTAATGTCTTAAATTGTTCTTCTACTCCCATATGCTTATTCCAAGATAGCCAAATCTTTTAATTAATCGTAATTGCATTTTTACAGCACTAAATATATAGACAAGTCCATGAAATACGAATATGATGACTTCGCTTTTTGTCGGGAGTTGACGTAGCCTACACCACTAATTGTTGCGAGCATTGATAAACGTTGTACGTGTTCTTAGGTTATAGGTGTATAAATCATAATGCAAGGATAAATTTTACTGGGCTTTCTGGTGAGCTGATGATGACGTTAGCAAACTCACCAAGTATAACCGAAATATTAATGAATGCATGCCTCTTTTTGGTTGATACGCTTTAGATTTCTGGTACTGAGACTGAATGGGAGGATAAGCTTTGGTAGGCATACTAACAAGTGGTACTAAATATAGATATAGGTACGTCGGGGGCACAGTTAATGAGGTGATCAGGACGTTTACCAGTTTTTCGGTGATGCACTAGCCTGGCTGGATACAACATAATGCATGGTCATTGGGTGTGAATAGTGGTTTACAATGTTATGACTCGTTGTAAATTCCGCAAAAGAGCAATTCTAAAAATTATTATTTGTAGGCATACACCTATTTGTACATTTTGTTGGTTTTTTCACAAATTGAAAAAAGATTTGTGCGGACTACCTGTCTAAAACCTTAATATTAACGGCTTTGGAAATCAAGTAGAGAATTTTGAGAAATGTTATAATGACGCAAGTTTATAGTTCCACGTGCCACGTGCCTTGGGCTTGTTTTACGATTTACATAATTGCTATTAAACAATTACTCTCTTTTAGGATTTCCTGTCTCCTTTGAAATGCATGTACCCGAACTTCAGACTCATCGTTTTTGCAAAAGGGAACCTACCATGCAATAATATATTACTGAAGACTTCCAGCAGTGCAATAAATATTTAAAATTACAGGCAAGTCTTTTATGCAGTCAATAGATATTTTACTCAAAGACAAAATCGATTGGCTATTAGCTTAAAATTTATAACCATTAAAGCACAGGTCTCAGGTATATATCACGTATAACATACAAATTTCAATTAATCATTAATGTCTGTACACTGACCAGTACAACATAACATGAGAGTAATCCGATTTAACAATTTAATTTTACTCTTATACTCATCACGATTGTCGTATGGAGTTGGTCATCTGTCGGTAACCTGACTGGTAAAAATTCTCACGATGAGTTCTAAGATAGTGATTCCTCTATCGCATCAGGACTGGTTTGGTGGACGGTTAAGCACAATAACTAATGATTGCTTGACTTAACTAAAGTAGTAGAATCACTATTGGCACATGTAAATTACATATTATCATCCCATCGTTTTAAACTTTTTGAAAATTAGTCAAATAGCGAAGATAAACAAATACAAACACTACGACCCGATATTAGTGGCAGTTGGAATTGTGATTGAATAAAATTACATACATTATTCATACTGAGAGATAGTGAATGCATGGCAAATATTCTCAAGGTTAAGATCGATAGGAAACCAAATAAAAAACCTGGGAAATTGTTTAAAAATCACACAACTGCTACAAACATGCATGTATACCTGTCCTGTTATATGAAATTGCAACAATTTAAGATGTAGAGAAGGACTATATAAAACTGTCTGAATTTGATTGTTAATTGTCATTTGTTTTTTCTGTAAACTGTAGCTTGAGTTTCATATTATGCTTTTAAACAATACATATTATACATAATTCTAACTTGGTGAGTTCTAATGATTAATAGGTATATGAAGTTCTGATGATGATTTATATTATACTGAAACTCTGTCGCTGTGACCATAAATAAATTGCATAGTTAATAGTATCATTCACTTCAATTATATAAACTAGTGCATATAATCATACATTTTAGAGGTCTATGCCGAATTGTGTAATACAGGTACACTTTTTTATTCCCACTTGATATGTTTTAATGACTACCTAGTATGAGCACATACTTGGAAACTTATGGGAAATTAACATTCTAAAAGTGGGCTTGAGGCAAGTCCCATCTCATGACAATATGTAATTTCTGCAGACGTTGATGCTAGTACGAATAGGCATAAACTTCAATGAAGATTTATGAAATGAATGAATGAAAACAAACTTTGATTAGTGCCTTCATTAGACCAACTTTATGTGTACCAACCTAACAGCTAACAGCGGTTAAAGTGAATGTATGGGAATTGACCTTTGAAAACTTGTACTGTAACTTGTTTTTTAGACAAATACACATTTTTATTTTTCGGCATTTTTAGATTTAAAAAGTAGTGAGAGGAACACACGCGCAACTTTGTTAAGTAAGGTATTAGAAACAATAAGAAAAAACTTAGCCCTTCGAATTTCCTAATTGGAAGTAATTTCATGAAACAATTAAGACATCCGCCTTGCTGTCAATCATTCTTGCTGCCTGCCCTTCTACTTTCTACAATCTTCAATTGCACTTCACTAATTGTAATTAAGTATGTGCTGTCTTCATTTTAGCGTTAAAAGTTGCACCAAATCAATCAATGCAAGGAATTGTAAGAATCTTGGAGAAAAATGTGCATTGTTTTGTTAGCACAAAAAATTGTGCTAACAATTAACAAATCCCCCAAATCCAGTAGAAGCTTAAGTCAAAACTTTCAATGAACACGTAGTGCTACACACATTTTCATATTCGATAATTTGCATTTAACTGCACGCATTATTTGTAAAACTTTTACTAAAGTCAAGGCTCAGCTTACGTTTGCTATTCCAAATTCCACTAAAGCAACCTTGCAATGAACGAACTAAAGCTGAGCAAATTAATTTAAATATATTTTAGCAGTTATCTTGTAGACTTTTGTACATCATGACTTCTCATGATCATAAGCAGTCTCTTGACTCATTCAATATAGTTATTTTGGCATTTTCTCTCATCAATCACTAGTTTAGCTAATGGTACGTGTTGTGATGTTGTAAGTGTGATTTTACAAAACAATGACAATCATAAACATTCGTATAATACCTTTCTTACCCGTCATTGGCAATCGAAGTTTTAAATAATTCCCATGTAGTTTGTACCAAAAATGCATACAAGATTCCAATCACTGATTTGCAAGATAAGACTCATTTAGCAGAATGGCATCATCCCTAAGTATTCATTGCTAGGATTATGTGAAAGGTAGGCAGATAAACTCGATTAGATGAATTGATAACATATTTTTATTAGAGCCTGTTTAAAACATATATACACATAATTCCATTCTATCCAATCATTGAATGGTACAAACTACAAACCGTTATAGAGGAGCATAGGTTTATACACGAAATAAATTTGGATTTACAAGAGTATAAATGCATAATACATTTGTTATATCGTAGTTAACACCAAGCAATTATTTTGATTTTTCTATTGCTTCTAATTAGAGCTATTTATTAGATAAGCAATTAAGGAGGTGTACTAAGCAGAAAAACATCGAATAGGCAGTTCTTGCACCTCGATGAAAAACTTGATTGTATGGATTGTTGAGTGCTCCCTCTTCTCCTCTCATGTAAAATGAAAAGCAAGTACACTTATTGATTTCTTGCATGGAGATTTGGGATTTGTATGACAATGTGAGAAATTTTGTCATAAAACTGGATTTATCGGCAGACTAGTTAGCATAGAGTTCCCCATAATCAGCCATATTGCACTACTAAAAGAATCTCAAATTAAAAAGGTCTTTTATTTCTCTGTGGGTGGCATATACATGCTTCTTCTGATCAATCTAATGTATATCATTCTGATCATCCTGCTATGATGTCATTGTCTCCCATAGGCTGAGATCAAGTAAATGAGTTCAATTTTGATAGCCCATAGGTATACAGCTTGAGCTTATGTATTAATTTTAGTAAGGCTTTAATTTTCTGGCACAATTTATAATCAAGAAAGTGTCGAGTGAAACATCTTAAAGCGTTCTTACTACATAAATAAATAAAGTAAATTTCGGAGTACCTATTTGCTTACCTTAATGTTTTAACAAATTACTAATTGGTTATTCGGAGAAAACTATTAGACTCCAAAAATAAGATGATATTGGAATAAGACGATCCAAAAACTTGTAGAACATTACAGAAAATAGTTATCTGATAACAATCTCAAAGCCAATTTGTTTCACTTCCTCAAGTATAAATTGTATCCAGTTAGTTAAACACAAATGGCAAATACCTAAAGGCCTCTTAGTTGGATTTCCATGATTTGATACAAGGTAAAACTATAATCTCGCATAGTTTATCAGGTTCGTTTTTACATTTTATGATCTTCTCATACTTCCTTGCCCACATAGCACAATTAATTATTTTATAGGTATTTAGCACTCCGCATAATCATCATTTGTGTCTAGCTAAGTTTGATTGATGAATTTGATGGTTACGTGATCGCGTGTTAAATCTTGTTAAAACACGAGTTTATTTTATACGGTACGTTTACTCCAAACGTGTTTGTTCCATATAACATAACTCATCCTCATAAATAACCAAGTAGGTACGCATAAACAAAAAAACAACAGAAAAACCTTGTTCGTCTTCGTTTTTCATTAAGAAAACGCAAAGACGCCTAGGATGACCTCACAATACAACTCCTCGAGAATTAAAGAAAAGGACATACCTGTTGTTTACAACTTTGTTTAGAAGCGTGCATGTTAATTAGCAATTTGATGAAGTCTGCGTGACGTCATCATCATCACGGGTAAATTTTTATTATGCTAACCAAGGTGGGTTTTCGGCGCATGGCAAACCCTGAAAGAGTGTTTTGAAGGGGATCTAAACCAAAAATAGAACTCCTTTCCTTTGAATTTCTAATTCACGTCATTGCTGTTTTCATGTTGCTCATATTTGACTTGTCAGGTAACGCCATCCCGTTTATCATTTTTTTCTCCTTGTAAATGCTATCTATCCTGGAAAAACGTGTTCCAGTTCTTAAAATCGTAGTTTGCTGCTTATGCAGCGTGAAAAATTTCGTAATAATAATATTCCTTCACAAAAGATGATATATATTATGGTTTGTTTTTTACTGCTGCTTCTTTAATTTTACACGAATTCATTTTTTGTCTGGTGCATTATGCATGAGTGAAATATTGTTCAGGCTGTAAAAAACAGGAAAGACAGAGATATATAGATGTAATGATTTTACTGGAGGAGATGAAAAGTGCAGCGTAATAAAAGCAGCATAAATGTGTAGGTAATTGCCCATTAAATCAGAATAAGTTAATTTTGTGTGCCATAATAACATACCCAATGCCTTATTTTCGGCTCTTTTCATGTTCCGCATTTGCAAACTGCTATGAGCAGATCAATGCAAAATGAGTTAAGAAACATTCGTACAAAGTCAAATGAAAAAAAAAACTACCAATTTGTTATGCTAATTTCATCTTACAAAGTTCACAATTTAAGAGGGTAGTCTCATTTTACCCCATCGCTTATTTCAACGAACAAAAAAGCATATAAATATAAGTATACAGATACAGGTAGGTACACGTAGCATGAGAGTACCAAGATTTATCTTATTCAACGGGTAAACCTGTGAAAATGCTTCGTAAAAGTTTTTTTTTCGAACGTTTAGCCTTAATCTGACCATTTCAAAGATATATTTCCCCAGTACCCAGTACACGTGTCGTACATGTTTGATCTTAAACGAAGAAACTATTACAAATTTATTAATATTTTAAGGAGGAAGCCGAAGTAACCTCCAGCAAAACGAATGAGACTGCTTCCTCATGCTGTCGTTTTCCCAATACATTGACTCCGTGTTTACTTGGTCGTTTAAAATGAGGTCATTTACTCCATTCAACGCATATCAAGTCGTTAACAAAAACGTTTCCCGCAAAGACAAGTCTTTATCTAAACTGTTAACCTGGACTCACACGAAGCAAGATTTTACCACTTGTTTGAATTTGAAGCGCTTGTCATAATCTACGATCGTCAATATTAGGATGCGAAAATTCGTTTTAAAAAGCTGTTTAGATGGAAAGGAAGCAGTCACATTACAATGATTATAGTAGCAATTACAAGTGGGCGTCTTTGATTCATTAATGAACTCAAATATTTTTATGACCAGAAAACATAAGACCAGCCAGAGAAGGATACCTACTTGAAATCATTCACAAGTTTTATAGTACTATTACAAAAACATTTATTTGTTTTTACACGCATGTGAATCTCAATAAAATTATCAAGTTCACGTATTTAAATAGTCATCACGTAATTCCTGTTTTAAAAGGAAGTACTACTGCACGATACATTAAATTGGTTAGCAATAACAATATTTGAAACAAGTACATTGTGTACATAAAGCCACTTTGAGTCAAGGATGCATTTAGATTACAAGATTATTCCATTCCCCAGTCATAAATTGGTGAAGATGATACAAATAAAATGATAATGTTGTGAATTATAAACACTACATTTCTGGGGAGCACAAGGTGACATGATATGACATTAAAACTTAATAAATAATATAGATTAAGTTGATACATGACGGTATATTATATGAGTGAGCTTAAAATACATGATGCGCAAATTTGAATGAAAACTCTTTTTGATGAGCTGAGGATTTTTGAAATAACCAAAAAAATGTCGTTTGAATTTACAAATGAAGTGAACAGATGCATACTTATGGTAGTGCTATAATACTTTGAGAGAACCGACATGATGTTCTGTAGCTTAAAGTATTTTGTATAGTTTACAGTTTATTGAAGGCAAGGAGGATGTTCTACGTGTTACGGTAAAATGAAACTGAGCCTTGGCATCATCTCTTTAGACTCTCTGGTTGTTGATGAAGATGTCCCGTTGTAAATAAGCCGACAAGTGCTAAAGCACTTCATCAAGCAACTTTACATCTTTTTGAGGTGACATAAACCACACAATTAACCATGCATGCATGGTTGGACACTAAAAATTAAAAAGATGAAATCCCCGAGCTTACCTATATATAATATCGTATTGCGGCTACTTTATACTAACGGTTGCGATTTACTCAAACATTATTTTTGCTTTTAGTTCAAATAAGAAAAGGTGATATTCCGATTTCATTCAATTCACGACGTTTCTTATCGCGCACACACGCGGCAGAGAGGACACATAACAGACGACGAGGACAGATTGTCAGCCTATATCTGGAAAACTTCACATATCATAAATCTAGTCTTCACGAAAAGTGATGAACTCATTTACAGTTTGTTTATAAGCACAGATGTACTCCGCATTGGAAATCCTAAAAATATCCCTGACACTTTGGCGAACAAAAAATGGCGACACATAATCTTGAAAAAATTAATATTATGTATCCATTAGGTATAAAAATATGCTTAGTATACATAATATTGCACATTGACACATCTAGGTATACTAAATACCCATAGCCAATGCATAATGTTGCATTTGCATAAATGTTTCATAAGCACAAAGAAAAGAAGTCGTGTCAGCTTTGATACAGACTATCATTTCATTCAAAAGTGCTAATTTTTTCATAAACGAGATGTTTTGTTTCCAAATTTCAATGTATTCTCTCACATCTAGCTAGACAAAATATTATAACTTTATTCTGTAATAAGAGTTGCCATTATTCCAAACCAACTTTAAATGGATCGCTTTGGAAAGCTCTACTGCAATATTTCAACTGTCTCTTTTCAAAACGATGGATCAGTCAATTATTAAGAGAACTATCCCTTATCGTTGGTTCCATTTTTATAGTGTCAACCGTATTCTGTACGCTTCGTTGTTTCTTCTCTTGTGGTTATATGTAGCTGGTAGGGTTGAAGCTAATGACAGGTACGAAGCCAACCGACTGGTGCAATAAATCATCCAAGGCATTAATTTTTTTGAAGTTTCAATCAGCAAAATTGTTTGAATATAAGAAATATGAATATGCAATTTACAGTATTTATATCCCCACTTGGTTAATTGTGTGAAAATATACAAAAAATATTTTCAGTGACAGTGATGCTACTACAAGAGCGCACCAAGATCCCAACCATGTCACCAGCTACCTCCACACTTTAAAACGGTCTCAGGAGGAGATCTTCAGAAAGGTACAATTACAATAGAGTATGTGTCGATTGTGGCGAATAAGTTGTCATTATTTATAAAAACTACAACGAGCTATAACGGCCGATAGCAAAGCATCCACTTTGGACGAACAAACGCGTGTTTTCGCACTCATGACTCATGCTAATCATCTAAGAATGGAGTTCATAAAGAATGAAGCTCATATTGCTGATTGTGTATAGGCGTTAAGAAAAATGTGATTGAATTTGAATTCACTGATCCCTTTTCTGAATTTTACGATGAACTAACTAAATACTTAAACAAATCTGTGCGAAAAATCAAACGTCTACGGATTGCAGATCAGGTTACATTCCCACAAGTAGAGGTGTATCTGTGCGTGCCCGTCATTGATAGCATTAATTGTTAATACTCTGCAATCAAGTAGTTTTATTGTAGCTGAACACTAATACTAATGTACCATGTAGTTTGCGATCGTCAACAGTACATGATTTCAATCCAATCATCTATGCACTTTTGCACTTAAAGTATTGTTTTATCATTCATTCTCATTTTATATTTCTTGCATCAATACTCATTTTTATTTGTGCATATAAATAAACAATTTGTTTTGGACATTTTACAACATTTTTACATGAATTCTTATATTCATCACACAGATCGATCGACTAACGAAGGCAGTGGAGGAAAAGGACCATGAAGACTACCAATTTCGGCTGAAATTCTCACGAAAAGTTCACACTCTTGAAAGCAAGGTAAGCATATAAGAGTTTACTTGTGTAATAAATGTGCTAATGAATTTACTGGCGACAGTATTAAAAATGATAGTATCATATTACCCATAAACAGTACAGCATACAGTAGAAATAAAAATTTTCATATCAAAGTGATTAGTAGAAAACCAAAAGCAAACTGATGTCCGGTTATATCTCTTCTGCCACTTGAATTTAACACAGCAATGGCGTGGCGCAAGCTTCTCACGCTCAAGCTGTTAATAAGCCAGCCAGCTTGTAAATTTTGAAGAAAACTTTCAAATTTCAAGTGCAATACATGTTTTGTTGATGTTTCAATTTTTGGTTGAAGGTGTTGTACATGGAACATACTTTTACCCAGAAAGTGGAACAAGTCGTTCAAAAGAAAGTGGATGAAATGATGGCTGTCGCTGATAATAGACTCCGATATCCGTACTACCACCACCAAACATTTTCTGGGTCCTCTTCTTCTTCGCCCCAGAATTCCCACGGTAGTGCAAGCCGTGATGAGTACTCTGATACTGACAGCACTACTGGTTCAGTAATGAACATTCAGGCTCATCAGCCTTTATCTTACAGTAACAACATTCACCCTCCGTATCATCGTTATCAACCGTATTATAATCCTCGCCAGTCTACTACTTTCAATTATCCCCAAAATATTAACGCCAACAGCAACTGGGGTTTTTATGAGCATCCCATAACCCATAAAAGGGTGAGAGATTCCCAGCCTCATTTATTTGGCTATGAACCACCTACCCGAGATTTGCCACTAATTTCGCTGGTGGCTACAACGGCTTCTGCGACGGTTATACCTGAACACCAAGTTTCAAACCAAGCTACTGTTTCTGGTGTTGCCGATGTGAAAGGTGGAGCAGGAATGCCAAGTAGAGTAGTTTTGGAAGCAAAGGGAAGGACAACCAAAGGGGAAAGGGATGCGAAGCACTTGGTACCTACAAGTTTTGTAGAGGAGTCCCAGAAAAAATTTGAAAGTTATGATTTGACCTTGCAAGAATTGCGAGAAAATGTAAGCGAGTATGAGATTAATATGTTTGCCTGACTTAAAGTTGATGGTTTTCAATTTTTGTTTTACAATATTTATTTGAATGCGGTTTAACAATTTGAAGATTACAGGTTTGGAAAAGGAAATGCTGAGACTGATGAGAAATCAAAATGCAGACAATGATTATAGTGAAGTATGGAAGTATAAAAATGATTTGCTTATACTTTGGTTTTTTATGTGTAAGGTAAATTGGATATTATTTTTTGAAGGTGCATACCCTCTTAGTTGAAACCAGAAAGGAAATGACCGGTCTTCACCAAAAGTATCAGGAGATGGTCTACAGGATCGAGCACTTTACAGTGGAAATGGAGAGAGTTGCCGCGAAACGGGAACATACTGTGAATGAGTCGCTGAAGGAAATAAGTGCCGAGTTGAGGAAGCAGATTACTGCTGTGAAGGCATACGCTAAGAAACAAGTAAAGCTTATCAATTATTGTATTCAGATAAAGACATGCTTTTGGCTGATAATACTCTTTATGATTCAAAATGAAAATGAATATTTTATGCACACAAACAGTTATGATAATTAGCTAGCTGTTTAGCAATAGTTATCTAATCAGTAATTATTATTATTATGGTATTTTTAAATAGTGCAAATGATGAGAACAAGAATAACTTGATCTTTATAATCCTTAATTTTCATAAATTATATAGATTCAAAACATCACAGTGTCTGGTGCTGGGAGTCTAGGCAGTTCTCAAACGCCCGATAAGCTGAGATGTGCACAAACATTGCTCGATGAGATGCTGGCACAGGTTAATGTTTTAGATATTTAAGCTGGTTAATGGTTTTTTAGACATGTAATTTAATTCACTGTTATGAGATTTAAAATATTTTTTATCTTTATTAAAATTCATAATTTAGATTGGTAAGCCGACAAGCCCTCGTTCACATATCTTTCAATATGACACGATAGCTGATCAAGCAACGAGTCAAGAGCACAAAGGTAACGACAGGCCTTTGTCGTACATGAGCAGAAGGAGTGCGGATAAGCCAAGTACAGAGAATTTACTCAATGAATTGGCTACACAACGGAGAGAAGTAATGAAAAATCTGCAAGTTGATCTAATAATTGTCTTATTAATGGATGCCAAACCTAAAAATCTACATGTATGTAACGTGGGTCTTGCTGCTACAAATTTAGATAACGCAGTTGAAGTCCGAGATGGGTAAACTGAATGTTTCTCAAATATTGTTGATGAAACTAGTGGACGAGGAAACATTGAAGGTTATCTAGCATTTTAAGAATTGTTCATCAGACACAATTAAATTTACTATTTGTTATTATAATACATTTTATTCCCTTTTCAGCGAACGGGTAAGTTTTTATATTACAATGAAATGTCCTACACATTGCACAGGAACTATGTGGTGAACTAAGTCGATGTGGCTATTTGAGCCTATACACATATTTGCAATTTTCAATTGAAAGTAGTGCTTTTCAATCTTTTTGAAGAATAGTACGCCCACGAGATTGCACTGAAATAAGGCTACTCAGAAACGCGAGTAGTGGAATATACTCCATTTTTCCGAGAATGAACGATGCTTCGACTCAAGTAAGCATATTATCATACATCATAGCAGTAATACAATGTATTTAAGACATAACATACAGATAAAGAAATGACAATATTTATTATTTATTATGTTTTCATCTTCAAAGGTATATTGCGATATGCAAACGGATGGAGGAGGATGGACAGTGATTCAGCGACGTGGAGCGCCAGTTTCTCCAGAAGCTTTGGATGGAACAAGGGAGTCGTTTGCAAGAAATTGGGATGAATATGAAAAAGGGTTTGGATCCTTACAGGAAGACTTTTGGTTGGGTTAGTCAAATTGTATTCTAGAATGAAAGTTATTATTTGTAACGACTTTAATTCAAATTACAATGTGATAAAAATTTAGGATTATCCAATATTGCACTTTTATGCCAACTTGGCGTTCAAGAGCTAAGAATTGACCTTATGAACTGGGCAGGTGAAACACGGTTTGCTACCTATCAGTATTTCAAAATCTCCAATGCTTCTCAGTTGTACAGAATAAATGTAAAAGGATACTCGGGAACTGCAGGTATTTTATTCATAAAAAAAAGTGAAATTGAGGATTTTCAGAAATGTGAACTTTTTCTAATTATAGGAGATTCACTTTCCCGGCACAATGGAATGGCCTTCAGTACTCCAGACAGAGATCATGACACAGATCCGAGAAGACACTGTGCCAAAACATATTCTGCTGGATGGTGGTACTACGCTTGTTTTGAAGTAAGTTGTTTGTAAACTTTCTATTAAATTTCAATACTCCAAAGACTTGTAAAACTCAAATATTGTACTTGTACTTTAGTCAAACTTGAATGGTGTCTTCATTGGAGACCGTGAGACAAACCACACATATCACGCTTTTGGTTCCGGTATAATTTGGCATCACTGGATGGATAACGATTACTCTTTGAAAATGGCCGAAATGAAAATTCGGAATAGATTTATATAAAAAAGATCACTTGATGGTATTTCAATCGAGAGTTTACATATGCATAGGTTGTTTCATTTAAAATTTTGACATTTACTGTCACTTTATTTTTTAGCGAAACGTTCATTTATTCGTCAGTAGTACATCGCTCATTCAAAAATAAAATGTTATTGTATAACAATATAAATTCTCTTATTTACTAAGCATCTAAAATCCGAGAAAAAATATTTCGAAAAGTTTAAAAAAATCTTTGACAGGTACAGAGAAAAGAAGTGCAACTAACATTTAATTTCACTATATTTACAACTTGAAACACCATTGAGGTTGAACTTTTAAAAATTGTTTTGTTTAGGGTGAGGTGTACATTTTCAAAGACCACTGTCACTGCCAGACTCCTCCTCTGCAGCACACGGGGATGCGGGGCGGGTAACCATTATGGTTGAAGCTCGTTCCAAAAGTTCATTCGCTTGAACTAACGCTTTTGGGTTTTTTGCCAGTTCTGCGTAAATTAGAAACAACAAAGTTTAACAAAGAATTCCTGTGAGGATGAACAATTATAAAATTCAGATTTTTTAAGAGCAAATCTAACCTTTTCGAAATCGCCTATACTGTCTCACCCAGTCCTTCAACTGCATTTCACAGCTATTCTTTTGGTGACTTTCTCTTTGGGTTAGTTTCTCGTTAAGCATTGACTGAAGGCTTGACAGCTGCGCTTGCGTATCCAGATGAATTTTTGAAAGCTGCGTAGTCAGCGTTCTCAACTGCTCCTGACAATTTTTGGCACACTGAACAGCCGGACTCTCGACAAGGTTTGTGGTGGATTGGAGAATTGGGGTGCAGTAGCAACCTTCCGAAAGTCCAATGGGACCCTACACAAATAATTTTGATTGTTAGCAATGTCTCAATTTACCCCACACGAAGCAAAACTGAAGTTCTTTTCTTGCACTTACTTTATGAATGTTTCCTGCCAAGTCCAAATAGTACAGCTCTCCACTTCTCAACGGCTCCTCCGGCAAGGAGTCAATGTTTGGAGGTGGAAACGCCTGAGGATTCGGATGATAATGACATCCATACGGCGACCAGTTCGGAAGCGCATCATTATTACTAGAGCGACTATGACTGGGTGAATCCTTACTACTGCTTCGTTTTGAACTGCCTCCACCACTCTTTTCCCGTTTATTCACATGACTCTTTCCGCTACTTCCTCCTCCACTCCGCCTCTCCACAGATAGATCCCTTCTTTTCCCCGCTTTCCCTTCCGACTTGCTTTTACTTCCGGAGCTGGACGCGCCGTTGCTATTATTGTACTTTGACGCTCTCAACTCATCCCTTTCCATCGGCGTCACTACCTCAGGTGGGTTTTGTAACATTTCGCAAATCTCTTCATAGCCCTTCCTTATCCCAATATCGAGGGCGGTCTCTCTTTGATGATTCTTCAAATTGAGGCGGCAACCCGCAGACAAAAGGATCTTTGTCAACTTTTTACGACCCATGGCAGAGGCAATATGTAGCGGGGTGTCTCCATTCTGAAACCAGCACAAAAAGCAATCTTCATTATTTTACCTGTCCGTTTTAAAAGCACGCATTGATAAAGACGCAGCAGAGAAACACTGACAACAGACGCATCCATAACACTTAATTATCCCAGAGCTCATTACATTTGCATACAAAAAATACTCAATCACAAGTCACGACATTGACTTCATTTAGACATCGTCGCAAACAACCCAGGTGCTTCTTGTACTGGGCCTAATAACAACCCCTTTTACTCGCTATGTGCCCATATTATACTTTGTTTCATTTTACTATATTCAATCAAGTTCTCATTTTCTCCCCTTATCCTCCAACAGCAGCCGTTTTTCTCAAAGCAGCGATTAGTACGGGACTCGCTCGCTCCTTTTGATATAAAAATGGTAAAAAGTGCATTAAATTCCTTATTTGTCATACAATGCCTCTGTCCTTTTTGTTTTTGCTTCTTATTTAGTAGTTGGTATTTTTAAAAACTTTGATGAACATTATTAAATGATTATGCGTGGTGGTTACATGCTGGGCAGTAAAACAAAACGGCTCTATATTCCCTTTGCATCTCTCACGCCAAACTTTTTATCATTTCATTCAGCCTGTTTCTTTTTCACTTTCTTCACAAGAATGTCTTTGTTTTCCGCTTTTTATTCACGTACATAACAGCGTACGACACGGAGCGTGAGATGAAAGATAGCTTCGTTGACAGTTTACAAGTGCCATTTTCGTGGCATTCTCAATGGCAGATTCCTCCTTTATTAAACGAGTCTCATCATCATCATAATAATCATAAAAATATTTTTTTGTGGAAATAAACACATCTCTGTCTGTCTCTCTCTCTTTAAACTCTTCTTCTTTTTTGTCTTGCCGAAACAAAAAATTGACTAGTTTTCTTTGCTATGTGAGAATGTGGTGTACATGTTGCTGAAAAAACAAGATACGCATGTTTTTCGTGTAATGTAATGCAATCTTGTACGCGTCAAGTCACGCCATTTTCCACAAACCCAGCAATAATTTCACTACAAAAATCCATTCTGACTGACTATTAAGCATCATCGTGCATATCAGTAAAATGCGGTTGTTAGTGATGGATAAAAAGTCAGAAAATCCTCCCATCACGACTACAACACGACACGGTCGTTTGAAGGCAGACAAGACAAGGGACATAGTGCACCACCAGCATACATAAAAAAGAGATGAAAAGGCCAAAAAGTATTGAATTGAAAATGATGATAAAGATGCAAAGTGCAAGTCAAGTCTGTTTAGCGATAAAAAACGCTAACTCAATAAATTGCACACTTTGATCGTTTCGAAAAGGTGATTTGTGCAAACACACTTTAGCTATTCACCAAGATATCTTTACAACACCGCGTGAATACTAAAAAACAACGCCAGCATAAATGTTCATTCATGAAAACCTGAAGAAAAAATACGCATAAGAAAAAAGAAACTAAGACTGTTTCTAAATGAGCCAGCCGAGTGCTCTATGTTCGTCTTTTAAGCTTGTTGTAATAATAATGGCCTTCATTAGCATAATATTTTAGAATGCACATCAAATTAACAAAGAGAGGAGGAAGGAAAAAAGAGCCCACACTCAGTCACAAGTTTGTTTATAAATTTTTGAGTTTCAGCCGATTTTAAATTTATTACAGAATGCAAACACCATTACTGCCCAGTCGATCGCCAATTTATTGAAGGAAGTAAAGACATAATTAATGGATGAAATACATGACAAAAGCCAATATTATGGCTACGTGGCTGTATGGGTGCCCTTATATTCAAGAAGATTCATTGTTGATAATGCTAACATTGAGAAAGTTACGGTGATGCTGATCTTTATGCTCGTTTGAATTTTGAATAGAATTTTTTTACTCTGCTTGCCACCATCACATGCATGGTTAGTTTTGTCCTGTCGTTTATGTTGGTTCACTATCTTGACTCCAATTTGACAGCTATCATTTATTATTGACGAGGAATAATCAAAGTTATAGGGAAAATCAATCTCTTGGGTTATAAACCAAAGGTATCAAAATTATTGGGTACGATGCCTGCAACGTGCTACATAGGTCATCTTCATAATGAATAGCTTGCCTGACACTTTGCAGGGAGTATGATTGTCTGACCGAGAAAAAAATGGTTTTCTTGCTTAGAGTCCCTTTACCATAATGTTACCGCTGACCATTCATGTCTTTTCTTATAATTGACAGATTTGTGTACTTTGCCAGTGAAGCTCTGTATCAGATTCACCTGCTGCAGTGGTAAACGGCAACAATGCAAGAAAAGCGTAGATAGAAAATTTAGATGAATATATAAAGGTGCAGTGTCAGCGTGAAATGAGTTCAGGTAATTTTCTGCAACGAGATGACCACAACAATCCATCAATACATTGTGCCCGTTTTTTTCTTTCGATTGAGAGAATCTATGAAATTTATATAGTCATTGAAATGAAATATGACTTAATGGACACATCAGATTGAACATTTTTGGTTTAATATTGCAATGAAATAGCCATCAAATCACATTTATGCTCATTTGATCATGCAATCATGCAACATGCAAACGTGCTCCCCATCATTTCAGTTAGCTTTCTTCTTGCGTGTCTATCTTCTCCAAATTGCTTTGCTAAACAATGCAAAAGCTCAACAAAGACCCTGGTCAGGCATTTTGGCAGATATTTATTGAATGTTGTGATCCGAACCTGACAGTTTGGATAGAAAAATATTCAAAGTAAATTACATTGTGCATTACTATTGTAATCCTCATTTCTGTGCAGTACAGAATTCAACCAAAAGTCCACCCTTCCTTCAGAGCAAAAATAAATTAGCAAACAAAAGGGCAGCAGCGGTTTTACAAAAAATGCGTATAACTTATGTTCGCCATTCAAAATATAAGCTTATTTAACTTGATAAATCCGTATCCCCGCTTGATGAAGATGCACATGGCTTTCTTTTCAGCATACATTTCACAGACGAACACCGACCATTGAACCAATAATGATTTTATTTTCATAGCTAGTCGAACCTCCTATTTTCCTTATCCCGACACCATAAAAATGCACAGATGTTTTTTGCTTCCTCTTTTTTGCCAATCAATTTGTGCTCTTGAATAGTAGATTGTTAGTCCTGTGTACTCAGCCCAGCCGCTTAATTATATTTGCTTTTGCATGCATGATTTAGTTGAGTTAGCAGAGAAGATTGGCACTTACATGAATCCAATAAGCTATAAAGAGGAATAAATCTCTTTTCTCCTACTTTTATTATACCACAGATCATCTCACTTGCGAAGCGTCAAACCGGTATAGTATATTACAGCAATTTTTCTTTCTCCCTCTCAGAAATCTTGATAGCTTGGATTTTAATTTCGTTCTTTCTTTCGTGGAATTCATTTCAAAATTTGCAAAGATACAAGCTATTCAAAAATATCACACCACCACCTCTCAGCTTACCCAGTAAACTTGCCACTGCCCTCATCTTTGATATCGGTTTGATTAACTGGCCAACTGCAAACTGAATCAGCTCATCTACTCCCTATTATGGAAATCTGTCAGCGTAAACAAAAGCTTAATTGAACCTTTCTTGAGGAGCTAATCCAGTCACAAATAATACGAAGAAAAAAACTCGAGCATCTTCCTACTTCTCTCAAAAGTATCCACCTCTTTTATTGTTTCTCTCTGTCTTAATAATCCTCTTCATCCACCTCATCAAATGTAATAATAATAACAATAATCATCAATGATATGATAGGAGGAGGAATGGTGATCAAAAACATAAAACAATATCATTTCATTATTTATTCGTATCTATTTACTTTTGCTTTCGGGCCATGACAAACAAAAGATGCGCTACATTGATAGCATCAAAAAACAGCTAAAGTAATGTACTTGTGTGGAGAAGTTCGTCCAACAAAGTTTACTATTTCTTGACTCGCGTTTATCTTCAAACTGAGAGAAAACACTACCATTCAACTGCCAGCGTGTAAAAAGCAAAAAGAGATTGACCTGTCCACTTAAACTTAAATTATCTCGCCTGGCCACATTCTAACAACTACTTTATGTTCTCCGGTTGACATTTATTGTCCTCAAGCAGAAGAAGGCAAGCAAAGCAAGGCGTGCTCTACTCTCCCCTTCTGATAATGAAACATTTTCCATTGCCCAAGATTATTTTGGAGGTAAACACAGCAAAAAAATCACCTCGCCTAGCTTTTTCCTTCATTTTATACGAAAGAGTAATGAACGAATGTGTTAATGAAGTGGTTCATCCATGAAAAATATAATGAAAGAAAAATATTCATTTTTTACTTCTAAAATGCAAGAAAAGGTGTAAAATATTTCTATTGAACATTCCTCTCTCACAAGAAAGACCAATCTATGCAAAAAAGAAAGGGAGAAGGTGGTTGCTGACGGTGTGGCTGTTGCGTTGTCAGTGTGTGACGTGTTGCGTAATAATAATCTCATTCTCACTTTTATGGAATACAATAAAAGATGATGATGAGGATGATGAAAATGATGGGACAAGGCTTGCGAGCAAACCCTGCCAAAAAAATCTATATCATTTTAAAAATTTCATGGTTTTTCTAGCGTCCTCACAGAGGGATATCTTTTTTACACTCTTTCTTGAGCACTCAACATGTGCCTCTGTCTCTCTAGTACAACTTAAACTTGTCTATCAGCCAAGTACACAAAATAAGGATTAAAGCGTATTAGTGTAAAATGTATATAGAGGTACACGTACAGGCGGATAAATTTTAAAACTGGATTAACTTGGATATTACACAGTACGGACGTGCACTCCAACTGTGCTCACGGACAATCATCATGTCCTCTCGCTCAAAGATGATATCATAAACAATATACGACATGTACTCCCAAATATTGACCGAAGGAAGAGTGGCATCGAGTTAGCCAGCCAAACATTTTTATCCGGTTTGTTTAGCTTGAGCAAACAACATTACTTCAAAGTTGCACCATTTTCTCCTGGGACATGGCAGACGGGTTGAAAATAAAATGTAAAACTTTTTGACTTGAACTCTTGAGACTAAAATTGTAAAGAAGTGCACTTCATTTTCCACCGATGACGCTAACAATGAAGATGTTCTCGTAAAACTTACTTTGATACGGAGCATAGTGGCCGTATTGCTTTCAAATGTGACGGGATTGATAAGGAAAGAATAACTTCTTTGTAGAATGATACATACACGGGGTTGACGAAGACATGACATGTTCTGTCCGTCTCTTCTTATTATATGCATATCAGAATGTTGTCTGTGCCACCAAGCATTATATACCAAGCAATTTCCATTTTGGCAATTGACAACAATGACAGTCTAACGACGACAATAAAACTATCAAATGGCATACAATGGAAAAATGAGAAGAAAATGGCCCACGCTCATTTCTTTAATTCTGAGTATCTCTGCGTGAGTTTGTATTGACAATTGAAAAGAGTTTTCACTTCACTGCATTTTACCTTATTCTGAACATCTGGACCAGCTCTGGCACTAAGCAATATTCTGGCAACGCCAGCATGTCCATATCGAACCGCAGTGTGGAGGGCCGTGTCCCCGTAAGTATTGACTAAGTTGGGATTTGCACCTTGCAAAAGTAGTTCTCTGGCTGACTGGTTGTGGCCTGCTTGACAGGCCAAATGGAGGGCTGTGAAACCCCCGTGATTTTGGCGATCCACCGTTTGCTTATTGCTGAGCACCTTCACAAGACGGGAGTAGCCACGCCAGGAGGCTTCGTGAAGACAGGTATTCCCGTGCTGCGAGAAAATAAAGAAAACATTTAAAATGTAAATAGATAAATTAAAACGGTAATTGCAATAAAAAAATTAATAATAATTCCATATAAGAAGCCATACAAGAACGATTTTTAAATATTTCAATAAGAGAAGCTCATGTAGATACAAAAAAAATCATAAAAGTGTCAAAAGATTCCGTGTCTTTGGCTAATTAGTAGTCCTCACACCTTTGCACACATCTCTACTTGAACACACCGTTTGCGTTGTTCAGCAGCGTACCCGTTGGGAATTTAAATGTGAAATAACAACCAACCTCAAAAAAGGAGCGAATACCACATTTTATTCTCCTTTTTCAACACAACACAAAGATTTTTTTAACCAAGAAAGAAAATCTAATTAGCATTCATTCGATGAAACTGTATAAATGTCTGTTTTATTTTTCTGCCTACTGACTCAAGCCAACCAAAAAACACATCACACGCTAGTGCCCTGAAGAAAACCTTATTTTTGCGTAGCCATTTACGCTTGACCATCATCATCATTTAATTTTCTCCAAGTATTTTGTACATTTTCACAGGCTGGCCATAATCAAATTAATTACGCATTAGAAAATGATTGCTCATCTTGTATCACATAAAATTCATAAACATATAATATGATAACATGATTGCTTTTGCTAACTAGCTATATGTGTTCAAGGGAGAAAACAGAATCAACTTAAAATATGAAATATTATCGCTGTGCTAATGACAAGGTGCAAAAAAGACGAATTACACGTTACATCAACACTGTACCACCAGAAAATCTCACACGCACCGTCGCAAAGCAATTAGCAGTCACAGAAAATAAGATGATGTGACGAGACTCGTAATATAAGTCCGGTGTTGCCAGTAATCATATAATTATCATTAAAAGCAACTAGCCAACATATTTTGTCTCATTACTGCCTCCTTACTACTTTACTACCGAACTCTGAAGGGAACAAGTTAAGAATAAGAATGCCAGAAAGGAAGACTGCAAGTGATCATGATGATTATGCTGACCAACATCCACCAATCTTACCACCTTTACAACCGCCAGGACCAGTACCAGGATGATCATTAGCAATAAAGCAAAACCACAAAAAAGTAATACATACAAATTACATAATGACAAGTTAGCCCGCAACACCACGAACAACAGGAGCCGTAAATGGATTACTGATGTATTCCACCTGCACCCATTAAATAAATCGCTTTTTTAATAGCCAGTTATATAGTTTATAGCAGGCTCACATTTCAAACTGCCAAACGGAGAAAAATGAATAAATTGAATAGGAACAGCATCCAGCAACAAATAAAAATCAGTGAAAAAATAATTTTCTTTGTATTGTTTATTGACTGTTTGTTGACCCTTTCCTCTTGGTAAATATATATAAAAAGAATTCCTTTAGCTTTTCTTTTTTCTCATCATTTCCCAAAGTATTTTCATTGTGTTTATTGTTACTACCCTGCTTTCTTGCAGAAACTAACATGACGTGTGTAAAAAAGAAAAAAGAAAAGTCATCATTGTAACGCCATGTTACGTGTGAGCAAGTAACATCATCACATCACGGTTAATCACAGCCTTTTGTATTTCTTCAGTAGTCACCAGTCATCATCATGTTAACAATTTTTTACCTATTCATTTTTTTACCCCTTCGTTGATGAATTTTTTATGCTGTTCTCGCTTTCCTCTAACCAATATTTATCAACAGTTAAGTCACTCAGTTGGCTTTAGGAATCTACACCTTTCAATCACAAAAAATGAATCACTTTCTTATGCGCATATTATTATACCTATATGGGATATACCTACCTGCTTATATGCAAGCCCACTGCCCAACCCTCTATGTGTCTATGCAGGCATGCATAATTCGGTTTTAACTTTTGAACCCTGGAGGCAATTAGCTGACATTGCTCGCTCACCGCTTGGCATGCTAAAACATATCCCCACGAATGATTTACATGGCTAATTTGTACTCTTTCAAATAATGCAGCATGATGGCATGACCATCATCATCTTCCCCATAATATGCAATACCACCATCATATTATCACGAACAAATTGTAAAGAACTGAAAATCTCCAAACAAAACAGTACAAATATCGCCTTCAAGCACAAAAATCTTTGTTTGTGCTGGTATTCAATTCGTGTTGTAGCATGCCAATACTAGTCAATTTAGTTTTGTGTGTGTGCTATTATATCAACCATGGCACATCATCACATAAAGAAAGTGAGCTTATAGAACAAAAAAGCCAAGGGAGCAATTAATTCCTCCTTATCATTTGTATCAATCACCGTAAAACAAAACTGGAACTCGACTGTCCTGATCGCTAATGGTCAACAAGTTGAAAGGGAAATATATCAAAAGTTTATAGTGCAACCGAACCGTCGTCTTGGCTCATGATGATGGTACCATTAGATAAAAAATGTTTATACATGAGCTAAGCCAAGCCAACACAAAAAATCCCTTTTAGCATTTTTACGGTAGTACGTACAATTAGCAGAGTTACTCTGCTATGCAATTATAAAAGAGCTGCCAATGAGTGAAAGAAAAGGCTGAGATTTTTTAGTATGCAAAACGCAAGGTTTCATAAAAATAAGCACTTGAAGTTTGCATGCCCGCCTTCCTGTGTTCTGTCCCAGCAGTAACAACAGAGTAATATCCGGGAATGTTATTGAACTTTTTTCAAGTTCACACATTTAAAATAAATTACCCACACACATATGATAACACGGGCATTTTTACGATGTGTTTTGCTGACACCATGTTTCTAAGCTGCCTTCTGTCGCGCAAGCATAAATTTATTTCACTTTTTTCCTGGTACGACATGCCTTGATTCATTTTTGCCTGACATATGGGCTTTGCCGATGATGAGAAAGGCGATTTTTTTCTTTAAAATATTGCGTGAAACGCGAGGATGTTCTCTGGGATGTGGATTTTGGATGTGACTCTGCATAATATTTCGGAGCATATTACCACAATCTGCGACCATTTGATGGTCAGCATAGTGTGACTTTTATTACTTGGGTTTTGCATGCATGCATTGGCAAAATGTGCGATGTGACCACTCTGAAAATTCCTGATTTTCATCAAGTGGGTAAATAAATATTAAAAGTTGGTAAGTGGTAGAAAGAAACAACCCGGCGGTGATTAATGTTGTAGAATATATTTTTGCATCTTTCGTTTCTCGTGATAACGTGCCCGAAGAAGTGCACAAATGCAAATTCGAGCAAGAGAAGGAGCACATATCATGAGCGATTTATAAGGAAGATAAAATACCAAACTGACGAATGAGCACGATAGAAATCTGAAAAGAGGCGAGGAATGATGATACTGAAGATAACAGCAGCAGTACTGCGTTTTTGCTTCTTTTCATTTCATTTTGTTTCAGAGTGTTACTGCAAGGTAATATATTTTATTTTAGGAGTAAAGATACAAGCACGTACACAGAAGTGAGTCGTATGTCGAATTCTTGCCTCTGATTTAATGCTTTTAAATGCTACTGTCTATAGTTTTTTTGGGATATGTCTTATTCGATGAAATGCTAGCAGATAAATCAATAAGTTACCGTAAAATATCAATAGTTTTTGCTTGCTAACATGTTATGTCAAATTTTATATATAAGTAAACTGGAAATTTAAAAACAAATCAAAGTTGAGCGCAAAATCCTTATGAAAAATGGTTTGCAAAGTTTTCCTAAATTACAAAGTGTTTTATTGCAAAAGCACTTGATGTTGACAGCTGCTCCTTTTTACCAAAATGATCGATTGCAAATTTTACCCGCTTCTGACTTGCAGCTAAACAAAGCTATTAGCATCATCATACCGAATGGAAACCAGATCCCGGATATTACTGCAATATTTCATGAATGTGCCCACACCACCACCAACAGGTAAAGCCGCCATAAAAATGCCGATTTTCCAAACATTGCCACAATAATGGCCAGCCACTTTACAAGAAGCCATTATCACATTCATGCAAGATGAGACAACATATCACCATTAAACCCAATCATTTATCACCTTCTCGTCTACACAGCGCAATATTTCTCTTGACAATTTGTCTAAAGATAAATTATTACCCAACACACCGAACCATAACCATACATTAATATGGGATGCGCCTATTTTTCCCGTGAAAAGTAGACCTCACCCTTATGAATTTTCTTTAGTGTCCTGCCTTCTCAAAGAATGCTTTCAATTTTTTTCTCATTTACACAAACATGGTGCTTTGCTGCACTTGTATTTCATCCCGCGATATAAAAATATGCCATCTTATATTTTTATAAAAACAAGTTGCTAAACATTCTTCATTAAATTTCGACTTTTTCTCTATTATCATTATCGCACCACCAAGAATGAAGAAACATTTATAATGTGGTGATTATGCAACATGAACAAATGGAATTTTCTCTGGATGACAGCTTGTTTCATTGCTACTTTTTCTAATGTTCATTTTCTCATGTTTTTAACATGTTCCTTCTGTTTTCAAATTTTCTTTACAAGCTTAACACGGCCAAACCAACATTTGCTTTTTTAATCGCAGGCGAGAGCGTGCAAAAGGTCAACTATATTTCACACCATGTTTTATTCCCAGCTGAAAATGAAAGTGAGAAAATCCTGTAACTTGATCCTTTACACAATTTTTCGCTATACCCACGTTAGGTATTGTATAAGATGAATTTCGAGACAATATATTTTTTTTACAAATTTACTTCTTGTACTATTCCATAAGGCTATCTATTTTGATCACGAAGGCTGAAAAGCAGACCACTTTTATTATGAATCCTTCGTTTTTGGTTTTGTGTTACCTATTTCATTTCCATTCTGATGCACCGATGCACGACCAAACACAATGAGATGGCGATTAAAATACAAAGACAAGAGGGGAAACATGATCCAGTCAACTAACCAAAGAAATCCAAGAAAGCTTCAAGTTTTCTCTTTTTCTCATTATCATGCACCACCATACGTGTGATATGCATTATTATTGCCTGGTATAAGTTACACAAAGTAGAAAATAAAGTTAACAATGCCTTTTGGATTTTGAAACGGGTACGCATAGAGAATGAGTCTGAAGAATTAGCCAGAGAGAGAAAGAAACAGGTGAACAATTTACTGCATGGAGGAGGACAAAACAATAAAGTAAACTGGGATATTGTTGGGACGTATGTTTGTGCAACCTTTGAATATTCAATTTCTTTTAATTTAGAGAGTAAGGTTGAACAAAACCGAGATAAAAACAATTGAACTGAATGGTTGATCAAAGAGAAGAGAGAAGAACACGAGTTGCAGAGAAATCCTGCCAAAGGAACTACGTCTTGTACATGTGTCAACTGGCTGACGCTGACACAGCAGCTATATAACATGGAATATTGTGCTACTCCGGCTTTTCAAATTTTTTATTCTTCTAGGTGTAGTATTGTTTTTGATAATGATGATTAAGCAGAAGAATGAGTTAGGAGAAAATGAAAAAGAAAAAAAATCGTAAAGTGAAGTGAAAGAAATTGAACACGTTCTCCTGTCATTCCCATTGGGGTTGGGCTTTGAGGTTTATGAGTGTTCTGGGGGATTGTCAGTTATCAGCAATAAACAAAATGTTTTAACCTCAGAAGCGCTTGACACCACACAACAGTAGGGAAGAAACCACACAAAAACAGTTTGTGAATTGTTCTAGTCATAATATCGACGCTAAAGGTGGGACACACCACAAACTACTACACACACAAAGGTGAAGTGGTTTTTGCACTGACATTATTGCTGCCTTTTTGTGTTTTTGTATTATACTCGACCTTTCTTTCTCGTTAAATGCTAGAATAACAGCAACAACAGCATGTAAAACAGTTCGTTTAAAACCACTGACAGAAGAAATTATGATAGGATTTGCGCTTCTTTCTTTTGAACTTTAAATGAAATGAGCTGCTAAGGATGGAGATATGCTGATATAATGGAGTTGATGCGTGGAATGTTAATCAATTAAAAAGGATTAAGCAATTTTATTCTGGTTTTTTCACTCAAGACGAGAAAAAATGTGTAACTAGAATCATGACTAGGATTGGCAAAAGTATAATAGTATGTATACCCACTACATCACTCGCAAAGTGTGACTTCCCTTTGATGCTGCATTTTTTTTGAAAAAGAAAAAGGCAAAGTGCCTTCCGCTTTTGTGGAGATGGTCATAAACTTATATGACTAAACGTTGTGTGCAAAATAATATTTTATGAGTTATGATCCAAGATATTGCCCACGTATTACGTGAACCATATTTTCTTCATGTTTACATTCCATTAAACTCCCGTAACAAAGAAAAGGCCTGCACACTTGCGCCAGACCATAAACTATAAGCCGTTTTAATTTAGTCATTTGTTCTAGACCCGATTCTCTTTATGAAGTTTCTCTGAGCATATAAAGGTTAAGCCATTGTGTTTGGTTGTGCTAGTTTGCTGTGTATACCTGTCGTTTGCATTAAAATGCGGCGGATTTAAGTAACTTGTTCCTGTGTGGCAACTGCCAAGGAATGCGAACACTATTCCCAACAATTTTTATGTAAAACTTCTGGAATTTGCATGGCGCACAAAAGACCTGACACGACTTGAAAGGGCAAATTCTTTAGAAATTCCAACAAGCATTTTGTACTAGTAAGCCACGCACTCGCACTGGTTTAATTATCCATTATGTTCGGCTTGTTTGGTAAAAAAATGTTCGGCATTTTTTGTTCATTCTCACAGACAAACATAATAGCAAGACCGACAGATCCTTCGACAATGTCCATTCATGTAATGAATACCATTTTTTGTACTGTATGCAAAGGCCATGATTTTTGCTTTAACAGTTCAGCATATTTTTTGCTTGTGAAAGCAACTCGGGGAAGTTATTACCATCCTAATTATCATATCTTCATGATTAATTATCAATTATCGCAAGATACACCAGAAACGCATCAATCTTCCGACTTGCTCTCCTACAAGTCATTTTGTTTTATTGAACCATAAAACATGTGCTTTCTGTGCACTTGTCTGTTATTCTTGCGGACAAGTCAAAAAAGCACATTCGAGAGATAAGAAGAGAGAATACCGGAAAAATACTCAGCGAATATAATAGCGTACGCCCCTAATAGTAATCAAGCATATCTCTTTAAAGCATCAAATTAAAAACGGCCTGTGAGTCTTCTTGAATACAGCAAATGTGCCTGCTTTCCTGCTTCCTCTCCTCCGTCCATTCATCTAAACCTAATATCCCATTATGCTATGTAATGATGAAACTGAAACAATAAAAAATTGCTACTTTGTCTTCATCAACTTTTTCCTGCAGATGCAGAACAGTGAGTACATGACTGTTAGTACCCTTTAGAAAAAATCGCCCGCTTTCTTCCTTTCTTGCTGGCTAATAATGTGAACTGAATTTATTAGAAAAAAATAAATTGGTTCGGAAAATGCAGTAAAATTGCTGCAAAATATACAGAGTAAAAGCTTATACACAACCCACCCATTACAATTTCCGCATGCCTTTGTTACGAGACAATCAAACTGAAAAGGAGGAGAGGACACAAATAATGCAGTAAATGGCCTATGGAAAATTGCAATAAAATTTTTACATTATTAACATTATTGACTGTTTTTATTGTATTGCATTTCAGTCAATTATTAAGCTTAGAGGACATCACCGTGTAGAATTTCACAAGATGGTAAAATTGTATGTATCGCCATTAAAATGACCTTTTTACTGGCTATTATTTTATAGTCCAATTAGTGCGTAAACCCATTAAACAACAGTAAAAAATAAAATGTCTTGTCCTCCTCAGCAGATCGTGTGTCGTCTTATTTTTTTCTGTGCGTTAAAAACATGAACTGTTCTGCTTTTCTCAGCAAAAACACAACTATCCACTTTGAAACAACAACATCATACAAAAACCTGACTAAAGGAAAGAAATAACCACACAAACACCGACATTTGAGTAGATTGCACGTAAAAAGCTAACGTGGTACTAATATTTCATCAGTAGTTCCCTTATACTCGGCTAAAATGTCAAAGCAAAGCCCGACTACATCACGTCTTGTGTCATCATCTTGCATACCGATTTCTTCAAGTGGATTGATATTACTGTGGTCGGTGCATTTTGATAGTATTATGGCTTTTCAGCTTTCATCAATAATTCTTTCCCAAAGCAGCTCTCTGGTTTCGCATTTTTATATTTCAAGCTGTAAACAAGCAGATTGTTTGAAACATTTTTTTAAATAGCAGAGAGGTAAAAAGGTAATAAACTGTCAAGTACATTGCAAATGACACTGTTCGCAACACGACTCGTCAAAGCAAAAATAATAGTGTACTATTATGGATTTTCAGGCAAGCTTGTTATGCTTTCCTTTCTTAAACTAATAACATATAACAATGCATTCCCCTCATAAAATTAAAATGAAATCAATAATAAGAGGTTGATGTACACAGCATTTCACACAGTGAAACATACAGATATAATGAAATCTCTTTTTATATCCGTGCAATAATAATGGAGTAATTGGAAAAACCAATAGAATAATGATTTTTCATCCCAATCTCCCACTCTCATCTCCGCACAGACAGACAGAAAGGTAATAAAAGCGGATTAGGGTTGGGCTGGGCAGTTGGGTGGCAAGATAAATGACCAGAAAAAATACCCACAACAATCATATAATCATAATCATATATGTATTATGGAATGTGTATAAAATACTAAGCTGACAAATAAAATGCCATAATGATGAACGCAGTAAGTTGGCGACCACTTTTTGGCTATAATGCCTACCTTGATATATTATAGGTACTTACTCATCACGGTCATCTATTATGCCTGACTGCTGCGTGCAAACCATATTATTTTCAAATTTTGTGACATTGTTTGCAATAAAAAATATTGTTAGACGCATAGTGCCGTGTACATTGTAAAAACAGAGCACATATATAGCGGACAAACGTAATAATCAACAATCCGTTTCGCTCTGCTAAGTTTCAAAAAAGGAATTTTACCTGTGTGATACAGTGATATCCTCATCAGCATCCCCATAATCCGTAATCTAGTGAAAAAATCTTTTAGCTGACTTTCTACGCTACATTTTCAGAGGAAAATATGCATATTCACTTAGCAGCCATCACGCTTGTGATGATGTGACATGCTCTTCTTCCTTTTAAAAAACAATCTAGTCTAGGATAGGATATTCGTGTAATAAACTGGCTGCCTGCAATAGAATTTCCCTATATTTCCTACAACAACGACACTTATCCCTTCCCCCACCTTCAAAAATTCTGTGTTACTCCAATAATAGTCAAATCACAATTGTACAGCAACAAACTACAGTAGAGATCGCGATAAGTTTGATGGGCTATAGGAAACACCTTTGGTACAAGCATTTTTTCGCTGATAAGATCTACCAGGGGACCTATTAAATTCGCCATATTTAAATATACCCTTTTCCCAACCCCAACCAAGCCATATAATCACCCACAAACAATCAGAACAAAAAATCCATGTCAGCTAGTTAGAGGAAAAAGAGCTAAAACTCCACATGTCATGTTGCGTTTACACAGAGTGAGTGCCATTCAATTTTTGGCATTTTTTTTTCTTTTGTAAAGACAACCATACACATTCATGCAAAGAGAAGGTGGCAGATGCATTCATAAAATTGAAAATCTCAAAAGAATTTCGCAATGAATGAAACCAACGGAGTGAAGTTTGGTTTAATGGATTTCTCAGTAACCAACATTTCACCGAAGTCGAACAATAAGTGCAACAATAAACCTAAATATCACAACCAGAGAAGAAGAAAATTCTAAAAACAAGCACATCAACAACAACAAGCTCATTCAGAGAAATGGTAGCAACAGATTCTAAAGGTGTATATCATCATTAAAATATTGAAAAGAATCAACCCTTTCATTTTATGCTACATGTATTTTTTATGATGCGGTGGTGGCGTCGGTTTGGGTAGTGATCTTGAAAAACAGCTACCAATTCCACCTATATTTACGCACGCATGTGCTATGGATCGGATTACCTAAAATGTTAAACGCGACTTTCATGTGTACAAATGTTAAATATGCATTCACGTTCTACCATGCATGGCCTGCTTATTATCAGTCCGTTTTTTAAAAAAACTATAATAATTGCTGCAACCATTTTTTGCTACAAATCCGGCATGATCTCTTTTTTGGCATACTGCTGCATGTTCGCTGGCTAATGACAAGATCTAGTGAAGACGACGATTACGATAACGAATTCGGTTTGGTGAATGAAACTGGTCTAGTTAACTATTTTAAAATTAACCAAAGAGTGTGCTATTAAAATTCATACAACAAAACTTTATTGCAATCACGACAATTTAAAAATAAGAAAGAAATATTGTGTTCGTGATTGTAACAAGCTTGCAAGCAAGTGTAATTTCGTTTCTTTGTGTGTGCTGCCAAAATATAATATGCACCAACCACCAGCCTACAAAATATTTATAATTGATATCCCACAAGGCACAAGCGTCTGAAAATTGATGTTTGTTTTTGCTCATGCTGATTACTTGTTACAGAAATCCTTTTCTTAACGGTTTTTATGGTAAATGTCCCCAAGACGTCGTAGGCGCAGAAAGGCAGGCAGGCATTTGGCTTGATGGCTTTTAAGTCGAAACGAACATGATGAACGATCACCATCAAACAAATCAAGCCTGTCGTTCGACGTTCGTTCGTTAACTAGTGTCTCTTTTAAAAACTTGCCCTACAAACCATCAGGACTTCTTGAAGCTATATAGCTAAACTGTTATTATAATTATCAATGCTCCTGTTTCTTGTCTTGCAAAGCTACTACTACCTACATGCAATTTTTTGTTTGCCGACAATCGTGTTTCATTGTCTAGAAAAATCCCGCATTGCAACAATGCACACATGCGTGGATAATTATATGCAAAAAATTGTATTATAGTTAAATCTAATGGGGATATACCTTACAAGTTATTATATTGATTGTGGATTTATTCTAGAGGGAGGTGAATCGACTACTGTATTACTTTTTGCTGACTACTGCAACATTAATATCAGTCACCGGTCTTGAATAATGCTTGACTTTAGTGTAAGTAGCAGAATGATTAAAAATGGTTTCTCAAGAATGCTGTTTTGTTTTCTTTAGTGCTACTGTATACTACACAAGTAACATTTTTTTGAATGCACCCAACTGAATTTTATTTATTTATCGTTTATCATGTCATCTTACAAATATTTGCATTTTCAATGTGACCATAACTCAGTTGTAGTTCAGCCCAACCAACTTCACCATAAAGGCTTGTTATTGCTTATTATTTTTTTATTGTTTTGAGCAAAATATATTTTTCACTTGTCGGATGGACACAATAAGCCCATTTATTCCACTGATGTTGCACATTATATAGACATGCAAAATGTCTTTTGATGGAGATAACTGTTGCATGAGTGCGTAAAAGGGTTGAAAGATATGACAATGAATCAGTAATTGACGCTGATAACAACAAGTTAACCAGGTTTTTCCCTTAAACAGTCTTTTGCTAAAAATGTTATTGAAGTAGACCATCGGACTACAAGAAACTTTTTTGCCACATTCAAAAACCAAACAAATACGTGAATGAATGCGGTCACCAACATCATCAGCATGTTTGTCAGATCAAATATCTGACTACTGACTTGACAATCCGTATTCTCCACCATCAAAAACTGTCTGGTACATATACCCTACACTAATCATGCTACTATTTACCAGTACTACTATTACTACTGAATTCTGTCTATGTCATGTCAACTTATTATATTATTAGTAAGCTTGTCTTACTATTAATATTGCCCGAGTTGATTTTTGTCCGGACGATTTCTCGAACACAAGAAGAAATATTGAAATTCTGTTTTCGCGAAAAGGTTTGTGGTCACTTGAACCTGTGCACTACGGAGCCCGATTTTTGAAATTCGACCTCTAAGGTCAAAGGTCATGACGGATTTTTAAATTGCTTGAGTGACATATGGCATGCGACACATGATTTTAGGTTAGTTTTTGACCAAACTAACAAATAAATTGTCGGTTTGCCAAAATTCGAAATCGTTTGACCGTTATTCGAAGGTCAAGTTTTGTCCGGGCCATATCACCAGTCCAGTAATAAATTTTTGGAATTTTGTTTTGGCACAAAGGTTTGTGGTCACTTGAACCTGTGCACTACGGAGCCCGAATTTTGAAATTCGACCTCTAAGGTCAAAGGTCACGGTGAGTTTTTAAGTTCCTTAAGTGACTTATGGCATGCGACACATGATTATAGGTTAGTTTTTGACCAAACTAACAAATAAATTGTCGGTTTGCCAAAATTCGAAATCGTTTGACCGTTATTCGAAGGTCAAGTTTTGTCCGGGCCATATCACCAGTCCAGTAATAAATTTTTGGAATTTTGTTTTGGCACAAAGGTTTGTGGTCACTTGAACCTGTGCACTACGGAGCCCGAATTTTGAAATTCGACCTCTAAGGTCAAAGGTCACGGTGAGTTTTTAAGTTCCTTAAGTGACTTATGGCATGCGACACATGATTATAGGTTAGTTTTTGACCAAACTAACAAATAAATTGTCGGTTTGCCAAAATTCGAAATCGTCTGACCGTTATTCGAAGGTCAAGTTTTGTCCGGGCCATATTACTAGTCCAGTAATAATTTTTTGAAATTCTGTTTTCGCGAAAAGGTTTGGGGTCACTGGAACCTGTGCACTACGGAGCCCGAATTTTGAAATTCGACCTCTAAGGTCAAAGGTCACGACGTATTTCAAAATTTTCTTCAGTGACATATGGCATGCGACACATGATTATGGATTAGTTTTTGACCAAATTAACGAATATGTTGTCAATTTGCCAAAATTCGAAATTGCTGGGCACTTACAGCCGCTCTAATTCTAAGCATAAAGGATGTTTTAATTATGGTATATTTGAAATGAATTTGAAACTTCGGCAAGCTTACTCTCTACTACATGATTACCATGTTTTATTTTCCTTTCAGATTTCCTTTAGAGCGAGATGCGATCCGATCATCACCACCACATCACATTGTTGCTTCTGAATTTCAATCCTATTATGCCTGGTAAAAAACTGATGATATTCGAAAAAGAAGCATAGATAATGGCCATTGCTGTGTGTGATGATGCCAAAGAGTTGATGTGTGTGATTCGAAATCCATATTACGCATCATTAATCATGAGACTGGTTAATTTCTCAAAATCAAAAGAGTATCATATATAAAATATCAAAGTTTTTACGACAACTTCACAGACCAGAGAAGATAAAAACCTTTTTTATCAACCATGCAATATAGCCAACTTTTCGTCCATTATTACAGGGTTGTTTGACAACCAGCCTTCTGTATGTAAGTAAGCAGGTTTAATAACTATCTTTTAGAAGGAAAAAGGTTGGCTTTTCTTCTCTCTGGTCGAAAAAAATTATATAATGAAAAAATTCTTGTGTGCGAATTGAGCTACTTTATAAACAATATGGAAGTAGAAAAAATTTAATATCTACCTATCTACTAGTCAGTAGTTTTTTTTACCAAGAGAGAGATGGATATATGATACACATATATTACAATGTTGTAGTAAAGAAGAGAAAAAGTGTAATAAATAAAATAAGCAAATAACTCTACTCTGCTAAAATGTATGTATATTATTCTCAGCATAGTTTATAGTGCAGTTTAGTATATTAGCTAAGAAAGTTACATGGAGATCGGAGCTTACCGAGGAATCCTGTTTTTCTGGTTTGGCTCCATTTTGAAGAAGGAGCTTGACGATATTGAGATGGCCTGCGGCAGACGCCAGTTGAATAGGAGCACAGCCAGCCTATTATTCCCGTAGATTTTTGCAACATATCACATAATACAAAATGACGATTTATACAGTCGACCACGACGGAGGTAAAGGTATCAAGGAATATTATATATTTTCCACCACACACGGGAGGGAACATTAAGGAATGAGAAAAAGGCACGCAAAACACAACCAACAAGAATGGATGAAGAATATATCATAAGTTTCCGGATGAATCAACCGTGTTGCAAATGGTTATCATCACGTTTGATTCAGTGACCAGCGAAAATAATGGACAGGAGGACAAAATGATGATGAAATGAGAATTTTTTGGGGAAAACAATGTATGGGGTTTTGAGAGAGGACCAATGAATTTTTTTAAACGTTGAGAAACACAATGGGCAATTTTTATGAATGGGAAAATATTTGTGTATAAAAGTTAATTTTCATAATATTGAACCACGAGAAAGCAAAAAAATGATGTTGAAACCAGTAGTTTGTGTTGTTGTTTTCCAGCCCGCATTGTGTTGTACAAAAAATGGGCATAATAATGAAGTAATAATTTTTCAAGAAACAGTTGAAAAATGCAATAATAACAGTAGTTCACCACCACGAAAAACCGGTGAATTTATCAGGATCAAATTCATCAGTGTTGTAAGTTGTTGTTGATCATGTTCATGTTGGTTTCGTTCAACAGAGATGTTTGCATTGACGATTCAATTCAATTATTCATGTTTCAAATCCGCCAATAAGCATTCCAACACCACCAACAAGGCCAAGAATTATGAGGATGAGTATCCGCATCATGATCGTCAGCGTCATTATGATTATGACAAGGTTGCAGGGAACATGTATAAAATCCATCCCACGACCATAAGTCAAGATGACCCGATAATGATGTGATGATTACCACGAAAACAATAAGACGGGTTGAAAATGAGCATCCCCGTTGGTTCGTTTGGTTGGATTTCAAGTGGTGGTCAAGTTGTAGTAAGGTAAGTGGTGTAGTGGCAAAAATATAATCATACAAACAAGACAACAGGTAGCAGCATCCATAAAAATGTGCATATCCAATCCATATCCGAGAATAAGGAAGATCCGAGGGAGAACCAGAAAAAAAATCAAAACAAAACAGAAAAAAAATTTAATGATCAGTTTTTGTACAGAGAACAAGCACGTTGTAGTAATAAAATGGAGATGATACACAACACTCAACAAACTGGGATTTCTGCATAATCACACCATAATTTTTGTATTTTATTGCCTTTTCTCACTCCCCGTTTCACACACGGTGAGCTTTCAAATTACTTTGATTTGTGCAAAGACAGTAGTAGAGTAAAGAATATACAGAATTATCAGTGAAGACGGGAAGGTGATGAAGTGAAAATGATTTGGCAAAAAATGTGTAAACGAGCACACTACGGTAAAAATGCCCAGAAACCAATCTGATATTTTGTCTTCAGCGAGCAAATTGAGTTGGCAGCTACCAAGCAATTCTGTGTCTATTTGGTAGAAAATCGAATATTCAAATTTTGTAGTTTTTTCAACTACTGAACTCACTCTTGTCATAAGTCATAAGCCTTAATTGCCTAACGTATTCCAGTACGCTTGTAGGAGTCGTTTGCGCATAAATATCAATTTCAATTAAAACTGGTAAATGGTTTTTCTTTGTGTTATTCTGAATTCAAAGAATATATTGCAAGTTTTCCCCTTATGTATGTACTAACTCGCTGCACTTTAGCCCGAAAATTAATGGCGCTGTTAATGCTGTCGCGAATAAAATAAATATTTACATTTTACCCCCTTTTGTCCTTTTCTATCATTTTTCTTTCTGTTGGCTTTTTGCCTTCTTTGCACATACTGTATAACTAATGGAATATTATGAAAGATTCAATCTTTTCCTCGTCTTGATTTATTTAATGACTTGTTCATAAAAAACACCCATGTCACAAATCCCACAAAGGTACAGTGATGATGCATTGCCAGCACTATTTTGCTGTATTTTTATATAAAAAATATCACAAGAATTTTTTTATAGAAAACTGAATGAAAGAAAAGAAGAACCGTCCTTTTGACTTGAATGTTTGCGTTTCGTGTTTACATTGCGCAATAATAGCCAACAATAAAAATCCAAGAAGATGATGATAAATGACAAGTGTGCTAAATGGATCTTCTTTCATTTGCATTTTTGATTATGATTATATACCTAATACACCTTACGCCTTGGGTAATGGAGTGCCAGCTTAAGAGTTAAAAATACGAAGCAGAAAAAAAACAGAGTTTTTAAGTAAACACGACATGATAGTTTGTATGGGGATGTTTTCATTAATGTTTATTTTTGAAATGGTTGTTGACGTTTGATTATCTTGTGTGTTCAGAAGTGTGTGCAGGCAGGCAGCAGACGGTTTTTTCCTATGTTTGCTTTATTTTTGAAAGAAAAGTGCTCAAATTGCGATGCAAACTTGACTTGAATTGTGTTTTTGATAGAAAATTGAAGTGATGATGAGTGAGAGGATGAAGCACTTTAAGGGGAATTTATTTATACATTTTATACAGTAAGGTTGGTTTTTAAGGAAAAAATAATACACGTGAAGCATAAGAAAATATGACCATGATGATAGGTGGGTGATGCATGATGATTTTTGGTGATTTTTTGAATGGTTTAAGCTGGGAATGGTGATTAAAATGGTGGAGAGAAATTTTTCTGGGCAGTTCTGGCTAGCGGCAAAGATTATAGCTACGTTCTGAAAGCAAGGATGGTGATTTGGTTGAGAGACAGCCAAAGATGACTTTAGAGGATCTTCTCCTGTCAAAAAATTATCCTAAGCACGCGTATAATAATGTTCGTTTCGTCAAATTTAGCGTGATTCTATACTGCTACATAGACTAGCTATGATTATGTAAGAAATGTTCATCGGGAAGAAAAAACGGGTGGAAATCTACATCTCGTTTAGCACGCAGAGGGTGTTTTTCGGATAATAGCACTATTATTAGTTGTGGTCAAATTGTTTCTCTTCTCTTCGAGAAAAAAAATACTTTTTAGGAACTTCTTATTGTGGTTTGCACAATTTTAGGTTTGCCTTACTGATTTTACAGCCAAGATAAAGATAAACTGTATATATTGTAAGTTTAGAGACGGCCACAAGGGTAAATATATACATATAAAAAGTTGAAACTCTGATTTCAAAAAAGATAGCAAAACTGAAGACTCAAGGCAGAACGTTTTCTTAAAGAAGAAATCTGTGGTATACAAAAGCGAAGGGAAAAATCATGAAAATAAAGTACGCTGCGGATGGATAAATCTCTGAAAATCCATACAAACACTGTTGTTGACTGGCTAAATAAAGTATTCTTTCAGAAGAAAAACCAGCTTGTCATTTCCCTTAAGAGGAGAAAGCACAGCAAGTAGTACAGCGGCCTGCTATCTTGATTTTTTTGATAAGGCTCTAATAGTATGTTCTGCTAAGTGATTAAATTAGATAAGCTAAATTAAACATTGCAAAAAGGCAAATACAAAGAATTACTGTTGACAGAACAGATTATCGGAGAAACATGAGGAACAAGCTATGCAGAAATTTTCATTGTCATTCTTCCTTTGCCGGCATAACTAATAACTTTTTATCTGTTTCCCTGCTGGCATTGTCACATACTTCCCTTGTTAGTCGGCGGAGCAGAATTTATCAATCCAATCTTTTAAGAATATAAAATCACCGACTGCGACTGCACCTAACATTATAATATTGTAAGGAGATTGAGGATGTAACTATTTAAGTAAATAGTTGAGTTAAAAGTTTTTATAAAAACGAGCCAAAGTGATTGCAAACATGGATGCTTTTGGCAGAGGTTTTTTTCTTGCTTTAATCAGTTACACCGTGATAAATTACAAGCATATAATATTCTTTCGCGGTCAGATACCTACAGTGAAGATTTTGTGTCTTTAAACATTTCGAAACAATGAAATGCATAGTTTGTTTTCTCTTGGGCTGATGCGCACATTAGTTCAGCATTGTTGTTTAAAAATAGATTTCATGTGTTCGAATTTCGAATATAGCAAGCATGTGTTAAAACGCACACGGACAAAAGAAAGTATGGTCTTGGTAATTTCAAGTGCGAATAGATTTAACCTTCCTTAAAAAGCTAAATGTACAAGAATATGACTTTTAATGGAAAGAAATACTTTGGTTTTAAAACTTTTAAACTATTAAGATATTGTTGCGGATGCCAGCATTATAAAACACCCGTTTTTAAAACATGACATTGGATTCGTATTTTATATTTCCTTCCTTTGAACATTGTTTCATCATCACTGACATTTCAGAATGTGCAATTTATGGAAATAGGCACAACATATCTGTTTTATCCCATTCGTTTGTGTATTGTGTTCCTCGAGCAATGAAAGGTACATTAGTCAACTTCATTGCCCAAGATAAAATTCATATAATCAGCAGAGAAACACTGTTTGTATTTCAGTTTTTGAATGTATTTCCACTTACGAAATCTTCCTCGTCAACTTTGGCACCGGTAGCAATTAGCCTGATGACAGCCTCCTCGTCCCCAATCAAACAGGATGTGTGGAGGAGAGGTCGAATCTGTAAAATACGCATAAAACAGAAGGAGCATTCATTAGAAGACAAAGTTCACAAAAAACCTTTTGGGAGTAACTTCTGTTGAAACATGAATGCATACAAAAACATTTTTTATGCAAACAGAACAAAAACTTTTTACTTCAAGCCCATGAAAAACTGACTGAAATCTTTTGGCAGCCGAAGAGCAAGCAAACTAGTAGTTTTGGGCGTTTAATAGTTTACCGTATGCAAATTATGATTGACACATGGACACAAGCCAGACTCAACAAAGAGAGCTGAGCACGAAAAGAAAACAGCCCTGATGATGATCCGCACGAAGAACAACAGAAGCTCTTTTGACTTTTTGACACATGATTTATATGCTAAATTGTATTTGAAAATATGCAATTTGGAAAAACATCATCGCATTAAAAATATATCGTGTATGAATTTTGCACAGCAGTATATTAGTATAGCATCATTAAATTAAATATTACTGTATTTCTTCAGAGAAGTGTATCGCCAAAAATTTTCTCTCGAGCGATCTACATTTTTCGCATCGCTAGAAAGAAATTGAACTTGTAAACTTTTACTTCTCAGTTTGACTATTATAGTATCCATTATAACAACATGACTTGCTCATCTCTCTGAATGAAAACTTGCTTTGCTTCGAGACAAAAGGGAACATACAGAAGTTGAGTTTACATTTTTTGTGAGGATGACGAGAGAAATGAAGGAGGCACTTTTGTAAATTTGAATATGTAATATTTCTAAACGTGCGTAATCGGTATTGATTGGAGAGAGCCGCTAGCAAATTTTATAAAGAAAAGTAGCATTGGCTAAGCTGCACTTTGTTACTTGATAGGTACAAACCTGAACCAGAACGCTTTTTAGAAAACTGGCTAATTTATTTTAAAGGATATACACGAAGAACTTAATGAGTATTTTGAAGGGAAACAAACCATCATCCAATTTGCATATTATGTGCTATTACCAAGTTTTATTTCTTTGCGTATGATTTCATAATAGCCTAAAATGTTAAAAGGATGAGTTTTGTAGCTGATGGATAATATAGATTGCATTGGTTGATGATGATAGAGTAGGTACTTTAATGGCAAAGGACACACACAAGGACGCTATAATAACATGGTAAGATGTGATAGTTTTGTTGTTTTAAAACCAAAGTGCACATTAAAACTACCCGAGGCAATTGCATGCTAAAAATGTTTACAAAAATTATTCAGAAATCTTTTACAGCTTTTACATTGAGTTAGTCAGGATTCTCTCTGGATTTTATGCACTATCCATACATTATTGGTGGCGCTTTCATTACAAAGCTCACAGGGGGATATACAGGTTGTGCAATCAAAAATGAAGATTTTTTAAAATACTAAATTGAAAATGAAAATTGTAGCAGAGAAGTAGCAACATCACAACATTTAATGGAATGCTAATAATGGTAATAAAATGTGCTTGTGAAGAAAAATGCCAAAAAGTATGCGAATTCCCTACTCTATAGTAATGTAGCATCTATCTAAATGAATGTATGCATTCGAGCACCAACCTACAAGTAGATTTTTAAGGTTTTAGGCTGAGCAGCTTATCATATTGAAATGAAAATGATGATTCAATCCAGCCAATCAATCAATCAACTCGAGAAAAAAGTGGAGTCATAATAAAAATACCTACCGAAGACGAATGTGGCAATAATTTTCTCAGTTTTACATTTAGATGCAATTGCGCGAATGCAATTTAAACTTTTTTTGCCGTAAAATATGCATGCAAGTAAATATTTTTCTGAGCTTACCTGAGAATGATAAGGCGCATCATCCTCCTGCTCCTCTTGCTGTTCTTGTTGTTGTTGATTATCATTTTGTGGCTGTTGTTGCTGCTGCTGAAGACGATGCTGATGAAGTTGCTGCTGTTTTTGAAGATGATGCAGTTGATGGTGATGTGGATTATTGTTGTTATTGTGATGCGAATGGGCTATCCCATTACTGGGCCCAGCAATTGCTGTTCCACCATCCATGCTCACTTTTCCCAAAGAGTTCAGTGCTGGGAAAGTCGTAAACTTGTTAGGGTTTTTTATAGCCAAAAAATATTTTGATTTTACTAAAATTGTGTTCAGAAACCGCTGTGTGGTCACTTCAAGTCATTTTCTCCGGTTCGTTGAACACTCATTACCAACGTGTATTTTTGGCTAGTTGTCATTCAAAGCGTACTTATTGACAGCACACATATCACTATTAAAATCCTCCCGAAAGATGTTCAACAGCAATGATGTATGTAAATCAAATCAAACTCCGTTTTTTATTACCTTCCACTTCCAAGTTTGGCTTTTTCTACTGTCATTTATGGAATTGGGGATTATTAGCAGCAAATTTTATTGCTGATCGCAAAAAATCCCGTATATAACCCAAGCAGATTTACAACTAACGTGTAGGTACCTATATATAAATCAGTGGTTTTCTCCGGTCTACTTTTTGCCGATAGTCAATTTCTCATTTTACAATTCGATTCGACAAGATGATGATCACTGTTCTCAACGTTTTTTCTCTGATCTCATCTCATCATCACATTTATTATATTTTCTTCTTCGGCAATAATATTTATAGACGTTTTATCATCATCCCCATGAATATATCAGCAGTACATTATTCATAAAGAAACTTTGATATTTTGGCTGCAAGCTTGCGAAAAGCAATAAAAACCATTCCCATTTTCTGCAGGCAGTTTTTTTCGTTAAAACTCAAAACTAGAATGAAACTCTCTTACGGCCAGTCTCGAGATTTGATTTTCTTTCTATCAAAATGAGATTACTATTATTTGGCATTTTCCTCCGCCCAATAAACTGTGCTTTGCAATTTTGCACACTGTTGTCGTTTGGGCAGCGTTCTTGGTTTTTAAATATATCCTTTCATCTAATAGGGCAAGTTCTCTCAAAGAAAAGTAGTTTACTTTAGCTCCCACCACGACGGGCTCATAAATTTGTTGCCACTTTTCACACCGACTTCACATGGACATTTTTTCTGATATTTTCTTTAAAAATCAGCAGAAGGTCATCAGATCAATAAGAAAAATCCATTACATTTCATGTCTTTGTACGACAGATTACCAGTCACCACACAAAAGAGAAAAAAAATGTTCTGCTATAATCTCATTTCGTGGTTATCCTTGAACAGAATCTAATCTTCACTAGCTGTCTTGTCTTAATTAGCATGGGCAACACGTCCTTTTTCTAGACTGCATATGATTATTGGTGCAAGCTATTTATTATGCAAGCAGGGATATAACTTTTTAAGTCAGCGAGATAATAAAATCGCAATGTCTTCATTGCTCACTTCCAATTCCAATTGACTTGTTACTTCACTTGATTATCTTGTAGGATTAGGATGGTTGCACGTACGTACTACAATTTTTTTTAGTATTCGTCACTTCATTGTGAGAATCACACGGACACTTGAGATATGATATCGATGTGTGTAGTTATTTTAGCACATTCATTATGCATACCTCACTGTTTTCACTAGACACTTCTCACACAACAAAAAGCTTCGCGCAAAAACCTACAGTAGTAGCCCAAAAGCCACAAAATCAAAAAGGCATGACATGAAACGCGATCCCAATTTCCTCTGGCCGCTTCTGATGAGCAAAGCTCTCTGATCAACTTTTCTATCGCCACTGTTGTCGTAAACTAAATTAACTTTTGCAGTTGCACAGGGGCTTCTATATGATCATGATGAGCTCCGAGCTGAGTGAAAAATGTTATGGGGCTCATCATCACATTTTCTTTACACTACTACCAGCAGGATTTTCACTAGAGATGATGAGAGCTGTTTAAAAAATGTAGTGGACAGAGTAGTAACTGTGATCATGATGGTTACACTTCTTGGTTTGGTCAACATCAACAATATCATTTCATTGTAGAAGAGCTTGTATTATTGTCCTTGTTGTTGAACGTGCAGAAACACTGTGAGCGAGAGAGATGCAGATCAACAGGTAGTTGTATAGGCATACCTGTGTAATATTTTTTTGCTGATGAACACACAGATGCGATCTCAATTCGCCTGTCCGTCTGCTGCTGGTTGTGTTGTCCGACAAAATGTTATGTTCACCAAGAATACAATTGGCAATCTACATTCGCCACATGATACTCATGCTTTTATGAAGCCAATAATAAAGTGTGTGCGTTTTTGCACGCAGGTATATAATATCTCAACATACGGGAGTGTCTCGCCTTTCGTATAATGTAAGTTCTCTGAAGAAGAAAAAAATTAATTTAACTTGGTTGTCTGTTGTCTCATTGTTGGGTTCATAGAAGCGTACAATTTTTGATGTGCCAAGAAGGAGAAGATAAACGAGGTCGTTTGTTTGCAATGCACTCTCTGAGGCAAAGTGTCTCGGCATTAAGGAGAAAATGCTAATGTTGCTTCTTACACAATAATATGAATTACAGCTCTCTACCAGCATGAATGCTTGGCAGGACAGTTTATAAAGTCACAATAATAAATAGTTAAATGCATACTTGCATTATTAAGTTTCACATTTTGGCTTGTTTTTAATGTCCTCCCTTTAGCCTCTTCACTCAAGGAACAAATTTATTAATTAAAAGCACTTCTTTTGGCAATAATAATAGTAATCTCGACATCATCACGGCTATCATCATGTTTTGTGAGATGGCAAGTTCAACAAGTTGCTCTACTAGATTGCTAGTCTAGCCAAGTAAGTACTACTATATCACACTGCACTCTCTAGGCTGCTATAATAATAACACTTAAACCATCAAAATTAATTATTTGTTGCAAAGTGAACGCACTCTTATTTTTGCAGCACAACAATGAGTCTGGTGATAAAGTGCAAGTTAATGGCTCATGTTTTTCCTCACTTGCTTTCGTGAAATGGCAATATCCTCCTAAATCTCTTGTTTTTGTTTTATTTGTGCCAAAATTAATTACAAGAGTAATTATATTTCACGTTGGTGTCAGCTTGAGCCTGACAATGGGGGTTGCTGCAAAAAGGTGCTCCGATTCACATAAAAAGGGATTTTATGTTGTTTCACAAGAATCAGAACACTGTGTGTGCATGCAGAAAAAATCTTAATTAAAAAATTCTTAATTGTCTGCAGGTTATCTTTTAATTCTCCTTTTTGATAATCTGCAAATAATTGCCAAAAAAGTAATTGCTATCCTTTCCCTTTAGTTACTCTTTAAACGATCCATTTAATTTCACTTTAGTTAAGGAAAACGCACAAGTCAAGTGGCCTATAAGAAGCACTTTAGGATAAGGTACTTAAAAAGGCACTTGTTCCTCTGCTGCTCTTAATTTCCTTCAGGGACGTAACTTCCTTTATTACACACTGGCATGCGCGCATGCTCTAGGCTTTTGGGTTTGGTTGTGCTTATCTTTGAAAACGTACTCTCAAACTGAACAAAGCAAAACACAGTAGCAAAATATTAAGAACGTATCAGGTTTCTGCAAATTAACCGCTGCAGCGTGTAATATTTTTGTTAAAGAATGAACACACATGAAAGAGGAAATGCCATCGCATTAAGAAAATCCACATACAAATGAATTAAAACATGGCATGCCCGTTTGCATGTTTAGTTTAGAGGGAAAAAGAGCTTTTGATGCTATTTTTTCCTACAAAATTATTAAATTTAAGTGCTCGCACAAAACAGTTTACTTATCACAAGTTTACATGTTACACCAACATGACACTGTACCTAGCACGCTATACTTTTATCTTCTTTAGACATTTGCTGGTAGCATTGTTGCCCGTGTTAAAAAACAGTTTTCGCTTGTCCCTTGTCTAGATTTCTGCATGTAGAACATGTAACAAGAGTACAACACAAAACACAATCATTTTGCAGCAGCAGCAATGATTATTATTACAAGTTAAACGCTAAAGGAATAAAAGTATTAATAATAATTTTTTTCACAGCAATTCCTCATTGTTGTTATTACAGCAAAGTGTATATATGCTGTGTACTGTGTAGCCTGTTTTTTGTTTGGGGAGAAGGATATAAAAATCAACGAAAAAATGGTAAATGTTTACCTGCGTATCTCAAGTTCTCCTCTTGTTGTTGGAAGAGAGAACATGTATGACTTAATGAGCGTAATATTATAGTAAAACACCAGCCCATTGTTGGGACTGCGAGAAGAGAATCGTCATTATCATCATCATGGATTTTGCTGGCGAGTTGCATGTATTAGAGTAGCATTTCTACACAAGGTGGTTGGCTTCATTAGAAAGATATAAAATGGCTAATAAATGTGTGGCTTCATGAATAAAAGTGCATATAAAAACGCATCGTGTCTGAATAAAGCGTAATAATCGTACAAAACGCTTTCAAACATAAAAAGCATATAAAGCGTTCTTACCCTCCTTGTGTGCCTCCGTTCGTGTAGCATGAAGTTTTCTCAGAATATAAAAAAGCATTAGAGGTTTGGCTGTTTTAAAAGGTACGACGAAAGGATAAACGGAAAAAAGTTTGTAGCTGCAGCAGCAGCAGCTCAGCATAATGTAAATTTTTTATATTAACGAATGACTAAAGTACATGAGAGTCGTCCCAACACTACTTCTACCTGTTCATTATTGCGTAGGTAAAGTATTACGTACAAACACATGCAACAATGAAAAGTACATGAATAATCCCCCTGTGTATATTTTGGATTAGCTTTTTTTCTGTATAGCAGCGCTAACAATGCCTCTAAGCTGATGATGATAATAATGTAAGCACGAGAAGGGAAGACCATGGGATTTTGTCGATTCTCTCATCTTCTTTTTCTCTATCTACTTATTACACAAAAGTCCATTAAGTCTAGTATAGGTATTCAGCTTGTAGAACGTAGCTGCTTGCTGTGTAACATTTTATTTTACCCTTTTCCTGTAACTTCATTGCTGGTTCGTACAGGTAAAAAAGTCGTTAATATAAGCCTACCTGCTTTTTGCTTGTGTAGCACTTGTACATACCCACACGTTAAATTGCCCGACGGTAGACAAAGTTAACTTTTATGTCTTTCCATTTCCCATCCCCTTTGCTCTTTGCTTGTGGGTAATATTTTACGGCTATTTCTATTTGCCCTCGTCTTTCATTTTAGTTTTTTTTTTCTATTTTGAATGTATGATATTCTTGGGTTTTTCGAAACCGAAGAAAAGTAGTTACATGTTCTCATCATATCCTCCTTTTTATCGTCATCTGCAGCAACATCATAGATAGGTAATCGTGAAAATGATCATCATCAACCACAACGTGATCTTGTCTTTTAGATTCAGAGATGCACTTGTGCAGTTTACATGATGATGTCGGTGGTGTGAATGGGAAAAAGTAGGTAATTTCTATTATTCCGTGGCGTACACAAAAGTAACCACCACTTTTGTGGGTCCGTGTTCTTTGCGGGTTAGAGCAGTATTCGAAACAGTCCATTTCTTTAAAATATATATGCAGATTAAGTAGAAGATATGCAAGATGATTTTTTTCTAGAAAATAGATGTTTCCCGTTGTATATTAGGTAAATGTGCATCTCTCTCCTCTCTTTCTTGATTACTGCTTAGACCAATAGAAAAACGAATAGCTGCTATCTATTATGAGAGAAATCATGAAATGCGCTTTAACAAAAGCATATAACTTATGTATGAAAAGAAGATTATATGAATATACAACTTCCATACTTAAGAAATATAGTGTCATTAGAGCAAGCGCATTTAGTTGCCTTAAGTTTCAAAGCTAGGAATTTTTCTTTAATTTAAATGGTTCGTGTACCTTTTCCCAATGGATGGACTGTAATGCTGCAACAAATTGAATGCGACAGAGACTACTTAAAATTGAAGTTGGAAGTTCTGTTGCAGATTATGAAAGTGTTTGAAAATGGCAATACTTCTCCGGTTAGGATAATGCATTAGTACCATTTCAAATTCAAGTTGCCTGTATATAACAAATTATCCTCCATTTTAACTTGGATCATGTAACATCGTAAAAACGAGTTTATGAATGTGTGAATCCATTTGGAATGTATTTTTAACACGGAGAAATCTTTGAATCTTTGTGCAAATCTAGCCCCATCGACAGATTTGATCTCCTCTTCAAAATGGACAGCAAATTAAATCTATCGGTCTTTGTTAAGAAAGCAAACACAAGCCGCAACCGTGTTGCCTGTCAATGAATGCTTAATAAGATCACGCTTGGATGGCTGTACGCAGTCTTACGACGTTTTTGCTGCTGATGAAAAAAATGCCTTCTAAGCGAACTGCAGTTTTCGATTAGAAATTTAGATACCGTTTCTGATTGTGTCCGCTTCGCTTTTCAAAAAAGAATGCCTGCTTCTCAAACATTTTTTACAGGAACCTATTCAAGATGTTTAATATCACATTACATATTTATGTAACTGAACTTTCGTCTGCCTTCTCTAGCTTTTTTGCCTGCATGAGCACACCGATATGCGCCTGCCAATAAACATCGATTACAATCTTTGCTGCTTGAAAAATGACGAAGAAAAAGATCTTTTGATTGCCTTCATGCTTTTTATTGAATAGCACGTGTGTATGACGAAGCAACTTTGGTTTTAGCAAACTGAGCGCAAGACTATTTCTGCATGTCTCTCTATATGTATCGAATATTGACGTTTTATATTTAGTACTTCATGCACACATTCTAAGCGCATTAAACTTGTAATTGTAATTTACTCGAGGCTATGTGCATGCCTCATAGCAGTGGATTCAAGTAAACTGTGTCTAATTTCTTTGCAATTTGCAGTTTACTCTTCAGTTTACTTTTCTTCTAATTTAAAGACAAAAAGTATTCTTCGTCGCTCGTCTAAAACTCATTCAGGTATCAATAGAAGCTTCATCCGCATATCTTGATAGAACAAAGAAAGCGGACGAAGAAAACAAAATCATCGGAAGAAAAATATTTTTTAATATTAGAAACTAAACCAACAATGAATTTTACTCCACTCTGAGCAGATCAGAAGAAAAATTGAATTTACAATTACTTTAGGCTTGCACTGTTGTACTTCATGTTCCTGTTTCCTGTTATTACATCACCACCATCCTTGACTGCAATCGACTTTCTTTTGCGAGGGTTTCTACAATCACAGCATCTCTACTGATAATCCATAAACCTCGTATTGTTTGTCAATGCTTAAGAAAACTCAGAAAATGTCTATGATTTAAAACTTACATAAGCAGGAAACCAAAACTCATACATTTTGCGAATCAGTTTCTTTCAGTATCACGAAAATAAAATGTAAAAGCCTTAGAGTAAGAGCATCAATCAACTCTCTTACCTGTGGCCCAAAATTTTTGTTGTAATTAAAACGGCAGTTTCTTACTCTATTTGGTGTAACTGACGAGTGCACAGGCGCCAGGTTAAAGAAAAACAAAACTTTATTTTTAAAGATAACTTTATTTATAGTGCCCAATTGGGTACAAAATCACGTCACATAATATTCCAAATGGGTTTTCGTAAATCAGATTTGTATAATTGATAAATGAACTGTACAAAATTCTCTATATAATGAATATTTTATTTTCTATGCAAACTCGAAATAATAATTTATATTTACCATTAAATGCGCCAAAGTAAATTTTTGATGTACATGCACATTACTAGTACACCCAACATTGCCTTTGTAAATTGCATTTTTACAATTATAATTGTAATATTTTTGCTGTTCAATTTACTTTTTCGTCCGTCCGTTTGTAAAGACAAAAGAAAGCTAAAATCCCATCTAAAATCTCAACCGGCCGGCGGTCCAATTCATAATTGCCAAACAATAAAACTAATTTCGCATGACATGCTGGCGGAAGGAATAGGAATGAAACAAAATGCTCGGAAGAAAAATGAAAGATACAAAATGAAACTGCATTTTCTTCTGTCAGACCAGTACAAAAATTTAAGTTCATGAATTTTGAATTGGATTTCTTCTTGATTTGGTCAATCACTGCATGTAATATGCACATCTTCATGCCTCATGTACGGCCAGTTTCGTCTGATTTCATTCATCTGACATAAAGATGCAATGTCATGTTCCTGTTATCACATCACCATTCTTCTTCGACATCATCCACAAGAGGAAGCCCCCTAAAAATCCATTAACTTGCAAATACACGACAGTAAAAATGTTCCTGCTGATTAGCGGAGAGGGATGCAATGAAAAACATTATTATTTACCCAGCGGAATAAAACGATGATGTGCGGAAAACCGCTGCTGCTGTTATAAAATGCATTAAAACCAGACAATGCATTCGTATATTTGATATTACCCAATTCAATAATCCATTAAAGACAAATTAAAGGGTTACGTTAAAAGTTCTGAGCACTGAGGAGCAGCGTCTTCTTCGGAGAACCGAGGCGGAGGTAAATTGACTGTTTTATGTTTTCTGAAAGATTTCGCTTGCGCCTTGACCATCATGATGATGGTATTATGATTCAAGTGTGCGTATATATTTCTGCTACTACACGCACAATTTCAAAATACCAGAATTCAAGAGTGTGCACCTGTGTGGACGTGGATTAAAAAGTCCGACAGGCACACCGCGGCGAAGCGAATCGGATCATAAATGGATTCTCTGCCACCGTTCTTTTTCTCAGCATAATATCATCCTCTTCATCCAATTTCCTGCCAGAGAGCAATGCAAATATGTTGTAACCACTTGCGGCACTCTCTCAATAATAATCGAAAAGGAAGAATAGTGCCAGGAAGAAAACATTAAAATCAGCATGATAAGTGAAATCAGCGTGATGATAAAGCCATGCACGATCGGCCAATCATCCAAGTAAACTCATCATCATCATCGTTCATCGAATGCCATGAAAATTGTAGAGATGAATATCCATAATTGCAATTTCGTCAATCGGGAACCAACCGCGAGGACGGAAGAAAAAGAGACTCGGAAAGGTAAATTACATTAAATTGACAAAGAAAGCCTTACAGACAACACACACGGTAGTAAAAGTAGATTGCCAGGAGGTTCAAGGTTCGGTTTCGTCGTATGTCTTTTTCATGACAGAACATTAATTGGAGCAATAATCTGATAATATCAAATGTCAGAAATGAAGTAAAATTGTGGATAAGTGAAGTAAGCAATAGTTAGCTTTCAAACTTGACCCATAATTAACATTCTAACCTAAAGGTACTTACATTTTTCAACCTGCTCAAAAGGCCAACGTCCAAAAAGTTCAACTTTGCATCCAAAATCTGAATTACATTTTTACGTTCTTGAACAAACCTTAAAATTAAGATTCTCCCACACCCTGTTGCTTTTTGCATAGCTAAACTCAAAATATAGTGTAGGTACTTGGGTTTCTATACCTACTAATTTGCATTATTCCACTAAAAGCACTTTTTCAACACTACAAACATTACATATTACACAACAGCCAAGAGCATAGCAATTTTTATCATTTCATTGGGTGACTTGCCTATTGCCTCGTTCAAGGATGATCTACTTTTTTACAAGAAATATATACATGAAATGTTAATACGCATCTCTAATATTGAATATAATAATGCCACTTGTGACTTGGTATTTGGTATAGAAAATGCATAGGAATTAGGAATTTGTTGAGAAGCACGACTTTATACGAAGGTTTTCCCTTCGCTTCTCTTTGTAGCGCTCTACCCAACCCACGTAATACCCAAAATGTATAAAAGGGAAAAAGAGATACCCAGCCCATGCACGATAATATTACGATACGATGCTCTGAAATAACATGCTTGTGTGCAATGCAAGATAGGTAGGCAACAAGCTATTTTCGTTGGCCGTGTGCTATGATCATCATGATGAGATTGTTGGCGAGGGTATGCCTCACTCTGAGAGAAATGCATGGGATGGAATGGCCTGCTTGGGTGTGGGTGGGGGCAGTTGCTCCTGCTACGCTGAACATTCCACACTCAAAACAAAAAGGGTGCCACCATCATTGCCATTCTCAAAGTTGCACCATAAATAATTTTTTTTAATTCTTAAAAAATTATAGTTTTTTCATAAGAAACATTTTCCTGGAAAAGCAACATGACCTTTCCGTGTTTAGTCTGTGGAGACCTTCCGGTTGTGGATCAACCTGTTCCACAACCCTCTTTTGTGGGGACCACTGCTGCATCATTGTCAACTTCCTCTGGTGGTGGGGTCCGCGTTGACAGTAATGGCTCATTGGGAGGAGCTAAGAAGTGTGGTGGTGCAACAATCCGAACGCTGAGCAAGGACGTTAGTGACAAAATCTTTCAAAACCTCTGTCGTCACTTGTACGTCAAGTCGGAGCCCTACTGGTTTCTTCAAAATCCGGGGGAGCAAATGCCCCTATGTGCGTTCTGCTCGGGAGTAGTACTGGAAATGTACACGCTGCAGACGAAAGTGGACCAGTTTCAAGCAATGATTAAGAAGCTGGTCTGGAAGCTGGAAAGGATTGTAGCGGATACTGAAATTGCTGGGAATTGGATGGCAACCAGGGAGGAGCAGGAGAGTGAGGAGGAAATGTGGAATGGTATTCCGTGTCCTCCGATGGCCATTCGGATTGCAAGAGAAAGGCATCATAAGTTTAGGCAGCAAGTTTTGCAAAGTGAGTTTCGATTTTGGGACTTTACAAGTTGTATTTATGATCATCTTTAAAATCGACTTTTTCTGTTTGCAGATTTTAAGAGCAAGGTGAAATTACGACAGAAGTTAAGAGCGTCTGGTCAACCGGATGACATGTACGAGGTAGAACCTTCTTTCACAGTTTCCTTGTCGGAGCCCGTTTTTGACACCAGCAGTAGCAACGGTGAAAAAACAACTGGAACTTCCTCTGCAGCGAAGCGACCCCGACTTGAGGAAGCTACCAATTCCAGCTCGGGGATTCATCAAAATATGCCCAGTCTGATAAGGGCCCAGCTAAGTCAGAGTCCTCTGCCTCGTCCCTCATCACGCTCTAGCCCTTTGCAGGGAGCAAACAAATTCAACCAATCTTCGTCATCATCCACACATCCGCAGTCCATTAAGATTCCTTCCACCATTTCAGTCTCAGCAGTTGGAGGAGCCGGTGAACGTAGTCAGGATGCATACATAACGGGCGATGATTCTGAAATTGAGGAGGAACAGGAACAGTCACTTTATCCAGATGTACAGATCCTGACAGATTATTATAAAGAGGAACAGGATTACAGTAATAGTGGGGAAGGGGATGGGGACGATTCTACTGTCGAGCAGGATAGTTTTAACTGGAGTACTGCTGAAGGAGATGAAGACCAACTGGAGGCAATGGCCATTGGTGAAGGAGACGATGTCGTTTGGATTGCTACTGGATTAGCTCTTCGGAAATCCTTTGTGAATCAACTTCTTGCAGAAAATTTGAAACCTTCCGTCTTTCTCCGCAAACTGGTTTTTGCCGTTTTCGGAATGAAGCAGGTGGCAAACTCCTCAGGAATTTCGGGAAGTAACAAGCCTGGAGCGAAGCCCTCGTTGGACCGTTACAAGTTTGAGGCATTGAGAGGTGAGTTTTGATTTTTTTTTCTAAAGGTTCCGCAGAAAATTGCACAATTTGCTGACTGAAAATTTTACCATTCATTTTGCAGAATACACCATTGAAACCTATGGAATTCGTGATAACATTATGGAGTTGGAGGATCTCAATCGAAAAATCAGAACCATTTGCTGTGATGCTCGGAAAGCCCTGAAACGGAAAAGCCTAAAAACCACGTTGTCAAATCAAAGTAGCAGCAACGTTGTTCTGGACACCTTTCCAGTATCCACCTCATCCGCTGGCAGCTCTTCTCAGATTCACTCTCATAGTAGCCATGTGCCGCCCAACATTCCTGGTCTCTTTCATTTAAACATTAATGAAGCTCTCTCCAGTGGCAATAATGGAAACTCACTAAGCCATGCCACGGATGACGATGATGATCATCAACAAGGTTCAGTATCAATGGATGGCCAAGACGAAGATGCCCAACAACAATGTTAAAAAGTTTTGTATACTATTCTATGATTTTGAAAAATGTATTAAATTGACTTCCTGTAAATGTATGTTGTATGTAGTGGTATGCAATTAAATGATTTAAAATAAAATTCATTTCCCTTCCACTTTTCTGGTAATCAGTAATCACAACACAAAGCATAAAGTCCGACAACGAAGACTTGAAAGCATATTAGTGACAAAGCTCAAGAATGGCTTTGTCAGCTTTTGGCTTTATTCTCCAAGCGTCAGTGTTGTGTCTTGAGGCAAGTCTGACTCTTTCCTTGCTCATTTCTCCGAGAGTTGCAGCTTGCAGGAGAGCCTCTCTCATCAATCTCCACTCTATTTCGAGATTCGGAGAATAGCTTTTAGATCAGATTTACCAGCATTACCCCCAATGACTTAGCTAATCCACCATTAAGTTTCCTACTGTTCCAAAATGTTTAAGAAGCGTTTTGGTGCTGTGTACTTTGACGGTTACCAGTATGTCAGGAATTCCAAAAGTAATGCCAGTATCCATTACTTGTGCAAGGAGCATTACTCCTGTGGCTGCAAAGGCAGAGCGCTTATGTGCATTAAAACTAAGGAGTTTAAGAACACAGGTCCACACACCTGTGACAATTCGCTAGTGAATGCCAGGTATGTAATTTGATTAATTCGTTTTCATTAAAGCTTAAAGCAACATGCATTTCTAAGCAGTTATGCAGGACAAATGAAAGGCGCCTTAAAAGGAAAGTCTTACCATTCTTAGGCCATCAATCATTAAAGTATAGCTTATAGCTTATTAGCAATTAACAAGCAATTGAACTATATTAACTCCAGATTTAAAGTAAAGTGAAAAGGGATACGTAGTCGACAGTCTGCATTCGGCACGCCAAGCGTGTATGTAAACATCACAGAACATCTGCGATTGCCATACAAGCAATGTTTTTGTGGGTATAGGACCGCCGTTATATTCGTGAAAATTATATGGCCCATTTTTATATGACTTTTTTATATTATGGAAACTTCAATTAAGGGTATCTGTTTTTTATACTATAACCAGACTACACGCAGTTTCCTTTACTTTAAAATTTGAAACCGTTTACCTTTAAAATGAATAAACTTGAGAAAAAGTCCAAAGGGAAGCTAAGCCACAACAATAAAGTGTATTATTTTAATACTTCAACAAAATGTAGCGATCATTACATTTGTGTTAATAAAGGTTGTGGTGGTCGTTTGGTAAAAAATAAAACCAGTGGAGAATTCAAAGAAACAAAACCACACATCTGCTTTGTTTCCCCAATAGAGTAAGTATTCACTAATTAAATGTACACTTAAATTAAATGTCATGCGTTTCGGAGAAGTGCAGAGACAAGAAATTATACGCTATGAATTTTTAATAGAGCGACAATACATTACTAAAGTACTGAAATTGTCATATAAACTTTGTCTGTCATATAGTTTACTGAAATATAACTGCGGTCCATAACCCATGTTTTTATATGTCAGCTGCATTCATCAGTTCAGCTGTGCACACAAGCCACGTTGGAGGTGGGACCAGAAACTTTAATCAGTTTAGCCAAGCTTTTTTAACAAACTAATTAGCTAGTAGTGAGTAGTTAGTCAGTTAGTGATGCAGTGATCATGTCAGACAGGAAGAATTACAGAAAGCACGGAAAAATCTTTCACAATGACAAGTTGTACTACCGCGTATCCCATAGTCAAACCAATTATTATCTTGGCTGTGTCAAGAAAGGGTGCAGAGGCAGGGCTACCGAGTCCCTGGCCACGGGACAGATTTCAGAAACTCGGCCACATTCCTGCGTTGTGACACCTTACGAGTGAGTATTTAGCATAAGTATATTTCATGTCAGAGTTTTGTTAACCAATAGATTTTTACCTTTATCATTATCCCTGTCATATATCTGATCGTCAAGGTTTAGCTACGTTAGATTAGGTAGGTTGTCTGTAAGTAAAATGCCGTATTGGGACCCCAACAGGCAGCAAAGGTTTAGACGTGATAACGTTATTTCACAAAACCGTAGTATTTCACAAAATCGTCACTACGGTTAGGGCATTTATTTCACCCTTATGGAATCTTGAAGTATATAAATAATTGTATTTTTACCTTGCCTTTGTCATCTTTTTTCGTTTTCAGGAGAGAAAAAGATGCTGCCACAGAAAGATTAAGAGAATTGACGCTTGCCGTTCGAGGCAACGCAAAGGCAGTTGACCTTGTCCGTTCAGTTCTTAAGGATGTATCACCGGAAGCTCGGAAGTTGATGCCCACGGAAGACTCACTTGTACACAGGGTGAGAAAATGGGCAAGGGAATACAATATACAACTTACCAAGGCTACTCCTGAAGACTACTTGATTCCGGAGGGAGAAGAGCCTTTAATTGGGTTTGGAGAGACGGATGGTGGTCACTTGGATCAATCTACTTCATCACAGGCTGATGACCCTTTAAGCGAAACTACAAATACAAGGGTAGTAGTTGTGAAAACAGGGTTTGTTTATGTGGAACCTGTCGCAGGACTAGCAGAATGTGAAGACAAAAAGCCAGCAGGGTTGATTTATCTGAAAGGTCGTGTCAAAGGTCATTATACCGCGCTTATTGATGGGCATACTTTCGTTTGGCGGAAGAATGTAAGTGGAGGTAGGCTTTTGTATGAATGTCGTGAAGCCAAGAACGGGTGTCTGGTAACTGTCATTGTGGATAATGACAAGAAAAAGTATGAACTTAGGGGATCCCATGTTCATCAAGTTCCGAAGAAAAATAAACGTGCTGATCCTTGGGCCTTAGTGTAAGCACCAGCAGAAAAATAGTCGTGTTTTAGCATAATTAGCATTGTGTCGGGTTGTTAAATTAACAGTGTTAATAAGTTACTTTACTTTTTGCTCACAGGAATGTCAAGAGACTCGAAGATGACAGCACAAATGAACATGAACCTGTGACTGATGACCTTCGAGAGAATGCACCATTTGATTCTGAACCGCACAGAAATACCCAATCTCAAGCAGCACCCAACGCACCTTCTGTAAGCTTTCTTGTTCCACATGTCTTTTCAAAGTACCTATCTGTATTCGGCCTTACATTTTTCTGTGTAATAACAGTTCCATGATGACGTTGGTGATGATGATAATGACTACGTGGATCAGGGAGGTGATGATTTCCAAATGGATTTTGAACCTGAGTCAGATTCAGCACAGATTCAATTTCCTCATATTCCCCAACACAAGTCAACTGTCATTTCCACATCAAGCAATCCTTGTAAAAAGCCACATTCCAAACCCAAAAATGCAGCTAAGACGTAAGTTTTGAAATAAATGAAATTAGCTTTAAATGGTACAAGTATCAAGTATGTGTGACTTGAGTTAAGGAAAATTTACTAATTTCAGGGGAGAGTTATGCATAGTTTGCGGAGATGAGCTGATTGTGTCCGAAAAACTAGCTGCTAGCGAGGAAGTTTTCCGGAAAGCATGTTGCTACCTAAACGTTAAGTCTGACGGAGCATGGTTCCCAACAGCCAAAAGTTCTGATTTCTACTCCTTTTGTGAACTGTGTACCAACGAAGTCATTAACATTCACAGTCTCTACAAAAAGGTTGAAGAAATCCAGTCCCTGATTTTTAAAAAGGTTGAAAATGTTGAGAAGCGAATTGCTGATGCTGAAATTGTGGATAATTGGATGGCAGAAGCACCTCGCTCTTCCGCTGTACGCTTTGAAGGGTTTAGAAAACAAGTGTTGATAAGTAATTACATTTTTTAATTGCAATATTTTGTATTCTTAGTTTGGAGTCGTTATGAAATATGCTATGATATTCTATTTTAGATTATCGAAACAAACTAAAGTTGAGAAGAGAAATCAGATTTGGAAAGAAAACCGGACAAGCTCTTAGTGAAATTCAACCAAGCTCATCAGCCCATATGTTTGCGAAAGATCCATGTGAAACGGCTGCGTTTTGTAAAATCATTCCTGAAAGTGTTTCCACCTTTAGAAAGGCTGAAGTTGTATCAGAAGTTCCACGCAGAACAAGAGGTCGACCCAAGTCGAAAAAGTCCACAGAAGAGAGAGAAGCAATTGAAAAGTCTAATGTTCCAGAGCAACCCCCTTCCCCAGTTTTAGATGATATTCCAGATGCTTTGGAAGATGATGATGGGGGCTTCCATCACGATTTTGATGACTCGCAAGACGCAATGTCCGTATCCTCAGAGCGAGAAGTCAAATTTTGGGAAGATGACCCAAGCAAGCTTCAAGTAAATCGGCGAGAAAAAAGACAAACTAAAAAGAAATTCATCAATGATGATGAGGATGACGGTGACGATGATGGCGGCCTGTTTGATAATGAGGACGATGATCCGGATTACAGTGAAGAAGATGACGAAGATGAGGATTGGTAAGTTATCCGAATTTAAGCTATTATTATAAAGTTATTATCGTTTGCATGCAACTATAAGCAATATTGGTTTAACAGGGGACCGGCAAAGAAAATGGCGAAAAAGAGTGGAAACACGTCTAAAGGGCGAGGTCGACCATCGAAAGAATCCCAAGCAGATGCAACAAAAGCAGTGCCTGTAATTCCTCCTGGAAAAATATTTTTTGCGCCCCACCGATCGAAAAAGGATAGGCCAGCTAAACCCAAATCAAGGTTTACAGGTCCATCGCATAGTCACAATATCAAATTTCCAGACGCTATTCTCAAAGATGGACGTGTGTTTATGGAAGGAATCGAAATAATAAAAAATCCCCCTGGCGTTTATAAACCTCGTCCTTATTCTGTCTCGTACTCATGTGGGACATGTGGACACACATGTATGGGCTTTTGGAATATTCGCCATCACATCTGTGGTCATCATTTGGGTCTGTACAAGTGTCCCATTTGTCAAAAGGAATTTTGTGACAGCAACATAATTCAGCGACATATGGAGACATACCATGGTCAGCCAAAAACTAAAGATTGTCCAGAGTGTGGAAAACCTGTGAGAGTTTATAAAAAAGATAAGGAGCTCAATCATCATCGCTGGATTCACTTGAGCGAAGAGGAGAAGCAAGATCCTCAATTCAAAGGTTGGTGTCCCCCGGATAAGGACCCAAATCGTGTTCGTAAAGTTCGTACTCAGTTGTCAGTTAAAATGTGTGTGCAGTGTGGCAAGACTTTTAGATCTAGTTCGGCATTTAAACGCCATGAGCTAGCGCATGCAACGGGTCAAGACGTTATTAGCTTAATTTGCCACTACTGTGGAAAAACTTTTGGTAAACGGAAAGGTCTAAATCAACACGTCAAAAACTGTGCAAGGAAAGCTCAAGGTATTGTCAATTTACCCACTTATTCTTGTCCAAAATGTACCACTCGATTTACCACCCGAGGAGCTCGTTCCAGGCACATTAAAAAATATCATAGTAATGTTACCAATGTCGAACTACCTTTCACTTGTCCAAAGTGCCCACGAAGCTTTAGCACTCGGAGTGGATTCCGAAACCACAAAAGAGTATGCATTGATGGAGAGAAGGGCTACAACAATAAAAGTGCAGAACAGCTACCGTCTTCCTCTTCGCAAAGTTCTGCAGATGTAGAGTTCAAAGTTGACTCAACAGACAGCACATCTACGTCCACAGTGGCTTACAATCAACTTTCTTCTGGTGTTGGTAGTTCACAATATGGCTCAAGTACAGCAACTGCGTTGGGATTCAATTATCATTTTATGCCCGGTAGTAGTAGTGGTTTCAGTAATAATCAGTATCAAAATTAAGTTTTTGAATATTCTTTATGCCACAAAGTTGATGGCCCCATAACTGCGTTGACTGTTTTTATAAAAAAATGACTTATATGTGCAGAATATCATAATATGTACTTTAAGTTCTTAATGATCGCATCACGAAATCAAATGCTTAGATAATGTGATATGCTTAGAGTATATGTATTCTTATTTTTGTGACTGAAAAATAAATTTATTACTTTTAAATCTCACTTGAGACTTTTCTATGCATTAGGGATTGTAGAACACGGAGTGTTCCACATATTTTCATGTTCATAGATCCATCTATTTGCTACTTTTTTTGTACCCAAAATTACTGGACATCCTGCATGTAACGCTCGTTTGTCAGGCTTTCCGTTTCGCCGCAGGTTAAACCAAAATATGGCAGAACCCTTGATGGGCTTTGCATGAATGCCTAGTTTGTAAAATGCCGTATATCCGCCCAAGGTCACATCCGAGATCTGCAAGTTCAAATATAGGTTATAATTTGCCAAGAATCTTGAAAACAAATATAGGTATTTATTAGGTTGTAACTTACAAACATTAAAAACGTAGCCAACCTGTCTCCCTCGTCGTATGGATCCAAAGTGTCCTGAAGCTAAACCAGAACCATATAAGGTTTAGTCACAAAGTACATGAATGAATAGAGCTTTTTGATCTATTACAGCTTACCGAATCCAAATGAAAATCGGTGTGCCCTCCCACACCACCATATAAAACCATTTGCAACTGACTCGAGTAATTCTTCACCAATTCCATTCCCGTCAACTTCTCAATTCTACGGTTGAGGTTTACTAAAATCGGGTCTCGTTTATTCGTCCACATATCCTCATACATGCAACTCATGGATGTTCGAAAATCCCCAAATTCTACATGATATGCGTTCTTAGAGGATCCACCGGACCTTATCAAATATTCACTTGTATGCCACCACAACCGGTCAATTGCTTTGTCGCTCACAAAATCGTAAAAATGAAGGACTGGAGGATTCTCAAAGAGAATCTCAGTTTTCACAGGGTTTATGTAAAAATATGGATGCCAGTACTTCTGATTAAAGCAATAAAAAGTTGATGGACGTCTTTTTTCCTGATTTTCCAGGCCTTCTCGACAAGCAACGTAATATTTAACAGGAGCAAACGACTTTAATATATCTTGCTGCTTGTTTTGCAACCGTACTTGCAGTTCATCCCTAGTCTCGACTTTCACCATGTCCATAAGACTCCTCCAAGTCAATTCTAACTCATGTTTAGCTTTATCATCCATCTTGTTCGCAAACGCTTCCGCACTTGTCAGCCACTGATAAGCAATACTATCCCCCTCCAACTCCAATGCCTTCTTTGCTAGAGCCAGACAATCGTGAAAGTTTAAACTTACATTTGTTTCAATTCCATTAAAAATCCCGTGACGAAGCTGACTTGCGTTGAACCCATAAATATACTGAATTCTTAATAGTCCCAAAAGAGCATCCTTCAAGTCCTGCTCCGTTGGCAAAGACAAATTTGCTGTGGTAAACGTATCACCAACAACTTTCGCTACATTACACTGTCTAGTAATCACGCAAGTGCCATTTAGCAAAGTAATCACCATTCTGCGCACCATTTTGAAAGTGAGTATGGGATTCTCAGTGACCACTTTTGTACGCAAGACACCCACTTCACCTTGGACAGGGTCACCGCTATCCTCCTCATATTCCGCAATGTACTCTCTTAGATTCCTAACACATTCGCAATACGGGGAGGAGACAATCGTTTTCAAGCTACCAACCAAAACTTCTTCCAGCAAAGCCAAACGCTTGGATTTTCTCGGATCCAAGGCATAATGTGGCCGAATGGCTTCCGGATCCTTTTGCCGGTAATCAAAGGTTTTCTCCGAATTTAACTCCTCCAAAGTTTCAGAGACTATCACGCAAATTATTTTACATGATAGAGCTAGCACCACAGGCAGTACAAATCTCGGTGGTGGCCAACACATTTTTAAAATGAAAATTCAACACAAATGCAATATGCAGTAAATTTCATAAAGAACCTTCAGGCATTAACATTTCCTTTTCTTGAGTAAAATTAATTGCTACATACATTTTATGAGCTTTTGTTACCAATTATGAAATTTTGTTCATGAAGAATCCTTAGGATTGCAAAATGGGGAACGCGTTGTCTTTGTTCAGTCAACCTCACCGTCGCAGATCGTCCCATAAGCAGATCACAATGTGGTCTGTGGACCAGGTGATTTTCCTTGTGTGTTTGTCAACATTGCATGAAGCGAACACATTGCGTTCGTCCTGTCAAAGAGTCGGTGTCCCTTGTTGTAGCAGAATAGAGTTGTAATTGTAATTAACTCTGCAATTAAAAGTGAGCAGATTAATTTTTCTGAGGACAACATGACTTCAACGGGCATTAGTTTTGGTACGACGCAAAAGGGAAAGCCAAAGTTAATTGACGCGGAGGGTCATACCTACATCGGGAATAACAAAAGCAAGGAAAAGAACATTGAGTACTGGAAATGTACGAATAAAGGATGTCGGGGGAGGTTCATCTACTATCCGGCAAGTGGGGAGGGGAAGTTGTCCGTGTCACATAGTGAGAATAAGTGCGAGCTGAATCCCTACAGGTATGATGAGATGTTGTAGATCTGCTATTATTATTGCAGTTATATAAATTTTGTTTTGTTCTTTTATTTTTGTAGAAAGGAGAGGGATGAAGCAATTGAAAGGATCAAGGAGTTGACCCTGAGTGCTGAAGGGAGTGTGAAGGCGATTCAGCTTGTAAGACGAGTTTTGAAGCAGTTGTCTCCGGAAGTTAGGGCGGCTATGCCGTCGGAAGATTTGCTAATACAGAGGGTTTATAGATGGGCAAAGGCAAACAACATTCAAATGGAAAGGACTACTGCTGAGGACTATCTTTTGCTGGAGACAGAGGAACCTCTGACGGCAGGGGATGGAAGAAGTGAAAAGGTGACTGAAGGAACTCTGGAGAAAAAGCGGAGACCTAAGGGATCTACGAATTCACGGTATGATAGGACAATAGTTAATTTGGACCAGCTACGAATGCGATATATATAAATGCATATAAGATTTTAAGATTCGGTGGATCATTTACAGGAAGACTTTACAACGTGTAGATGAACACGGAAATGTGATTGGAGCTGCAAGTTTGGACGAATTTGTGTACGGAAATCAGACTGAATGGCAAGAAGAAACATCCACTCATATCGAGACCGAGGAATCTAACCAAAGAAATGTGAATACAAGAGATACAGTATGTAAAATAAACTCAATCGAAAGTTTTATATCAGGTTGATTCAATTGATATAATATTTTTTTGTTTTCAACAGACTTGTGACGATAATGAACATGACTTTACTGGAAACGATGACGGCTACATGGACGACGCCGGTGGCGATGATTTTCACATGGATTTTGAGCCTGATGAGTCGGAGCAATTTGTAACTCAACCTCAACAACCTAACAATCCCCTAAAAAATCACTCATCGATTGTTTGTACTTCAAGTAAACCGATTACAAAATCACCACTTAAGTCACCGCCAATGGATAATGTGAAGAGGTAAAGGATTTTTAAGAACAAAACTATTAAAACATGCTGCTGACAAGTAGCAAGGTTGATTAAAAATGCTCACTTTCTGGTTTTCAGTGGAGAACTGTGCGTGGTTTGTGGTGATGAACTAATAGTTTCCGAAAAACTCGCAGCAAGTCAAGAAATATTCAAAAAGGCATGCTGTTACTTAAACGTAAAGTCAGAAGGAGAATGGTTTCCCCGAACTAATAGTTCCGGGTTCTACTCTTTTTGTGAATTCTGTACTAACGAGATCATCAAAATTCATTCTTTGTATAAAAAAGTGGAAGAAATTCAATCCTTGATATTTAAGAAAGTGGAAACCGTAGAGAAACGGATAGCGGATGCGGAAATTGTAGACAATTGGATGGCCGAAGCACCTCGCGCTTCAGCTATACGCTTTGAAGGATTTAGAAAACAAGTCATGATAAGTAAGATTAAGCTGATACTACTATCTTGTAATTTTCTTGTACTAACATTAACTTTTTAATTTTGCAAACTTCATAGACTATCGAAACAAACTGAAACTGCGTAGAGAAATCCGGTATGGGAAGAAAATTGGACGCCCTCTTATTGAAGTACAACCCAGTTCATCCGCCAATATGTTTCTTAACGATCCCTGTGCAAATGACCTACCGGGAAATGTAATTCCTGATAATGGTTCTGAAAATAACATCGAGCCCACACGTCTAAGAAAAACACGAGGTAGACCAAAATCTAAAAAGCCAGTAGAAGATAGACAAGATATTGAAATACGAGAGCACAAACCTGTTGTGGAACCAAACCTACCGTCATTTACCAATTCACCAATGTCAAATAACAATGATACCGACGACTATCTCCACGATTTTGATGACAATCACGATGATGCCATGTCAAATGCGTCAGAAAGGGAAGTAAAATTTTGGAAGGACGATCCAAGTAAACTTGATGTAAAGCGGCGAAAAAGCCCTCGGGGAAATAATGCTAGGGCTTACCGCGAAAATGAAAGTGATCCTGATTATGATGATGAATTGGATAAAAGGTAATCAAGAATTATGAAGGTATTATTATACAGAATAAGGTAGAGTTTTTAATTTAGAACATTGTTGCTTGCAGAGAATCAACTCCCAAGAAAATGAAACCATACGAATTCAAACAAAGAAGGCAATTTAAAACAACTGGGAAGGGAGAAAGCAAGAAAGCAGCTTCAAGTTCACGAGTTACAAAAAATAAGTATTTTCCAGAGGCTGTGCTTAGTAAGGATGGCCGTGTGTTTCTCCAAGGTGTTGAGATAATCAAAAATCCTCCTGGTGCGTATAAAGCGCGTCCCTATAGTGTTTCGTTTACTTGTGGTGCATGTGGCAAAGTTGTGCTCAAGTTTTGGGCCATTCGTGCCCACATTTGTGGTCATCATCTTGGAATGTACAAGTGTCAACTTTGTTCCAGAGAGTTTACCAATCCTCAAACCATGCAGCGGCACGTAGTCAATTATCACGGACAGCGAAAGTATGAAAACTGTCCAGAATGTGGAAAGCCAGTACGGATTTACAAGTCGAGTATGGAGTTCCATCGATGGTGTCATTTAAACGAGGAGGAAAGAAAGGATCCCAAGTTTAAACGCTGGTGTCCTCCCCGATACAAGGATCCCAAGAGACTTATTCCAAAACAAAGTTTTATGTGTGGCCAATGCGGGAAGAACTTTCACTTTCCCTCAGCATTACGAAAACATGAACTCACCCATGATCCAAATTATGCCCAAATTACCCTATTATGCCAGTATTGTGGAAAGTCGTTCAACAACCGGGGCAACTGGCAAAAGCATGTTGCAAATTGTGCTAGAAAAGTCCAAGGAAAAGTCCCACAGTCGTATCCTTGTTCGAAATGCCCCGCCAGGTTTACTACGTGCAATGCAAGAAGTGTTCATATGAGAAGACGCCACAGGAATTTTATGGAATTTCCATTTTCATGTCCAAAATGCCCAAGGATGTTTAGCTGTCGTGTTGGATTTAATAACCACAAAAGAGTATGCATTGACGGAGAAAGAGGCTACAATACTCATGGTAAAAGCTCATCTTCTGACCAGGCGTCGTTAGCACCTAGAGATAGTGCCGGCTACCCTGAAACCAAATATGACGCGTCAGATTCGAATGACACGACAACTAACATACAGGGTCAAGACCAGAGCTATCCAGTACAGTCGACTAGTAGCACTCCAGGTTTTGGGGCTGCAGCAACTAATTTTCTTGGTTTTAACTACCATTTCTTGGGTGGAAATTGAAACTACATGCCTAATACCAAACGATTTGTGATAATGCAGTCAAAGTTTTAATGCATGCAACTGCAACGCTTTTATATTATTTTGGATAAATAAAGGTCTGTAGAAATTCAAGAAAGATTAAATTCTGCGAAAAAGAAAATGACTCTTTATTCACTTCTCATCATCATCTTGTAAATATCACGCACAGCAAAAATTATAGAATATTTATATATTTTTTAATAGTTTTATACTTTCTAACTATAAATTCACATAATATTTATTGACTATTTTTTCTTATTATTTTGCCACACACTCACGCATACAAGACATGTAGCCTTAGAAGACTGTTAATGCAGTTTTTAAAAATGTTATTTTTCAACATAAACTATTATTACATAGAAGGTAACCGTATTTACTCCTATGTTGCTTTATTAGTTTTTATCCATTGCCTTAATGGCAGGAAGTTAACTGAATATTTTTTTAAGTTTGCAAACTTGAAAACATTCATGTTCCACAAGGTAAGAATAATATGCGCTTTAAACAAAATATGTATGTAGTTTCTGAGATTTCAATAATATCCTTCACGTTTTAACAAAGTTTTCAAATGCGGAATTTGTTATATATGAGTTAAATAAATATTTCTCAATGATTGAAATGTTAGGAAAGTTACAGCAGTTATGACACATAGAGTAATTTAGTGTGGTTCTTGATTCCTGTTTTGCTGTGATGATGGGCAAAAATTAGTCAGAGAACAATTGCTCATAGGCTTTCATATAATTGTACTTTCTGCTTTTACGCAATATAAAAGAATGTTTTTGTCTTTGCGGAGAATCTATGAAAGTTTATACACAATTTCTGAATAATTTGTTTGTTGTTCTTAGGTCTCACGTTTATGCTTATATAGTATTTAGTTTAATCAATAATTTTTATTCATAGATTCATTTTAAGTAGATAGTGTTTTCATTCAAGTCATTGTTCTTCACATTCAGCTGTGAACTTCTAATACAACAAAATAAATTTTGGAACATTAATACTAACATTTTACATTAATTTAAGTGAGTCAGCACGCATACGTACACACAAGCACACACACAAATTTTTAAAAACTATATAATTGTACTGAAAACGTTAAACAAGTTTTTGAGATTCCTACTAATTTCTAACTGTTAACAACTTAAATATGAGACCATTAAGAGTTTATTCCTATACTAGACAACAACTCACTAACTTTTCACAAGTAGAAAATGATCGTTGACCTTTATACTAGCCCTTTTGTCCCTTCTATATTTTTTCTTCCTGCTTCATCATTTTTATAAAACTTTCCCCCTTGTCATTTTCGTAAGACACTTTGCCAAAAAATAAATGTTCTGTTTTTATTATCCGTACCATTTTCCTATAACAAATTATTCCAATCTCTCTCATTTTTCATTCCAAAAATTGTAACAATATCTACCTGTCTATTATTGTATTACTACAGCTAGTATAGATTTTAATTTTTTAGTACAGAATTATTATTTTATCAAGGCCTGCTGCTACCGACTTTCTTTATACCTGCGCGGACACATGAAAAAGTACAAACTCAATTTTTACAAGGCTACAATTAAATTGACGGTGATGAGTGGTGATGGTAGATGACGATGACAAAGACGACTACAAAAATGCGAAAGAGGATAACTAAAAAGCGTTGTGCTTGTCTGTGTGTGTAGTGTATAATTAGTTTAAGTAGCAATTTTACTCATTTGTTTCGCTTCAAATGAATTTTCTTCAATCGGATATTCTTCGCATTCAGTTTAAGTAGACTGCATAAAGAATTACTTAATAAATAGTTTTTCATAAATACATATAATTTATCATACCCATATAATCTTACACATAGTCAGTTCTCATCAGGCAGCAATGATTCGATTCAGATTTTTATAACATCCAAAATCCAAACTCAACATATTGCAAAATGCTATTCATAATATACAACCAATAAACTGCTTTCCCCACTTTCACTTTCCTCGCCTACAGCACTACAGTAAATTGATTATAATAAAATACTATAGCACACAATAACACTCAATCAAACATATATACGCTGTCAAAAGAACTACATTTTTATAGTTTAGTTTCCTTTTAAATATTCATAAACTTCTAGTTTTTACCTTTACTTTTCCACGAAGCTATACTTTATATGATTATTTTGACTATCGTTATCATAACTAGCAAGCTACAATAATAGATGACTTTTACGTATAACTTTATTACTTTTAGCACAAACAGGTGAAGGTGAGCATAAATACTTCGCACAGCATTTTTATCATAATATAAATATTGACTACTTTTATGACAATAATTGTAAAGCGCTACTACGTATATTTTATATCAATACTTTGTAAAGAGCATGATTTCATTGTATACTTTGAAACCGCGAGAAAGCAACCAGTGCAACAGCGCAGCAATTAAAATATGTATGTTTTCAGATCAAATCAACATACTGTTTGCAGTAATAATACCAGAGATAATTCTCCTCACAACTTTTACAAACGAATAATAAAATCACAACAGGAATAATACAGCATCTTTTGTGTGTTGTGTTCCTCCACTAGAAAGAGAGAGAGCGACTGTCATTTTCAAACTTTGGAAATAAGACTGGCTACATCAAAACTGAGATTTTAACGTTGGCAGGCAAATTGGTGTCACTTTATGATATACTTAATCTATCTTGGCTAAAAACACCGCGTAAATGTATGTTTCACTGACAAGATGATTATTTTCGGCCCTAAAAATATGGCAACTGCTTAAAAGTGTGATAGAAGACTTCTGTCCACCTTTTCTCTATTGCTTTTTATTATGGCAAATGGGTAACACGGGACTAGATTAAAGTCTAGATAATTTTACATCTATTTTTCTTGTCATTATTTTTTTTTCTAAAAACTTTAAATGTAATTGTTGTTGCATTTTTTGTTTCTGAGCCTAAAAATGCAATTAGTATATTAGAATTCTTGCGTTCCACTTTCCTTTATGAAAAAGAAACTTTGTAGTATTTTATGCAGTTATAATTTCAGAGACAATTAAGTTTAGAAATTCTGTTTGCTTTGTTTGAATGTTACAAAAAACCTGCATATCTGCAGGTTGCATTGCATAATCAACATTTTTTACCATCTCAAGATATTCTTTAAAACGATATACTTTTTTGATAAAATTTTATAGTATTTATATAGCTTTTTTTAACTCTTTCCTTTTTTGTCGTAAGTCGTGTGGAATATGGTCACAAGTTTGCAGCTTTTTGTTTGCTGTGTTATAAGTAAAGTCGTGATTAGACTTTATCGCTTGTTTCCCGTTGACGGTCTCACATTGCCCAAGTGCGTGGTAATGTTTGCCCTCGTTGGGGAATTTATTGGTCTTGGGATTTTGCTTCCAGCTAGACTAGGTCCGGTGACATTTGACGCGTTGCTGGAGGACGTGTGAGACTGTCCAGGACTTGTTCCTTTACGCGACTCATCACTGGACAGTAGTTCCCATTGCATTTGTAACCTTCGGAATCTCTCCGAGTCTTTGTTGGAGTCTGGGCTGAGTCCTTTGTGAAGCAGGCCTCCTCCTGCTGCCACGTTGGTCAGATGGCTGCCATCAAAGGATTTTGGCCTTTGGGCTTTTGTGGGTTCCGACATGCCCTTCTCTCTTCCCTCGTCATCTACACTGCCGGAGGAGCCGTGATGTGGATGATAATGGTGAGGATGGTCTGCAGAACCACCTGCACCACTGCCACCAGCTCCTCCTCTAGAATAATTCACTAGCTTTGGCTTCGAGGGGAATCTGGAGAGTAGCCTGGTGTTGAGAGTGGACGTAGGTCCACCCGCTGCCCCTGGATGATGATGTGCGTTACTCCTCTCAGGAGTAATGTTCTGTGCAGTCTTTGATTTCGGAATGGTACTTGGTGCTACCCGACTTGTCTTTGGTCGCTCATCCGAGAAGGATCTCTTCATTTGTGACTTTTTCAACTGATTTGCATGATACTTGGAATTCTTGGATTGTGTCTTGACGGGACGTGCATCCGCACTGGTGGACTTTCTCGGGGTATTTCCTGCGGACGAGCCGGGCGCCCCACTGGCATTATAACGACTAGAGCCTTTCACCGAGTTCTTCCGGGAAACGGGAAGGGAGGCTGGTAAGGACTTTGTGGGGGTCACTGGGTTCATGCTTTGGTGAAGCAGCTTTGTTTCGTGGAAAATGTCCAGTTGGAATGAGGGGAACGGGGTTTTCGACAGGAGATGCATGTTGACTAGCATTTGATCGTAGAGGAAACGGGTTGTCGTGTTGCACAAATACATGAACGCGTCTTGTTCATAGTGAGTTCGCAGGAGGCGCTCTTTTGTTCGCAGAAATGTTAGCCAAGAGCCGAGATTTCGAAGGCTGTATATGGGAACAAAAAAATAGGTAGAAAGAATAGCTCATTAAAAATTATGAATAGGCAGTCAGGTAGTCATAATCATCTCTTTGTTTGCTTGGAATACACAATGGAACTGTGAAAGGAAAATATTATGCCAAATTTACTTGAGCAAGCCGCAAACAAAAGCGTTGAATTTCATCGGTCCTTCTGCCAGCAGCTCTTCACTGTTTATTCGGAGCACGAGCTCGTTGAGTGACTGTGCCGTTGGGCCTGTGTGTAAACAAGAAAGGAAAATGAAAAATAACAAATGTCAAAATTATTCATTCTTGCAATAGAAAGAACAAATAATAACAAGGAAAAAGGGAACCAAAAAACATGATATCAAGTTGCCCCATTCACAAAAAAAACTTTCTCTTTATGTTTCTTCTTTTGTTACAACTTCATTTTGTAAAAAGAGAAAGTATAAAAAGTCCGTTTACACTAATATTCTTACCATATTGAATGGAGGCCTCCACTACTCGCCAAACCGTGTTCGGAACCCGGCCAAAAATGGTTTCCAGGAAGGGGCACAGACCATCACTGAGAAGAGAGTATAGGGCGGGACACAAGCTGTCCAGTACCACTTTTCCAGCCGGCGTTTGAGACATGATGCTTTGGTAAAGGTTTTTGTGAGGCGATGCGAGAACGCCAGTGGAAGCAGTTTCGCTTGTCGGTGTCAACCGATTCTTGTTGTCCGTTGGGTTTCCCCCTGAGGAAGAATTTGAACCGGAAGCAACGCCACCACTTCCGGCAACATGCTTTACGGCTTGTGTGGTCTCCCACACGGATTGAATTTGATTTACGGCAGCTGCCACAGAGTCCGTCAGGCCTGGAATTATGATACCATTTTCGTTGTATTTGAATGAGTTTTACATGAAAAACTAACCCTTTCTTGTTTTTTATGGAAATCACGTTTTTTTAAACTTACTTTGTTTCTGAGCCATGTCAATGGGTGCCTTCTGCAAATGAGATCCCCCTTTACTCGCCCCACTTCCGGGGCACATTGGAGCCACATGGGCAATGATTCTAGCCGCAGCCGCTGCTCCGCCATCATCAAAGAACGCGTGGTTTCTCAACTGGAAGTGATTGTCAAAGTCCACAAAACTCGTTTGTTTGGGCGTGTTTGTCGGCACGCGTTTGTGATGATGAGGGTGTAAGTTACTACTGCTGGTGGTGGACTCCTCAGAGGACGAGACAAAGCTTGGAATGTTATTATCCGCCCCACCACTAAATAGAGTGTTACGATGAAACGATTCCTCAATGGTTTCCTCCCTCTGTTGATTACTCGCACCCGTCGTAGCTGTCAACGCCAGACTTTCCAATTGTTCCAAATTCTTGGCAATTTCCGACGTAATCTCGGCCACCTCTGGAAGCGTCTCCTGGAGCGAAAACCTTTTAAACTTTTCCGCAAGTCCGTTGCGATTTCTGTTGGTGGTCATTCCAATGCCAGCTCCAGGTTGTTGTTGACCCAGCAGTCCTGCTGCGTCATTCATGCTATACCTTTTTGCAGGATTTTGTCTTGCACCTCCATTCATCCGTCGTCGCAAAATCACCGGACTTTCTCCTGCACCCGCCATGGCTGCTGCAGCTGCACTGCTGCCTCCCATCGGGTCCTCCATTCCACATCTTCCATTGTTATTAGCCGCATTACTACTACTAGGAGCTGCGGGAGCATTCAATTGACTACAGCTTTCCTCCTTAATATCCGCCGTTTCCTTTTCAGAATCATCTCGCTGTTCCCGTTTCTCGGGAGGTTTGATCTCGGCCAGAATTTGCTGGTACTCTTTCGGCAACAAGAAATTCAATGAGGGCCAATCCCTTACGTGACTCAAATCTCGACATCGCAACTCTTCTATATCATTACAGGAAAGGGGACGCCGTCCCCGAGGAATATTACTATATGGCGAAGCGCCACTTGCACCACCGCCACCACCACCATTACTACCCGGACACTGCATAGAAGTTTGATTTCTATGAGCTCCCTTCCCCGATTTATACCTTTGGGGCATTAATATAACGGGATTTTTAGGTCGATGCTGTTCCAAAAATCTCAAGTCTGGTAGAGTATAGCTGGGATAGCAAATGTACACTGGAGGTGGTTGCTGTGTTGCTTGCGAATGTTGGTGACTGGCTGTCTGACTTAATTGACTACTGCAACTACTCATATTCCTTGGCATAGTCATTAGCGGACTGGTGGCGGCGGCACTCTCGTTAATCGTCTCATTCGGATTTCGATGTCTGCTGGGATGATGTGGTGGAGTGACTAGAGTTATTGACGTTTGAATTTCAATGCTTCGCAGCTTCCTCACAGCATCCGCTAATTGTTGAGTGGTGGTTTGCTGGGTTGTTGAGGATGAGCTACTGGTTGACGAGGAATGACTATGATGCTTACGAGATCTACTGTACTTTCCGTAATGATGGGCATGATGGGTGGGATGATGGTAATGAGTAGGAGTTGTCGGCGGAGGCATCATCATTTGTGTAGGGTTCCTATTGTTGTTCCAACTCTCCTCCAGGATCTGCGGAGTGTTGTGTCTACCCGAGGACAAACTGCTGCCAGCCGAGCCAGAAGTCATCATCATTGGAGGATTGTTATTGTTATTACCGCTGCTGCTATTATTGTTCGCGTTATTGTTGAGCAGCGAGCCGGAATCTGTCATCATGGTACTTCCAGAGCCCATTGTCTGCTGTCTATTTAGCATACGCTGAGTGGCCGCCACATGCCGTTGATAGATTTGGGCGAGCTGAACTGTCTGTACGTTTTGAATGTCAAAGAGCTTGATGGCTGCTGCAGGATTTGTTCTCAGAAGCCCCAAATTATTTGCAGTGATCAAACCCATCATTGCTGCAGTATTGTTATTTCTCGGCGGATGAGGACAGCTTTGAGTCATTAAAGAGCGTCGCGTGGTGGTGGTTGTGCTGGTGCTCCAAGTACTGTTGGATCGACTGGTTTCGGATGTGTTGTTGTTTGGAGTGCCGGCACCACCACCTCCGGTGCTAGATTCATTGCTACCGTTATTGTTGTCCACGCTGCCTCTCTGGCTGCCCGTGGAATTATTGGAAGTGACTTGTCGCCAGTTTGTCATCATACCGGTTTCATTTTCGATTAGGTCTCCGCCCACTGAGCTGGGGCTGCTAACCACATCCCCGCCAGGTGCAGTTTTGTAGGTGCTGGAACTGTTTGATTCTTCCATGCCTTGGAATGCTATGGTGTAATTGTTTCGGTTTGTCATGCATGTCGCGAGAATCTCCCCTGCGCGAGTGTCCAAAGAGTCGGTACTGAATGTGGAGAGTGGAAGGGCTTCTTGGTTTTCGTTCATGGGGGAAAAGAGATTCTCCGACTTGCAGATGGACATGTCCATTGACTGGGCATTTTGATCATCCTCCTGTATAAAAACAGTTAATCAACTTTTACGATATGATGTCTTTGAAACATAATGTTTCACATTGCCCCAAAAATTTTTAGTAAGCATGCAAAATCATAAGGAATTTTCTTCAGCAAAATAAATGCGTAAACATGAAACGTTTCTTTAAGAAAAATATTAACATAGGTAATATTATTAGTATGAAAATTCTTTATATGAAGTTGTGAGGATGTACCACAGAATGTGAGTTGGGAGTCATCGAGTCTTCAAATTCAAGATGTTGTAAGATCGAGCCTGTTATGCTTGCAATAGTTTCCCCTTGCTGTGCTCGCAATCACATCAAAAATGAAGAGTTTTTATGAAGAACGAATTTTTTAAAGAGAAAAAATGGCCGTGATGATGAACAACAAGATGATGAGATGTTGATGGGTTGATGTGATTCAGGAAGCAGCAGAAAAATATGATGGTGATTTTGAGACAGATAGACAGCAAGTAAGTTGATGTTAGTCGTGTGTTTGTGCACGCACAGGCAGAGAGAGAGCAAAGAACAGCAGCAGAAAATAGACAAGATAAAAATAGAGGAAATATTCATGAAAATGAGTTTTGATGATGAAATCCAGACCAAAAAATTGCGAGCTTCCATTTAACAATAGCAGTCAAGTTTTAGTAGTTACCAGTCGGTATATAGTCGTTCATGAGTCGTGTGTGTGAAATCATGTATGTCAATGCTGTTTAAAGTCCTGCGTCTAACCACAAAGTAGGTATGGGCACAATGTCATTTGCATTTATTGCATAATATTACAAGAGTGTCATTTTATAGAGAAGCAAACTCCTTTGGCAAGGAACAAAGTGCACTAATTTGGTGCTCCAAATTCCAAAAAGAAATCCGCAGTTTGTCGCGTCGTGTGGTTGTTCAAACACGATAAAAGCACGACTTGACAATGACATGACGGTTTTATTGCGAACAAAAAGGAAACTTATGAAATCTATCGACTGGCGATAATCCACAATGAAGCACGCTGCTAGTGATGCTGCATACATCATCAGTCAAAACCGCTAGTGTATGCTAAAACCTCGCTATATAATGGAATATTAAACTGGAATTTACTGGAATATTTGCGCAATTTTCCAATGAGACTACGCTTTTGATGTGTGTTTACGGAAGAATGTAAAGTGCCTAAAAATGTGAAAAGTATGTGCTAAAACATAAAAGCATAAAGAAAAACCACATGTCACGTCAAGTCACGCTACTATGATCAATATCGCCCCAACACGTCAGTCTCAAAGTAAAGTACTTCAGGCGTCAAAAGAGAAAAATGATGTGGTGCATGTTTCTCATGTCGCATTAGTATGATCATCCTTTATGCTTGTTATGTAAACAAGACCATAAAAGAAGAATATAAGAAGTGTAAACTTCTTTTGTGGTTAACTTACTTGAAGGTCGGAAGCACAAAGAGGGGGCAGTCTCAGTAGAATGTCTTCAGAGTGGAAATCTTCAATGTCAATCTGGGCCATGGTTGCATCAAAGTCTGCGTGGCTGCCATGATGGTGGTGGTGACTTGCCTCCCCGAGGAGACTTACTGGATATTCGGGAACTCCTACAATGGGCTCACTACCTACAGCCGCAGCGTCCGTTTCAAACCTGATGGAAAACACACACACAAAAACAAACGACACTGTAAACTTTGAACTTTTATTGGAAAACTTGGTAAAAAATGCACAAGTATTTTGCACGCTATAAGTCAATTAAATTATCTGAATGTATGCACAAATGTAATATGCAAAGAGAGAGTATAGAAAATAGAAGAAAAGTTTACAGGGACAATAGACACATTTTCTCTCCCGTGAGATATTCTCTCCAACTCCCAGCACAATTTTCACTTTCCGTTTTCCTAAACGGCTTTTCTCACAAAATTAACTTTAGACATTTATCATCTTTTATCATGCCATGGTCCGGAAATTACAGGTTATAACCGGTAGCATATTCTGCGCTTCTTTTCTTGCCAATTATTATGCAAAGCCAAAAGTTTCTCGTTGAGAGAAAATATGAAAGCTACATCAAAAGCTGTATTATAATTCCGTGTAGCTTCCTTCCGCTCCAAATCGCACACAGCACCGAAAAAATATTTAATTACACCTACTATTACTCCTACGTTCTAACATAAGAACCACATAGGCATTTTCATACTTTTTAAGTTTTTTATCTGAAAAAACTTATTTGCACATTTTTTCCTTTAAACATCATCTCATCTTTGCCAAAACAATTATCTCGTTCTTTCCTTCCCACAAACTTTTCTAGTACTAAAGCCTACTACTAAGAAGATATGAAAGAAAAAGCAAAAAATCTACCTATTTTTCACTTTTGCCTAAACTTTCTCCTCTATTTAAAAATTCCGTTTAATGCAGAGAGGAAAAAACTTTTATTTTTCTAATCTCCCTTTGTCTCCCACTTTTTCTACAAGACAGCAAGAGAAAAAGTGCTTACGTAGTAGTATCTCTGGCACTGACACTTTAAAAATATGTATAAATCTCAAGAGAAACGAGAAAACATGGAAATGTTGAACAAGTTGTTGTTGTTGCTGGGAAAAACGCGAGTTGTGTGTGTAGTGTAGGTTGATTCATCTCTTTTTCTCTTTCTCGAAGAATGGAATTCCATTTCCAAACTAAAGAACACATTCATAACCATTCTTCTTTTTCTCAAAGAAAGATGAAAAGATAGATGAGACGGCAGAAAGAACAGAAAATAGCACACCAGTGCTTCATTCTACTTACTTTTATTCAATTCACCGGATTTTCCTAAATACGTGTGCGAGCTGTGCTGAGAATACATTTTTCTTTGTACTTTTATAGATAGTAATGGAACGCTGAAGAAAAGAGAAGATGGGCAAATTGTTCCAAAACAACAACTGAACACACGGCACGGGCACACACACGCCAAAATCACGACGTTTGATGAGATTTTCCCGTGAAAGCGCAGAATAATATCCGCTCCAGTTTTTCCTGCAAAATAGATAAGCGGACACAGCACGTAGTAGTAGTATAAAGCTCTCGCAACAGAGCTCTGATCTTCATACAGACGCTACTACGGACTGAATGCTGTTTTACGAGAAAACTTCTTTGCTAAGCAGAGATAGAGTGGAATACACATACAGAAAGTCATGAGCCAATAATCTCTTATTCCAGAACTGAATATCGCACACAAACTTTTGCACAACCTGCCTGTATGGCTCATCATCATATTATCCAGTCAGTATAGTACACACACTACTGCCTGGAATCCTTTATCTACTGCTGTTGGGAATTTTGGATGAGATGCTCTTTAACTTTGACATTTGTGCAGTGGTTCACATTTTAACGATGATGACTAAGCAAAGGAGAGAGGTATAAGCGCACAAGCGGAAATATTAGAGCGTGTGTGCCTCGCAGTCCACCTCCGCCGAAGGAAAAAACGGAAATTCACAACTGTAATAACTGTATGTATATTTTTCCCTATTGCGCTTTCCTACTTTCCCAAAACTACAAGACGTGATCCAGCAAGAAAAAAAACTGCCATTCGAATGAAAATTATTGCCACGGCTTGTTTCAGGAGAGAAAACCTATCTCTATCTGGTTTTTAGGGTCTTGCAGGCCAAACGGCCAAAGGATGATAAACTGGCGAGTGAATCAAGGCAACAAAGTCGAAAAACGCTTCTGCTCCCTGCTTTAGTCTTTTACTCATTCCTCTCCCTACCTAATATTATTATCGTTGGCTGATGCTACTGCGACTGCAATAAAAACACCGGGAATGATGATGATGATTTTTCTTTTGCTGAGTAGGAAAACTGTTTCTGTTCTGTTATAGAAGAAGCTGCTGCATTGCATGCAGAAAGATGAGAAAAACAAGACGAGAAGAGGGAGTTGGATAAAATAAGATGGATGGATGTGTGTGAGCAGCCTTTTGCTAGCCAGTTGATATACAACGATCAGGCGAGAGAAAAAACGGTGCTATATGGCATTTTGGTTGTGGTAGTGGAAACGTTTGTAAAATGTGTACTAGTGTTCATAGAAAGTAAAACTGAATAACGTGAATGGGAGCTGGTGTGTGCAGAAGGAATCTTTCTTCTCTCCTTTTTCCTCTCCTGTGACTCATCCTTTTTGGAAATGGCTCATCCGTCTCCTCTCCTTTACTTTACAGGCTCATTACAATTTCTACAACCACCACACAAGCTCACTCCTGCTGCTTGAAAGTGTGTGATCTGAAGCTCCCCGTTTTTCTTCTATCTGACAAGACGGAACAGAAAGACGATGAACCAACAACGGAGAATAAAAGATATGTGGTTATTTGAAACAGCGACATTATTCACCCCAGAACGAAGACGGAAAACTCATGCAACGTGATGGAAAATTATAGGTATTGGCTATACTGAGATCTGATAAAATATTCTTATCATCTAGTGAAAATGCTACGCAGATCAGGCAAGATCTATTGCGAAACTCGGCTGGTGTGTCTTTTTCTTTGCTGCCACATAGAAGTTTACGTGAGAACTTTATATAAGAAAACACACACATACACGTTTCCCTTTATGTAAAATGAATGGTTACACTGACATGTCGTAAATATGAGTTTCCGTAAAACGTGTATATTCACTCACAATATTAGAAAAATCGTAGCCTGCTACCAGCATCCTTGTAATCCAAGTCAGTCTATCATTTCTTTATATTTTGAGCATGTCCGGCCAACAGCAACAACAAGTACAACTTTCCATGAAAAATCTTCTGCAGAACGTGTACATCCATAATGTACTACAGCCTTGATTTGAAGCAGAGTTTACAGTTTATTCGCAGAAAAAAAAACAAATGTTTCTTTATGACTATGCATCATGCATTATTACTGTGCCAGAGACGCAAGCAGCTTGAAAAAACACAAAGTTTGGCCAAAAATGGCTTTATATGAAATGAACGGGATTAGATTGACTAAGCTCTCACTCTTTAGTACAGTCATATGTCAATGTGTCCTCTACCACGGAGTGAAAAAACTCGAGGACAAAATGATTAGTTCACTCCTACTTGCTTCTCATCATCACACCATTTACGCCTTATAGTGCAGGGATATTTAAGCTGAATTATTTGGACAGTGGACAAACTAGCAGCTTCTGGGCTTGCTAGAAAGTACTTTGTCCTTTTTTCATCATGTCATCCCTCTCCTTCGAAACTTTATTTTCCTAGTACCCGTAGTATAAACACAAACTAACAAAAAATAACAGAGCGGAGGTAAATGAAAGATAAATGGCTCATGTATAATGCCAGCGTATTCTATCAAACTTTTGTCGTTTAGTTCGTATCTCTGTACACTATTACGCATTCTGATTCGGAATCCTAGTTCACTAGTCATGCTTATCGTACTGTCGCCTGTCTTCCAAAACAAAGTCGGTGTTTGGGTTAGTTCCTCATAGTATAGCAGTAAAAAGCAAACAAGAGCAATAAGTTTCTCTTTGAAACTTTTCGCTTACAGTAACTACTTTTTCCTCCGTGCTCTTCCCATTTCAAAGAAAGACATGACAAAACACTACTTTTTATGATGATGATGGAATGGCATACCAATAACTAGTACTCTTGCTCCTACACACGAATAATAGTCAAGCAAAAAATGTCATTTAGATAGAATTACCTAACCAGCCAAAGTGACAAGAGAAAAATATATTTGCTCGGGCTTAACTGCCTGCTGCCTTTGGTCTACAAACCTTCCAGCTAAAACTTGAAAAAGCTTTACCACCACTTTCCGATGATATGACAGTAGCGATCCAATAATCCATCCATCTTATTCCCATTTCACATAATATCATTCTTCTAACCAATGAAAATGCCTGATCTGGTAGGACATACACAAGCCACCACACGAAAATGAATTCAATACATGTTCGGCAACATTAGAAGATGCGTTGTTACATGACTTGAGAAAGTGTTTATCTTTGATACGCGATACTTCACTCAGTCAACCAAGTTTTCGATCTATTTCCATCATAATTCCATTACACACTTGGATAGGCAACTATACAAGCCGCAAGCTTCTCAGCTCAGCAAGCAATTTAACAAGAAAAGTGGCTCTCTGTCTTACTAGTCATGTCTTCATTTTCTACTTTGTAAATTAGTTATTGTACCACTGATGCTGATGGCGTTGGCGTGAGAAAGTAAGTTAATGTATCAGGTCATCAGAACAAGATAAACATGACAAAGGCAGAGCAGCAACATATCACGTCGACTGCTATTCATGTCATTCTTCTCGTTTTCTCTTGTCCGTTTTAGCAGAAAGCTTCATTTCTAAATGGAATTTTTGGAGGCTCTGTAACCCGACTTTTTACAAAAGTGAAATGAAATGACAAAAGTGAATTTTTGGTTAGTTCAACATGGTATCCAAACCAAATGTTCGTGTCCCCACATGCTCCCTCCTATAATAGCATTACGACTTACGACTCTTATTTCATGATTATAGCAGTATATATATAGATATGTATCCAGGAATAAGTCAAGTTTTCGGAAAAGGAAAGCTTAGAAATGATCATTTTCATCATCACTGGATGAATTTTGCTAAAAAAAAGGAGAAAGGAAAATCTATCAAGGGAATTGCGATACAAGAACAGAAAAATGTAATTTTATTTGCAGCTCTGCGTTCTTCGTGAATTTACTTGCACAAGAATTTGCGAATTTCTTCTCAAAAGAAGATAAATTATTTTCCCTCTGGTTTTAGTAGTTTTTAAAATGATGAGAAGGAAAGTAAAGTGGGTTGCAAACTTCTTTTTTAAGAAAGTTTATAGAGATATGTAGTAGCATCAGTTGCTGCAGGACTTACATTAGTGCTAGTAGACGAGACGTTATATTTTGCTAATGGGCTGTTTGAATAATGAAATTTGAGTACAGGACGGAAAGCTAGAGGTTTGTTTAGCTAAGATGGAAGAACTATGTTGGAACACAAAATTTATGCTACTTTTATTTACTTTAAAACTGCTTCTTTTGGCGTTCTATTCATTTTCTTTTGTTTGCAAAAGTGTGTGTCGAAGACAAACGAAAGGTTGTACACAGGAAGTTGCTAGAAAGACTAACAAAAGCAAACAAGACATTTGTTGTGATACAGCTTCTCTTGCGCGTGTATTTGTTGTTTTCCCTTTCCCACACTTTCTGTTTCTCCCAGCTACTTTTCTTTGTTATTTCCTCCAAAAATTGTATTCCTCTGTTCTCTTGTTTATAACCAGCTTGTTGCCAAAAAAGGGAGAGAATCATTCTGAGAAAAAGGAATAGAAAGAAAATTCTGGGAAAAGGAAACAGAAAGATGAAGCAAGAAACTATACAGTGGTTTTATGTGCATGTACCTGATTACCCTGATTGCTCAAGTAAGAATCTTTATAGGATTATACAGATAGTTAGGCAGGTTTGCACTTTGAGTAAATACAGAGAGAAAACTCTACAAGAATCCCATGAGCGCTCTGCTGCTAGTGTTTTTCTTTCTTTATGTCCCTAGCTATTACTTAATGCATCTTTGTCTGGTTGGAAAACAAGATGAAAAGTGGGAAAGACAAGAGAGAGAATAAAAGATAAGAAGAAAGTGCTTAAACTATAGAGTGCTTCATCCATGGAGAACACGTCGTATTCCCAATCCCAGTACACCAACACAATCTAGCAAATAGAAAAAATACCTAAACACTTTAAAGCCTACCTATATTACTTTGAGTGCAGGAAAAATGAAAGGGAATTCGAAATGTTTGCGGGAGAGATGATAAATTATGAATTATGAGAAAGTACAAATGCTAGCAAATAATGATGAATGATGATTAACCATTAGTTTATCATCGACTTGCTAAAGCTGAACTTTCTCTACATTGATGTGCACATACAATTTATTGCTCACAAGTGTGCTTATTCAATTTTAGATTTAGATTTTGCTTCCTTATTCGAGCAGCATCGTTTATGAAATCTACATTGATATGCTGGTTGCGATATCAGCTTTGTTCATTGATAGCAGATGCGCACCTGTAAAAGCCCCCACAATTCCGTTAACTACAATAAGCATACTCATTCCAAAGAACATGACAAGTAAAAATGTTTGTTTACGTTTGTTACTTTCTTTACTGTTCCAACATTTTCCCCTGTCACTTCACTACATTCCTCTTTCTTAATGGGCCAACACAGGGGACACGTCTCACGCTGTAATGGCCGCCTTTCTTGCTCAAATACCTTTTCTCCGTTTCTGTCAGAGCAAAACGAAATGGAGCAACTATCCGAATGTTACAACTACACTTATCTTAAAGTATTTTCATTCAGGTACACAAACGTACACTTCACTGCCACCATGATACACTCCAAGTCTTTTCGTAGGTACTATATTTAATTTCGCCTTGTATCTCTTTTCACGTGCGGGTGTGCTCCAGCAACAAATTGCTCTAATGGACTTGCTGCCTTTTTATCCTTGAAACTGAAAGCAGGAAAAGGGGATGAACTGAAAAAACGTACCAAATATACTTGGCTCACCTTCGTATTACATAATATCTTGTATAATAGCGTCTTGAATTCCATCATGTCTAGCGTGTACCTGCTGGTGCTGGGTACCTACATACACATGCCAACTTGAGAGAACCACTTTCGCTTTTCCCATGAAAATCTTTGTAAAAGATGAGAAAACTGGGCTTTTTATTTCTCTGACATGTCGGCAGCACGGTGTCTTATATAAAAGCTTGAGTTTTTTAGGTGTGCTCGTTAACGGAAAAAAAGAAACGGAAAGGAATGTGTGATCGTTAATGCAATAGAGAAATATACGAGCTTTGAAATAAACTACCTAACTACCTGATGCAGAGAGGAAAAGAAAGCGCAATTTCAGGTAAAAAACGTTTTACAGGTATAGGCACTCCCTTTCTACTGCGTTTCAGCTTGTTTTGGAAAAAGGAGAAAACTTTCTGAAGTTGTCATGAATTTTGGATGATTATGCTTAAAAAGGAAGATAAATTGTAGAGTATAGTTTACAAATACATATATGTAGGCACATTTTTGTACGTATTTGAGCATTGCCACTTCCTGTGTGCAGACGAAGAAAGTAAACTGAGTCAGTGGGAGTAGGTACCCCTTGCTCCACATCCCTCTCAATATTTGATAGGGGTACAAAGATGCTTTTGATGTGAATGTGAGCTCTCTATTCCTCTACTTTTGACTTTGTTGTCTTCTAGTTAAAGTTGAGATTCCTTATTTTTTCGCAGTTTTGTATGAAACTCACACATATGCGCAACTGAGTTGGTTTTTACGAGGTTATATAGGTATTAACCTGATGATTTTTTGATGACTCTGCTTACAACACAAGCTCAGTATATAACGCAAATAGGGGGTAAAAAGGTTAATGTCATCTTTTACACTGGAGAAATAACCTAATGGTTTAAACCTTACAATAACAATATGAAAGTATAGGTACATGTTTCCAGTTTGTCTATTTGTTTCTCAAAGCGAATGTCTGTAATATTATGTACCGTTTGGATGATTACTCCCAATGAGCTCATTTTATTTCAAAGAAAAAATATATTATATGCATAGACAAAAATAGATGCCTAGATGGAGGTTTTCTCCGCCGCGTGTGAATGGAAAATGAGGTTGTTAAAAAAGAATGCGGGAAGGGTAAAGGAAGGTCACGAAAAAAAGAGAAAAGTTTTTGCACTTTTCATTCACTCCCTTTCATCATCGTCATTATCATCAAGATTTCACTCACAGAAAAAGAGATGAAGTTTTGACAATGGCTTTTTTGTTCTCTTTGATCAACCGCAACTACATAGCTGCTAGAGGAAAGACACAATCAGTATTATTATCTGGTGGGTGCCAACTGCAAGTCCCTTTCAGGCCAACAACACCATCCTACACTAAGCACGAATGATAATCGCCATTATCATTACCACCCAAACAAGATGGGATTTTTTCTACCAAAAAATAACCAAAACAGAGTCAGTAACAACAACTGCATTTCAGTACCTTGCTTTTGGCAGTACAAGGGAAAACAATGGAGAAAAGTTTACTAGTGAGCCAAGAAAAAAGTATCTGAAAGGCGGACAGAAAAGGACTTTGACTCCCTTTTCCTCTCTCTTTGCCCGCCCAGTTAATCTCCCCTTGCTGCAAAATGGTATCGTGTGGAGTGGAGAGGAGCAGCGGATGATGGTGATGAGGTGCATTCATTTCCTCCCAAAATGGCCACTGTTTTGGGTTGGTGATGATGAAAAAGACATAAAATAGAATAAAAACGGACGTGTGGTGAAAATAGAAAAAAGTACTTGTCCGTGTTTCTATTTTGGAGAGCACACTTTATTCTGCGCAAAGCAAACAAATAAGCCGGCACCACCATGACCAGCAGAGAGAGTGCAATAATCCTCCGCTAAAATATTAATAAAGAAGGCCCACATTTTTGTATGACATTCACTAAAATTGACTTTGAGACTTGGCTGAATTTGAAAGGAAAGCAGAAAAAGGAGAAAGATGTGATCCTCTTGGCACACACTATTAAATAATACACCTTTCTATTTTTGTTCCCCGGAGAAATGACTAGCATGTACTAGAACAACTGCGACTTACTGGAAATAGGATAAATTTATTAGAAAGCAAGGGAAAGCCTGCGTTTTCTTTCGTGCTACCATTCCATTTTTCGTTTTATTTTTTTACCTCTCTGTCCTAATTCAATAGATGATCACGATCAGATCATGCTCCAATAATAGTAGGTGGTTGATGATGATGAAGTGCTAGCTACACACTTGAGTACAGACCACCACTCTCATGTTCCAAATCGAATTGCAAAATAGTGCTTTGTATGATATAGCACAAAAGCTTCTGCGTTCTACGATTCAATCAATTTTGGATTTCGATTTGGGCATTTTACTCGAGTACGACGTGTAGACATGCAATGATACATTTAAAAGCGGGATCACACTGATCACATCACATAATATATTATATAGAACACAAAGAGAAACACGTACGTATACAAACACTGCAAATAATATATCTTTACTGATAAAGCTGTCTCCAGACCGGATAATATGGTTTATAAATGTATATCTTCTTGAACAATAAAGTTTCGCTGCGGGTTTGTTTGCTTGTTTGTTTGGAAGTATGGGAGCGGAAAACTCTTTTAATTTCCTTTCTTTCGGTTTTCCCTCTACTTTGTGCGAAATGGATCTACAGTAATTTGTAAAAGTTGAAAGGGAGAAATTTTTGGAGTTTTACACGTTGTTAGTTGTTCCTGCACACTATTGCTAATAATCCTTTCCGTACTTGTTATTTCGCGAGACTGATCAAACTTAAATGAAATTTGCAGCGAGAGGCTTTTCCTATATATATTTCCGCAAAAATTCACTCAGAAATGCTGCAGGCAATAATGGATAGCATGTTTTTAGTGATGGTGGTGGTATGTCGTGGTACTATTTATTGGGGAAGTGATGGAGAGAGCAATAACAAACAGAAAAGGTACTAATGCGGATTATAAATAATGGCAAATGGCAAGTGCTTATTAGTGGGCTTTTGTCTGTAGTTGAATCATTAGTACAAAGCACTTAAATACAGGCACTTGTGTGGTCTTGGAATAAAAAATAGTATGTGCTCACCCGCCGTCTTTGTTTCTCATTGAATAGCTTGGAGCTTGTGGATGATGGGAAATCAACTAATTCATTTGAGGGGGTTCTTTCATGGCATGTTCATAACCATTAACAAATAACGCTTCGCTAATAATTCTGCAGGGATTTGGTTTTGCTAGGTGAATTGATCTTCATTTTATCGTAATTGCTTTAGTATCTCAAGGCAAAAAACTGCTCAAATAACAAAGTGCGCGAGTCAACGAGTTGCAATTATTTGTGTGTTTAGCAAGGAAATAGTAGTACTGTGCAAATATATCTCTTTGAAGTAAATAGTACATTATCCGACCATCTTTCATAAAAACAAAATTAATGGCTAGTTGCTGCATACCACATAAACAATTTATTGCTTCAAAATTTTATGGCGTAGAGTCCTACATCATTTGGCTGGTTTAAAATTGCCATTAAACCCTTTACACAACTTGCCGCTACATCATTTTTAGTTGTTTCCTACTGTGCTTTATTACATCAATACAATATATGTCTTAGCATAACACTATTGGGCCGTTGTACGCTTTTTCATGTGTACGGTTAACAGTTTTCGAGCTAAAAACTCCATCTACACGCTGGCCTATAAAGCGGCACACAGTTCAGTTTAGAACAGGACAAGTTGGCGTTACTCAATACAATAGAAAATACTATGCACGCTGAATGATTTTTTTCTTCAGCAAGTTAAAACTCATAGTGCAAACATTTTTAGCGATTTTGTTCATAATGCTGCTACCCCATGTGTTCATCAGGGTTAGGATTTTTATTTTTATGGCAAGTCGTTTCAGTTCAAGTGCTCTCTAACGAAATCATAAGGATAAGAGTGTAACCCGAGAATGAGAAAGGAAGAGAATATGATGCTTCCAAACTGCCTGATAATAAAAATGGTTAAAAGCGTTACGACTTTTATACACGACATTGCTTCCAACTGTGTACATATGTATTTGTACATTATAACGGAATTTGGGTTTACAAGTTTACAGTTCCAATAAATAAAAAAGAAGTTTGAGCAAAATGATGATGAAGATAATAAAGCTGATAAGCATTTAAGGTGTCAGGTTACTCACTTGTGTTTTCTCGCCTCTGACGACGACCAATGTCAGTCTGGTCTGGTAGAAAAATCACCGAGCATAAAAATTATAGTGCAACGGCCATAACCACCATTAAGACGATCGTAGTAAAAACATTACTATTTGCTACAGCATACACATTCACCACTAGTTTCTTTTTTGTTTTTACCAGCTTTCATGACATCAAAAGTTCAAACAGCCCAACAGTCGTATACAGTACAGCCATGCACTATATTTTCCCTGTCGTGATAACTGTGTTTATGTACGATGAGGTTGATGGAGGTGGGTACATTGTGACATGATGAGATTCACTTTTTTATTTTATGGCACAATCAACTCTTTTACTAAAACATACACTCGCAAAATAGAGCTACACGTCCTCCCACATGGCTCATAAGGGAAAATAACAGCCTTGTTTGAGAGTAATATGAACCAAGCCAAATTCGCTAGGGCACACCGTTGTTTTTATCTTGAGCAGAGGTGGAAAGAAATCTAGCTTTTTATATTGTAATGTAGGCACACGTCAGTTTTGGAAATGAGAATATAAGAAAAATATAGCATAAAAGCTTATGTATTTTCTCACTTAGGAAGCACAGCAATCAGGCAAAATGGAGGAAACATCTCCTGAGTGCACTTGATCAAAAAATATGATGAAGTGAGAGGAAGGGGAATATGGACTTATAGAAACAAAGTTGAGATGATATCGTGATCGTAAAACCTTTAGTGCCAGCAAGAACCAACCGAACCCATAAGGTGCTTAAATACGTCTTTCTTCATTCCAAGGAAATAATATTTCATATTTTGTTGAAGTGTGCACAAACACACACCACAAAGGAATAGAAGTCAACAATGTGAAACGAATTGAGACATTCAATGCTCAAATGATGTCATTTACGATTAACGATAGAGTGCTGCTGAAGCAATTTAATGACACACATACAACACGCAAACTACCACATGGGCCTAATTTCGCCTTTATAGACGAGTGAAGTGAAACTGTTTACTTATTTAAGAGAATTTGGCCATGGCCTAAATCATGTAAGTTTTTCCAGCTCCAAAGCGAGTGTATTAACACTAAATTGCGTATTGGAAAAGGACTAGGAGGAGTTGTATCGGTTAGAAAAGCGGCTCAAACACAATAGTTTTTACGATGCCAATTTTTTCACTAAATTTGCAAATTCCTCAAGTCTAAATTGATTAAATGCTACTTTTCCATGTTTCAATGAACCATGTTTCGATCCATGTAAAATTGTATGCTTGCTTACTCTGTTCCGATATTTTAATAATGCTATTGATGACAAGTTGTAGGTACGTTCTTACCCGCTCTCGGTGAACCACTGGTAGTCAGAGTGAATATCATCAAAGTCATCCTGAAAACTAGCATCCATTATGGGTTCTAGTCCCGGTCCGCCTCCCACCGCCCCTTGTAACGGTCCCATTGCTCCTCCACCACCATGCTGCTGTTGATGCTGTAGCAATTGCTGCTGCAGAAACTGGTAGCTTTGCAACGCTGCCTGTCCACCCCCAACCCCCGCACTGTTTGCCAGTAAAAATCTGATCAAATCCTCCCTACTCATCTCGTCCCCTTCTCCATTGTCCTCTTCATCATCGTCGTCTTCATCTTCCTCATCATCTGCCACGTCTAGCACGGGTTGACATGAGTCTTCTAGCGAGTCTTGGGGCTGATCATCTTCCTCCTTAGTGCCATCTCGCTTTCTATGCAAATCCTCTCCTGGTTCCATGCTGGGCAGCCAAAATATCTGGGCTCGACTACTTTTCCTACTACTATTCCCACAATGGGGACAACTGCTACTGGAATTTCTATTGACAGCTAATGTATTCCGTTTCACAAGTGAAGCTAAACGCAATTTTGATTTTCCCTTGTTCAAATTCAAATGCCTTTTCGATGAAAAAGAAAAGTCTGCGTTTCTGCCAATACTGTCACTGCTACTGACATTGGTGTTGCTATTCTCACTTTTATTATGATTGCTATTATGAAGAAAAAAGGTTTTATTATGGAAATTCCTTTGTAGTGCTGCTGATACTGCTTGTTCTCTGATGATTTTATTATGAGGGTAGCAGATAATGGGATTCCTTTGAAGGAAAACTTTCTGTTTCTCTTCTTCAAGAGATTCTTCAACTTTTGCTGGGATTTTCACCGGATTTGCTGACTCCTTCTGACTATTATTATGCTGATGATACTGCTTTCTTTTATCTACTTCTGGTTCTTTGGGTGTTTGCTCAAAGGAATCCTGTTGTGCTGCTGCTGGTGCTTGGTTGGATAAATCGGACTTTTCCTCGTGGTCCTCCCCACTACTGGACGAAACTACCAGAGAAGTGCCCAAATATCCTGGAAAATATAAATCAAATCAAAATCATCAGCTTTTCATCACCATCATCATCACCACCAGCGAAAAAGGAGAGAGAAAGTGGTCTCTGCAATGGAATCGCTAATGCAATTCATTTATAAATTATGCATACTCCTTTTGTAGTAGTAGTCGCATGAAACGGAAAACTATTCTGCAGCCAAGTAAACTATAGTATGGAAATCATGTACCCTGAAGCACGAAATAATAACATTTTATGGCGAAGAAGAAATTGTTGCCACTACTCAAGCTATACTTTCTTACTCGTTGTCTGGTAAAACACATACATAATATATTATGTTAGTGTACCAGCAGGAGAAGGTCGAGTAGAAAATGTAGCTTTACTCTATATAGTATCAGCGTGAACTGCAGTGAGCATTGCATAATAGCACTGCAAAACAAATAAATTCATAGCGATTATCATTAGAGTGTGAAGTGGTGCACAAAGTGAAATAAATAAGGTCCAAGCATTGGAACTAATAATTTTTGCACTACACAAACAGGGCCAGCAAATTCTGCAACCCCTGCTTTTGCACTGTTGTTATTGGTGGTACACTACTGATAACAGGAGACCTTGTCATCGGGAACAACGCCAACACACAACTTATTCTCCTTCATTCACTTTCTATCTGATGACAGCCATCCGGTAAAATACTGCATCAACATTTTTGTTATTGTTGGAAATTGGTCTCTATGTTGTAGTACGACTTGCATTTTCAATGTAGTATAAGTAAACACAAATCTATTGATCGATTTTCTTTAATAAACGCTTGCTATACATGTGCTAGTATCAATATCAATCTGTCTGGCGACTACATCATTCTTCGTGTAGCAATTTATGCTAAGAAATAGTATGTAAACATTTGCTTGGCACGAGAAAGTAAGAAAATGTTTCTTTCCTATCTTTGTTTGCTTCTTGGAATTTGTTACACAGTCATCATCACAAATTTACTAGAAAAAATTAGAGCGCTCCTCTTTCTTTTGTAATGCAAGCATGTTTTTTGTGCAGAAAAAGCGGAAAAATCAGGTTATATTTAAGAAAGAGAAAAACAGACACTTCTTTTCATTCAGTTCTTTTTTCTGATGAAAGAGGCAAGTCTTTTGCCAGACACCACCACCACACCTTTGTAAAGAGGAGGGTCCCATGTGGGCACAATCGTGTTATCTATTATGCTCATCATTCAAACGTTAAAAAAGTGTGCGTCCACACGTGTTCTCCTCATCTTGAGCACCCTGCAAACCGGGATATTGCCAGAATTGTACTTGACGCACACACTGAGGAAAAAATGGGATAGCATGAAAAATGCGAAAGGTCATTTAGGAACAACCCCCAAGTACATCCATCTCTAGGCAAAATAAATAGATACGGTCAAAGCGGAGGGATACAACGTCGTCGTGTGTGGCAAACTGACTTTGATATATGGTGGCAGTTTACATGGAAAATACCCTTTTCTTTTCATTACACGCTATTTTCTCTAGAATATTTACTTTCTCCAGGCGTTCTTCCGAGGTTTTCTTTTCCTCTTGTAGTTTAAGAGGTACAAGGGGAAAGTTGTCCAGCCTCGCCATACATCCAGTCCACTTCTACTGCCTCCCTTAAAGACTATTTTATTCACATTACTACATCGTTATTATTTTGTACGCAATGTCATTATACAAAAATACAGTAACATTTTAGCACAAGCCATTTTGGTAGTAGAAGTAGGCATTTAGCTTCGACTTATGTATACATGCTCTTTCATCTTTGCTCTCCTTTTTTACGCTTCGGGTACCATTAACTTTTCCTGCTAACACCACGATATTCGTTCTAAACCCACTGCTTTTTTACATGGATTTTTGTATCATCGTGGTCGACTTTCCTTTCAGTTTCCTTCCTGAATCAAATGTGTTTATGTATATAGTACGTAGCACGTAAAATCCTCTCAACACAATACAGCAACAGAGGGTGAAAGTACCAAAAGCAAACTTCAGACAACGGAACGATATATATACCCAAATTTTACGCTTATAAGGTAGACCACATAACTTCCGCTTATAAACTCAAGAGTAAGATGCACAAGATGTTCAAGTGTGTAATAAACTTTGCATTATCTTCATATCTTTTTCCCTACCATCTTGCCTATACAGATTTTGACAACAACTTTCTACTTCTATTCTAAGAGCATTCTTTCATTGAAGTGTGTGTACTATCGAAAGGCAGAAAAGAAAAGTGTTAAAAAGTCAAACGAAAGCAGAATAAACTTCTCTTTGGAATTGGTTTGTAAAAGAAAAAGTGGGCGAACAACCATTTACTACCTCTGCGATTTGCCTGATTGAGTTTGCGTCTTGTAAACGTGATCGCGATGTCGTGTACTATTGACAATGACAATAGCGCTATTTTTGTCGATAGTAGCCCACGCAAAAAGTACTAACATCCTTAAGCTAACTATATGTTTATACATTAACATTACAATGTGACTGAAAGACAACTTGGCAAAACTCGAACATGTGCACAAATGCCAGTAGTCAGTACTAGTATACATTGATTGTTACACATGCCCATCACTCCAATTTACAATGTCCTTCTTAACAAGTGAGCAGAGTGAGCTCTTGGAAGTTTTAATGATTTACCGCCATTTGAAACCCTTATCGTTTTACATTGCCTTCATGCAATTCGGTTATAGTCATTTTCCCGTTTCCACCTCTCTAAACCCTGTTAATATTTTCCGTATAGTTTTCTTTGACATTGGACACCGTCCCCATGTCCCCTGTGAGCGTCCGATAATGCATGCTTGAAGCTCTCTGACTTCAAGTATACTTTACTGCGTTGCCAGCCAGTATTTGATTTCCTGCTTTTATTAACCAAACATGTTCCTGTCAACCGCGCAATATCCTTTCCAATTTTGCCTGAATGGCTTATCTAAACATAAAATATACGTACCTAAACAACAGTACGTGGGGCATATAGCACATGTACGTGATGTACGTAATATAGCATTTTTAAAGTAGACATAAGCTATTGTAGATGCCTATTGCTACAGTACACCACAAGTCATCCCAGAAAAAAAACCGCAACCAAGTGAAATACCAACGAGGACATTTACTTCTCTTCTCACGCTGCCTCACCGTCGAGTACGTACTCCACTTTTTACTTCCGCTGCTGAATCAAATAAACTGCATCAATTCAATAAAGACAGAAGCAAGCACACGGGCGGACAATTGTTCACTTCATTTCCTCTTTTCCAACTCCACACAACCTTATCGCTTTCTCTATGTCGTTTTACTATATTTTCAATTGTCATGCATGCGCAGTACATTACGCTCGGCTGTCCTTTCACAAATTTTAAGCATTTGCACCATTTCCCACGTTCCACCAAGTCTACAAATCTACCTACTTTTCTTCTTTTTCTGCGAGTGTGTATGTACCTTTTGCACAATTTTATTTGAATTCCAGCAGCAGCAAAAGTAACGGGTCACCTCCATCATTTCATTTTTCATGCCAACACACACATTATACCACCCAAGGCACGATAAACCGTTCTTCCTTCCATTTTTGCTTGAAGCAACCATTTATGCAAAATTAATCCAGCCAACCGAACCAAACTGCCTTTGCTGCTGTGGGACTCTGAAAACATTGCAGACTTTTGAAACAACCGTACTGCACATTACCATATAATTTTTCAAAACAACAACACAAAAATGTCCATTAAATTGCCTAATGTCTGTGTAAACTAGCTTGAGGAGTGCGGACGGACCGTGTGCACTCGTTTTTCTCCCAGCTTTTACATATTATTACCACATATTTTGTCTTGTTGTCCTTGCATGCCTATAAGTTGTCGTGATGTTTAGATTGTAGTACGAAAACAAGATCGACTTTGCGTTCTCTTGCGTACAATATTTATTAAGTACGCTTGTGAGCCATTTTATAAACATGGTTGCATGCATTCAACCACGCACATCTTTCTAAATCCATTTTTGCCCGGGCACATAGCGATAACAGCATAACACAAAGTTATGGCATCCCTGACACTATTTTTTGAAGTTTTTAATTTAACTACTACTCGTAAGAAGAACCCAGGTTTCTTGTCTGTAGTTTCGATAAAAATGCTAATATCCCTCTTGTCTGAAAACGGGCACGCAATAATGTTATTATGGCACATCCTGGTCCATGAGCTCTTACAAACCAGAAAATGGAACATTGGATATATTAATATTGGCAGAAAACGCACCAACATCTTTAGGAAAAATATATAAACCTGAATACATCTTCTATCAATGCCGTAGGCCAATTTATAGGGGTATGTACATTACACTGCAATATGAAAATCACTTAAAATCTTACATGTACCGCACATAAATCAGAATATTTCCTTTTAAAAAATGTTGCTCATGCCATTCCATTCAAATGGACTGTAATATGGCAATGGCAAGCATTTATATTATGGCAACGTACAGTTTGAACGGAAGATAAAAACACACACAAGCTTTTACATATAACAAGGTGTAAAAGATCGATAGGGAAAAAAGTCGCTTCCGCTTCAAAGAAAGTACTGAGCACGCTATCTTTTGAGTGCCACTTTCACCAGCATTACACGTATTACACGTATACTACAGCAATACAACGATTTAGCGACCACGGCACAAAAAAGGAAAACACCGCTAATAGCGTCTCTCCCTTTCTTCTCTACTTTATAACCAGTTTCTGCTTAGTGCTTATCATCATCGTGCCTCTCGTTGTACGGTCTACTGGTATTTTTAGCCTTTATTTCTGTATCGCCCTTTTTGCAGAGGTGTGCATTATTTAAGTACTTTCCATAAAAACATTTTTTGGTTGGCTGGTACAATAGTATTATGCAGCAGCACAGTAGGAAAAGCTTTCTCCTTTCACTTTTTTTCCTTCTAAAGAAAAAACGAGAAACGTTAATCTTTCTTTACTTGCATGACATGACGGACAAAAATCTACAACTTGAAGTAAAAATCAACCAAGCCGACAAGCAAGCCAAGCAAGAAACCAGTCGTGCAGCATCTTAAACCCTTTCCGCATAAGAACTAACGGAGGATGATGATGAAAAGGAGAAAAAGAAAAGAAAGTTGGTAAATGTAATGACAGGGAATATTACTGTTATTATGATTATTATGAACTTTTACTGCTTTCTATCGCCGTCACACAGCGTTGTATGGCGCTTGGGCCGTTGCTAGAATCATTAGATTGTAACTGGTAACGGTATACGTAATACCTACACGTATAAAGCGTGGAAATATTATTATTATGACTTTGCTACTGTTGTGGTACCATGTATCTCCAAACTCTGTTAAAAAAGGAAACTTTGCTTTTTATTCTTTATGTGCTCTTTTCGACACGGCACACATTTTAATGGTCTCTGCTCATGAATGACTAAAAAGCGAGCTTTCTTTGCCTTTAGTGTACTGTACAGTTACACAGTCACGAATGAAAGAGAAAGTTGAGAGTAGAGAGATGAAAGATTATTATTATGGGCAATTTTAGAAACCGGGACCATTGATAGTACTAATACTAATGAGGCTTGCCATTCTAACGTTTTTTTGTATGTGTGGGAAAAGGAGAAAGCCGAGTTTTGTTGTAAAAATGCAGAATTAATGAAGAAATCATGCAAAAGCTCCGGCATTTCACTCATGAGTAATTTGAACAAATGGGTTACTTTTACACAATTTACTAACATATTTTACAAGGGAAAGGGAAAAGGAGGCAAGGAGGAAGCTCTGCATATTTATTTTTATGCTAAATACTGAAATTGCCAACTTTTACTTAAAAGTTTGCGACAGTAAGTATAGCTTGGTGACTGTTGCGTAGAGTTTGCAACGGCAATGGTGAGTGAAGAAAAATGGAAATGGAGGAGGTGATGGAAGATGGAATTGACAATGAAAGAGGGGAACAAAAAGGCTCTAGGGAAATTTACAAGTTGACTGGCTTCTTGTTTTTAGCTTTTAGGAATGTTTTGAGCCACTCATTCGGTGCAGCCTTTTTCATCAGTTTTGTGGATCCTTGCAGCAGACTTTTCTTTGTGAAGCATACAAGCAAAAAGTACTCCAGACAGCCCCTTGAGTTGTTTAGTTTTGACGTCTCATAAAACCTTACAGATGAAAAGGACTTGTTTCAACTGGATCCTATTGAAGATGATCGGTTTGCATGGAATGTCACTCTCTATTTCCAGTATGTATTTCCATTTTTCCAATGCACTTGCATTAAAAATGTTCACACAATTTTGCGGACTCCAAACACCAAGAATATTTTCTGTGAATCGGTAATGGATTTACTTACATCAATACATCCGACGCATATCTATCAGCAATATCAAAAGTAGCACGGGTTCGATTAAGTGTATGGTGCAAGATCAGTTAAACATCCATGGTAAACATTAAAAGATGCTCGCTGCTATGGTCGCGTAGTGAGTATGGTTACATTTAGAAATAAACAATGCACCGAGTTTTTTATGAACTTGAGTAGTTTGTAGTAGTGTTTTCACACGTACAATATCGTGAGTATGCACACATACAATCATGGGCATGTTTGGTAACCAAACTTTGGTTGTTTTCCTAAAACTCTTAAATCTAAAACTGGACGTTAGAATTTTTTCTCATACTCATTGCAACCACTCCGAATTCTGTAGTGTCTATTAAGTTATTCATCTTAGCGGTGGCAGTTGTGTAAGTCGATATAAGTATAATATTAATGTATAGTACTCATGACTCATACGTACCTCCTTTTGAACTATCATGGACACGTTTGGTTTTGGTTGAAATTATAAAACTCTTAATTCAAAAACTGAACGTCGGAAGTTTCTCTCGGGCACACAACAAATACTACGAGTCCCGTAGTGTCTATTGGGTTATCCATCTAAGCTGTGGCAGTTTGGGAAGTCGATGCAAATAAAATATTAATGTTTGGTACCATACGCCCCTCCTTCTATACCACCATAAAGTTTATGGCATAAACCCTGGGCATGTTTGGTTGTTTTTCCAAAAACTGGACGTCAGAATCTTTTCTCGGGCACACAACAAATACTACGAGTCCCGTAGTGTCTATTTAGTTATCCATCCAAGCGGTGGTAGTTTTGTAAGTCGTCCTCCTCTTAATAATACACATACATACAGAGATGCAGGCACACAACTGCTTAAACGTAGTATAATTTTTTTTACTTAATTAAAAAAAATATTTCCCAATCCTACAAAATAAAGTAGACGGACGGACGGACAGACAGACAGACAGACACACAATTTTCAAACCCTACAAAATAAAGTAGACGGACGTACGGACAGACAGACAGACGGACACACAACTGCTTAAATATAGTATAAATTTTTTTACTTAATTAAAAAAATTATTTTCCAACCCTACAAAATAAAGTATACGGACGGACGGACAGACAGACGGACACACAACTGCTTAAAAGCTCCTCTGCAAAGCAGCGAGCTAATAATTAAATTATCAATTTACCAATTGTTTTTGTTAGATTGTAATCGCCTTGTTTGGATTGAGCTTCAATTGGACTGTTACATAGTGGAGGATCTTGCCGATTTCAAGGTACGTAACAGTTTTCTTATTTTGACAATATTTGGTTGGAATTGGAAAGTGTACGTATGACGTAATAATAAAATTATGGTTTCCTCCCTTTTTAAAACCAAGCAAGCATTTACTGATCAAAATGGCAGACTTTGGATATTACAACGCGGCCATTCGGGATGAGGATAAAAACATTATCGCTCGGACTTATCTCACTGATCCCAAGAATGTGCCATGGTCCTGGCAGGTGGTCTACAAGGAACGGGAACTCTACTCAGCGCCTGATGTCGAGAAAGTGATGAGTAATCCTGACCAACCTCTGAGTATTACCAAGAGAAAGCTAATCAGCGCTGAAGGGATTGGTAAGGCGCAGGATAAAACGTATGCAGTGTGTGTTACGCGGGATGTGACCACTACAATAGCACTGCAGGTCAAAGGATCAAACACTGTGGAAGATTTGAGCTTCATGATTGCTAGGAAGATCGGTTCTGAGCTAAATATGTTTGGCATGTGTTTTGAAGGAAAGGCTTTGTCAAGACGCGCAGGTTCAATGACCATGGAGGACCTAGGCGTCACTGAAGACAAGAACCATTTTCATTTCGAGGATTTCGAAGAACTATGTGACATGTTTAAGTCAGGCAAGGTGATTCGACCATCACTATTCGCTAACACTTCAAAGTACCCTCTAATATTTGTAAAGACCTTAATAGGCAAGAAAGTACCTATAGAGGTCGAGGAAACAGCAACAATTGAGAATGTGAAAGCCCTCGTGGAAGAAATTGAAGGAACTCCATTTTTGCAACAACGCTTAATTTTTGCCCAAAAGCAACTGGAAGATGGTAGATCACTTCGAGACTATAATATTCGAGACAGTTCAACCGTTCACATGGTTCACCGTTTACGTGGAGGAGGTGGACTCACGTTCGGCAATTTGGAAGGAAACCTTATCGTTGGTGAGGGCACCCCTGCTGATAGAGAAAATCTCTGGAGGGCTTACGATAAGGGTCTTAATTTGAAGGGCAACTGCGACAACAAGAAATGCAAATCAAGAAAATACTCCAGGAAAGATCTTGTAATCCATAACTGTAGTAGGTATAATCATAGTTTATGGCATCAGACTAATCAGACATCGATAATTTTAACCAAAGAAACTACATTCGACTGTCCGGCATGCATGATGAAAACATTCAAGCCCTCAGACTTCCTAATTTCTGGGGCAAGATGCGAATTTCGTTTCAAAGTCACTGGGAGAAATGAGATTAAGTCTAAAACTTTGGCTTCCGGACCGTATCCACAGTATATCAAGTTAGCAGATGAAAGGGATAAGATGGAATATGACTGCATCAAAATTCTGGTAGCGGAGCTGGAAGAGACCCCTCATGATTGCATTGTATGTGGCGAAGATATTGAATATTTTTCCGATGAAGCTAATTATGAATGCTGTGGACACCCATACCACAAGAAGTGCGCAGAGCAATGGAAGAAATGTCCCTTATGCCTTGCCAAGACGGTGTCGGAAACAGAAATCAAGAATCTGTTGACCATTTTTAACTTGTAATTTGCTACTGGGAACATGATTTAACAGAACTGTTTCGGTTAAAATCGGTTAGATGAATTATATTTCAAAAAAATTTATTCTGAACATATCACAAGTATTAATGAATTTATTTTATTTCAAATATAATGTATCATGTAGCAGGATTTAGAATATTAGGGTATTGATAAATTCGTGTACACCTAACTCTATATCGACGTAAACGAATTGTTCTTTTCTGGATGATTGATTAACTTTTAATGTACTAGACATGCTATAGCATATTCTAGGAAGCTTCTGATCAAGTGCAATATTTTTGTGGACAAATTGCGATTATTCGTTAGAATGGACAAGAGGTCCACTTTCGTCAAGCCATAGTGATTGCTTGCGTTGACGAAAGTGGACCTCCTGTCCACTCTAACGAATAATCGCAATTTGTACACAAAAATATTGCACTTGACCCAAAGCTTCCTAGGATATGCATATTGCCATGGCATGTCTAGTACATTAATTAACTTTATAAGGTGTAACTAGAACTTTCATAATGTAAGTGCTAATGATTAAAAATTCCATTGTATCGTAATACAGAAAACCAATAAAATGAAGGTATAAAGCTAACTAATCGTTGTACAATAAAATTTAATTGAAACATCAAACTATTTAGGAATCCTATAATGAATGAATCAAAATACGATTAGGCGCATATCGGCAAGAATCTGCATCCCCATGCACTCATTTTTCTGCTCCTGAAGAAACCTAACAACTTTCATGCATTCATTTTTCTACATTTGCGACATTTGCGTCAATTACTAACCATACTAGAATGCAATATGTAAGGCTTGAAATTAATAGAATTTTTGCATAATCTTTCGTTTCTACAAGTTCATGCTTGGCTCTGATTTATAAGGCATGAAGTAAGCATTTGTAAAATAAATGCATCATTGCTGCTGCCAGGCCAGTTTGCTGCTTACTTTTAAATTGTCAATGCAAATTACGAAATACATGCAAATTTATTACACGTAAATAATTTTGATGCTTCGATGACTTTTCGGGCTCGGCTTTACTTGGCTATTAGCTTTTACTAAAGATATCTCAACAGTAGTTTCTATGGCTTATTTGGGAAGCTTCCCAAAAAAGCCATAGAAACTACTGTTGAGATATCTTTAAGCTTTTACGAACTGACTTACATCCAAAGTTAGAATATGTAATGCACTGCTGCTAAACGTTTGTAAACTTAACTAACTGAGATTGCCCGATTCCCTTTTGCGGATTGCTATGCTGTCTCTTGATCATTGGCTATCGTGACAAGACAAGACAAAAAACAATTGTGTGTGTACGTGTACTGCCACTGCTCGAGTATCTCGATCTTCAATTTTTTCTTCATTCTTCAGGAAACAAATGTTACAAGGCAGCTAGGCAGGTGTTTCAAGCTCAAGCTGCATTCTTGTTCCGTCAATCGTCAAAAAACTGTTGGAATACAAGCTGAGTAGTAGGAAGGAATATTTATTTCGCAATTTGAAGAGAGTTACAGTTACAAATTATTGACAACTTTAACTTAAACTTTCCCGAGTTTAATATTAATTGGAAGGAAACCCAAGTTGCAGTTGTAACTGTAAATTGACGATTGCCCTTACTGTGCAAATTTGTGATTTGAGCTGAACAGGTATGAATCCCCCTTGTTTTAGTCAGTGTCCACTTTTATTCATAATTTACTACATTTACATAAGTGGGCGTATGAAATGTTTCTCATTTTAATTGTTGTTCTTCCTCTTCTCTTTAATGTTTGTGTCTAGAATTCCAAAATGGCAGTTTTTTACAACGCCGTGATTCGTGACGAAACCCAGAAAATTGTGGCCTGGACGCATCTAACGGACCCCCAGAATGTTCCATGGTCATGGAAAATCCAGTATGGGACTAAGGAAATTCTTCTACCAAAGGATCTGGAGGGTGTTTTGTGTGACCCCAGTAAGCCATTAAACATTACCAGGAGGCAACTGATCAGTGATGGAAAACGCCTGAATGGAACCACCGAGAAGAGCAAGGAAGAACTTAACGTGAAGTTTATTTGGAACAACGAGATCACTTTGAAAGTCAAGGGATCCCACACCGTGGAGGATTTAAGATTGATGGTGGCAAGGAAGACTGGTGCTCTCCCTCCAATATACGGTTTGGGTTTTGAGGGAATGCTTTTGCGCGAAAAAGGGGAAGGATATACAATGGCAGAATTGGGAGTATGTGAGAGCAAAAATACTTTCAAGTATCTCAATGTAGATGAAATGTTGGAAGCTTTTGGCAAGCCACTGGTCACTGTTGATACACAAGATAGCATCTCTTCAGATCCATTCCAAATCAAGGTCAAAACTTTAACTGGAAAGTCCATTTCTTTCCGGGTGTCAGCCGGTTGTTTGGTTAGCGATGTCAAGTCCATGATTCATATTAAGGAGGGTATACCACTTGATCAACAGCGTGTAATCTATGATGGAAAGCAACTGGAAGAAGGACGAAGGTTGCACGACTATGGCATCACAAAAGACACTGTAATCCATCTTGTTTTGCGGTTGCGTGGTGGTGGAGGAGGGTTGCAGTTTGGTAATTTGGAAGGAAACTGCATAACTGGGAAAGGAAAACCAGCGAAGCCGGATAATTACTGGAAAGGGTTCTCGCGAGGCTTGAATTTGATGGGTAACTGCGAAAACGAGAAATGCAAATCGAAATCGTACGCTAAGGACTTGGCTACCTACAACGTGGGATACGGATATGTAAAGTTGACCTCATCAACCACTTTTAAGTGTCCAGCTTGTGATGACTGTACATTCAAGCCTGCAAACTTCTTGATTTGCGGAGCCACATCTGCATTTCGCTTTAAAGCAACTGAAGAAAGAAACGTGAAAACCAAGACGATTGGATCAGGACCGTATCCAGAGTACATCAAGTTAGCAGATGGGGAGGAAAAAGTGGACTATGACTTCATCGAAATATTCACTACTAGATTCGGCTCATCACCCCATGACTGCAGCGTCTGTGGTCTCGAAATCTATGACTCAGAAGAGGAAATGAAGTCGGCAAATTGTTGTCACTACATGCACAAGGACTGTGCGAAGTGTGCAAAGGTATGTCCAATGTGCTTTACTCTGGTGGTTGTAGAGTTGGAGATTCGAATCAGGGACTTGGCTATTATGGCAGCAGATGCGGATAATTTCATGTAAATCTTCGATTAGTCCATTCAGTAACTTTCCTTTGCAAATATGAAATCGATGAATTCCTTGTAAACGAGTTTCTACTATAAGTTCAGTATGCGAGTTGTATGACTTATGTTCTTTTCTTTTAAGCCACAATGTTCCATTTAATCCGTGATTTAATCTATGAATTGTCATTTTCTTGTTTTATATTATCTATAAATTGATTACTGTTGTAATATTATCTTTAAGTAGTAAGAACTGAATACTTAACTGCATCAAATAATTTAATTGAAGTTGTCATAAATTCTAATGTTGGATTTGGTGAATAAAAAAAGTAAATGACCAATATTATAATATCTTGCCTCTTGTCTTGCATCGTTGCATGTGGTCAGTGAAAGTACAACCTACCATTCCATCATAGATACATGCATAATGCATGAAAGAATGAATGTACTAGCACCAGCACCTAGCTAATCTTATGCTAATTTTATCAAGTATTAAGTTTTAAATAGAATGAACGTGAAAGAAAGCATATTTAATATTTATTGGTTTACACAGGTGAAGTCTACGAGATAGGTACACTTGTCGGTCTTTATCTGTGCGTTGATCTTTGAAGCTGATATGTTGCCGGAAATAAGTGCAACATTAATTTTATAGGCTCCCCGCTCCGCTAGACAGGTGTTGGCGTTTCAAATGACTCATACCTAAGCTTGGAGGAATAATATACCGAGTACCTAAGCCTCATACTAGAACCGTAGCCATAGCTATAGTACAGGTGTGGCCAGCTTTACAGTGAATAGGCATTCATATTAACTAGCACAACCACCAATGGTCTGGTCTGACATTCAAACTAGATGAAAGAAAGCACCCTTATTCCGCTCATTCTGCATTAAACTCTAATTCCTCTCAAACCCACGCTCAGTGAGTTTTAGGAGAAAGGAAAATTAATTTGCATCTTCTTGCTTTCCACTAAAGCTCACATAATTCTCTTCCTCAGCAAGATGAAAACGTAATCTATGTAATCTGTTTAATCATTAAATCATGACTTGACCTGACTTGAGCTACTCGACCCAGTTGCGTTTTCACTAGAAATTTTCTAACATGCATGCATTATGATTTTCTAACACAATTTTCAAATTAATTTTAATTTTTCAGCTTTAATTCATTGTAGATCATGTAAGTATTTGTGGTAATCATGCACATTTTCAAGCAAAACAGTAGTCACCCATCTTTCGAAATTTCTTACCTGACTGCGATAATTTCTCAAACATTTTATATGACTTTGCCGAAATCTGAGCTCCCAGGAACCAACACAGAATAAACATTATAGCACAACTTTATCTTTCATTTACAACAATTTCCCCGTTAGTTGGCATTAATGATAAACCATTGAAGAAATATATTTATAATTTTTTAAAAGTTCTTTAAACGCCACATTATCCACTTTCACCATTTTCCAAATTTTTCTTGTTCTTTGAAACCACATTGCTCCTTTAACTATATTTTTTGAGTTTCAATAATTATGTTTCAATGATATTTTGAAAATTGGAATAACATGTTGAAAAACTAAAGATAGAAACGCATCCTTAAGAACAACTGGTTCAAATATTTCTACGGATGCACTACATTTGCCATAACCGTGCCAAATGTATCTTATGCACCGTGAAATAAGACGTTTTTTGTAGAAAAACGAAAAACTTGCTTCTTGGTAAAAGAAGTGTTAAAATCTTTATGCATCAAGTGTACAAATCAAGTACAGCGATGCTGAAAGGCAAAAAGTAAAGTGAAGAAAAAAGTTATTTAAGAGATAAACTTTTTAGAATGTCCTTGCAAAAGGTTGCACCCATCACCAAACACTTTTTCCTCCGTGTATCCATCCACCAAAAAACCACACAACCTAAGTTTATGTTTTGCAAGAACACTGAAACGCAATATTTCCCGTCTGAAATTTCAGATTTTGCAGTTAAAATATAATATTTTTTCTACATTCATCTCTATACCACCTAAACCATGCCACGCTACAGAAATCCTAAAAGAAACTCTGCACCTTAAAAATTCATTATGGCTTATATTCAGCCATCCTTCCAAGAAATCCCACACATGAAACACACACCCAAAAAACCTACATTATTCTTTAGGCAAAATCTACTACTCCTTATCTCTACTTTCTACATTTTCTTATAAGATTAGTTATCTAACAACTGTGTACTTTCATTTCATATTCTCCGCTTATCCGTAACATCTTTATCAGTACTAGAACTAGGGAATCCAATAAGCCCACATTACATTCTGCTCACGAGAAGCAAAATATGGCTTAACATCATTATCATCAGTGGCATCGTCGTCATCACCAGCAGGAAATTTTCTATTTCTCTGTTTCCCCCTTCTTCTCTCTTTATCCCTTTAAGTTTACTGTTTATTTTTAGCTAAAGGTTTTACTCGGACTTTTCTGTGAACATCTTTCTCCTATCTAAAGTAAAGTCAATAGCAAAGCCACTTCTTAGTTGTTTTTTGTCTTGTGTCTTGCATTCATTCACAATGTTGCCAACAGACATACGAGGGTCTCTGCAATATTAGGAACCACTTTATGAAATGGATACGGTACATAGCGTACCTAAATATCATTGCTGCTGTTGCCGTTACATACATTAACTTTGCTTCATTTCTCATCAAACCAAGCCATGTCATCATCATCGTCTCAGAAAGTAAAAAACCATCATGTAAAAATTTGCTTGTGCGTTTCTGTTTGGTTTCAGTCAAATTACAAATTACACGAAACTCTACACGCTTAACCTGTACTCAAATTGCAATGATAATGAGTTCATATATAAAGTGCATATTTACTTTACGCGTTTCAACCTCGAGAGATAGGAATAAAAAGAATTGCATGTTTTATTATGCCCTTCCACTACTGTATAAATATCTATCTGCTAGAATGCACTTACAATTTACAAATGCGATAAGGAAAACGAAACGAAAATCCATTACATTACTCGCGTGTGTGCTTCCCTAACAAGCTAGTTGTCTTTCTGCTCCCGTATCTAATCCAATCATTCCAAATCCAAATTCCAATGCGAAACTATTCTCTTATTTACTTGAGCGTTTACATACCCTTGTTGTGCTGTTGTGAGTTTCCCAATAATAATCCTTCCTTTGCTAATAAAACTACCGTCAGAGCTGCGTCCATACTTCTACTCCATCTGTACAGCACAAGATTTCAAGCTGTTGTTGTATTTGCAACGGCAAACATTTTCCTTCGTATTAACCTCAAAAGTGACATGAAGGCAACATTTTCCTTTGGCTTTAACTTGAGTGAACTTAGGTAGGAACAACGTTCACAGATTTTTCAGCACTTTGCTTTCTTCTTATCATGAGCAACATTTTTTTGGAAAAAGAAGTAACATCTGTCTGTTTTGTTACGGGTTCAATCCACAATAACGCCGAAATATCCTCAATACATGATGTTTCAGCAATAAATCCAAACCAGAATGCATTTACATTTTAAGCCAAATTTCCCAAACAATAAACTGCATACATATTTATCTATGATACTCCATTGCATTTTATCGTCCTTTTTAAGGTCCAATGAAAAACCGCTTTTGCTTATAAAACTTTGTTACGTTTTGCAGTAGCATAGCTGGTAGTAGTAGTGCAGTGGCAGAAAGTTTTGTAAAAGTAAAACACTCAACGGTTAAGCGTCTACCGGCACTAAGCTCTCATGGGGAGTCAAGGCAAAACTAGGAAAAGTCCAAAATCCACCAAAAAACTACGCTCACAACAAAACACAAAATTCTACTTGATTGGGAAAGGGAGGTAAGCTCGAGAAAAACGAAACAAGGGTGTTGGTATCTGGTGTTGGCAGTGTTGGAATGGAATAGTCGATACTCATGCATTTTTAAAGATCACATCATTGCCATCGTCAAAATGCATACATACTACACAAAGCTTGCACACATATCCACACAAAATCTACTCTCTAAACCTGATATTTTTCTAGTGTAAAAGAAAAACACACAGAATGCAAAGACATTTTTTCACTCGTGATGCACACACGACTCAACCGACAACTTTCAAACGAAGCATTTATACGTGATCACATTTTTTACTGAAAATAAAGGAAAAACACAAGAAAGGAAAGATGGAAATGATAAATGGCCAAAGCACGCAACTGAGCACGGTATAAATACAGTAATATATTTTCATCCGGGCTGCTGAATTCTCTTGTCTCCCATTTTTTACTTAACGAGATCTTGTCAACTTGCTGTCATTTGACTATGCGCTAAAACATTTTTATCCAAACTTTCCCTTCTCCCAACTATTTCAAGACTTTTTGGGCTTTCAATGATTTTCTGTTTTTCAATTTAAAATGTCTACTACTGATATTGCTTCGTATATAATATTGTTGTTGACTGACTGCGAGATCATTTTTAAGGATTTTTTTCAGTTAAAGTTAAGCTGAATGCCACGACTCTGTCAGGATGATGATGAGAAAAAAGTATAAAACAACACACAACAGCTTAACATGGATATTTCCAACTGGATTTGGCAATATTCCTGTTTTATGTTTGTACTTACAACGGCATAAAAAAGACAGCCGTATTTATTCTCAAAAGGAAGCAACAAAACGGTGCTGCTTTGCTGTTGTTGCTACTGCTATTACCACTACCATTACTGAACAACTTACATGCACCAATCTCTCTTGCCAGTGAAAACGCAGAGGCAACACTGTGAGAAATAAATGGTTCATAAATGACTGGTGTATGATCTCTATCTCCTTGTCCTCCGTTGGCTTCTCATTCTCAGTAGTAAAAATGGTGGTTCACTAACATTTCATCATTCATTCTCCTCGTAATAATAATAACATCCAATGCACATATCTTTCTTACTCAGTAGCCGCGTTTGCATACATATTTTGCAATACGAGAGTTTAGTAAATATCTGGTAATAGTTGGATTGACGCAGGCACATTATTTTGCCAAGTCAAGCAAAAACAAAACAGGGACTCTTCAAGAGAGAGACGATGACGAAAAGGAAACTTGTGCAGTTGACTTGTGGCTTGTCTGACACTGCGTTATTTTTCTGTTGCTTCCTTGTTAATTGAAATGAAAGTTGAAATAAAAATAGGTGCATATTATTATGATGCATATTTCTTTATAAACTTAAGGTACAAAGTTCCTATATGCCTCATTCGTCATCGTCATCATCATAATCATACTATATCGTGATGAAAATCCAAAAGGAGAAGAAAAAAATGGTGCGCTACCATTCATTTCCATTCCAGCAGCCCACGACAGTGTCACGATCTATAATTTTCTACGCTGCTCTTGCTGAAAGAATAGCAATTTTTCCTTTGTCGACAAGTTAATCGCATAAACCGTTCAGTCATCAGTGTTTTCATATAATGCCACGCCACATGGCCACACCATACACTCCATATAGTACATGCCACCATTGCCAAAATAACACCACAGATTAATAATTTTTCATTATCAATTTTCTTCTATCTCAGCATAACAACTCCTCCAACTCGATTCTATTTTGATTATGATTACATTTTATGAAGGTTTATTGCGGAGGTTGTTGGATGCGAGTAGGTAGAGAAGGGAAAAATTTCAAATATTTTTATGCATGCAAATCTCATCATAGCATTCTCCAATTCTAACTAGTTTAAAATAATGCACTTAAAAGAATTTCAGGCTAATTCTGACTAATGATTAGATAGGCATGTGCTCTCTGCATAACAAGAAAGGCAAGATTATGTCCTCTAGATTTGGTTTGTTTTTCAGTGAAAAATTTGACTCAAGCGTGGCCACACAATAAATTATTATGCAAATTATTCAAAATTACCCCCAATGCGAATTAAGCATATCACTTAAAGCCTCATTGAACTTAAAACCTCTTACAACTTGACTTGTTGTCTGATTCAGTTTGGTTGGATATTATGCTGAGTGTGGGGCGGCATGACTCGCTTCATGAAAGGAGACAACTTGTCATAAATTACGTGATCATTCTTTCGTGCATGAACGGACACTAATGGAACGCTGCGGATTTGCGTTACCAGTGCCAGTGGAATGGACAGCTTGTGAAAAGGATGTACATGTGTGCAAAATCAAAGATATAATGCAAGTTGAGTTGGAGGATGATGAAAGATGAAAAATGGAATGTGCAAAAAGTGATATCTCGAGGCTGTGGTCACCGTCTCTTTGAGTAGTGGGCAATGCAGAGAATGCAAGGAGGGAGCCGAGTTAATGTAATATTTTGGCAAGAGAAGAATAGAACCAGGATAGGTGCAATGCAATATTATTATGTATGATCACCACCAACGCTACCACCACAAGTGTGTAAGATGATGATTATGACAGATAGCTTGATAGTAGTCTGAAGTCAACATGAATATATATGATGATGAGTAAGAATGAAAATGCAGTAGTAAGTACTGCACTGCATCTCTGCAAACAACTGCTGCGTTTTGGGATGACAGTGAATGAATACATGGGCACAGCTTGGCTTTGTAAATATGAAATGATGACGCTGACTCAAAGCGACAAGAGACAACGGTGTAATAATATATTATGTGGGAGAGTCTCAAAGGAATTCAAAGTATTCTCTTTCCCTGTCGTACGCTTGACCGCTAGTGTCAACAGGCTTGTAGGAAGCCAGAATAGAAGAGAGATATACAAGATGACTATATGAAAGTGGAGAAAATAGATATGGCAAATTTTTAGATAAGTAGCTAGCTCTCTTGAGAAAAAATGTTCAATGAAAAATGAATCTAGGAGGAAACGGTATATACTATAGCATTACGAAAAACCACGAAACCAAAAAACGAGACCCCATCTTATACATATTTAATAAGTCGTAGTAGGCACATGGCCACAGTGTAAAACTTCACGAATTGGCAAAAGGTTATGTCTATATATTTAGGCTAACTACCTATTAAGTACGTGGAAATAGAATAGACAAGCGTTGAAAAAACTACTAGGAAAGTGTGTAGGTATGTTGTAACAGCTTGCACAAACGCGAAGGGAATGAGAATGCGAATGAAATGATGATTTATGACAGTCGGATGGATATCTGGTTTTGCTATGTGGCAAGCGGAAATGTATTAAACCGACTCACATACTTTTCTCTCTCGGGGAGTGATTGCTTAATAATTAGTGCTAAAAAGGTGCGAATTTGAGGGTTCAGTGGCAGCTAACTCGTTTGCAATGGATTTGTAAATGATGCCACAACTCTCTTTCATAAACGAAGGGATGCATGAAGACAATGCTAAGTTTAATATAAGATAATATATTATGGATATTATATTATGCTTTTCTGCAGATTGAAAGTACGCGTACGTGTAACCTTAATTGAAAACAATTTATAACTTAAATATTTACCTTTAGTCGGGAACGGTACTCTTTGGTCTCAAAATAATGTGCTCCTTTTCATCACACACAAAGTCAGTATTGTTTTACAGTCGTTTCACATTCTACGGCACACCAAAAGTTACAAACGGTTTTTGTTCACACACGATAACACACACTTCTAATTTTTGTCTACTTTTAACCACGTTCTTTTATATAGTACATTTCATACAAAGTTTCTCATGTCCTTCTTCAAAAGTCTCTGTTTTCAATGTAGCGTATGACCAAAATGAAAATGAGAAAGCCCACAATGAATGCAGTTGACACGCCAAACACTCCCATGTTGCCTTCCCGGATCCTCCGCTCGTGGTCTCGGATTTCCTGATATGGGTCGCGCGATGGGTGGTAATACGTTACAGAATCGGAACCTTCCATAGAAAAACCTGAAAGTTTGTTCTGGAGGTTCAAATATTTTTTTGTTTAAAAGTGGCGTTCTACAATGCACACATCATACAACAGAAAATATTAAACTTTCACTTTTTGAAACAACAAACGTTTTTTAAAGTTTTCCATCGTGTTAATTATCTTTGAGTAGACTACATAATTATTTCTGAAAAAACGTAGTTTTTAAGTTCTGCACGGAATAAGGAGCACTTCAAAACAGTTAGATTCTCTTTCTCCCTCATACACACAACCGTCACAGACTAAACGTGCTTTATTATTCTCCAGTTCTCTCCCAAACAAACTTTCCTTTTTTCCTCTCCAGTTCCCTGTCGCAATTTTCCGCAGAAACAGTGCAGATTCCAATGATAATCCACCAAGACAGAAAAGTCACTCTTGCAGAAAATTAGTCGGGACATGGAAAAACTAGCCAAACAACACTTTTCCCCATGCTTTTTGCTTTCTCCCCAAAAAAGAAATAATTATCACCACTATTCTGCCAAAGGGCTCTACCGTAATTTGTTACTTATTTTTTTGTAGTCTAAAGGGCTTACAATAATGGCCCGACAATAACAGCCATCATGAATGATCACTGTTTCTCTTTCCAAAAAGCAAACAAGAATGTGTAGCACTGCCAATGTTTTTAGCAACAGCAGTAGACCGTGTGTTTCTCAACGGCAAAAAGTACCTCCACTGTCTCCAGTTTTCCAGGAGGATCCATTCAGCACACCACCAGCTTTGACCATCGTCATCATCACCAATTTTCTCTAAAAACAAGACCACTCTCCAGTCTCTTCTGCTGCCAATGCTAATAATAATTTTTCTAGCCTATAAACATTTTATAGGGCTACTTGCTATTTCCTTGTTATGTTCCGCCTGAACACACACACATTATTACTTTCTCCATTTTAATACTTGATATACTGCCTCTTAGCCCGAAAATAATGGAGACATAGAAAGTGCACACTGTAAATCCTTTACTTATTTCTCTGCTTTCTCCCTCTTATCATCATGTCAAAAGTCTTGCCTTACTCTTGGCTTTTCCTATGGAAAGCAGATGAATAATATTACACAACCACGTATCTCTTCCCATAAAAAATGGAGTAAATGTGTGCAATAATATATTAGGCTGGACTTGGTTTTCTTTAGCCCACACACATATTACACACACTCATAGTCCAAAAATACGTAATGTAATATTGCTTCAAGTGTCCCTATTTATCTCCGTCTCCCTATTTTACTTTTCTCTACTACACACCAGTGTCCTATTCAGGCTGCACTTTCATCGCTGCACATTATTACAATCCGCAATTTTAAAGGGAACAAGGATACTAACTCCATTATATGTAGTAGTGGCAGTGGTGGTGAAAACAGGGAAAGGAAATAGGGATATCTTTCCTATTTTCCCTGGACTTGTACAAGAAGTTGTACTACAAACTGCCTCAGCTTTATTCGCCAACAAATTCCAATTTTGTATGGTAGCGACAGCAGCAGCGGCAGACTTTTCCCTGGAACACTTTTACCACTATACTATACACAACGTTATTATGAGTAAGCCTTCCTTAAATCTGCAATAAAACCACTTGCTATATTCAAATGGGGTGTGGAGGAGTATGCATTCAGCAGTAGTCCAATACAGACTTTTCCCCAGTGCTCGCAGTTCAACGTGATTACAAAGCACACGGGCAGAAACTTGAAGAAAAGAGCTCTCTTCAGTTTCGCAATAGGCAATGTGTGTGTGTGCGTCTCCACACAAGGCTGCTGGAGAAAAACAAGTGGGGAGAGCATGCACGCAATGGTGACTAAGCCTCAAGATCATGATTGCCTCAGCAGCAGCAAAGGCTGGAGTTTGGCATTCGGGTGGTCGGCCCATCGTTCGGGTGCCAGCTCGGGTACATACACAAAGCAAGGCTCATATTTGTAGACAGGAAGTAATATGGGAAGAGTAACAACATTTTACTTCTTATAAGGAAAGTAGGTGGCTAATGTGGCATGGCATAAAAGTTCCATATAAAAGTTATTATGCGGGTTTGTCTGCTTCTGGCAGCAGCAGTAGTATGCACACAGAACACGAATGTTAAATGTTTCACAGTATGTGGTGGTAGCATCGATTTTTCTCCCGAAAGAGGATTTTTCCCCGAAAAAGGCAATAAAACTGTCCATGCAGCTCAGAGTGTTGACTCCTTTTGTATTGTTATGCAGTAGCAAGGCAAGGCAGTAGTGGTTTTCATATCACTGGGTGCTGCTATACTACAACTTTACACAAAGTAAAATGTTATGAAATAAAAAAAGCAAGACGAATTTCGGTGTTCTTTACCACAAGCAGGCGAGCAGGCATGCTTAGAACATGGAACTGTACAAAGGACAAAAATGTGTGGTTTTCTTTTCTTTCTTAGGCTGTACGCGGAGCTTTGTTCGTTTTCTCCTTGTGTCACCCCTATCTACTTGCACTACTTCTGCTGCCGTCAACAGGACTCCAGGCAAAATAAATGGAGTTTTGTACATGCTTCCGTTTTTTGTTGTTTTTACTATTACTATTAGACTAGTAGATGTATTATGGTAATAGGGAGTCATGCAACATTGGAGAGAAATATCATGGCAAGAGCGTCACAGCATATTAATCTAGTCGCGCAACGACTTGACGTGAAGAAGTTACGTGAGCTGGGTTGAGTTACGGGGAAAGGCCTTTTGTTTTCCTTCTGTCACGTCAATGCAAACTCACAATTATACGATAAGACATTCTTCTCAACTGACATGGCTTTTTATTGCTCTACTGGTTGCGATGCTGGTGGTTTGGATAACAGAAAACAGTAAAATGTAAAAGTCAATTTTCCTTTCAACAAAATGCCTATACAAAAAAGCTAGATGTAGTACATGGGTGTAGTACTACTTGTAATTTGATCTGTTTTGCGGTTCAAAGACTTTCACGAGGCGACGTGGATTGCGTGATGTTGTAGATATTAAAAATATGCAGTAGTGTGACATGATTTAAATTAGGGTTTTTGAATGAGATTAAGGGAGGCAAGATAAGAAATGATGTAAGTTTTTCATCTGCACTCAGCAATAGAACTCAGCATACAAAGCCCATATATAATAACACTAAACTAAGGCATGTTTAAAGTGTGGAAACACCTTTTGACCTTTTTCTTTTCAAGTTTACCCATTTACAAAACGTTTAAAAATGTTTTGGCAATTAAAACATAATGGTCTCCTATTATAAGATTCAGCTTTTTACAGGCTTAAAATATGTAGTTTCTCCAGAAGTTTTCAAGATACTTAAACATTTTAGAGCGTAACACATAAAATGCCATCTAACCAAAAAGGAAAGACTGTGTTTGCTTCGAATAAAAAGTAACGTCAAACGCATTCTTATGGGCGTCCTTGTTTTATCATGTTATTACTTTACTTAAAATAATGTCGGCAGCATAAGGAACTGACTGGAACGAGTGTCAAAATTAAGCTTGCTTTCACACACAAACTTTAAAGAATTTGTTGCTTTATAACTGATAACAGCTCAAATTTAATTTTTCCTAACTATCCCCCATTAAATATTATATCACAGAAAATATTGAAATTAAACTAAAAATTGCAAGTGGTGGCATTTATAATATATGACCTCTGATCTGAAATACTAATGCCAAAAATAAAAACTACAAAACAATGTTGATGTATTAATTTACTGCAAATTGGGGTAACGTGAGACGAGCATGTATTCCCCTTTCATTCGTTTCATTCCGTTTTTTGGATTTAAGATGCATGTACAACCAAACAAACTGAAAGGAAGCGTTATATTGATAGAAAAGCTTTTGAAAAGTTGGAATGTGGAAAAAACTCTGGAACAAATGCCGTTACAACCAAACATGACCGTTGTATTCACTGTTCATGTGAAACCACCAAGGCTTCATAAAGCCATTTATACCTGCCGGCAGCTGCCTATTGTGCCTATGCATATCGCTTGAGCATTTCCGTCGCACTTCCCCCCGCCACCAACGCAGGAAGCTCAAGCTATGCCTTTTAGCGTACACACAGACAAACAGGTAAACAATCAAGTTTGTCTGAGCTGGCCATCTCAATTCACTGTTTCCTTAAGTGCGATTTCAAATTAAATTAACCAACTACTCAGCATTTAATCAGTGATGGAAACTTGTCAGTGATCTGAATTTCAAGCCGGTAACCGTGAAGAGTCCAGATTTAGTGAGATTTTTGGTGAGTTGGTCTCAGAAGTTGAAATAAGCTGCGATAATCAGCTTTTTCTGTGTTTGAATTTGGTTTTAATGTAATTGAATTGCTATAAATTGGAATTTTTAGGTTTGTGAAGGTGGGCTCGGAGTGAAATTGTATTGTGATTGATTGAAAGAGCAAATTTAATTGAGGAGGACGGTGATCGGTGATTCACCGGTAGTGCAACCGTAACAATGCCGGTAGCGGAATCGGATGAACTGTCACTGGGTGTTCCAGATGGATTCACTGCGGATGATGACTCAATGCAGGAAACAGTGGCTGTTGCCCCTCCAGGACCACCGAAACCTAATAAGCCGCTGGTAGGAATTATTTATCCGCCCCCAGAAGTCAGAAGTAAGTCGGGTTACAAATTTATTTAGAAAAGTAGTTATTAGATGGAAACTTGTAGTAATTTCTTTATCTTTTCTTATAGATATTGTTGACAAAACTGCAAGTTTCGTGGCGAGAAATGGACCAGAGTTTGAATCCCGTATTCGAGTAAATGAACAGAACAATCCAAAGTTTAACTTTCTCAATTCTGGAGATCCGTATCATGCCTACTATCAGCACAAAGTAAAGGAAATTCAAGAAGGGAAAACTCCTTCATCAGCGGCCCAGCAAATTCCAGACGCCACTGGAAAAACGCTTTCCTTGATTGATGAAGCCAAAAAGAAGAAACAGTCTGAATTACTTAAGCAAGTGGAACTTCCTTTTGTGCCGAAGGATCCTCCTGCGGAATTTGAGTTTATTGCTGATCCACCTTCAATTTCTGCTATTGATTTGGACGTGGTTAAACTTACAGCTCAGTTTGTGGCCAGAAATGGACGACAGTTTTTGTCCAGCTTGATGACCAGGGAGCAGCGTAACTACCAATTTGACTTTTTACGTCCACAACACTCGCTCTTTCAGTATTTTACTAAACTGTTGGAGCAATACACAAAAGTCCTCATTCCACCCAAAGACATTGTGAAAAAGTTGTCACTTGAAGACAGGAAAAAGGTTTTGGATGATGTCAAGTATCGGGCAAATTGGATTAGACACCAAGAAGCTCAGAAACGGAAAGAGGAGGAGGAAGCAGAAAAAGAGAGATTGGCATATGCCTCTATTGACTGGCACGACTTTGTCGTTGTTGAGACAGTAGATTATCAGCCCTTTGAACAAGGAAATTTCCCCCCACCAACCACTCCGCAAGAGGTTGGTGCTCGAGTGCTCCTGCAGGACAGGATTCTGCAAGGGCAAACAGCAGCAGATGCATCACACGCTGCTGGAGAAGAACCTCTTACCGCACAGGATGATACGGAGGTTCAAGATATGGAAGAAGATTCAAGCTCTTCGGAGGATGAAGATGATCATCAACCTCCCATGCCACCAGAGTCTAGTGGAGAAAAGCCTCCATTGCCACCTACATTGGAGCCACCTCGACAAGACAAAGTCATTATCAAAAAGGATTACGATCCCAAGCTGTCCAAGCAGACTATCAAGGAGGTCATGCGTCCTGTGCCTCCGGAAGAGTACACAATTTCTCCAATTACTGGAGAGCGTATTCCTGTATCCAAATTGCAGGAGCACATGCGCATTGGTCTGTTGGATCCCCGCTGGAAGGACCAGAGAGATAGGCAGTTGATGGAAAAGGTTAATCAAGAGAGCGTTTACGCTCCGGGTAGCGCCATTGACGAGAGCTTGAAACAATTGGCTGAGCGTCGTTCCGACATTTTCGGTATTGGTGTTGAAGAAACACCCATTGGTAAAAAGGTTGGTGAGGAGGAGAAGGAAAGGATTCCAGGAATGCCTTGGGACCCAACAGCTGGGTTGAGTAGTTCACAGTCATCAATGATGTCCTCTGGACAGCCACCTTTGATGCCTCCAGGGGCAGGATTGGATGATGACGAACCGAAAAAAGACGCGATTGGACCTAGTATGGAAGCAGTAGTACAGGCTCCACCTGTACCTGCACAACCACAATCTGCGCCCCAACAACCTCCACTTCCTCCTCCCCCACATCACCCACCGCCTCCCGGTGGTGTTCAAAATCCACCTGGGCCACCCGGAATACCACAACCACCTGGTGCAACAGGCCCGCCTCCAAATATGCCGCCTTTGCCGGGAATAGTACGTCCACTTGGCATTCCTGGAATGCCACCAGGTGGACCGCCTCCACCTCCAGGCGTGCAGCAAATGCTGATGCAGGCTGGGTTGGGACACCCACAGATGCGACCTTTGCTTGGTCTTCCACAAGGATTTCCCCCGTTTCCTCCAGGACCACCAGGAACTATGCCTAATCGTCCTCCACTTCTTACATCAACGCCTGGTGCACCTCCAGTGCCACCCAACATGCTACCTCCATCACAACAAGCACAACCTCCAACAACTAATGCTCCTCCTCCGACTGGACCCCCAGGGGTTGGAATACCTCCTCCTGGAGGCCCACCACCACCTTCATCATCTTCACAACCTCCACCTCCTGCGTCGGCTCCACCAGAAGACGAACCACCTGCAAAGAAATCTAAGAGTCTTGAGGATTCATTAATCCCAGAAGGGCAGTTTTTGGCAACTCACTCTTCGCCTGCAACATTTAACGTGCTTTGCCAGAGTATGCCGGAGAAGCCAGAGTTAAATTTGCAAGGACAAATGCTTTCAATAACGTTAGCCCTTACCGACTCAATTTCCGTTTTGAAGCAAAAGATTCAAGAAGCTATAGGACTTGCTCCCGGAAAGCAAAAGCTGAGGTTAACCGAAGGTTTGTTTTTTAAGGATCAAAATTCACTTGCCTTTTACAATGTTGGCGAAGCAGCCACCGTTCATCTAAGTTTGAAGGAAAGAGGTGGCAGAAAAAAGTAAATTGTCATATTTTACACTACAAACAGGAATACGTACGCCTAAGTTGGCACATAGTAAACGATCACTATATTTAATTAATACAGTATACTATAATACTTTAGTTAGGTATACTTTGCATGTAGGTACCTAACGATAAAGAATGTGCCTGTTGACTGTAAATTATTCTACAAAGTTGACAAAATAAAAAATATTGTACAGCATGCTTGGTCGTTTTGTTGTTTTACCTTTTAAACAGTATGAATAAATACCATGTTTTAATTTTCAATTTTATTTATCTACTGCACATCTATTTTTCCAGATGATTAAGTTCATATTTTCGTTAAAAATCATACATCATCATACATCAACCTTCCCAGCAAATAACCTATCATACTCTGAAAATGAACTTTTCATAACATATATACTTGAAATCTGTAAGCTAATAATTCTCAAGAACAGTTTCATGCTTCATCGCCTTTTCCTTCTGGCTGTTACATCATTCACTTGCATCATAAACCCATCATTTCAGCTTCATTAGCAATGAGCCATGGAATACTGTCTAACCTGTGTTTAGATCTCTATGTTCAAAATATTTTACCATATTTTCCTCTTCAACTTCATATTCTCATTATACTTTAATACCTTCTATTGCCATTTTATTCCACGAACATTCCTTCACATCATTTACTACTTCGACTATACCACTTTACTACTATCTCTCCATGATGCACACATCCCATTGTGAAAAGCTGTTTCCGCTAAAAGCATCTCCTCAAATTAGCCAGAACAAGGTCAACCCTCTGCCAACAACGCTGTTGCTTTTTGTGCTTTTCGTAAAACTAGTTTGGAAGTCGAAGTCAAGCCTCCTAGAAGTTGAGGATGTGCTAGAGTATGTCAGCGTAGTAGTTGCAAAACAGCAATAAGGAAGGAAAAGGAGTGAAGAAGAATGCCAAGCAAAGACAATACTACACACGAAATGAAATATCTCTACAGAAAAAAATTCTCATCATAATATCATCGGAGACGACACCACGATGGAGATAATAATGATACCTTACAAACTTTGCAGAGAGAGGAAGAGAGCGTATAAAGACATGCTCAACAGATCTTGGCTGAATTTGAAATGGAACCGACTGGAAAACTATTTTTTTTATCTTTCCACTTTCTTTCTCCTTCTTTCTCTTTCAGTTTTAATATGCGTGCGTGTGTGCATGACATTGCCATCCTCCGAGAATCTCTTTTCTCTTAATAATATCTCTTCACGTACATCTTTCCCAGCAATAACAGCAGCAGCCATAATAAACCAGCAAAACCTCACACAAACTCTGAGTACAAGTATGTAAGTTGGCTTGGCTTGTGTAAGTGGGTAAGTACATGGTACATAGTATTTTGACATTCTCCATGATATTCTTCGGCGGATACAATAATGCTTTCACCGGAGAACTTAGTTCTGCAGGCTGTAAAAAACGGAGTAAGAGAGAGAAAGTGGGGAAAGCAGGCAGGGCAGCATCAGAGCAAAGAGACCTGTTGTTATTATTTTATTGACGTGTAGTAGCAGTAGTAGTAGTTGTGCATGTCGTGCCAGTGGAGAACGACAACAAAAATTGCGGTGCTTTCCATTCTCTGTGTGCTGCTTAGGGAGAGAATTAAGCTTGTACAATTTCCCAGAATTTCGTGTGCAGTGATTTATTTTTCTGGAAAATTTTCAAGTGTTTTGTGCAAATACTAAAAAGAAAGATAAATATTGTTATTAAAAAATTCCAATGTCGTGCTTAGGCGTATTTACGTAGGTCGGTAAATATTATCTTAAAAGGGAAAATTTCATTTTTTTATTTCTTGGATGCGCTAGATTTTTGGCCAGGTAGAGGTATAGGTATAGGTAGTAGAGTTGTATGAAGTGAGAGCTTTTTTCAGAGATTTCGCTTCCATAGTATATAGGTATATAGCCACTACTACGGAAGATTTGGTTTTGGACGAGGAGGCAGTAGCAGCAGGAGATTTTGCTTTGATGCGTTGGAATTGGAAACGCATACCACACCGCACCTGCAGAATCTGGATGGAGTGAAGTAAATCTGAAGGCGTACTCCAGCTGCGGCTGAGCGACATCGCAAAAAGAGGATTAGTTGGGGTTCGTTGGGCCGCAGTTTATTTGATTTTTTAAATGATTTTTTTTTCTTTTGAATTTTGCATTGAGTGCAGATCACACAGCATGTCGTAGGATTTTATATGTGTGCAAACTATATGCACGAAGGTAGGCTGATTGAACTGGAGGAGAATTTGATTGTATGCTTGCTTGTTGTGTAGGATTTTTTTATGCGCGACTTTTTATCATTTTTATTGTACTGGAAGTTTTTTTTAGATGTCCAGCAAATAGCTTGTTAACAATGCAAGCTGAGTCATTTTTAGATATTTGCATGCGGGCGGGTGAAACGGCAATGGGAACAAAGTTAATTTTTCACGTGTTTATTGTAAATTTAGGTTTGAAAAGTGATTGGATTATGTGAAAAGTTTGGAGTTAGTAGCATGTATCATTAAATGGCTGCATTGCATTATTGTGCACGTCAACTTCTACAGAAAATGCATAAAGAATAATGCATGCAAGCGTACTTTTTTATATAGCTGCATGGTAAATCATTCATAGCATGCTTGTCTGTGTATGACCAACTCTTTCCTATGAACTAACGAGCAAAACAAAATCATAAATTATTTATTAGCTTGTAAGCATCCAAGTTTTGCCTTGTTTGCCATTTCTTATGACTTTTTAAACTCTGCAAAAATGATAATCATATTGTTGTGCTACCCTATACAAGAGTAGTATTAGTCATGTGCATTCGTCATGCTCCATTTCATTATCAAGCTTGTGCCATGATGCCATAATATTAAAACTATCTAATCTGATATTCACAGTTTACTGGTGGAACAACACATTTTTGTATCAATAATATTTTTTATTTTGGTGCTATATCAAGTATTGAAACGAAAACCACAAATCGGTCAGAAAAGTATAAAATATCTAATACTACTTGACTTTTCAGAACTTATGTCAGCGTGTCAGTATAAAAATATTTTCCTGTGATGATACAAAAGTTTGGTGCATTTCTGAGAAAATTATTCTAGTAAAAATTCTGTGTTCCGCTTTATCAGCTATCATTGAATTTTATTGCTATTTCAATTAAGCAGGAAAAGGGCAGATTTTAATTGCAAGAAGTTTAGTATACTTTTATATCTTCTGGTTGACTAATTCATTAGTCATTGAAGATAATATGGTGACACAGTTTATTTGCATAGGAATAGGTTTGTACAATTAAGGTACAGTCACAATTTACCTTAATATCCTCATTTGCATAGAATGTGGGAGTATCCTACGAACAGTTGGATGAATGTCGCAGAGACGCTGTCGATATAATAATCGAATGCTGTAAATTATTCTTAGAAATAACTATATTTCCTTTCGTACTAGAGGTAGCTCTGTAGATGCTTTCAGCATTGCAACGTGCATATTATATGTTATCTGTGGCATTCATCAGTAATACCAATGAACGGAAATTTTCGGCACTCTGCATAATATCCTTTTATCATCACCTTTATCAAAATGTTTTGTCGATCAAAATGCCAATGGAAATGTCAGACGCATGTCTCTATATAACAACTGCTGTATATTTATTCCAAGCCAAGCAATGCAAAACGAACCCTAGAGGCAGTGAGGTAGCATCATTTAATATTAATAATATTATTATTGTGGGCGCACACAACACAACCAATAATAAAATCGTTATAAATATTTTATACTGGGTTTGTGTTTTGGTTTCTTGTCCCTGTTTCTAATATCATCGTCATCGCCTCAGTTTCCTGTCTCTAGCTTCAATAACAATTTCTATAAACTTGAGAAGATTTTTTTGGTGTTTATTAGAAGAACTAACGCATTCGCTCCAACATATCACTTGACATTTCAGTACGGAGACAGGAAATGAATCTCTTTAAAGCTTACTGAGAAGCGTTGATAGCAAAAATATTATTGCATGCTAAAAAGTTTTATTCATTCATTCTTTTTACAATCCGTCAATGCTATATACATAGGACAAGGAAAGGAAATCAAATTTTTTGTCTACATTTTTGTTATTGGTCATTTGCATACTTTAATTTAAGCCAGAGTATTAAGTGCACTGACTTAACCACATAAAAACTGATAACTAGCTTATCTCTCACTCTACTCTTTACAAGCAGCATTTGCAACTAACAATAAAGTAACAGATTTAGTCGAAAGAAAAATTACTACATGTCCATGTGCATTTTAGTAGTATCCTTGTCATGTTAAACTAATTATTACCGATAAACATGGTAAAATACATGGTAGCTTATAAGCACATTTTTGAGGATAATTGATACCATATTATATTGTGGTTTTGGTGCTCCATAATATACAAGCGCCTGTGTATTCTGCTTGTCAGTCAGAGTCAGTTCTTTTATTAATTAGCGTATAGCACCACAGGCTCAAATATTCGAACTAGAACCAAAAGCTACTCTAGCGCTGCTGCTAAGAGTTCTACTCAAAATTGAGTGATTTATTTTCGTGGAGCAAATTGTGTGCTACAGAACCGACAAGTAGACGATGATTGAATTTTAGCTTTAAATAGAACAATATGTGACATAATTGAGTTATGCAGATTACTGTAATGGGAGAGAGCTGTTTAAAACAGTGTCAGTGAAATTTCTAAAATTAGCACGATTTTTTTGTCTGAAAACTATGTTTCACAGATACTGTCAAAAGACTGTCAGCCAGAATTTGGAACTGTTTATCAAGTTTCCCCAAGAAAGATAGCTAAGGAAGCTTTTTACCAAGCAAAATAAAAGAGCTCTCGGCTTAGGGCATTTTGGGACTATAAAAGCTCTGCCAGCGTCCCTCTTATGTAGGAGTGTGACCAAACAAAAGAGGGAGATAGCAAAGCAGGCTTGTGGGAGTTGTTTTTGTGCTGTGAAATAGATTCAATTAAGCTTGTACTCCAAACTTTCTCCTTGGGGCATACAGCAGAGAAAAAAAGATAAAAATGGCATCAACACCGGAAAATGGACATTCGTCTCCTTTAGGAAAGTTTCTTGTGCTTGGAGGTACACTCACATGCCAATTCAATTTTGTACAATTTTCCTTGTTAAAATGAGTCGCAAATTTTGTTTTACGCTTCCCTTTATTTTTCAATTCATTCACTGAAGTAAAAGCTTTCATTCATACAATTTTCTTTGAAACACGTGAAATGTCAAGGTTCCGGTTTCATCGGCCGTCATCTTGTAGCCTACTTGCTAGATAAAGCTTCCACAATCTACGTGGTGGACAAAACACCGCCGGAAGTTGCCTGGCTGAATGCCACCCACATGGCGGCCTTCAAGGATGCAAAAGTGAAGTTTACCAGTGCCAACTTGATTACTCAACGTAAAAATATTTCCTCTCATTCATCACTTTTATAACTTATATAAATTGATAGATTGAGTTTTGTACTTTCAAACTTTTTGTCTTCATTACTACTAACGTCACGCGCGTATATCTGCCACTCAATGTGTCAATTTAAAGTTCATTTCCCCTTTTTTCTCTCCTTATTTTGCGCAGAGGGTTGCGAGAAAGCTTTTGAAAATGTGGACGAAGATGTTGACTACGTGATAAACCTTGCTGCGGAGACGAGAAAGGGTCAGTCAGAGCCCGTGTACAAAGATGGCATTCTCAAGCTGACATCTAACCTTTGCGAGTATGTGGACAAAAAATTCGGCAACCGTCTCAAGTGCTACGTGGAATTCTCTACAGGATCCATCTACAACAGCGAAAAGGTAAAAAAAAATGTGCGATAGAGGCACGCAAATTGAAACTTTTTTCGTTTTCCATATAACACCTAATCAATGTTGCGGAACATGAAAAAGAAAAGGAAAAAATATTATATTGGTTTCTCCTTTCATCTTCTTTCTTCAAAGAGAAAGCATGAGAAAAAATCGGAAGAGAAATTGGGTAGTGGACAATGTTGCTTTATACTTTCTTCGCTTTGCTTTCTTTTTGCCAAAAAGTATTATCCAATTCACGCAACTTGCTTTTGATCCTTTTTTACTCTTTCATCTTTATTCCAACTACTTCCTACTCTCTCTCTGTCTGTGTGTGACGTGAGTACAGCTTAAATGTCATTAGCTTTTCTTTGGAAAGAAAAATGCTCGTTACAGCAGCTACTATACGATATATATACAATGTCCGCCTTTTCCTGTATCCTGTTTTATCGCTAAAAAATAATATCTCGTTTACTCTTTCTCTCTGCGCTTTTGTAAAGCAAAGCAAATGTTGCTCCGGATTCACTTCCACCTCCTCCCACGTAGGTATTACCAACAACCTACTCACCTTCAATTTCCATTTTCCATCCGCATTTCATTTACTAATTCAATAATAACGGCACCTCCGCTCTCTGTCCCTGTTTTCCCATTGCTGTTCGCATAGTTCTCTCAGAATCCCTAATTGAGTCAAGAGAGAGATTGGAAAAGTGTACAGAAAGCAGAAGGCTGCCTTTTTATTCTCTGAATATCCATTTCACCTTGTTGTAATCATCAGCAACAGCATCAAGAAGGCGTTTTCAACATCAACTACCTACTTCTTTTTGGGCAGTTGTATATTATTTTGATGAAATGTGTCCTTTTTCTATTCAGCATCCACTTTACTATTTACTCATAATCAAGAAGAGTAAATAATACTACTACAGTCCAATTCCCACAAAATAACCTTGAGGAGCTCTAGAGAAAGAGAAAAAGGGAATGAAAACATCATACGTATAAAGCATTTTATGTACTTGTACTTTTACTGGTGGAGTGGCATAAAGAATGATGGTTTGGTTGGACTGAGATAGAAAAAAAACTTGTGCTTTGAGAACAGAAGGATGATGCTGATGATGACAATGATGATGCTGAACGGATGCTAATTTAATTTCCTCTTTTCCTTTCCTCCGTCTCCTCTTCCAGTTTTCTGATTCTGACAGCGCTTCATTCAGCAGTTGAAGCCATGAGTGGGCTTTTCAGACTAAATAACAAAATGAATAGAAAGTGGAGACAAGAAGAGAGGAGAAAGCTTAGGAAAAGTTAACATGTCGGTTTTTGTACTCTGTCTGAAGCAGCTTTCTCTCTCTCCGCATCTATCATGGCAAACAAAAGTATCCTCTGTGTAACTGGCTGACTGAATTGAAATTGCTGGCTCTATGCTTTGATTCTGTTTTGGCTTCTTCAAATTTTATTCATTTTCATTTCTTTCGTCTGACTATCCGCAGTGAAATTTGAACAAGTTTATGGTTCGAGTGGAATTCTCGACTACGATGATGATGATGATGTGATGACGCTGATGATAAATCAATAACGCTGTTTAGTTTTGAAAGTTGTTTGGATTGGCGTGTATAATTTTGTTTGAGCTACTGTAATTTTATGTTTTAACTGGTTTACAGACCCAGCACAAGGAGAAAGACAAGCTAGACTTGTGGAACTACGAAACAAAGTACAAACACGAGGCAGAGAAGGTGGTTGCAAACAGTGTTCAGAATCATATTATCATAAGACCTGCTCTAGTATACGGCATTGCAGACCGGAACGGAATCAGTATGCACTTTTATGTTTTCATGCTTGCCTTTTTCTTTAAGTGAAAATAAAAATATGAAAACAAGTAAATGAAATGAGATTACAAGAAAAATGTTTTATTTGTACTATTCCCAAAGCTCCAAGGTTGTTGATGGGTGCAATCTACAAGCATCTCGGGGAAACGATGAAGCTTCCATGGACAGCGGATGTGAAGGTGAATACCGTTCATGTGCAGGATCTAGTCAAAGCCACACATCATCTATGTCTGCATGGCAAGCCTGGTGAAGTTTACAACGTTGTGGACAACGGAGAAACCACTCAAGGCCATTTGAGCACTCTCGTCAGCGAGATTTTCAACGTGAGTCATGAATTCCTGGGCACAGCCATTAGCACCATTGCCAAACTAGACGTGCAGGACCTGATCGAGGAGATTAATGACAAGCACATGGCACCCTGGGCCACACTATGCTCCAACTCCGGGGTGAGCAACACCCCACTCTCTCCCTACATCTATCCGGATACTCTGAACAAGCGCCATTTGTCGTTGGACGGCAAGAAACTTACAGAGACTGGTTTTGATATATTGGATTATCCTGCGGTGACCAAAGAAGCTCTCGTGAAAGTCGTCGAGGACTTTGTGGAGCTCAAGTTGTTTCCGAAGGGGATTCTCTACGGAGAATAAAAGAAATGCGCCCAAGCACAAATATAATGATGTTAATGCTGACAAGGATGATGATGTGGTGTATTTGTGTGTGATTTTCCTTTTTACATAATCCGATTTGAAATTCACTCAACCTGAAAATAAGACCCTTACTATTGTTTGGTAGACCTACATAGTAGAATACGCACCCATGATTATATCATCATGATACGATGTTTATACCCTCTTATGTGGATGAATTCCCGGTGGAACTGTTTATTTTTTTCTCTTTCTCTAGCAGTGTAAACACACTTTGTACTCGGCGAACTTACTCTGATGACAATGATCAGCATTTAATGATGTTTATTTAAGCTTAACTGTAAACCTGTTTTCAAAACAAATGATATTTAGCGAACAAGACAATGTGGCAATTCTCAGAGCTTTAACGAGTCATCCCTACGAATTACAAAGAGTGAAAAAAACAAGAAAAAAAAAAGATGTTCATTGGTATTCATATAACTGGTATTACTAAAAATGTTATTTATGATTATCGTACGATAGATTATATATACCTATATCATATATCGTGGTTGAAATGCCAAAATGATTATCTATAATATATACTGCAGATACTCGATAGCTATACATAATATCATTACAGTTGAATGTATTCGATAACAATGAATTATGATGAATTAATGTAGCTAGTAGATAACTTTTCACCTTTCCATGTGCATACGATTTAAGATGTGAGTAGTGATAATGTGAATGTTTTAGTCACATGAACTTACCCGGTCCTATGCTTGTGAATATATCTAATATCAGCAATATCCTAATGTTAAAATGGATGCACAAACACTATTTAAGCAATTTTTACCCATTCACCATTGCAGTATGGAAATAATCATGAATAAATGTTCTGAAACTTATTTATTTGTTGAAAAATAAAAGCAACAAAATCAAACCATATTCAGTATTTTTACAATTCAGTACTTTCATACTTTTCTTAATTCTACATTTAATACATGTAAGCTGTTATTTTAGCAATAAAGTTTTGCATCTATATAAATGGATATAAATCTTTAGCAAAAGATCACAATCAATTTCTATAAAAATTATCATAGTTTGCCACAGTTTCATGAACGGTTTATTGGTGTTTCTTGGCATAATGAAAACTTAGTAGGTCTATTCATTGGAATTATATATTATTATATATTCATATGGTTGATGATACATTTATAGCAATATCAATATACTAGCTACATTCTAAATAACATTCGGATAGGGTAAACATTGTACAGATTTCTCTAGTAATCTATATAGCACCCTAGCATGATATGGGTTTGTTTATTCATTTTCTTCTTACAAGTTTGCATGTTTTTATTTGAAATTCGGATTTTCCAGATACCACCTTAAAATCCATTCTTCTGATTGCCAGAATTATATGAAAAGTTTTATATCAAATTACTTGAACCGAATTGAACAAGACAAAAGGAACTAGCAACAATATTCTTGGTATCAAGTTACCCCACGTGCAGCTTCTAGCTATGTATATATACAAATATTACAATATTCATGCTTCACGTGTACTGACTTAACTATGTATGTTTTATTCCTTTTGCTTATCATTGTGAAACTTTAGATAAGTATACTTGTATTTTTGGTATATTTTCTATAAAGAATCACCCTGACTTTAAGAATTGATACACTGTTTTCGTTATTGTTGAGATGTGCATTGCATGCAAAAATTGCAAAAGCTAACATTTTACGTGATACGAATCCATTTCCTTTTTTTACCCGAAAAAATTATAATTTCATCAAAAGTTAAGTGAATGAATATTAATGGTCATTCGTCTCTGTTGCTGTTTCTGTGATGGTGATTGAGCTGCTGTTGCACAACTCAATTGGTTGTCTTCTGAGGACGAAGACGATGATGATAAATATGACGTAATTGTAGCAGAGGATACCGACGAGTGTCAGCGATTTGGAAGACCACTCCTGCTGGTTGATCCAAACAGGGAAATAGAGTTGCGACGTTCGTTGTTATTTTGGCGATCTCCCCCACTGGAGGATGGTCTCCTGGTTTTGGTAGAGGAGGAGCGGAATAATTTGGAAAATGTTTGACGCGACATTTGTGACAAGCTTCTGAGCAATGCACCTAAAAGTTATTCAAGAAATTCTAACGTTTTGATATGAAAATTCAATACAGCTTTGTGTATCTTGCTGATAAAAAGACTTACTCTTGGGATGGCTCAGTTTCCAATCTAATTCACAGATTTGCTTGAGAAATCCATCATTTGGGAATATTGGTCTGCGTGCTCTGCAAGATCAAATTACAAAATAGTAGCAACTTTTCTTTGCTATGAACTTTATAGGATGCAGTAATAACTATAAGATATCTTATTGCAAAACAGTCTCAACTTACCCAACAAGCTGGACAGCATCAATGGCTGGCATCTTGTGCTTGATCATAAGAAAAGCAATAACCAAAGTGGCGCTTCTGGACACGCCAACCTGACAATGAACGAATATCCTGCCTGCATTTGGGAAAGCAAAGCAAAGAAAAAATTAATTAAACTTCACACTCATTTTGTCATAATTGCTTATGAAAACATGTTATACATACCTTTTGTTTTGAGTGCCTCATGAATAAACTCTGTCGTTTTCTCAAACCACTGAGAAATCTTGTAGCTTGGAAAGTCCTGTGCCGGAATCCCCATAAACTCACAGGGAAAGTTTCTCTCGTTGTAGTACGCCTCGCTCGTCTCCCTATCCGTAAACGGGCTCGGTGTGTACGCGGCATTCAGAATGTGCGTGATGCCCAGCTTCTCCAGAGTCAAGCAGTTCCTCGCCGTTTTCATGTCCCCCAAATACAAACCCGGAAAAATCTCATCATAATGTCGACACGGAATCTGGCTCGCGTAATACCGATCGCTCAAAAGCTCCTTCAAATCCTCCGGGGTCGTTGGTCCTCCATCATTATCGTAAATCCCCATTCCATTGCCACCATCCGAACTGGATGAACTAGAAAATATGCTCGCACGACTGGCTAATAACGCTGGGCTGCTGTTGTTATGCTGGATTACCATCTTCATCCCGATTTTACCAACTGAAAAGCGAAAAACCGCCGGGAGTTTTTTTTTGCAAAGTTCACACCACACACCAGGTATAGATACAAAAGCGGAGAAAGTGAAAGTGAAATAATGATCTTGTTGTTTCCTGCGGCAGGAAAGGTAAATATTACAAGTAAACAACCGAGGGAAAAAGCAGGGATTTCTTTTTGTGGGAAAAAAGTAAGTACAACGTGTGCTTGTGTGAGTGTGTATTTCTCCTTTCTACCAATTCTCTTCTCCACTTTCTCCTCCAGACTTTGTCTGCTTGCTAGTCCTCCCAACTCCAGAGCTCCACTGCTACCAACTTCCTTCCTTCCTTGCCTCTAAAGCCTATTCCAGTCCAGCATCAAAGTAGCAGCTCATGATGATCATGATGAAACGATGAGCTAAAAATACACTCACATGGAGGCAGAGAGAAAAGGCAAAAGAAAGAGAAGGCAATAAAAAGAGAGAGAAAACTGCTTCTAACACAACTTCTAGTTCACTCTGTCGCAATAACTCTCTCTTCTTCTTTCTCCAGTTCCAGTGCTCTGTTGGATGGATGAATGCACAGACACACACTTTCACAACAATATCAACATATCGTTAGCATGACCAAAAGCCGCGTCCAAATCGCGGTGATGATGAACACAAAGCTATAAAATGTTTCTTTTATATAATCTTCCCCAAACTAGCCTTGAATACTACACGCAAAGTACATAAGAAAAAATGTGATTGGGAGCCTTGGAAGGATAAAAATTTGGAAGGGCTATCCGTCCAGACCAGGGCTTTTGCCTTAGCACACAAACGGATACAGAATGAAGGCAAGAAGAAATCTCTAGTAGAAAATGTATTTTTGGAATAGCAGCGCAATGAGCGTCAGCGGTGATCACGTTTTCACACACAGTGGCAATGCCAACACAGTGTAGCAGCGAAACCAGAAAGAAAGACAAGTTAATATTATATGGTTTTTTTTATAACACGAGTAATATCATTCTTTTGCACCGTTACACATTATACACATTTGCACAGGACAAGGCTAGCTGAACAGAGACATGACAAGGCATATAAATGTTCTTGACTGTGAGTTGTGTGTTGGCTACCATACCGTTGCCTTCATCATCATCATCCTCTAATAATACAACGGCAACAAAACTGGCTTTTTGAAAGCCAGCAATCAATGCTGAAAAGACTGGGAAAACTTTTTTGCAAATAGAAAACGTGGCAGGGTGTAAAAAGCCTATTATATTATATAGTAGCGAAAAAAATCCTAAAGACGGCTTTAGGCAGACAGAAAAAGAGAGAAAAAAAGAAAAAGAACTGGTAACATGAAAGGCTTTCACTTTTCATTTTCTTTTCAACAGGCAGCATAATAGTGTAGTGGCTTTGGCTTGTGTCTTGCCTTGTTGTAATACAGAAGTAAAGCAGCCAGAGAGACTGAGAGTTTTTCCACTTTCTCTCGCCCTTATGCACCAGCAACATCCAGGGAGAGAGAGAAGATGATGCCTTCCGCCTTGCTGCGCCTATTATTATTAGAAGTGCTACCCAGAACAGATATTATGTGTACGTGTACGTAGTAGAAAAACAGAGCCTTTGAAGTTGTTCGTGGCTTGAATGGTTTGATGACGTGCTAGAAACTAGCGGTGATAGTGATGACGCGCGTGTCGCTAGCTTGTTTTTGTTCTCTGGGCCGATGATAGACATGTGTACAAGTTTGCATATCTGCTGCTGACGATGATGATCATGATGCTTTTGCAAACTTTTTCATTTTTTTTCCTCCCAAGGTTCTTGGAACAAGCGTGCTAAAAACAAGCATCGCATTTTGTTTGTCAAAGATATTATATGATATGATGACGAGAGTCGGTGATCAAGTCATTACTGAAGGATGATGGAAAAGGATCTCAAAATATTACTGGTGGGAGGTAGAAACTAGCTTCTGCTCAAGGGACGACACGGGGACGACAACCGAGAGAGATGAAATATGATCTTGTGTAGTAGTATCTGTTGCCTGTAGTCTCTTTTAGTCTCTTCCAGTTCCTGCTGCAGATTGCTAAACTTTCTGATAGCTCCACGAGCGCAAGCAGTATTCCAGGTAGGATATATGGGTAATAACAGTGCGCTTCGATAAACAAAAGCCCACACGCTGGCATTTTCAATTTTATTCACTGACTCACTATAGTCTTGTTGCAGACCTTATGTATTACATTACAGACTTAATATTATATCATGCAAAAGGAAACATTGACAATATTTTCTATACACACTCTGGATACAATACTGGCTAAAATGGGGAAAGTGAGATGACAGCTTGTCCATGACATTTACATGTGCAGCCTTCACCTTTTGGCGTGTCATGTGTTTGCAACAGAGTTCATGTTCATTTCTTTTTATGCCCCGGTGCCCCTGGTTGATGATGGGTTGTTTTGCTTAGCAAGGCATTCAGATCTTGGATTAGTAACTGTTTTGGACTTTTCTTGGGTGCACGTGGATGTGGTGCCTCTTTCTTGGCTGGCGTTATTGCTGCTGGCAAACTTGGAGATGGATGTATAGTGGATTTTCGAACTTCTGAAAGGGGTACGGGAATATGCTGCGGTTTACTTTGACCTGGTTGCTGCTGATGCTGGTGACCTGAGGAAGAAGGTACGTGTAAATACTGAGATTTCCTCTGAGTCGATGGCTCGGACTGGTGAGGATGTTGCTCCGTTGTTGGTGGATGATTTTTGCCATAGTCCTTGATATACTTTTGAAATGCAGGACTGTCTTCCGGTATCAGCGAGGTATGACGACCCATTTCCGCCGGTGGTAATTGCAATGACCGTCTACGACGAGCGTCCACAATTTTGGCAACAATTGATTCCACATGCTCTGCGTGTTCTGCCTGCACCTTTTTGGTGCTTCGTCGATGATGGCCTACTTTATCTCGATGCACACGCGAGGCACGACCACCTTCAACAGTAAACCCAACAGACTTCCGTCGTTGGACATGGTGAATCAATTCTGCAATATGCTTATCCGCTTCCTCTTCTTCTTCGTATTCTTCTTCAAAGTCGGTCTCCGCCTCTGAACTTGGTACTAAATCAGCTTCCCGTTTGGCGGCGGCCCGACGCATTTTATGTTCAGCCCTGGTATTGTCACCTTCTCCAACTAAAATGTCATCACCAGTTACTTTCCCAATTTCAAAAATTGCTTTCAGTAGGAGATCCCGATCCCCTCGTTCCAAGAAGATGAGCTCATTTAGCTGTATAATAATCGGTTCGTATGTTAGGGCCCACTCCCGACAAAAGTAGGCTAGACCTCTGTTGGGGCATTGTGAGAAATTGCATAAAACTGTTACGTAACAAGCAAGTTTACGAAATTACACATTTATTTGAAACTCTCACGCTAAAATGGCAAGGAACGTCATTAGAAAACCAGGGTGAACCAGTCCAGCGATCCATTCTGTCCTTTTCTTCGATGACAATAAGTTGGTCAGCACCTCGCCATATGACTCGTTATATTGTTGAAATGGTCCGTCGTAATTAGACGGTATCGTGCTGCGGAATTCAATAAAATGCTGTTTCATTTTGTCCTTTGATCTGATATTTGACAGATATTATGTAACATTGTTCCACTTACTCCGTCAGATAGTACACGTTCATAAACGTAGTAATCAAATAGCAGAGGATAAAAAACGTAAGAAGAAAAGGTGCATAAACTTGGGAAACGTGGGCAGAATATCCTTCCCGTGATGACATGTTGAACAGGATGAACCGATTTTGGTAAAAGTCAACAATCAAACGAAGCACAACAAAAGCGCTCAGCGGAGGACAAAACAGAACCCCGATTCTGGACACTGAGAAATTGAAGAACATGCTAAGGCAGCAGTACTCTGTTCGAAACTCGGTCATTTTATAGCTTGGAGATCTTCGTCGGATCAAGTGGTAAAGTCCCTTAAGGCCCAGGTTGAGAATGACTTCAGTCAACCCCTGGATTACCACCAGGCGATAGAGCTCCTTGCCAAAAATGCCTTCTGCCACAAAGCCCTCAGCGTCCAGTTGCGGTTTTGCCTTTAGCCAAAACGTGTAAAATACACCAATGTTGGTAAAGTAGAAAAGACCAGCGCGAAGCATGGTGGCGTATATTTTGCGTTCTGGTGAGCTCCAGCTTTCCATGTCCCCCACAAGCAAGATCAGTTTTGTTAGCAGAAGCATAGTAATGCTGGCAAAGAGTGCGGGTAAGGACAAGACCCATAGATACAGGGATTCATCTCCGTCCGGACACAAGATGGGATCATGCAGCCCTCTGTGCTCATTATCATCTCGGAGGGACACACAGTTATTATAGTAGTACAACTTTAGTTTACACAGATACAAGAGAATCACGCCCAGAATGGCGCATACGCCTATGATGACCACATTTCCCACGATGTGTACTAGCGTGAATAACAAAGACAATGCTTCACAATGCCCCAGAAATTGGAAAATAAAGTATAAGTAGATGATGATATCTTTTGACACTCACTTGTCCATGTTCCCCAAAAAATGCCAAAATACTTCACAGCCAAGGCTAACGCTTTCTTGTGCTCTAATTCCAGGTGAACCATTTTTATGCCTTCCGTATGCTTCCTTGCCAAAAACTTCAATTCCCGGAAAATGGTCTGGTGGAGGTAGGCAGCTCCTTGTTCATCCCGGCAGCTGTAGTCCCAGCCACACACGACGGTTTTGAAGGTTTCCACGTTTGCGACCCCACTCACAGTGCTCTCCATGCGAGCCGACTGATAGTATTTGGTGAGTCGTGAGAAAATGAAGTAGGTGAGCACAATAAACTCGACAAACAGACAGAAGAGAAAGCGGAAGGCCGGGTTTTCAAACGGATTGGCACTGTCCTCATTTCTCCGGTGATAACCAGTGTAGTAGAGGTAGGAATAGTGAAAGTAGCCTTCTCCGTGAATCAAGTCCGTTATGTGGAAATGACGTAGCTCGTCATGAACCACCCCTTTTGGGACGGAGCTTCCTTCGTTTTCGAACTCGCCATAGTTCTGCTGAAAGAACTGAGGGATCATGATTATTACAATCCTGTAGGGAAAGATGACATGCAATAAATTGATTGAGAATTTGAAAAACAAATCGGACAATGAGAATGACAGAAACAAGAAGGTTTAGGAGCAGTTACACGAAGAAAAATCCAAGCAATTCTAGTCCAATCATTTCTCGCACCCAGGTAAAATAATTGGCAGTTACAACTCCGTATTTTCCGTTAATTTCTCTGATCTGTTTTTCCCAGAGGATTAAATAAGTGAACGCGTCGTGCACCAAGTCACCCATCTTTAAAGTGAAAGTGACCCGTTTATAATTATTGAAACAGGATGAAGTTAGCAAAAAAGAGAAAAGAAATTACGTATTCAATCGCGTAGAGTATATGCTCTTTTATGGGGATTTCTGCAAAAAGAAAAAGAAAACATGCATAAATTTCCGTTTTTAGACAAAGTTTCCAAAAAAGTTTTCAAAAGGTAAAAGTTTTACCTTCAGCATCCAAAACAGTAAATCCGGTAGCTTTCTGAACAAGTTGTTGCCTAACCGCTCGTTTATTGCTCAGATGGTCAGCTAACTGTTTAAGAGTTTGTCTAGGGAAATTGGAAAAAGAAAGTATACTATACTGTGCCTATAGTGAAAGCAATTTTCGAATCTGCCTCTTACTCAAGAAGAACCTAAAAGCACTTACATTTTCGCTTTGAAATCAATGCCCGCCTGCTTTCTCTCATACTCCAAGCGTGCAATTTCCTGCTCATTATCAATTTCCACCACAGTATCCGTCGACTCATCCGAACTAGTGGTATCCTCTGACTTGACAGACAATCGAACCTCCCTGATTTTGGTGTAGTCCACCCCGGAGCTCTTTCTTGGTTCTGGAATTAACGGTTTCTTCTCCGAGCCTTCACTCAAACGCCTGATAATTTGCATAGTCTTTTTGGTGTTCTCCTTCTGGAGGATTGGTGCTGCATGTAGCGCATCGGCTAATTTTTCAACTACTGCACCCCCCGTCATACTTGGCAGTTGAGCCTGAGCCTCCTTCCTCCACTCATTGTACGTCTTTGTTCGCATTTGACTACTGTCAAAAATTCGTTCCGCCCTCATTTGAGCCATACGCTGTCCAATGGAAACCAAAATGCTTTTTCGTTGCTCTCTGGGAGCCCACATTCGAAACTTGAGAGGATTCTCAGATTCCGTAGATTGCTTTGTAGGAGCTGGTTGCTTTAGCTTTGGTGGAGCTGCGGAAGGTACCGGCGTTTCAGGTTCAGGCTTATCCGATTTCATAGATACTGCGATTGGCTTGTTATTCAGCATAATAATAGACTTGGCTCGGCTAGCAGTGGGTTTGGTGAAAAAAGTGGGTGGATCGTTCGTAGCTCCGGCAGTAGCGGGTGCAGAGGCAGGTCGGGACAGGGAGGTTGCTGTTGAGGGGAGGGCGGAAGTGGTAGTAGTGGCACTGGGCGTTGCTGCCGCAGTGGTAGTAGTGCTACTTTTTATCATGCTTGCAGAGGACGCGGTAAGTGGAGCGCGAGAGGGACTGATTTTCACGGAACTGGGATCCTTATGAACGAAGAAACGACCATAGCCCAGGCCAGGGGTGCCGGGTCGGCTACTTGGATTCTTTTCAACTTGGTCGGAGACGCCCATATTCGTTTTTTTCATCCTTGCGGCGACGCGGGCATAATTAAACAAATTGCGTTAGATTGCGTTAAATAAACCACTGAAAGATGATTTGCTAAAAAGACACCATCAAAATGGATTTCGATTCGAAATTTTCCCGATTTGTTACTCTCAGGATTTACTAGATTATCTGTTATCATTGTCATTGTCCGAATTCGGGAGATCGTTTCATAGGAGATGTAGATGTCATTTATATCAGTTTCATGCAATTCCCCCGAATTCCTGCACAAAGCACCAGAATTATGCCACAAGAATACTAAGCCCCATGCTAACTTTTCAGTGCCGAGTTGGAAGCATTCATACTGCCTATCTCGAAAATTCCTACCATTCTACCCTTCCTCAGCATTCATCATTGCAATTTAGTTCCCTGGTTGTTAAACGTGAACCCTCCCATAGTCACGTCGTATTCCTTTCTATTCTCGAGTTTGAGTTCGTAGAGCTTTGGTACAAATGTAAGTATTCTCAGAAGAGAGCTGAAGATCATCATCATCATCTCGATCGGCAAACTACTCAAAACTCAAGTCGGCAAGTTTTTTTTTACATGTAGAATGCATGGCAGTTTATACGATGCACTCATAAAAATTGAAAGGAAAATACCCACAATAACATTTTTAGCCACTCTCTGCCATCTGCTACATTAATACATGCAGCTATCATCAAGCAGTGTTGTGCAAAAAGAGCTGTCCCAATAATTAAAATAGGATTGCATTGTTGCCTTACATATTATTACGACTTGTGTGTGTGCCACTGGCGAATGTGTAACATTGTTAGTCTAGCGTATTTAGTCAGTAGACCAGCTAATAATACTATGCGCATGGTGGCCATACAACTTTAATTGTTGGACTGACTGAGGCCATTTGATGATACTGTTGAGAGCATAACAGCAGTTTAGTGAATGTGCGTTTGATTGTTGGTCATTGGTCTTGGGGCTGATGTGACCTCGTGTTAACGGACACTTGCCGACCTCCTCCTCTCACTATAGCTTCAGAGTGGAGTACATTGTAGCTCGTGTACAGAGTCGTTAGTAGTGGACGTTAGCACACAATATTGCCATTTACTAGAGGTGAACTGAAGTTAATCTAGAAGCATTTTTCAATAAATAGAATTTTTAAGAGTAATTTTTAGTAACTTTTGATTGCAAGTGAGCTTAATCCTGTGTACCGTAACCTGTGTGATTTAAGACTTGAAACAAGTGAACATATCAGTGAGTAAAGGTTGAGATTAAGGTAGAACTGACAAGAAGGAAATTATGTCATCAGTGAGACAGACACCGCTAACATGTCACGGACACACCCGGCCTGTGGTTCAGCTTGCCTTTAGTAGGATAACGGAAAGTGGCTATTTTGTCATTTCCGCTTGTAAAGGTGAGAGAAGATAACTATTAATTTTGAAGTGCGATACACAGAGGGTGAAGATGAAGATGGAAACTAAATCGGTCATTTGTTTTTTAGATGGAAAGCCTATGCTTAGACAGGGTGATACGGGAGATTGGATAGGGACTTTTGAAGGTCATAAAGGTGCCGTTTGGGGAGTTGCTCTGAATGAAGATGGTTCGAAGGCAGCTACCGGGGCCGCCGACTTTAGTGCTAAGGTATTTAAAGCTTTGCATAATGCTGCTTTGTATAATTGTACATATTTTGGACTGGGACTCATTGATTATTGATAACAATATTTAGTTGTGGGACGCCGTTTCGGGCACGGAGGAGCTCTCTTTCCAACACAACCACATTGTCAAATCGGTAAACTTTAACGGGAACGGAACGCGACTGGTGACTGGGAGTAATGAAAAGTTAATTCGGATATTTGATCTGGAAAGACCAGATGCTGGTATGTGGTTCTTTATTTAACGATTTTATACGAGAGCATGTACACTATTCAATGTTCCTAATTTGGATTTCTGTATTTGCTAGAACCTTTGAAATTAAGTGGCCATGAATCCAACCTGAGACATTGTGTGTTTTATGGTGAAAAGTGTATCGTGAGTTGCTCAGATGATAAGACATTGAGAATATGGGATGTGACCAGTGGTCAGGAGGTGCGTCGTCTGGATTTCCCTTCCATTGTCAGTGACATTGAGATTCTCCAAGATGCTCGCATTCTTACCATGACTTACGGAAGTCACGTGGCGTTCTGGAATCTAGACAAGTATGAAATTATCTCTACTACAAAAAGTATTTAGTTATAAACAATGGCAGTTTCTCACTTTTCATTAATGTTTTCAGTCTATCAGCAATAAAGGAGTTTGAAGTGCCAACCCAAGTACATTCCGCTTCACTGAAACCGGACCAATCTATTTTTGTATGTGGAGGCGAGGACTTTAAGATTTATAAGTACAATTTTGAAACTGGAGTGGAAATAGGTAACAAAGCACCTTATTCTTCATCAACTTACGCATTTTCTTTATCTTCCTTCTATTAACTTTATGATTTCTGTTTTCAGATGCCTTTAAAGGACACTTTGGCCCCGTCCACTGCGTTCGTTTCTCCCCGGATGCTGAACTTTATGCTTCAGGCTCTGAAGATGGAACACTCCGTCTCTGGCAAACAAACGTGGGAAAGAATTACGGCCTTTGGAAATGTGTTCAGGGGAACGCAGCGGAAAATGGAAAAGGACTTGAATTGGGACTCGGAGAACCTTAAAGAAACCTTGTGCATAATATTATTTTTGTTCGAAAGCCTGTGCCAGGATATCTGAAACCTCATCAACGATGTTTTCGTCTACCTTCTTAGCTGTAATTGTGTACATAAAGTACTTTAATTTAAGAATGGATACCTGTGGACTAGAACCAAATTGAAATTCAACAGTAATAATAATAGTATACAGAGCACGACATGCTTCATGAGCATTATGGTTCTGCCTTTTCAATAAAATCATGTATCCTATCCAATCACACGAACGAGTAATAATTTTGTGCCTATTATGTTACTGCGTATATTAGAAATGACATTATAAATACGCTATTTAAGATTTTCTCACTTCAATAAGTATTGGATCGTTTTCCAAAAAAAGGCAATAACTTTTGTTTTTTGTTGGATAGACACATTCGTACTCGTACAATATTCAGTTAAAACATTGATTATACGATCATTGGAAAATTCCAATAGTTTTACAAAAGTCTCACAAAAACGGTATTATCAGTATAATATTATTAGTTTAAAAAAATGAGAAAGTGTGGAAAATCTATCCTGATCAAAGTCCAACAACTATATACCCACTTCTCCAAAATATTATAATGCAGCTTTAGCTGAATGTGTAGCTTTACTATTCATTTAAATTAGGTAGTTAGAATACGTTGTAGATTGAAATTAATAATTTATCTCATGTAGTGATTAATTTACTGTATTTTTGAATTATTAAGGAAGAACGAATATTTTTAATTTATTGAACAGCAGGTGGATATTTCGTGTGCGGTGCAAACGGAAAATTATATAGCAGTTAACGAACATATTAATGATAAAAAAGAATAAATCATTATTGCGTATTATCTAAAACTCTAGCAGTGTTTTTCATAACAATATCGTCAATATTTTTATTATATTCCAGTAGTTAAATCACTTATTCATTAAAGTACAACAAAACAATTATTGTAAATCATTCATTCGACACGCAGAGTAAAAGTTTCAAATTTCCATTGTAGTAGTACATGGAAGAAAACAATCAAAGTTAGATTGTATAACAGTAGTAGCGTGCATCCAGGTACATATTTGATAACAGGGAAAAAGTTAACAATAAGTTTCACAGACATTATACGAATCAAGACAACTTACATAGTACACACATTAACATTAAAAATGAACAATATTAATTTGCACTTTAGGAACTTGGCTGAAAGTTAACAAATAATGTACAAGGAAAAGATTACATAATGTACAAGATTGATTTCTGATTTTGATTTATATATAGGATAAGTAAACAGGTAGAATGTTTTTAAAACGAAAACAAAAATACTGTACATCATCTCATTTTCGTCAAGAAAGACACTTCCTCCAGGCTCGACGTTTCGAGCCAGTGGAAAGCTTTTTATCACAGTTTAGTTTTTAGCAGTCAATGTAAAACAAGAAGTAAAAGCAGCGGTCATTATTACACTATTTTTTTAAATGAATTTTCCTTTTTCTAAAAATACCTTATCATCAGTCTAAAGGAAGGATACTTATGGCAAGTAAAAGTCCTATTATAAAATAACTTAATAGTTTTTGCTGTGTGGTAAAAAGAGACCATTTATCGTTTGTGTTGCTGGTCAGCAAGCTTATCTAGACTTTTTAGCTATACTTATAAAAATATACTTAATTTTAAAGTTACTTAAAACGACCTGAATGGTCTGTTTGCACGCGAACCAAAGTTAAAGATTGAATTGGGATGCTGACTGCCCCCATTCATAAAATGACCACACTGACTCATGCAAATGTTGTCCCGAGCAATGTCCTCCCTTTTAGCTTCTTCGAACAGGCGGGGGCAGCTTGTAATCCGTAATGATGCACAGCGTGTCTGAAACAGTAAATATATTCTCGATATGATTAATGTGTCTTTTTCTAAATGTAAATATTTTAAACCAAAATATTTTCTCATCTTACCCCTTCTGGTGTGCACACGCAAGACACACACGGACTTGGCAAACCGCTTCCACCCACGTCCACCACCTTTCCTCCAATGTTGCATTGTCTCACGAGAACTTGATTCCTCACTTGAGGTGGTGGCTCCCTCCACGCTTCCAAATTCAAGGCAGGCAATCTGTCACATGGGATTCTGGGGTTGAGCACGTTGTGAGGGGCATCAAAAGCCGACTTTTGAATTTCTCCAGGCATGTCCAGATTGTCACAAACAACCTTGCTCATGGTAATCTTCCTAATTTCCGCAAGCTGCTGAGGTGTGAATCTGATTGCTGGATCGCTGGTTTCGTACCAAAATCTGTCACATTGCCTTAACCTCTTAAACTGAGTTGCAATAATGCAGGTCATTGTGGGTCCTAACAATCCACCTTGAATGGGTCGTTCAGAGATGCTGCCGGTGAAAAGATCAATGTCATCCACGGATGCATACGTCTCCTTGAGCTTTTGCAAAACGTCCTGGGGAATCTCTCCACTCAAATCCTGGAATGTCACGGCCCTCTTCAAACTGCAAACCTCTCTGTAGTTGTTGTAGCCCGGGATTCCATGATCTCTTCCTCGGTGAATATTCAGAGAGATCAAGTCCATTCCACTGAACTGCTTCTTCTTGTCTTCAAACAGGCGGTTAGTCAACTCCTTTGTGATAAAGGGATCCAACTGCTCCATGGGCTCTCCAATTAGTCCTCTGATGAGTTCGTCCACCATTAAAGGATGGTAAAGCATATCACTGTTGAAAAATCCGTCACGGAGAGGAATATGAGGAGTCATTCCATGATAACGATTGTCCATCCTTGCCAAGTTGGGCCTGACCAGACTGTGTCCAAATCTGAAGGCAGCGGTGGCAAATTCATTGTAAATGTTAGCAGGACAGTTGGGGTCATATCCGGAGTAATAACCGTCGCTCTGAAGTCCTAATCCATAGGCGTTAACCATTGCGTTGCCCAAAAGCCGGGGAAGCACTTCGTTGTAAATGATATGCTGGTTGACTGCACCCATAATACGTCTCACCTCCTGGTAAATTCGGTCATCGTTCCAGTGAGGATTGATGGAGTGCATGGCGTCAGCCCAGTGGTTATGAGCTCGGAGGAATACTGTATGCACAGCAGCCAACGCAGGTTGTTCGGAAGCACGGGGGTCACCAGCGTAAAAGCAGTAACCCGAGGGAGACTTGCATTCTTTCAAGAAAGTGATTTGAGGCATAAGTGGCTTGGCACCGTGAACGGGATGCCCGGTGACGTTCAGCTTGCCACCCGGAGCACGAAGACTGTTGGCTTTGCAAACATTTTCACCGTAAATCTGAGATGAGTCAAGGTATGCCGAGTTTTGGTTGATTTGCTCTCGGGGTCCCAGACGCTGCTGACCCGGAAGGGATCTGGTGAAGGGCATGCAGTAAGCGCGACGGGTTTCCATGTTCATGGCAGGGTAGAAGGAATCTCCATGAGGCATTTGAATAGGCCAGCATTCGGGGTGAGCTGTGAGTGCGCTTTCGCAATCTCGACAGTTCAATATTTTTCCTTCGGGTCCTTTGTGCACTGGGGTGAACTGAGATTTTAAAAATAAATTATAGTTATTGCCCAACTGTCAACGTTTAATCTAGAGATAAAACTTGGTATGTAATACTTACCGTTATATCGTGGTCCACAAATTGGCAGTACTGCATCAGCAACAAATTATGTCTGTTTGACAAATGGCTAACGTCAATATGCACATTGGATGAAATCATTCGTGGTGAAGGCAAGGCTACACCGGTCACAGAGCGTGATCTTGGAATGGATACGCCATCGTCATACATTGAGGCTACCATCCTATCAAACGTGATCACACTTTTGCCCCAGGCTGGATGCTGGACATTGTTGCAGAATCCGGAAAACGTTCGGAACTTGGTTTGAGTGTTGCAAGGAAGGGTCTCTTCACTCAGGCCACAAGTGGCTGCTGGTCCATTCATACTGTTCAAACTTTGACGAATAAAGCGGGTGTGAACAGAATCCAAGTCTTCCCTCAAACTCAGGCCCGTTTCCTCTTCCTCAAAGATGATTGCACCGTTGTTGGTAAAAGTGCTCCGTTTTCTTCGACTACCTTGCTTCTCATCCACCTTTTCCAAGCTTTTCAGAAACTGTCTGGAGGCGTATTCTAGGAGAGATGATGTGTTGGACAGGGCAATAGACTCTTCGTTGGGAGCGTTAAAGGCAAACGCAGTGCCAATCGGACTTTTAGGTTCTGCACCTTTAGCTGTGTAGGAAAAATGTCAACATGATATTGTAAAAATTCTTATGTAAATCTTATATCATGTCATTCATGTTTGGTAGTTTACTCAATGAATATCTCTCATCCAGCATTTTTCTTGTGCTCAACCATGATTCTTCAGCATTTTGAAACGTTTCCTCCAGCATTTTCTTTGGAATCGGAATAACGTACACTTCATCTTCAGCAGCAAATGAGGACAAACTTCCAATCCCGCCGGTGAACACTCTAGAAACGTCAACAAAAAGTCCCATTTAAATTAGCTACTTTTAAAACACAATTATCGTTTTTATAGTTGAAATCGAAATTTTCATTTCAACGCCAACATCCGTGGCTAAATAACTTTCACATTTACAAAATTAGCAAACCTGCATAATATTATCATAAGCCAAGTTTTACTACCCATTTGCCCACTTATGTAAGTGAGGGGAAAAGTTTTATTAAAAAGGCGAGTGCTAACTACTACAGAGGCAAAAAAAACGATTATGAAAATATGTCTTGTCGGTCTGATCGTATATTATTTTGATAGAGGGTCGACCCAGTATTGTCAATCTCACGCCAATTTTTTTCTATACAGATTTCAAACCATGAATTATGTGTGCCTCTCTAAAATCTTTTAAATGCAGACTATTCAAATACTAGCAGCATGTAACAACGGTTAGGTACACGGCAAACTCAGGAATGGCACGTATGCAATAAGGAAGACGAGCATAAAAAAAGTTACGGGAATGATAAAACAGTCACGGGAATTCTATAAGAAAGAGGACAATATCTAACTCAATAGATAAGAAAAAAATGCTAATTATTAAAGACCAGCCAGACAAAAATGTACTTAAAGGCACGTTATGCAGTTGCAGTAGACGCAGTGCAAAATATTTTTGATACTGTTGTTATTTTCCACTTTGAAAACAAAAGACCAGTAAGGGACATCGGGGATTGTGGATTTATAATATGATATTTACATGATAATGTAGGATAAAGCAATGATGACGATGTGCGTGCTTATTGAAGCGGCAAAAGACTAGCCACATGCCTAACGGTTTTATCGCTTTTTCAGGAATGACAACTGACAAACCAACCATCAAGTGAAGTGTAAAAAAGTAAGCTAGCAAGAAAACGACAAGATGTTTTGAATAACAATATGACCAACACAGCGTAGTTAAGTAGCATAGACCATTATCTGACAAAATCTAAATCTCTCTCTGAAAAACCCGAGCTTAAACTTTTAAGGTAAATGAACTGACTAAAAGCTTGGTCGAATGAAAGATAACATTTAGGTACTTACCCAGCAGTAAGATTCCGCAATGCAGTGATATCGTGCGTGGCATCTGAGGATTTTGAGGCTGTTGACTGGACAAGTTGCTTCAGAAGAGTTTCGCCTAAAGCTCCTGGAGAAAAAAAAACGAGCATAATTTTTAGGTTAAGTATGCACATTCTGAGTATCATGCAATTTTGGTTCTTGTAATTTAAATCATTAAAACGAGATAATGATACGCAGTCTGACATAATACTCATGTGTGCATTTTGTTCTCCTTTCTCTTTGCAAAGTAGTTGGTAGCAAGAACAAGACTGGGTGGCAGGTTTTTAAGGAAGGCTCGCGTGACAAGGCGAAATAAAAATGTCTGCTGATGCTAGTTTGTACTCCTGTTGCATATTTACACACACACATTGTTTGCTCATTCTTGTTGTGTCGGTCTTCTTCATTCTTGCCTCATTGTTGGCATTTCGTTCGTATGAACGACCGACCTTGGCACTCCAAGCCGAGCAAAGAAAGGTTTTTGGGAAACTTGATACAATATAAACTAGGCATGCGTGTGCGCATCGTAAAATATTGTGCTTGGTGCATACGTGAGAGATAATTGTTGTGATTGCAAATGCACATAATACAAAACAAATTCAAACAAAAAGCTGCATAGTAAAAACCCTTTGAAAAAAGATGAAGATGTTACAACAGAAAGACTGGAGGATCACGCCCGCCTTATTATGTTCTTGCTACTGCACTGGATCTAACCGGAAAACTTCATTATCTTCCTTTCTCATCGTAAAAATAAGTAGGTAGTAATATGAAAAAGGGTTTTTATTCGGGATTTTTGTTGATATTTCGTACCTTGAAGCACGGAGCTATTGACATTTTCCAAGGAGAGGGGCAAGCCCCCAGGGAAGAGGCTGTGCAAACTTACAGCCAACTTGTCATCATCTCCTCCGAGAAGTTCCCGCAGTTCAGCGGGAATGTTGTTGATAATCTCTAGCAAGTCAGACTCTTTGGTAGCGGAAGTGTCAGCGTCAGTCTTATCTTGACTGCTGTGGTCAGGAATTGTAAAGGACTCGTCAGCAAACGAGGTGCTGTTGGATTCCTCCACTAGGTCATCTTTGTCTAGGTCTATTCTTGATGAGGGTGGGGGAACGGGAGACTGGTCATCAGAGATGTCCAAGGGCCCAAAGCCTGGTCCTTCTTCTATTATTATTACTTTGTCCTCTGTGGGGGATGTGGTAGACATCATTAGCACGGCTGGACAGAAGGAGAGAAGCACCACGGAGCCCAGAATGAGCAAGGTCGATTGAACCCTTTTGTCGGCCCTGAGATGAAGATGAAGGGAGCAAAAAGAGATGAAGAAAAAAAGGAATTGAGTTAAAAATCACAAGGATGTTTACATCTTGAAAGGGTACTCAGGGTCATTTCTAAGGGAGGAAGGAAGGATGTACGTAGAGCATCTTAAGATGAGAATGGGATGTGACTTTTGAGTGAGGGTAAAAATAGAAATGGAACCGGTTTTGCGCTAGGTAAGTGTCACGTAGGTTGAAACGACATTGGAATGTTTGAGATTAATTTGGAAAAATGAATGAAAGGGAAAGTTGGTCAATTTTCAAGATCACATATGCATACTAAGTTTGTAAAAGAATCATTTTTCATAAAAATTGAAATATTTATATTTTTAAAGGTTGAATATTAGGAATATGATGAATATGAATAAAAAATTGAAAAATAAGGATTAAAACTCGTAATATATCTATCCAAACTCGAAAAAAACGAATTGAATTATTATGGATATCTACTTATCTACCATAGTATGCTTATCAAACTGTGTCTTACGGCAATCGATCTAATAATGCATGTGGGCACAACTTACCTTATCGTTCGCAACGGTGGCGTTGCGGTCTGCTTCCGCCTCGCCATTGTTCTTCTTGGTCGTTTCTTCCGAATTCAATCCTAACTTACACAACCTATAAACGTCACTTAGAATATAGTAAGTTAAACTGTTCAAGTTTTAACTATATTTCCTGATTTAAAACCTTCTCAAAATAGGAAAATTTCACTAGAATATCACAGACAACTATGAACACACTGCTTTTAATCCTGCTGCATTGTTTCCAGCTCAAGTCTCAAGTTTCTCCAGTATGTTTGTACAAAAAAATACTTTATCAATTTATTTTTTGCAAGGGATTTCCTCGCTCACTTCCCCTCAACTCTTATTTCCCACTGGTCCTGTCCGTTTGACAGATAAACTCGGAGTGCGCTTACTTGCCCGAGAAACGAAGGGTTAAATGTTTAACATCGCGTCAACATCATCACCATCATTATGCTTGGCGAAAACAACTTTGGTTCAACAATGACAAATGAACTTGCCCACAAAGACATGCCAGGGAATGTATTAGTGACTAGCAAGACGTCTGAAAGAGTCAGTCAGTAGTGTTAAATAACTTGGACTATGTAACAAGTCTGGTTAACAATGCCTACAACAATCGCAACAACTCGCTGGCTGCTGCATCAGAATAATTTACAACAATGCCGTGCGTATAACCAGAGAATGTAACAATGCAATAATATTCAATGTGTGCAATACGAAGATTCTTCGTTTTCGAAGATCGCTGCTACTCTGCAATCCTTTCTTTTCCTCGTAAAATCTGGCACTGCACGCTATGTTTAAATAGCAGGCGAGGTTACGTTCTTCGATTTTGATGCTTTGAAAAAAAATAACAATAAATAAATCACGTCATAGGCCAAGCTAGAAAACTAATAGGATATTGAAGATAGCATACTAAGTAACAATAAACAATTCACTTTGGCATAATCGTAACAATAAATAAAATGAAATTATTAATGTAATAGGAGTAATGTGGGTGACCACTGGCCACTAATGATAATAATGATAATCACGGTATTATTTAATGTGTGTGCTTTTCTAGAACAAATTACTCTGTTGACTTTTAGCCTTCAACAAAGAAGTCGTTTCTTTTAATTTCTGGTTTAAAGCAGACTTGACAAATCAGAACGGAAGAGGCAAACAAAATGAACATGGTGCTTTGTTCGTGTACAATTGCTATTTGGAGCGATAACGCACAAGGTGAATGGGTGCTGCTCATATCAATAACCGTTTACTTTGGACTTGGAGGGTAAAACCGCGCTTTTGTTCTTCCTTTTTAGTACTGGAAAGGAAGAGGAGAGGAACAAGTCATTAATTTACATGCGCATACATATCATTGTCGCGTACCTATTCAAATTAACGATACTACAAAGAAGAGATACAACACATTATGGACGCAGGTACGAACAAACTAGACTGAATTGGCAGTTTGACTAAGGATTTGTAGATTACAGTTTACAAGAAACAAACGGGATAAAAATAGGTACAAGGAAGCAATAGGAATGATCCATTTCATTTGAAATGTAAACCAACCTTTTAAGTGATTTTTTAGGACATTTAAAATACAAATTCATAGGAATGCGGTGCTAATGTCGATTATTATGATGGTCCTGTGAACATGTCAAGTTTCACAGGAAAAACGGTGCTTATGCTGATGGTGACGATGATATCATAAAAATATGATGACGACATTCACGCAGTCTCTTTTACTCACGACGACCAATCCATATTTCGAACTGTTTTTGAGCAAATGTGAAATGATTTTCATTATGCTGCCATTTTAAGGGACAATAAAGGTGTACTTTGCATAAAAAGTTTTTAAAGATATTATACTACTATACTACCAACATAATATGTTTTTTGCTGAAACATTGCTATCCATTATGTCGCTGTTGTTATTGTTAAGGGAAATGGCGATGGTTCTTGTGGCGTCATCACCATTTTTTAGCTTTGGGGCAAATCGAAAATGGAAAAATTACGATGAAAAAGTGAATGGAAGTACATTTTAAGCTTTTAGTACATTAAAAACAAACCCTATTTTTGGGAGGTAGTAAGCTGGGTACTTAATTTACTGGGTTATATAAATGACTTTTGCCTCTTTAAAATGTATTGTTATGACGTGATATTATGAGCATCACCATTTTGTACGATGACAAGTGACATGATCCCTTTATTAAAATGCTGATGCGTAAAAGCGATAAGAACATGGTTGTGCCTAAATAAATGATTAAAATCGGATAAGAGTATCTTATTAAGAGATACTGCCTCAAATCGTGATAAAATTAATATGGATATATGTACCATCAATTTGTATTTGCTTGCCGTTTTCCGGTAACTGATTATCTGAGATGAGCTCATCTGTAATCAGTTGCATCTTGCATCACCATTGCTTACTTTAGATCCGGTTCATAATAGTGGCACGCACAATTCATTGTGTATTTTTATAGTGCTAGGAGTGGAGCGCAGAGATCATTGAAAGGTGCACAGAGTACTTATGTAACTTCATTTGCTGACACAAATATGTTGCTGTTGCGTCTAATATATTTGCCAAATCTGTAGAAAATGCGTGGGATGGTCAATGAAGCTTGCACTCAAATTGAAGGAAATGTTATATAATCGATTATGTTTCTATAAAAATAAAATAAAATGTTTTAGTATTTGGAATTAGAATCAGCGTCGTGAGCAATAGAAATATTTTACTAAAAATTCTTAATAAACTTTGGGCTTATCAAAATCGTGTCGGAATTTGTTAGCAATAATTATATCGCTTTAATGCTCTTCTTGTAGTGGTTTCCGATTTTGTAACAGAATTGTAGATTTGTAATTAACTTTTTATGTAATTATATTAAGCGAACCAACAGTAGATTGAAAGTAAGAGCCGGTGGGTAAAACCTCAATTGGTTAATCAAGCGATGTGTTCCAAGTTAATGTATTTCTTGAATATTTATTTCATCACATTCAAGCAAGAACTTCAAATTATGCATGCGTAAGTACGTGTAGAGAGGATGATGTCGGGGATTTACAGTGCAAGTTCTAGGTCAGAAAGAAAACATCCTAAAGTAGAATAATATGCCATTTTCAAACCATGACTCATGATGTAATACGTTAGGCTGATTAATGACGGAATTGGACAAAACAAAATCAAACAAACAAATTATCGAAACTTGGACACGAAATATAAATACAGTTATTATTTACTATACTTATTGAGCAGCTTTGCGTAGTGAATTGCTTTGTAAACGGTAATTACAATGTCAAATGTAATTATTACATGTGGTTGTTACGAGTCTTAGTTATAATGTCGCCATAAAAAACTGGACAGTTGGGTGGATAACTCCTCACACCTCATTTCACGGTCATGCCTTCAGCGATTCTATTCAATGCTAATTACCTAAGCAGTAGGAAATTATAAATTACGCAAGTCTTTGTTTTTCTCTTCCTCTTTCATCATGTCTCATTACACCTAAACACCATTACATATTAAATTCATCAGAATTTTTACTATTTTAAACTGTCAGCTAATATAATATGGCCCATATAAATATTCATAATGCTACTAATGAGTGCATCGAAAATTGTGCGTGATACAATGCCTTGTTTTTAAGGAACTTGTTGTTAAAACATTGAAGCAACAAAAATATTTCCACCTTGCCCTTGCACTTGAAACTGAAACTGTCTGAAAATTGAATGGAAATATTAATAATTGTTTGCTGTCTAGTCTTTAGTGACATTTCAGGTAACAAAAAAGTTTAAGCTCATGATACTCTATGTTATTACATAAATTCTTAGTGTTTAAATGTTTTTCATTAAGCATTTTTACGGCTTTCTCTCTGGACCTTGAAATCAGCAGCAAAAATAATAATATTATTATAAATATTTGGGTTTTGTTTGTTTTGGTGACTTTTAGCTTAACGCAACCTTCTTAAAAATCATGTTCTTCCTGCATGCATTTCTCCTGACTCAGAGTCGCTATAATATTATGTCTTCATTCTATTTTAGGCATTGTTAGTTTATATTTCTAGATGTTGAAAGTTGACTGCCATTGAGAGAGCATAGCTTTCCTTGAATCTTAGCTTCCGTGAATGTCTAACTAAACTACAAACACTAGCCTTTTCTTTTTCATTGAATTCCAAGGATCACAACAAGTATCAAGTATAATAAGATAGGATCATATTTCACGTTCTCAAATCCTGAAAAGTTCGTAGGGTTCAATTTTATCAGCAAGTCAGCATTATGCTACGCAAAACATTATTCACAGATTTTATTGACAGTAAGCCCTGTTTTAAGGACCGCAGGCGTTGTAAACAAATGCAGTGTCACATCATTCAGTTTCCAGATTCACAGGGTTACTTTTCAATTTATCTATGCTGATTTATTTCAAGCACAGGAAACGGAAATCATCAAAATGAAAATTTCATTTAATATTACCGCAATGTGATTTTCACCTTTTCTTTTGAAATATACCCGAATTGAGGCAAAATGTCATCATTCGGGTTCATTTTCCAGCGTTTTATGCAATTTTCCATTTTATATATACTCCTAGTTTTTATAGCGTACGATGCAGCTTCTCCGATTGCTAATTTTACAGATAATGAGCCACCTGTTCTCATTGCGAATTCATGGCAAGAATTTTTACTGGAGCAGGAACAAAGGCGCATAAAGAAGGATACAAGTGATGGAAATAACAGTACAGAGTCATCTAAAAGTGAAGCTCCAACTGCTACTGCTTCAGCGCCTAGTCAGTCTAGTGAACCCGGAAGTCCTAGTGGTTCAAATAATGCAACTGAAGCAAAAAATGACGGTAGTCAACAGGGGAATGATTCCAGTGTATTAGGAGATTTAAAAATCAAGGTCACATTGGAAAACGGAGATGAAGTAGAGATGGAGTACGTATGTCAACCAGAACCTAATCCTTGTCCAAAGCTAAAGCATTACGAAATGTATCCAATTGAACCAGAGGAGGATTTTTATCCAAGCTGGTCATATCATGGCTTTCACCGTTAGAAATAAACAAACTTTCAAAAAAATGCAACGTAATTTTTGAAAAACTGTCAATCTGTCCTATTCCCATACATTCTTTAGATCCTATGGAGTGGCCAGACGTTTCCATTGACTTTTTTGAAGAGCCCCCTGTAAAGGAGCTCAACGAAACAGAAAACTATCGTATTCGTAAACACGGTAGTGCCATGCATCTTTGCACTGATAAGGTGACCAATGACCTGGTAAAATGCAAGGAAGCGATGAAAAATGAATGTATAAACAAGATGCCCAGTCCCATTAACATTCTCAGAAAGGAAACCGTACTGGACGAGAGTCTCAGTGAATTCGAGTTTACCAGTTACAACCTCTACTTTGGCTTTGAAATGATTTCTGAAACTGATGGAAGTCAACTCCTGTTTGTCAAGCTTTTGGAAGATGGAAAAAAGCCTGGCATTCGTGGAGGACCGCTACAACCCAATGTTGAACTTTTTCTGGACCGAATTTCGATTAAAATTGGACTTGACGAATTTAAAGGTTCAGAGCACACTTTGGATGGTCAGTATTTTGGCATGGAACTACAGTTCTTTTTTACTGCCGATGATCTTCCTTACTGGCAGGTGCTCAGTAGATACAAAACTTTTGAAGAGGATGATAGCCGCATTGGAAACCAGTTACACGTGATTAGTGTATTTGTCAAGGTGGCACCCGATGGCAAGAAGCCTGATGAAGGCAGGAAATTTATGGCAGGCAAGTCAATGGAGATTTTAAGCCTGGCAGCCGAGCAATTCTGGGCAGCCACTAATGAGAATCATTACAGCGTGCTGCGCGTGTCCAGAAAACTGGTAAGCTTGGAAGACTTTTTCAGTGAACCAGAAGCGGGCGTTTACTATACCTACCAAGGTTCACTTACTCACCCTCCCTGTTTGACCCACGTGGGATGGACAGTATTTGAAAAACCGCTTTGGATTCCATATTATATATGGAGAAGATTTGCCTATGTGCATGCAGAATACTCCGACTTGAGATTTTTAGCGGGTAATACCAGACCACAGCTCCGTATTCAGGTCATGGCGGATATGGATATATATACGGAAATGAAGGCTAGTGAGGGACAAGGAGAATTGTTGCAAAGTGACTTGGACGAAGCGGCAGAAAATACAAGACAGTTAGCACCGATATATAGCGACGACGAAGACGACAAAGATGAAGGTGGAACAGGAAGCGGTGCTGAAGGTAGCGGCGGAAGTACTGGAAACAGTACAAGCAACAGTTCAAGTGGCAGTACAACAAATAGTACGAATGCGACAACTAACAATACATCAAACGGCACATCCAACAGTACAACAAACAGTACGTCAAGCAGTGCACCAAGAGTGACACGAAGCAGTTCATCGAATAGTACAACAAATAGTACAACAAACAGTACAGAAAGCAGTGCAAAAAACGGGACAACACAAGGTACAACAAACAGCACAAGTCCAACCGCATCTAACTCAACCAGTGAAAGTGGGGGAACCGAAAAGCATCGACAGAGAAAAGTTCCTGAACTGTTCGTAATAAGAGATTATATAGACTACCAAAAATATTTTTCCAAAAGGGTCAGACGAAGTAAGAGTATGCAAGGGGACGCCAAGAAACGTAAGAACGAATTTGATTACTACGATTCGGATGCTTCGGGGATTTATCATAGCTATTCGAGCTACCGGATGCTTATCATTGCCCCGTTGATAATATTCATTACAAAGTAAAAAACCAGATTGACAACAGGGAACATAGAAATGGTCTTATGGCTGCTGCGCAAAGATGCAGCTTCACAATAACCGAATGCATTGCAGTTACCTTTTTTGCCATTTCTGCATCACGTGTGAAGACACATTGCGTACCTGTCTTTAAAAATGTTGAGAGGCTGAACCTAAACCTAAGTCATTCATCTGTTTTGTGTACCTACCTGTCAAGAAAACCTGTAGACCTTCTATGCTAAAAAATCTTGAACCATAAGCAACTAGCCAGTCATTTATTCAATGTTACTACTTACATGTGGCTATATATATACCACTACTAGTAGTCCAACGTAAACATTAGCGTTTTAGCCTTTTTAAACTTTAAATGAATAAATAGAACTTTTTGTGATGCTAAATCAGTGTATTTGTTTTATGTGCACCAGTGCCGAGATTGATTGCATATTTCCGCCTGTTTGACTAAATCGTATTCTTGTGCTAATTTTCTGTGTTCATTCCTTAAAATGTTTATGATTGGCCTGATACCATTTTTGGTGGACATGCTGCTGAGCTAATAATAATATCACAATCAAATATGCAAAGCTATAAAATTCAATGTAAGGTGCTATATAACAATATGTTATGCAACAATTAAGCTTTTATTTTTGCGTAAAAACGCAAAATGAAAGATGTTGGCTATAATTGTGCAGCAGGATTGTAGTATTCAGATTATTGCTCCTCCAAAGCTCCTAAGGGCTCCTAACAATAAAGTTGACAGATTCTGGAAGTTTTTTAAGGCTGCGTCCCTGTAAAAAATATTGCAAGCAACAAGTTGAGTTTGAGACAGAGACTCACAGAGAGAGAGTGTCGGTGATTATAAAAACTTTTAAAAGTAAACTTTTTGGTGCATTATTGAGTAATGTAAAAGTATAAATATGGCTAGTTACGTGGGTCTAGTCAAAGTGATCATTACCCTGATTGTGGCGTTTTTTGCGGTGCTTTTTAACCTAATTTCACACGGCAAGTTTGTTATGAGTTCTGTTGAAAATATTTTATTTTTGTACTTTTATTTGTTTTAAAATTGACAACATAGTATATTAACTTTTTGGCATGTTTCTTAATTTTGTTTGCTCTCTGTACAGTTTTCAATTACTTTGACGCATGGAGATTTCCCGAAAAACCAGTGGCACCTAGAAGAAGACGTCCACAGCCTGTAAACCGACAACCCATCCAGCCTATGATTATTCCACAAAACAATGTAGAACCAGAAGACGATGACTCTGGAGATGATGCTGCCGAACGGGCGTCCCGTCGTTTGTGATTGACAAGTGTTAAAATGGGTGCTTTATAAAACGACTAAAATGTACTTAACAATATTCTCATTTCTCAGTATGTAATGTAGCATAATAAACAATTTATTTTTACTTATAATAAAATATAAAAAGATGTATTATCGTATAATAACCTGCTAACTATAGGCATAAAAACAAAAGAACGAGTTTAGTAAATGATAACAATGCAACAACCGTGTGCTTTCAAATAAAACCATAAAAAATACACTGACCGAAAAACAATAAAGTTTACTGAGGTTGTTCCTTATTTGTATCATTGGCTTCATCAGTGGTTTTAGTGCCCACTCCAGTATTGGATACGGGTTGATCTACCAGCACACTAGAGTTACATAGTCCAAACGCCACTGCATTGGCTGACCACGCACCCACTGCGTTTGCCCATGATTCTTGGGAACAGTTTGTCAGACCCAATACCTGGTAGCCGATAACAGTTCCATTACTTGTTACATTGTTCACTTGTAGCCCTCCGTGGTTATCTATTGACGTCCAGGAATCCGTTTCCACCATGGAACCGTCGCCAGACGCACTGGCAAAGGAGTTGGACTCTCCATGTGACCAGACTGGATCGCCAAAGTTTATCTGCTTATCTGAAAATTACAGGAAAATTAAAAGTTTAGACGGTTATACGTTAGCACCTTAAGTAAATAGTAACGCTAACGTTTTCGAAAATTGTTCTGTTTACTTTGCTCTTTGGGGGTCACTGGTACACATAAAATTTGGTGCACTGCCAGAAGGAACAAAGTCCAGCAAATCAGGTGCGACGGATAGGAACGCAGACATAAGGACATGTTGGCAATTATTATGCATTCGAAAAATTCATGCAACTTGGCAGTGTCAACAGTATTAATCTGAGCTTCATTAAACACGCCGATAGTGTTCTCTTTCACGTGATCCTTAGTAGAAAGGGCCTGACTGATGCATCAGGATTCCTGATTCAGGAAGTTGGACATAAAGAAACCTTGAACCTAACATTTTGCATACAGAGCTTGATGAAATTGAGATGAATCTAAGTACACTGCATAATGTAGCAGAGCACAATATAATGCTTTTTGGTTTCCTCATTCTTATTCTCATAACTTAATGACCTAAAAATGTACAGCTTGATGTCCTGAAAAGATGCAAGTATTTTTAGAATATAACGGGAACTATGCAATGGGGATAATGCACACCAGATCATCAGATTTTTAAGCAGGTTTGATGATGTACTCATCGCCCTAAGAACTATAAGAACTTTGAAACATTTATTGGACAAAGAGCCACAGGAAAGCAAGCCTTATCAAAACAGCAGCCGCATCTTGTGTAGTTTACTTTCAGCTTATCAAAAATGCTGGGCGCAAACAAAGATCGAACTTTGTTTGGAACCACAGTTATCTGTGGTGTTCTCCTCGTTGGGATTCACATGGCGAATGGGCGCACCCTGCTTGACCATTTGGCTCCGCAACCACATAACAGAATAGGTAATAAATTCATAAAAAGTGATTTGTTGGAAACAATTTGGATAATTACCCATTCTTTCTTAATTAATTGCTAATTTACAGCCCGTTCCCCTCAATCATCGTCCTCTATTGCCGAGTCCCAACAGACCACTGGCAGCACTTCTGGATTTGTCAATTCCACCGCGGAGGGAAACGGAGAGCCCGGATCCGCTACAGCTTACGCTTGGCAAGGTGGACAAACGTCGGCTTCCAGTGAGCAGACTGCCACCGCTGACAAGAACTCAAACGCGCAAACCACTGGATTTTCGACTTGTGATCAGGGCTACAAGGGAAATGCTGGGGGGAAGAACTCCACCGCGGCCAACTCCATTGGACAGGCTTTGTGCAATGCCACTTACTCCCAACAGGGTACACATGAAACCAACAGTGCTGCACATACCAAAACTGAGCCCAGTGAGAGCACAAAGGGCGCTTTTGGATCATTTCCCAGTTTTCCAGCGATGCCTCAAAGTAAGACAATCAAAATTAGCACAGTATAAATCCATTACTACATACAGTAATTTAAAGTTAAATTAATTTTGATTTTTTCGTTCATTTTCTAGTGATTACCATAAACCACACCGCCAACCAAATTGGAGAAGCTGTTAGTGGACAAACGCACAACTCCAATTCCAACATTAACTCGGGTTACATGAACATTTTCGCCGGAGGTTGGGCCAATACCCCACAAGGTGGCATGACTTTCACACATAGCGCCCTGGACCCATATGGAAATCCGGTGGCAGCCAACCAAGAGTATGTTACGGATCAAGGGCTTAACTCGGAGGAACACACGTATATCGCCACGGGAGGTCATGATGTTGGACATAACAGTGGAGGTGTGGCTCACGTTTATGGACTTGGATTGCAGACCAACTCCAGCTACAACAGTCATGCTCCTGATGACGAAGAAGAGTCCAAGAAAACTAACGGTGGTGGGCAGGTCAACTTGTATCCATCCAAACCAAAGCAGTAAGAAAAACTGCGACATCAAAACCTATTTATTTTTGTTAATCATTTTAACTTATTCAAAGCGTACTACTAGTGTAATATTGTACTTATTTCAGCGAAAAAATAAACGTTTTTTTCCTTCTATAAATAAACCCTCAGACTAATTACACCATTTATACTTTCGTCGTTAATGAGCACTTTGCTAATCGATGGTCTCATGAAGCATTAATATTTTGTTACGATCCTTCAGTTTTCAAACTGTTGGCTGATTACATGTTTTCTAGAAAAGCGGAAAGTGAGCATTAGCTATTATAGTTAGCAGAATTTCAATAAAGTTTGCAGGAAAATGGAAGCGACAGGAATCAAACTTAATTTGTTATTGATTTCTTGCGTGCTTGCTTCCAGTTTCAATTTGATTTCCAGTCGAGCAATTGTTGAATCAGACGAAAATTCTGAAAGTAGCTCATTGGAAAATGATATCAAAGGTAATTTCATATGAAACATAATAGGTACATAAGTTAGGCCGCATTGTATTGCTAACATATTAAGTATTTAAATTCATCGTTTGCATATTTTGCGCTGATAAGTTTATCAGACTGGAACAACCACCGGATTCGTCCAGTCAAATTCCACGGCTAACGCCGTACTAGTAGCGTCTGGTAAACCAGCAGGAATTCTCAACGCCGGGGGTACCACCACCTCATTTACCGGATCTAGTACGGTAACTCAGGATCTTCCCACCAACACCTCGTCCAGTGTTGGTGGTTCATTAAACGCCAATTGTGGTGGTGGCCAGCTTGGGACATTTATTGCTGGACAGGAAAACATTGGTCTTCAGTCAGTTTCCAACTGCAATTCATACGTGGACCCCAATAACAACCCTAATGCATCAGGAGGAACACAACCATGAAAATAAATTTTTTAAACCCGGCCAGTTGTGGTTTGCTCATTTGAATAAAGCTTTTTAAACCAAACTTTTCTTTTAGTATTTTATTGCACTGTGAGCACCTTCAGGTTCTTTAAAATACATTGCAGGAATAACGTACGCATAGGAATGTAGTTTTTATTTTTAGCATTTTCATAAAAGTACTTAAACGGAAAAATCTGCTGCTCTCCATTCTATGCAGCAAGCACATGTATACATTAATTACATGGTTAATGTGTTTTTTCGTGTTGTACTTGTATCCCTCAAAAATGTGACCCTTCAAGTAATTTTACAATGAAGAGGTTTTTAGGTTCATACCTTACTGTCATCATCAGAAAACCATTACAACTGACAAGTATTCAAGAGCATTCGAGTTGTCTGTGAACCTATAAAAAATTATAAACCTCTTCCAGCATAGTAAGTAGTTAACTAAAAATGATAAACCAGCAAGGAAAAATGTCGTACATATTTAGGTGGCATGTGGTTAGTTTAATGGTACTTGTTGGTATCATATTTAATGTACAAGGTCTACCATCTGGACTGGAAAGTAAGTGCAAGCTTTTTATCCAAAATTTCCGAGCCCCAAAGCTATTCTAGACTGAATTTCAAACTTTATTTTTAAAGCCCGATACAATTACAACAACCTCAACTCCTCCTCCATTCTTGGTATATTGGCCAACACGCAATCAAATGCCACTGCAAGCGGCCCAGGCTCCACGGTGGAAATAAGTGGAATCGTCAGTGGCGATACATTATCCTCTCTTGAAGCTCAGTCCTCACCAAGTGACCCCAGCACCTCTGGAATAGCATCTCAAGTAAATTGTGCTGAATACTCCACTTCGTCTGCTTCAGGGGGTTTGAGTGCTGACGCAGTGGCTTCAGGCGACTGCATTGCCAACATTGACAACAGTGGTCAGCATAGTTTTCAAACGGGAGACGACTCTGCAAAGAGGAGTATCGAGCCATTGAATAAGGTAGCCATTGGGGTGGAAGGCAATGTGAATAGCTCCGCAGCTCAACAGAGTGGAAACTATATACCTGCGGTAATCCTACTATAATATTTTATTAATAAAGCCGGATGCTGATCACCGATCAGTTATGAAATAACGAACATCTTGAATATTTCTCCAGGGTGAAGGATCCATAAGTCAATCCACGTTACAAATGCCAGTAGACGGTTCGGTAGAAGCTTATCAGTTTGTGCATGGACCTCAGGCGACAAGTAGTTTTTCCGGATTTGTCCACTCTCAAGGGGACGTTGTGCATGGAACGCAGGAAACGCTAATGACGCACGCTTCCGGAGACACTAGCTTTCAATCTTTCATCACTCCTTTTGCAGCTGTTCTGGAGGAGCAGAAAAAGAACAAATAAAACATTTGACGAAACCTTGTTCCATTTTAGGCATATATAATTATTGTCTTATTTTGTATTTTTCATTTTGGTTTGTTTTAATTGTTGATTGAGTAGAATTATATTAAAGTAGTTTTAATCAAATGCTCACGTATCCAAAATATGTGACTTATTTATTGCATCAAAAGCTATTTTTACTTTTTCCTTTGCATTTTACTTCCTTCCGTCCGATCCATTCACATTGTACTTGTTTCAACTAGATCCTTCGTGACCTCGATTTCATCCCTTTGCCTATTTATAGGTACGCAATGGCACAGTTTTCACACAAATAGGCTTCAAGGCACGCGTTTACCATTTTTTGATGCTGGACCCTTACGAATAAAGTTGTGGTCCTTCGTGTTATTTTCATTTTCTAAATGATCCCATCCCTGATCTCATTTTCAATCAAATTCAAGGCAAAGGTGGAGAAGCAAGAGGTTTCATGCTCAAGGAAAGCCATTTGTTGGTTGATGGTGGCACGTTAATATTTCGATTTTTTTCGCTTTGTCTGGATTGTTGGGATTTTTTGGATTTTTTCCACTAATTAAAAAGTGCTAATGACCATGACTCGTAACAGTGTGTTAAAACTGATGCTGATGGCATCTGGGATTCTTCTGGTGCAAGGTATAGCCATCAGCTCAGTTACCGTAAGCAATTCAGATCCTGTCCCTGGTTCAAACCTCAAGTCCATTGGAAAGATAAACATTCCACAAGTGCCTGAATTTCCCAAGTTGGCTGCCCGACCCGGTAAAAGTCCATCCGGGTCGTCCTCAAACAATCATCAAAACAGTGGTCATAACCAACAATCCACCGCAAGTTATCAGCAACCATCCTCCCAGCAGTCCACGTCACCCTACCAGACAACCGCGCAGAACTTGATTCCTCCCTTCGGTTTACCCGGAGGTTTACCTTCCACTCCTGTAGTTTCTTCTGGGGCTATTCCTCAGCCAGAGTACCACGAGCCTGTTGCAGCTTCAGTACAGTTTGACGAATCCGTGGAGGAAGAAGAGGAGGAATCCCCGGAGGATGACCAACGAGAGGAACATGACTATTCAGAATACGCTACGGCAGACATTGTACAGAATGAAGGATACCACCACGATAGTGCTTCTTTACAAGTGGAGACCACGATTGAAGCTTATGAGCCAGAACAACCAATAATCACCTCCATTTCCAGCCACAGTGAACCAGAAGATCTGCCGGTGCAGCAGCAGCAGCAACCACCACAATCTCCAGAAAAAAGTCAACAGGAAAGTGCTCCCGAGTTTGCCATGCCCCCGCATGTGCTCCAAATTTTGAACGCACTGGGAACTGGAGGGTCTCTGGCGCAGGCGTCCAAGCCGGAGAAAGACGGAGGTATAATTATCAAAATTGAAATGTTTCCATTATTTTGAAAAGTAATCAAAGTAAGTACCTTACAAATGTGCCTCTTTCCTCCTTTAATTTTAGGTCAAGGATATACCACTGCAAACGCTATTGGCTACGCCACGGGAGACAACGCCACCGTGACAGCGTCAGTGAGTAACAAGATGGAGTTCAACACGCAAACAGTGATATTGACAGAGTCCGCGTCGGCCAGTGCCAGTTCAATGAGCAATGGAACGGCATTTTCCCAAGCAACACTGGCGAGCAACAATTACAATCAGTACGGACCTGGAAGTGGATGGAGAAATCAGGCCAAACCTATGTAGTAGTTGTGATTACTACAATCAATTGGGATAATTTTTCCAGGAATCTTGAAACATTAATTTATTTTTTAATTTATTTATTCAAAATTGAAAACTATTTATTCAGTACTTGTTTTAAAATCCAAAAATAAATTATGAACAATTCACTTTTAAAAGTATCAAATGTTACTGTTAATTTTATCGTAAATGATTATGAGTATGATTGTTTTAACAAATTAACTAAAGAACAATATTTGTACTTAACTATAACTGCAGACAGCAGATGCAAAAATCAAATCCATTTACAACACCTAAATCCATAGCTTGATTATAACTTGAGTGTCTGGGCTTCTACTTTTTGTAACTACAAAGTTTGCATAATTACAATAATCTCAAGAAATAGTTATGCCTGATTAATCCTTGTTCATGTTTTACCCAAGAAATTTGCACTAATCCCATATCTTCGTACTCATTTGTATCTTTCATAATGCGCTTTCAGTTACGCCTTCCAACAAGCCATTTCATTCAATTAACCTTACAGATAATCACAATTTTTCGAACCCAAGACAATGATGGCGTCAATGAAAAAGAAACATTGCATGAGGCTTGCGTCATCAAATAGTTGAAAAATATCAATCTCATAATAATATGCGCAACAGATAAGACCCGGACCGTTTAATGGTGGATCCATTATGGCAATGACGTCATACCACGATGACATGTCTTTTGTCGCACAAACCAAACCCCATGCATGGGTCAACGACTTTTTAATTTTCTAGACAATTATTTCTAGAGTTTATTGAGTTTTAATGCATGCTTCGAGGTGAAATTTTCATTTTTTAGAAATCGTTAACGCTATGTAGGGCATGTCATTCAGAGTAACATAATATGCACTCTGGCTTTGCATTTTTGGAATGAATTGCTAAACGAATTTGGTGCAAATAGTAAAAATTAGAACATTTTGCAAACTGAATTTAAAATGTGATATTGACATTATGTTGTTAAATTCTTATTATAAAAATTTGCAGACCCGTAGCAGACAAATGAATTTCTCAATGCATTTATTTAAGAGTCCAGGAAGACAGAACAATAATACTACTGTCGGGATTTGGTATTATATTGCTTCTCATTCACGTCTGCACCTCACAGCCAGTTTAATCACCGTCGTTGTTCTATTTTATTCATTGCGATATTTTTGTTTTAGCTTGCTTGGATCCATTAAACGGTTAGATAGAGCACAAGACACTGTCGTCATTTCCCACAAGAAAAAATAGCACGGAGGTTGATGGCAATCAAGATGAACAAGATAGCATGTTTATTTTCCAATGACATTGTCAGACCGTTACATTGTGTATTTAGCTGTGAGTTTATCGTCATCCCAAACTGCTTCTTTTCCGTGCAGTCGACCGACATCTCGTTCGTCATTGTCTCAGACTGTGTCTGGTGATGATATACGACAATCGTCATCAACGTCAACTACAAGAGAAGGAGGCTTTGAGAGGATGATAAAATACTGCAATTAAATTCATTCCCATTATCTGCTCCATTCGGTCTGGCTTATTACCCTTTGCCACTCATCCATCAATATTCAGTTTTGTATTTTAATCCGCCACAGTAAATTAAGCTTCGGTAGGGAAAACGTTTTAAAAATATAGCATTTATTTATTGCAATTGATTTTAGCATATTTTAATTACAAATTTTGAAAACTTTTCTGCACAGATATGAGGATATCAAGAGTTAGCATGCTTTTAGGACTCACTGTAGTCCTCTTGATCGTCGATCAAATTACATCAGCACCAGCGCCTCAAGGAAAGAAAAAGGGAAAGAAAGGAGGCGGAGACGCTGGTGGAGGTGGTGGTGGAGATGCAGACTACGCAGGTACTAAATTGCTCAAAATATTTTTTTTTCTCTTAAGTACCTTTCTAAATCATCTTTCTAATACGACATTTGTTTGCCCCTATATAAATTCAGCGGTGGAGCATCAAAAGAAAGCTGCAAAGAAGGAAAAAGCAGCGGTACCGGATGGACCAGACGCAGGTCCCAAAACAGCCGACACCCTTGCCGCTGCCAAAGGTAAAACTGGTATGGTACAAGCTAACGCCATTTCCAGAACGGGTGGTAATGCTAAGGCAACAGCAACCAATGGTACGTTGGCAACCGCGTTGGCTATGGCCAAGGACAAGGGTAACGCCACGGCAACAGCGGATACTTTTGGAAAGGATGGTGCTCGTTCCAATACTTTGACAAAGGGCGAAGGTGTCGCCAGATCATCTGCCAAATCTCGAGGAGAGGGTCAGGCTACCTCCAACGCCATTTCCCAGGGTGGTGCATCCCGCGCAGATGCATTTGCAGCTCAGGGTGGTGGTGCTTCATCCAATGCCATTGGTGCTGGTGAGGGTAACGCAAGCAGTACCGCTGTGGCACTCAAAGGTGGTAGTTCCAAGGCCGCAGCTATTGCGCAGGGTGAAGGTGCCGCAGCCTCCAACGCCAAAGCCGAGGACAGTGACTCGCAAGCCATGTCACAAGCTAAAGGTGGTGGTGACTCAAGGGCTAATGCTAATGCCAAAGACGGTAACACTCAATCAGTTTCCAGTGCAGTTGGTAAGGGTACCTCACTTTCTAATGCCGTTACCAGAGGTAAAGGAGCTGCGCAATCGGCTGCTGCGGCAGAAGACGGTGATTCGGTGGCGAATGCCATGACAGTCGATGAAGATGGAGGTAAAGAAAATGCATTTGAAAATTAAGACATTTTCCACTGAGCTGTTTTGAAATTAAATGTTTGTAAACTTCTGCAGAGGGTGAAACACCGGACGACCTAGAGGCCGAGATTGCGAAGGCGATGGGTACGATGGACAAGGAGGTGGCTAAAAAATAAATGAATCCAGAACGTATTTTATATCTCTAAGTCTTCTGAAAAAAGTAAAGCTATTAAGTGGTATTTTAAAAAGTCGAGACAAGTTCCCATTATTTTACATTTTGTGACCCTTCATTGTAACAAGAAATAAACATGACCAACCATCGAAGAAATTACATATTTAAAATTGAAATATTTTCATAGCATTATAAAAACTATTTACTTGTTTTCATTCATAATATCTCGGAATGCATTCATCAAGCAAGCCTAAACTTCTCATTCTTTCTACTCATAAATGAATGCTCTAAAACCCCACGTCACACACAAGCGATTCTACTCAACGAAAATATGCATTGTGGTTTTATTCCGATAGATTAATCTATAAATTCATTATGAAATCAATAAAAATATATGATGGTACCGTCATGCTTTATTAACATGTAAACGGATCGACAACATTTTTATCAAGCATAGTTGTCCGTAATTTTTGCAATTGGATTAAGTATGAAGAGTTCGGTTTTTAACAGCTAAATATTTAATTGTAAATATAAGCGTGAAAAGTGTATCATATGGATGAGCAAAATTTCCTGGTGTAGTATTATGAAAGCCGAAATTCTCGAAGAAAATGTTTGCATAGAATATAATACATCATCAAACAATTTAACCATACTGGCTTTTAGTTTGAAAGTATCCATCCAAGTTGTTACTTTACCGTTACCGTTTACCATATTTTTGTATGTGTGTTTCACATTGCCCCTGCTGATCACATAAAAAATCACGAGGAACGTTACTTTAATATAAAAAATGGCAAGGAAATGTCTTTCTCTAAAGTGCTCATTATTGATATCCTGTATATTAGTTTTATCAGTTTCTCTTTGCTTAAATAGCTGCAAAAGCTCATTTGAAAGCAAATGGAAGTTGGCTTGCAAACGAATTTAACTCAATTATATTTATACATAGAGATGACCAGTGGACTACATTCGAATCGAACCCCGCAGAAATATTGTTCTATTTCTGTGCTCACAACCGTTACATCCATCACTTTAACCTTTCAACCTTTGGCTGACGGCTGACTTTTGGTACGTTGCCCAAGTTTGCTTGCTTAGAGTGTATCAAGGACATTTACATCTGCCACAAGATATTATTGTTCTTTCATTCATCTACGTCTTTGTAGCGTATAGCCATAGCCAATACAGATTAAAACGATAGACACCTTTGCGTCATCTTTCATCAACTGAAAAGAGAGGCGCTTCTTTTATGATAATTTAGTATGGATATTAAATCTATAATCTACTGATTCTTATTTATTCAGTACGAAGTAACAAACAAACTTCCGTAGATGTGTTGGACCGTTCGTATGTCCACCCTTAAAATATTAAAGTCGGTTAAACTGAAGTACTTTCTGCAGATTAAGGACTGTTTCATCCTGTTTCCATGCAAGGGTTGGTTGGTGGCCTAAAAGGGTGCATATTATTATCCATCTTCCGTATTTATCCATACGTAATGTAATATATTGCATATTATTAAAAGCAACCAGCACATTTCAAAAAGTAAATATCGCAAATGTACGAATACGAATCATAATTCTATAATTACACTGTCAGAGTTCATGCAATTTCCAAATACTAGCGCTACTTACTAAGTTCCGTTATTTAAGAAAAAGAATCGATCTTCGATTCTTAATAATTCATTCATGCCGCTAGTAACATGAAATGTATAATAAGTAGTGTATCCTATAATATGCGTCCTCCCACGGTATATCAGATTTCGCCTGTGGCAGAACTTTACTCGTTCTCATTAAGTATTAAGTTACGGTGCAATGCCTTTGAATTCATTCATGTTTTTAGATTTCCTGATAAGTTATTAGCATTATGCGAATATCAAAAATCAGCATACTATTGGGACTCACTGTAGTCCTCTTGATTGTAGATCAAGTTACATCAGCACCAAAAGGAAAAAAGAAAAGCAAAAAGGAAGACGATGCAGGAGGAGGGAACGAACAAACCACACCAGCACCGAAAGCAAAAAAGAAAGCAAAAAAGGGAGGAGATGGAGGAGGAGACAAATCCGTAACAACACCTGCGCCAGCAAAACCACCACCGCCGCCGCCTCCGCCGACAGAAGCACCGGCACCACCGCCAGCTCCAGCAGCACAGGCAAAGAAAAAAGTTAAGAAAGGAGGGGATGGGCAGGGTAAAAACGACTACGATGGTACGTGGCCAAAGTTAGGTTTTAGCATCGCCTCTTATATCCTGAAATTCGAAATTACTATTTCATTGTCCATACCCAGGCGTGGACACGCAAAAGAAACCTAAAAAGAAGGAAAAGCCAAAGGACGCGGATGCGCCTGAGCCAGGAGTCAAGACAGCGGATACTCTTGCCGCTGCCAAAGGTAATAGCGGTCAGGTACAGGCCAACGCTATTTCCAGAACGGGTGGAAATGCTAAGGCAACAGCAACCAATGGTACGTCGGCGACTGCGTTGGCCTTGGCGAGGGACAAGGGTAATGCCACGGCAACATCGGATACTTTTGGAAAGGATGGTGCTCGCTCCAACACCTTTACAAAGGGCGAAGGTGTCGCCAGATCATCCGCCAAGTCTCGAGGAGAGGGCCTTGCTGCTTCCAACGCCATTTCCCAGGGTGGTGCAGCCCGTTCTGACGCCTTTGCAGCGCAGGGTGGAGGTGCTGCAGCTAACGCCATTGGTGCTGGTGAAGGCAATGCAAGCAGTACCGCGGTAGCACTCAAAGGTGGTAATTCCAAGGCCGCAGCTATTGCGCAGGGTGAAGGTGCCGCAGCCTCTAACGCAAAGGCCGAGGACAGTGACTCGCAAGCCATGTCACAGGCTAAAGGTGGTGGTGACTCCAGGGCTAATGCAAATGCCAAAGACGGTAACACCCAATCAGTTGCCAGTGCAGTTGGTAAGGGTACTTCACTTTCTAATGCCGTTACCAGAGGTAAAGGAGCTGCGCAATCGGCTGCTGCGGCAGAAGACGGTGATTCGGTGGCGAACGCTATAACTGTGGATGAAGATGGAGGTAAGATTTAGGAATCAGTTATTTTAACATTCTTCAGGGCTGGTTTTAAATAAAATGTTTGGAAACTTCTGTAGATGGCGAAACGGCTGATGACCTTGAGGCTGACATTGCGAAGCAATTGGTACAGTATAACTTTCCGGATTTTAAAAAATGAATAAATTCTAATCACTATACACAAACGCCAAAGTTTCGAGAATTGCGTTACAACTTTATATAACATGTAGATTTGAAGAAGAATCCCATTTAGTGACAAGCCCGTTTGATAACCTTCAGTTTTTATGTGGAAATTTTAAACAAATAATATGTAGGTAATAGCACTTTTGACCTGTTTATTGCATAGAAATTTAGCATTTAGTAGCTTTAACGAATCCGCTAGAATCTCTTATCGTAATAAAATCTAGACTTGAATGCTTCATCGAAATATGCTGAGTTATTTGTGAGAAAATCAAAATCGGGTGTAATAGAGCAGATGAATACATGTATTACATGACATCTTGATAAGTTTTTTTTTGCTTATCTAGGTTCGAAAGCAAAACCAACGCATAGCGCCACATATTAAAGCCATAAAAATGATGAGCATATATCATAGACCCGTTTGAAATCAAGTCAATAAGTTTACAATTCATATAGAGCAGAACATAAAATGAGACAGAAATTAAGTTAAAAATCATTCATTCATTCCAACTTTTTATTTTTCCTTTTTGAGTTTTACAATTTGCCATTTTTCAACAAAAGTTAATCATACGTCATATTTTATAGAACAGACTTGGGGTATTATGCAAATATATAGATGTACCATTTTGTAAATTATAACTTTTCTTAAGTTTAAACCTTATCATCATATTCAATGGTAAGGATAATAATATCTATATTCTAGCATAAAACATTGTAGCTGTTGGTATTCCGCTGCAAATTATTCTAAAATCTGTTTTCTATTACATACTGCCATTCACACGGAACGGCATAACAACATGCGTTGCAGAAAAATGACAAACACTTTAGTACAGAACTTTGAACTTACAATCTTGTCGGTTGTCACAACGACAGACAACAAATGAATACTAACTTCTTTCGTTTCACATATATCGTAAGCATCTTCTATAAATCTCTGTTGCTACACGATGCAATGACAATGACATTCATTTATAACGATCCATGAAAAACGCTAAACACACGTGTACGTACGCTGCACCGTCACGGTTCATAGCAAATTAACATGGCTTGCAACTTTTCTTTAACTAAAAATAAGTTTTTTAAATGTCGAACTGTGATTGCTTAAAAATATAATTTTATAATGTGCTTGTTCGTACATTACAAATACTTTTACGTGTGAAAAATTACCCGATGACCTTCCTCAATGTAAATGATCAGTTTGCTGTACACGTTTTAATAATCATAAAAAATTACATGCAATTTATTAAAAATTGATTGTTTGTTTGCCTCTGACTCATTTATCCACTTGATTTAGCACTCGTTCGTGTATAAAGATGATATAATTATGTTGAATATTTAGTATCTAGTAATTCTTACACTTCCATATAGGTAATACTATTTATGTACTACTACTCGATAAATATTGTTTGTTTTATGTACAGTTTAATATTTTGTTATATTGACATGTTTGTAGAATCTTAACAGTTTCATATATGCTTACGCACAGGTATCTAAGACTTTCTCTGTTAAACTAGAAAGTTAGCCCTTTAACACGGGCTCTGAGGAAATTCTGAAATTACTGTTAACCTTTGTAACAAGCTATTCTCTTTATTACAAATTTTACCAGTGATAAAAAGTAGTTGTGCTTTGTCCTGATCACTAATAATTTTCGTCGTCGTCAGTGCAGCGTTGCGTATTTTTAGCGTTCAATAGGAACCGCTTATAAACCTGCAACAAATCAGAATCAGAGCACAATTTTAATAACCAAAAACAACTCCTCTAATTCTTGAAATATTTTGTATTTAAACCTGTTTACTTACATCTTTTTTTAAAAAACTCTAAAATGAATAGAATTTGTTCAGTTTATTCCTTGATGAATTGATGAAACTTTTATAAAAGATAGTTTTACTGGATGTATCTCAGATCCTCCATACTCTGCGAGTACGACCTGACCATCCCACTTCCACTTGCTGTATTGTGGTGTGTAGGCACATGCTCAGGTCGAAACGAGTACATTCCATTCATCACAAAGCTACTCCCAATTCCTCCTCCTCCCATCCCCAAAATGCCATTGCTGGCTCCCGTTCCAAGGTATCCATTATGGTATGCCCCTCTACTGCTTCTATCCATTGTCATGGTCATCACAGTAGCTCCTATTCCTCCCGCTCGCCCCTCCAACATGCTTGAATTTTGTAGGGTAGCAGCACCCACAATGCCGCCTCCTCCCAACTTTCCCCCCATTGTTGGAAATAAATCCAGCTTATTTCCAGCTACACTGTGAATACTTCTGATTGTCCCCGGCCCACCAGCTCCACTGCCAATAAGCCCACCTTCATCACAATTTCTTCTGCTTAGCATTCCCTCTCCCCCACTGCTTTGCCCTCCACCCCGGGTGGTGGTGCCATCCTTTCCGGATCCCGCTAGGGTCCAACAGGGATCCTCCGCCACGCCGTGGAATACTATGGTGGGATCCAGCGTGTCATCACAGTCTCCCCTATAAACCCAATAGCAAACAACATGAAAGCCAATCAGTTTTACATTATTTTTTGAAGCTAGTGTAAATCCTGAACCTGCCACTACCACCCGCATCCTACTCATCACCCTCCACAAAAGAAATTCAATCTTCACACACAAATAAAATTGCTCATTCATGTGTGCCCCAGTGTTTCCAAGTTTCTTGCTCTTTTCTTCCCTTTCCCCTCTCTTGTAGAATAAAAAGCGCAAGACTCAGCACAAAAAATAACAGAGGAGCAAAGAGAAAGAAAAGGAAATCAGAGTCCGGAAGAAAACCAATAAAAGAATTTTTCCTGCTTGTACAAGCAGGCTCCCATCATCGTCATTGAAATGGAGCTACCATCCCAGAAAATGATTATTATATTGAAACTGGTAACAAACAGACAAGAGCAGTGGAAGAATTGAGAGTGAAAACGCTTCAGCGTGGAAAAAGTGGTGCTCAAACTTTCCCTACACACTGGATAAATGTACGGGTAATAATAATAATATGCTATCATCAATGAGCACAGGAGAAAGTTTTTCAAAAGTAACTTTCTCGTACACTAACATCCTTCTTCTTACAAAAAAATGGAAAAATAGGAGGCGCATGGGCACTAAAGGTAAGTAAAGGGTTCTCGGTTCAGGTAGGAGAGCAGCAAAAGGTGGAAAAGGGGTTGACGAACAAGTGTATAGGTATGAAACTGCGTGCAAGCTGGTTTTGGATCCTTACATTTGACTGCCTTTTTATATTTCCCAAAAAGAAAGTGGAAGAATGTAATAAGCATGCAAGAAAAAAATTCATCCAAGAAGAACAGTTCTCTGTAAGAGTTTCTTTGATAGACTTTTTTCTCAAAAAAGAATAAGAAAGAATCAGCAAGAAGAGGGATTTTCACGGATGGATGCTTATTTCATCCGTAATTTTCCTCTTTTCCACGCATCCGGACACAGACACGAGGAAAAAATCATTCAAGAAGACAACAACAAGCGTTCTTTCTGCTCTACCACCGCCCTTTTTGTTTGCTGCGGGTGGTGGCGGTGGTGGTATGGCGTAGTTGCTCTAAAGAAACGTTCACAACATAATGGTAAAAAGGATATAGTTCCATGTTCCATTAGCATAAGGCTCAACAATAGAATATAATATATGCACAACATTTTCAATACTTTCTCCATTTTTCTGAACAAACTCTTCAAAAAACGCAACTGGGAAATGCTGATAAGAAGGAGGTGTAGTAGACAATATGTATGCGGATGATTCTCGAGCTATTTTCATTTATTTTTCTGCATGTATAAAATGGATGCACTCACTACTTATTTTACTAAAGGCAGTATTTTTGTGTCAACTTACAAGTTCTGAAAGTCTTTTTCTTTGGGATTGCTGGAAATGGAGAACCACCTCACCAGAGCCCAGATCACAAGGACAAAAGCAAAGTTGAGACAACACGTGATCGCCACCACGATCAACACGTCGTCCGTGTGATAACAGTCTTGTTGTTGGTGTGGGCCCGTTTTACCCTCCCCCGTGGACCCGGAATTATCCCCACTTCCCGCTGCTCCCTTTTTGTTCTTTCTTTTACGATTGCTTTGCTGTTGCTGCTGTTGTTTACCGCTTTCTCCTCCCAAGAGAATCTCATCGTCTTCAACCTCCTCATCATCACGATCATCGTCGTGCTCAGCAATATCTTCATCGTCATCATCTTCATTACTATTGTTATCGTGATCATCACTACTACCACTATTATTATCACTGTTATCGTTATTATGTTTTTCCCTTTGTGCGTCTTCTTCCGACGACGAGGAATACGTCTGCTCCTTTTCTTTTCTCCTCACGTCGTAGGGTAAGTAGTCAGAATCCTGTTCTTCTCCCGTTGACCTGCTTCCCGCATTCTCTTCGTCATCCTTTTCAATTATTGGCGACTTTTTCGAATAAGAAAGCTCATTATTTTTCCTACTTTTTTGCTTCTTCCCTTTTTTCCTTTTGATGTTTCCCTGCCTCTTTGGCAAAGAATCCACTGAATTTTCATTACTGTCGCCCGCCTCATTATCCACCTCGTTAGACTGATCACCTCCACTACCAATTCTGGATTCATTGTTACTATCCTCATCACTGTCATCATTATCCTCATCAACATCATCGTCCTCATCCACATCATAGCCTGTTGCCCTGGATGACGCAGGTAGTGGTAGGAAACGCGCCACATCACCTCCAGGTTCTCCATTATTTCCCAACCAAGTCACCGTCGGGGGTAGCAGGCTTTGTGCCAACTGTTGTTTCTGATGCCTGAGCTGATTAACGTAGAGTCCTTCATCTTGTCTGCCTGCTTGCGTTGTTTTTGTAGTGGCCGTTGTTAGCAGGGCTGCGGTTGCTACATTTCCCAAAGAATTTTCAACTCTTCCGTCCCTGCCGTTCTGAATTGTTTGCTGATATCCCCAACCTTTTGGTGGCCCACTTTTAGGTGGCTCCTTATCTTTACTTTGCTGCATTCCCGGTCTACTGGACTTTGTGTCCAAAATCATTCTCTCCACCACAGAAATATCCAGACCACCGCCTCCCAGCTTGTTCATGGCATGCCTTATCTTGTGAAAGTCGCTGGTTGGACTGCTAATACTAATGCCAGCACCATTAGTTCCGCTTTCCCCACCTGATGCCCCTTTTCCGGGTGCAGTGAAAGCACTTGCAACAGCTGGCGATGCCCCGTAACCCGAATAAAGCCCACTACTAGCACCGCCGCCAGCATGCTGCTGCTGCTTGTGATGATTATGATTGTGTTGCTGGCTAGAGTAATGGGAATATTGGGAGTAATGTGCATTCTGATTGTGATGATTGTTATTGTTACGCTGATTGTGAGCGTGATGATGATGTTGCTGCTGGTCGTTATTGTTATCCTCCAGCATTTGCCAGTAGTACGGCTCATTCTCCCCAATTCTCCTTCCTCGCCTGCCGCCATTATTCCCATTAGCCGTTAAAGCGGAAATCACTGCTCGCTTGCTTCTCCTTCCAACTGAACGACCGCTTTCACTCGTGTTCCCATTTGTTATCATTGTCATCACCGACATGACTTTCTCTTGTTGCCCAACTTCTCGCTTTTTACGGCGGCGTCTGGACTTTCTCCTGTAATTATTATGGCCGCCAAGAGATCCACTAGTGATGCTACTACTGGCACCACTATCCGTGATGATATCATTATCTGCGTACTTCGCTCTCGGAGCCACCTCCATCACCTCGCTAGATTTTACTTCCTCTTCTTCGTGCTCCTGTCCCTTTTTGTTCTGTTTTTTCCTCTTGTAGTAACTTTTGTACGTGTTTTTCGCTTGTTTGATTAGGGATAAAAGTTTTTCAAGCCCGTCTTCCAGAAAGTTAAGTAAGGTCACGTTGCTCCCGTTGTTGTCGGCCATTAGAAGAGACGGCGACGCAGATGATACTAAAGAGGAGAAAGTGTCCGCAGCAGAGTAGCTGCTGAGTTTTGAAGCTTTCTGGGTTGGTGGTGGCATACTTGATTTGGTAAGCTCAAAAGATGGGGAGGAAGGCTCCACCGAAGAAGACGACGCTGCCGCCAGACCGGGTAATGATGCATCATTGATCTCCACGGACCTTGTGGAGCCTACAACGTCGGTTGAGATAGAGTCAGCAGGCGCAACAGCATTTACTTCTGCAAACAAAACAAAAGAGAAAGTAGAGCACACAGTGCAAATAAATATAAATACTATATGTATGGCTGCTGCATCAGAAAAAAGTCATGTTTTTTCTACGCGCTTTATCATTTTTTCTGTTTTCCAAGAAAGGAGAACACAAACTGTAGAGAAAAAGAAAGAAAAAAGTTTGGTGCTTTCACTTTTTTCTGCAGATAGAATCTCTTTTTTACTTCTTTTCCGGACTACACACGAAGCAGATTGGCGTTTTCTCACCGGAATACACATAGTGCGAGTAAAAAGGTTGTTGTATCAATTTCTTTAGTTTTTGTTGTGTTGAAAAAAGAAATAAATATGGTACACATGTTCTTTTCTTCATGATACAATCTCAGAAATGGGAGAAAAAAGTTTGCAAAAAATGAAGTGAGATAGTTTCCTTCTTTTTTAGAAAGGTTTTGGATTGGCTTGACTAGTCTTGTTATTGAGATTGGGATTACAAGGTAGAGGGTAGAGATATACATTCTTGTGGGTCTTTTAGCTCAACTCTCTACTCTCTCTCTAGCTCAGCAAAAAACAAGAAAAGAAATTAGAAAAGTGGAAAAAGTACAAAGATTTTTTACCAGAAAAAAGAAGACACGTCCACCTGAAAAGTTTTGCGATGGTAAAAAAGGAAAGAAGAAAGAAAATAAAAATATGAAGTAGCTGCAAAGTATATTGTGCGCAAATATATAAAACTGTGTTTCTAATAAAACTAGAACAGGATATTGGTTTGATGGCTAATGCGCACTTTGGAAAAAAACAAATTGCAGAGTCAGGTTTCATGTTTTCCAACTTTTCAATAAAAAGTCCGTGTTTTTCGTGAAGAGTAAAATATTTTCTTGTACCTGCAGTAGTTTTTCAATTGAACCAAGATGGCAACTTGCCGATCAGGTGCCTCAGATATCATTGTCAGTGGAGCTTTGATTGGATGACTGAATAAGATATTCGCATAAAAGTGAAGATTTTTTCTCTCGTTGCAACAACCAATCTTTTTTCAATAAAAAGTTTATCCATGTAAAAAAGAGAAAAATAGGGTTTGAAAAGGGCAAAAGTACAATAAAAATTTATGTAAAGTTTAAACGAACGGAGAAAAGTGAGCAGCTCAGGATGCAAAGAGGCAAGCTGTTGCCACTTTGCCAGTTGTTTGATCATAATTCTATTATTGAATGGGGATGTGAAATGTGAATGTGATTTTTAAAAAAAGACTTTTTTTATCTGTACAGTCAATGTATTATCAACTGACGCTTTAATAAAGTTTTAAATTGAAATATATTATCCACGTGGTTATTTCACAGGTTCATTTTACAACCCGAAACCGCATATCAATGTTGTGAGCAAGGATCAATAATGATGTTTACTTTTGTGCTTTATTCTTTCATTTTGAGAATGATGACTGTTCATGCTCTTTTATCATTTTAGTTATCGATCGTCCTATTTTTTCCATATTTTTGTGATGAACAAGTTATTATTTTTTATTAGAAACTGAGCACTGGGAACGAACAGTGCGACACAGTTGTAGACAAAGATGAAAGCCAAGCTATCGGGTAACCATTTATCACTCGAAAACCAGTACAAAAGTCGGAGAATGACATATTCTCAGAAGAGCAAATTCATTCAACCAGACTCACAGCAGATCATGTAGAGATCTTTCTTTTTTCTACAAAATCGACTACAGCAAACAAGATAGCATAAGCAGATGATAGCTTAGCAATAACAAAAAATAGATTTTTGTCCTTACAGAAAAGTAGATCAGCAATCATGTCATTTTAACCGGAAAACAGAAAATAGAAAGTAGTGGGCACATGTACACTTGACTGTATTGCCAAGAAATTGCTGTATTGAGAAGAGATTCAATATAATAAATATTTTCCAGCAAGTTGAGTTTTGTCATCGGCCATTTCACTTTCTCCTAATATTTATTTTCTGTCAAGATGAAGAATCAACCAGATCTCTTCTGAAGCGCTATAGGAATAACCGACCAGCGAAATTGGTATTAAAATTAATATTACCGCAATCAACAAGGGCTTCATATGCCTGTAACCCAGCTTGTTTGGTCGCTTACGAAAATGCTTAAAATGACGATAACTATACACCGCTTTTACCATTTCGTCATCATAAACGTCGTAAAGTGAATGAAGCAGAAAATTTAAAAATTTATTGAGGATGACAGAAAATGATGATGATGATGACTCTACTTTCTGCCACATCGTTCTTCTCAGCCAGTTGCAAACCAAACCCGCACAAATATTATTTATCAACTATCCAGATTGCCAAACAAAATCATTCTTGTTAGTCCCGTAAAATAATCTATTTGAATGGCTATACTGCAACCGGATATTTGTAAAATGTCGAGCAACTATTTTTTTCCTTCAGCATAAAAAGCGGCAGAGGCACATTGGCAATAAATCAATTGTGTGGATTTTACAGCCCCACCGCACCATCTAGAAAACTTTTACACATCCGAGAAAAGACTCACACACAAACTCAAACCAGAGATTTTTCTTGTTGGTGTGTGGCATGCCGTTATCTTTACCGGAAACCAACAGTGAATTCGAAAACATTTTCAATTTTTATGACTGTGACAGTTTGGGGTCATCATCGTTGTCGGTCTGTTTGGCCAGGCAATAGTGGCGACCAAAGGCTGGAGAGATAAGTACCTACACACAAAATATATTTCCTTCGTAAATATTCTCGTGGGCCTTAGTCCGTTTTTTACATTTCTTTTTTCATTTTCCACCACATATTCCTATCACGATGCTTACAGCAAAAATTTTAAAAATGATGGCCATCCCCAGCCGATCACGTAGTTTATGTAAATCTTTAGTAGACAGTATAGTAGTGAGCTGCGGCTCACACAAAAATATTTTACGTGGTACTACACAAATCACTCACCCATGATGATTTACCCACCCATCAGCAACCCTTGACATGGCTCATCATGATTATCACGTGGATACACCGAGCTAGTTTCATAAATGGAGCCCAGCAAAATACACCCACAATTTGTTACTTTTCTGAAATGCCTAAGCCTTGCGATTATATAATGCGAACATGTTTTCGCACTCCAGTTCCCTTCCTCTTTTGTGTGCGTGTGGATGTGTGTGTGTGCTTTCATTTGAATATTTTACAATTTCCAAGCAATACAATTCCCTACTACTATCACATAAACCACCATGTTTGCTTATCTTGGCGATTCCACCTAGTTTATTTTTCTGATGGCAGGATGATGAATAGTACATTGAAAAGTAACAAACTACTAACCCACTTTTTTCATCTCTACGAGTTTACCCAAAGTGAAAATTCAATTCCATGACCTGATAAAAAAGAGAAAACCGATTTTTTAGAAGGAATACAAGCGCGCATCCCTGATGATGATTTTGCATTGAATTATCATTTTTTTCCAGAAAAAATGTATCTCTTTCCAAAACTCCACTTTATCATTTTTCCCAAACATCACACATCACCACCACAGACCATTTTTCTGCATAGTGTACTTATACATATTTTACATTCCATCAGGCAAAATCTTGCATACTGGATCCCATCGAGGAGCAACAACACCAGCATCAAGGAATTCAAACGTGGAGGGAAAATGGAGGAGTGTGCTGTTATATTTCTGGTGTGAAGCTGCTGGAGAAAGCCTGATACCAGATGAATTATGACCGGTACGCGGTGGCCGTACTTTCTCTCGTGCAACAACAGAGACATTGTACAGCACTGTTTTTACTCGTCTTCTCTGTTGTAACTCAAAAATATGTAGAATTGTGCATCTAGTTATGTACGTATTTTTATGGTTTTGTTGGAGGAGTTTGCAGTTTGCCTCCGCCTTTTCTCTTGTTGATAATAATAGAAGCATTGTGTAACGGTAGTAGTGGCTGTGGCAGCAACGTGGCACATGGCACCATAAAACCAGAACTTGTAAAGATGCTTATCTTCTTTTTTACTGTAGTATTTTTTGCCTTGTTCCGTGTTTTCTCCAGTGAAAAAATTGCTGTTTCACGTACCCTATCAAAATAATATATCATCGCATCATCCCCAGCATCAGAACGGTCGCTAAAAGCATAGAACTAAGAGATACACACGAGTGAAAACGTAAACGTGAAGGAGCTTCATGGCACGTCATCATCATCTTTTTAATTATCAGCAGCCCCAGCATTTTTTTATTATTTGCCAAAAAAGAAGGACAACATGTGCAAATGACACAACACGACTTGTTAAAAGTTTCTACTTTACTCGAGGAAGATAGAACAACTTGGTAGGATTTAAAATTATATTTTTTCCATGATGCTTTTCGGGTGTGGCTCTGATGCATGGTCGAAGGCCAGAGGGGCCCACAAAATGGCAATAAAAAGTAACAAACTAACTATTTCTCTAGTTCAGCTAGCACCAAAAATACTTTAGCAAGTTTTCCAGCATCCACATATTTTTCCAACCCCGGTCGACCTACACGGTCAGGCGAACCCTTTTTCCTTTTCGTTCCTCTTCATAGCTTGTCTTGCCATGTATGCCACACTCTTCCTTTCGGTGTCTCCTCATCACATTACGGTACGCTGAATTTGAATGAATGAATAGCAGAACAGAAAGAGCGAGAGAGTAGACTGGAGAAATGGAGGAGAGTTGGCGGCTTCTCCAATCTTATATTGTATCTAGTATACATAAGTTATTCACAGGCTCTCTCTCTCACTCTGCCACTACGCCTTGTACGTTTTTCCTAATTCTTATTGCAATTATAATGGAGAAAGCTAGCTTTCTTTTGTATTTTTTTGTCGTTTCTCAATTCACAAGAACAGCAGCACACGCAGCAGAAAACGAAAGAGAGAAGAAAAGGAGACTCATTAGGGATTTCGTTGGAAAGTCAACAGAGAAATTACCCCTTTTTCTTGTGTCTCCCTCCTCTTCTTCTTTTCTCCTCTTGTCATTATTATCATCACCATTGCAAGAGTCATCGTCGTCATCAGCATCAAAATGAATGACATCCTTTCTTCCTCTTTTATTTCCCTCTGACATCGTCCCAACCCGAGTGTACTCTCCAAATGACATTGCCTTGTGCGTGTGAAGGACTATAGCATATAAACTAAAGGCAGATGTTTGCAACAGCTACTGCCACTACAGAGTCACAGTAGTAAGGTCCTTAGCGTTTTCTTTATAATTGCTCCCTATCTTTTCTCTCTCGACATTGCTTCACAAATTTCACCCTTTCATTATAATTGTCACCAGCATAACACTACTGTGCTCGTCATCTCCATTTTGTACTCTGCTCCTCCTCAAGATCGTCACGTCATGTCGTCTCATTAAAAGCGAGAGGAGGAATAACAGAACAAGAATAAAAGAGAGCAAGAATGTATGAATTGGAGGAGAAACAGCTGCCGTGATTGCAAAAGATGCTGCTGATGATAACCATTTAATTTGAGACAGGCAACTTCCGCGCTATTGTTCAATCAAGACGGAGACGGATATACAATTTGAAATAGCAGAGATGATGCATATACACACACGTTCAATAAAATAAATGGCAGGAAGGCGACATTAGTGACATATGACAGTGTCAATTTGAGCTACACGAAAAAATCATTTATTTTTCATTTGCCTGTGCTTTTGTTCCATAAAAAAGTACAAAAAGCATGGCATCCTAATGGAAAAGAAAAGATGTGATGATAAGCTTGATGTTTATTCAGTGAAATTCAAGATCCAATTTAGCCCATTTTCGGGTGAAATATTTTTTATATATCTGGAACACGACACATAACATGGAAAAAATTACAGGCAGACATACTACATCTGTCATAACTTTTTATGTAAGTGTGTGCTAGCTCCACACACAACCACCACAACACTTCCGTTCACTCTTGGCTGGAACCACCACACAGGAAATAGCTGGGTAAAAATGAGACCTCTCCTAGTTTTGTACGTGGGTTTCTTGGAAAAGGAAAGAAAAAGCATATTCATTTTTTGTCTCTAGTTATTATTATTATTATTGCAGGTTTTGGATTTCTCGGGAAAAAATATCAACGTGATATTATCACATCTACACGGAGCTAGTTGAGTGGTTCTGCAAGTGACAAGAAGATAATAAAAGGGAAAGAGCACAGGAAATGAAAAAATGGAGATAAAGAAATACTATGAATTGTACACACTTACCACCATTGTTGTCCTTGATGTTATTGTTATTCCTGTTAATAATGTTATTTTGGAGGGATTCTTTTTCTTCTGCTGCCTTGTCTTCTTGAGTCAAGTAGGAAGAATTTGGCGATGATGAGGAGTGAAGTGGAAGGGAAACAGGAGGCTCGTAGTGCTCTTCCTCCACAGGATGGTTATTATTGGAGTGGTGGTGATGGGCGCTTGAGAGCCTACTGTGAGCTTCAGCGTTCACAAAGAAAATCACACCAACGCTGACCACGGAGGCGGCAAGAAACAGGCCAACCACTTGCAGGGGACTTTCGAATCTGCCCATTTTTTCTCCGAGCTGAAAGCTATGCTGCAAATGATGTGAGCTACCAAGTTTTACTCAGGATTTACGAAACAAGGCTGGAGAATAGAAATGTTTCATTTTCGAATCAAAGCCTCTCTTGTAGGAGTTCTATTTGTAGGAGGTGCACTATAGTACATGTCTCTTTTTCACTGATTTTTGCTTAAAACTTTAATGAAATTATTACGTTGAGTAAGGTAGTTAGAAGCCCGTCATTCCATATTTCGTCCATCTGGAATAAGAACAAACAACACGTCATTGTCACAAGATTGCATACTTTTCCTCATGATTTAACTACATACAATACAGCTTTGCTTATACACCATAATGAGTCACAATCACAAGCATGCATAGCAAATAATTCTAATCCAGAATATTCATGAAAAAACTGATAGCGATAATAATACACTTTTCTATCTCCCCTCGGCTTAACCTTTATGCTGCATGAGCGATACATGATTAAACAGAGTGAAACGTGCAGTAAGTGTCTGTTAGCGCAAGTGTTCTCCAGATGGACAAAAAGTAACCGCATGCACCAGTAGGTATCATTTGGATTGGGATTTTATTTCTAGCATATGACATTCTTGCTCTCCACTCCAGACAGTTTCATATGAAACTATTATAAAAAAACTACACGCATCAGTCGCCATTTTCATCTTACAAAAGTAGCAAGTTATCATCAAACGATACTATATAGTACTATATACACACATCACTGCATTATTGTTGTGCAGATTTCTTTTTTGTCCTGGCAGTTGTCTTTTGTGGTGGTTTTGCTAATTGGACGTGGTTTGGGACTTGGGGTACCTTGCCATAATTTCCCAATGATGACAGTGTACAACCCGGCCTTATATTTTGTTTCGCTTTTTGCCAGTAGTACACACTGCTCATATTAAACGCATTCATTCGTCATTCTTTCTCTTTTGCCTTGTCCTATACGCAAAAACATATACACTTTTGCCTATTATTCTTTGCAATGCTCATATTACTACTTTTGTTCATGATTTTTTGCAAAAAAAAGTGCAATCAAGTCAACTTTGCTACTCGCTTTTATTCTCCTTGGAAAAGTGAAACAAGGGAGTTGTACACTGTGTAGTTACCATGAATAGAAAAGGCAGAGAGAGAGGAGAACAATGAGATCGGGTCCCTTGTTAACAGTATACCATCCTCAGAGCCAGTTACCCGAGAAAATGTCGGCGTGCTCTGGTGTGCTACATATTTATCAATTACCAAACTTTTCTCTGTGTCTCGTCTACAAGTCTTGTTGTGAAGAGCAGCACACACACAAAAGCAGAATAATAGGAATGGAATGAGAGGGGGAAAGGGAGAAGGTTAGCGTACTTTTTTGCTCTTCTAGAAACAGAACAGCAAAACCCGCACATTTTCTATCCCCTTTTCATTTCGTATCTATTTTTTCAATTGTTACTTGTCTTCCTTGAGAGGAGCACCAAAGTTCAAGTGAAGAAAGGCAAAAAAAGCTATAAGCCAAAAGAACTACATATTTGTAAAGAACACGATGATGTGCGAGAAGAAAGATGGGGAAAATTGGGAAGCATGTTTACTTATGCAAAAACGATCTCGTAGGTTTCACAAAAAATGCAGTGTGTGATACCACTTTTTTGGGGTAGAAAAAATTTATTCAATTGTGGGAAAATGAATTTTTTGGGGGAAATAGCTCTCTTGATAAACAATTCCACGCATTTTTTCAACACTATGCTCCTGATAGTATTACTTTCTGGGTAATTCAATGGTTCAATGTTTTCCATCTCACTGTTTTCACACCTCTTTTGAGAAAGATTGCAGAATTTTATAATAAACAAAAAACGGTTTGTATTGAAAAACATGATTTCATGTAAGATTTTTCAAAGTTACAGAGAGGTCAAAATCCCAATCTGAAGTTTTAGTGTTTATGAGTGAAAGATCTTTGAGCCTTTTCTAATAAAACTGGTAAAAACCATTCGGAAGAAGGAAAAAAGACTATTTTGATTTGAAGTAGATTTGCAGTGACATCAGATCGATTCCAATTACATAAATAGTCAAAATTAAGTTGAGGAAAATATGTGACAACTGACAGATGGATAACAACGGGACCGACTCCGTTCAACCGAATAATAATATATCGTCAATGGGCATAGCATCGACCGCTCATGATCATTCATATCTGTCACAACACGTTAAGCATCTCTTGCTTTTAATCCCGTTTCCAACCACCACTCACAAACACACAGCTCAAAAAAAAAACTTTATCCTTCTCCTGTGCAATAAAAAAGATTGCCAAGCTTGCAGGGTTGTCTTAAAGACGGAATTTTATTGGGATGCTCAATAACCAGCAGCCGTAGCAGGAGCCATTCTCCCATAGAAAGTTTTTTAGTGGGAACGCGATAGAGATTCAAGGCAATAATCTAATCTGTCAGACAAGCCTTCCCTTTAGATCTTTCACTTTCTCCATTCCACTTGGTTAATCAAAACCACAGACCACACACTATAATGTCATCTTCTGCTATGGTTTGCTTTTATGCTTTTCTTGCTGGATCATTACCACAAGAAGGCATCATCATCATCATTTGTAGCAGTAGTAGTATAAGCTCAATAATTTGGCATCAGAGGAGTAAAGCCTTGACTTTTCCTTTGGCAAGTAGGAGCACTTAACAGAGCGGTGGTGGTGCTTCAGTTAAAAACACAATAATCCTTTTTACTTTACTTAGTTCTAACAACACACACACTGTCCATTAAATTATTGCTGTTAGTAGATTCTCAAGAAAAAATACGTACGTGATTTGCCCATAATAACAACAATAAGAAAAAATACAGACAGGATAATGAAGACAGCACACTTTTTCATCATTTCTTTATCCTTTTTTCCCATTTTCTTTGTGTGTCCAAAAAGGAGGAACAGAGGAAAATAGACAGATAATCTTTTCCCACTGGCAAATCATATCCGGCTCAGATTGTATCAATACACACTTTCAGCATTTTCTTCCCTTTGTTATCTTGTGAAAAGAGGCATTAGGGCAAATTGATTGATTTCCTTTTGGCGACCACACGCTCTCTCTCTTTGCTCGACTCAGCAAGTAACGAAGAAAAATGAAAGAAGGTGCCTTTAGCGAAGAGTAATGTAACATGAGATGTAGGTTGCTACATAGAAAAATGATATTCCTGAATGAAGCTTACATATACTAAAGTACTATAATATATTGATGATGATAATGACGATTGTTCGATCTACTTCATTATTTTAGTCACCAGAGCCGTCCCAAAAGCTACTACGCCACGTCGTGCCGTACCACTCACTCATATAATAATACTAGAGAAGAAAAGACAACCAATAGCACAGACAAGAAAAAAGTAATAATAATTTTTGTTCCTTCTCTTTAAAAAAGTTCTTTTGTCATTTTTGTGTACCGACCCAACTCTTGAAAATGGTAAACGGATTTGTTCAAGTAGCGTTACTAACCGCAAATCTACCAATCAATGTTCTAAAAGCAAGACCAATATATTCTCTAGACCAAGTAACAACGACAATAATTTATATTGCACTGAAATCTTTCTTGAATCAAAGTTTCTAAATAAAAATGCCAAAAAGCAAGGCAAACTGTGGCTACTGTGGAACAACAGCTTGGCTCCACTTTTTCTTGGTGGGGATAGATTATGGTGTGACGCTTATGTTCGTGTCATAATCTATATTCTACGCTTTCTCTGTGAGGAACAACAGATTTTTCTTTTTTTCCCCTTTTCTCTGTCACAACAATATCCCAGTTGGGTGGTTTTTTGGATTGGCTTTTCTTGAAAGCAGTGCTAACCCAGTGCTGCTGATTTATAAATTATAGTATAAAAAACTACGATGAACACAATAAGGTTTTTGAGTCCTCGTATATAAAACTCTTTTTCTCAAAATCAACTCCTTTCTACAACACAGGAAATTATGTAGCAGCAGGAGCCTTTTCTAGGTTCATCAAAAGCCATGTATTGTCACATCCGAGTTTTTTTTTGACATGGTGAACTAGCTGTAGATCTTGTGGAAACGTGCGCAAAAGTGTAAAAAGGAATTGAATTTTAGTTAACGTCCCTGTCGGCCCCATCAACTAGAGCTTAAGCAGCAGCAATATATAACGCTGCAGTGCTCACTCTTGCTGCTTCTGCTCATCTTCCATTTTTTCTTCCAATTTTTCTGATTGTTTTCCCCTTCACTGTATGCATATTCCTCTTGACACAATGTAGGAGACAATAGAAAGGACATTGACAGCAGCGGATGATGTTGATAAAGCTTTGTAGAATTTCTATATAGATCCGGAGAAGAAAGCTGGGAAAAGTAAAGGGGCAACGGCAGTGATGGGATAAGAATGCAAAGAGAATTTACAAGGGGGAAGAAAGTAGGCCTATCCTATCATCATCATTATTCTGGGCACTTTATATAGACTTCTATAGCTTTTCTCTTGTCTCTCTGCTTTCAGAAAAATGAAGTGGAGAAAAAAGGCCTTGAAGTTTAAAGCTCGACGGAGACATAGTGTAACAGATTACATATTTTCAACCATCTGTGGGGCAAAATGAAAGAAAATCTCATCTCATCATACAACATTAGCATTTTTTACCCAGGCGTCATCACTGCCAAAGCCAAATTATAGAGTAAAGTTGCAGTGGCAGTTGCCACCATGATCATGCTCATCATCATCTTTCCTCCCACACGCACATAGAAGGCACACTGCACAGCAGATGGATTATCGTTGCTCATTTGTAACTGTCAGAAGAAATGTCTAAAAATCTGTGCCTTCTCTTTCTCCCGGCCCGTTATTTTATGATGGTGTGTGGTTGGCTCTCTCTCTCTTGTCACAAAATCCTCTTTTATTTTACTCATTTTCAAGGAGAGCAGTGAAGAGTATACACACACACTATCCGCACGGAGCAGGTGACAATGACAGAAGAGAAAACATCTGTAATCCAGCAGCATCAAGTAGTGCAAAATCCTTGAGGATAAATAATGTAGCTACTTTGTAGTTTAGTTAGTTAGCCTACGCCGGAGCTGATCCGCTGTATCCTACACATAAATGAGGAAAAATCCATCCGAAAAAATGTTTTAATAGAGAAAGTCAACCAGCGTCACGACACAAGCGCTTTCTCTCTATATTTCTCTAATCCTCATCATGAATCTTTTTTCTCGGGGAGATTTTCCTTTTCTCTCTAGAGAAAGTCAAGTGATCATGAACTTATAGTTTTTGTGTTTACAGTTGTATATAGCTCAACGCCCGAATAATGTGTGATTCTCATTTTAGTTTAGTATAGTGTTGCATACACAACAAGTCTGTACAAAGCATAATCTCGGAAGAAGCAACCAAGGATTTAAACTCATAGCTTGCACTCTACCAGAGAGTGACTCCAGTTTTGGTTGACTACTTTTCTACTTTGTGTATTATGATTATGCCGCCGGCCAGAAGAGCAACTTTTTCCACTGGAAAAGTTGGGAAAGTAGCTTAGGCCACACAGACACACAAACTATATCTGGTATATAGCTGCTTACATTTTGTCATTAAAACGACATGTATTTCGCAGCTTTCTATTTTCTTTGGCAGAAGTGGCAACGCTCTTACTAACTACCGCTTGTACTGCTGTGAATATTTGCGGTTTTCATTTGAAGAATTATACCCCGCCTCGGGAGTCATTCTACACACACACACAAGTTGAGGAACTATCTCTCTCTCTCTTTAGCTTGCTGGCAGCACACAACAAAATCCAAACTTGCAGCGAGAGAAGGAGAGTCAGACTCGCCATAATGTACACAGGTCTTGTGGACTGATTGAATCTCTTTCTATTACAAAAACTAGTTACATATATAATAAGTAAAAGCCGGCTTAGTTTATATGAAGTAGTTATCCCGGTTTATTATACGTATAATAGGATTTTTTTCTGGGGAACAGTGAAACCACCATCACCACACAGTTCGGATAGGGAAACGAACTGGAAAAGTACAGAAGAATAAAAAGAAGAATGCGAATTCCATCTATGCTTTTCTTTGGCGCAAAAATGTCCTTTTCTCGTTTTTAAGGAAAGAAAAGCAAGAGAAATATTCATGCTCATGACAAGAAAAGAGGAAGAAAAGCGGAGATAGAAATGACAAGTAAATTACAAGAGACAAGTCAGAGTGTACAAGGTTGACAATGGGATTCACTCACAATCACGGAGAGCAAAACAGAAGAGGACATGACATGGTACATGAAGCTTTTGTCATGCTTGAATCATTATCCTTGTCACCATCTTGCTTTCTTCACAGAGTTTTGTGTAATAGTAAAGTATTGTGCTGCGTAGAACATGAATGTATACGTAACATGGCAGGATAATGGCCATCTTTTCATTCTGCAAAAGTCTTTAGAATGATCATGATCTTCATTTTCTGCTTAAATAATATTGTGTGTGCATAATTCCTTCTTGTTGGAAATGTGCCCAACAAAAGCAACTTTTTCCTTATAAAACTCTTAACTATTTTATTTGGATTTGGCGTTTTCTTTAAATAAGAAAAGGTCTGCCAGAGATGATCATATGATGATGATGATGACAATATCAGATGTGAGCCTTTGTGTCAGATGTTGGAAAGCTTAGCCTTCTTGACATATTTACCACACTGACAACAGAGCCTGCCTATTTGCTGCATGCTGCCTAATGAATAATGAATTCTCTTGAAAACCGGATTAAATGCTATTCTTCTATAAGATGGTAGGATACTATTATCAGCTTAAAAATAAAATGACAGGGAGATGGAAAGATTAATCATATTTACCACTTATATTCATAATCAGTTTACACATACTATGCAGTACATTACTGCTGTTCTCTATGTGAGTAGGCGTGTAGTGTCTTGTCCGAAAACGGATGGATGGATGAATGGCAAAGTGTTAAAGCCCATTTGTCAATTAGCGTCAGTAAAACATATTATAGAAACTAAGTGTCACCACCTGCTTTTCCCTCTTATTTCTTTTTTATCTAGCTCTCTCCAAAAACTTGACAATGTTTTCATTGCGCGCTCGTGCTCGAGCTGGGAATTGGCGGACGACAAAGTCAAGTGGCATAATGGATATAATAGACAAAGATATAAAAAGCATAAAAACAAACTTTCTTTTTTAAAGTTTCCCCATTTCTTCCACCTTACCGTACAGACTGGGAGCGCAAGCAGGTACCCTTTTTTGTGCAAACACCAGAAACAGTAGTAAATTACCGGAAACTGTTGTTATAAAGGTGTAATAAAGCTTAAAAGAAAAGTTTCTACTTTTTTCTCACTTTCGCTTTTTCTCTCTGTATGTCGCAAATTAGATATGTCGGGAATGTGTGTGTACGGTGGTGGTGTGTGGTTCCACTTCACTCCTGGCAAGTGGCAACGCTTTTTTTTTAGCAAAAAGAACTTTTACTTTTCTTGTCTCATCGTCGCCGCTCTATTTACATTCTTGGACGACGGCAAGGGCCAGGAAGAAATGGAAGAGGGAACATAATGATATCTTTTCTCTGCAAGGGAAATTCCTATTTTCAACCGAAAAGACGATGTTCCCATGCACTCGCCATTTAGCAGGAAAATGGTTTGTATATAACAGTGCCACTGCAGTGGTGTGTAAGTAGTGCTGCAAGTAAACGTGCCATTATTATTACCATTTCGTGTAACAATTTAGTGAATTTATCGAAAAACTTGTGTAGTACACTTTCAGAGAGAGAGAGAAAGTGAGTGAGTTGATGATAATTTCGAGTAACAAAAGTAATGGGACTGGATGTACACAATTTTGCTAGTCTTCTAACACTCTATCCTACATGCTACACTCTATTTTTATTTACTATTAGCTTCTGGTTGGCAAAAGTTACTGGCTATCTACTGCCATGTTTCAAGATATTTACTATGTAGTATCTAGTTAGTATATGGGTGTATTAGTGTGTTGTATTATTATCGGTTTCTTGTAAATTGGCGTGTTGAATTTTATTCATAAGGGAAAAGTTTTTGCTCTCGTTCACTCACACAGGCAGCAAACAACAACAACAGCAAATAAAAAGGGGAGTAAAACAACAAGAAAAACACTTTACGATGCCATTTGATCGTCCATTTACAAGAAAGCGATAATAATTTTCAATGGATGGATTGGAATTCGAGAGAAAAGTGAAAGCAGGAGTGAACTCCGGAAAGCATTCCTTTCCCGGAGAAAAGTAAATTCATTGGAAAATATTTTTTTCGGATTCACTTGGTGTATGCCCCACATTCCAAAGAATAAGTATAAAAACGAACCATATTATATGGAGCATTCGACTACTATTACGAACGACTAACTTCTACTAGTCATTCATTTTCAGCCACTCAATATTACACCAATCTTGGTCATTTTTATTCCCATGTGAGACTGAGAAGTTGAATGGAAAAATGGAAGAATGGAATCATAACATGAATTCTAACGAAGTGTTAAAGAAGAAGGAAAGCAGGGTAAAAAATTACACATGTTTCTCAGCGGAAAGCCTATCATCTCATTGCCATTATACCCATCCATTTTCTTCTCCCTCTCTTGTTTATTTGGATATCTGATTACAGTAATGCCTTTTACGTGGCTGGAATACAAATATTGTGGCTGCTGTTTCGGCTAGCATATTGTTGGATGCATGGTTATTACTACTACACACTTTTTCCACATTGGCTATGAGAGTAAGCTTGATGGATACACGTTAAGAAGAAGCACGCAAAAAATGTGTGTATAGCAAGAACACACATACATATTATATTGGTACGCTTACGTGATCGGAAAGTGAAAATTGGCACAAAAAGAAGGGTGAAAAATGTGACGATGATGAGCATCAAGATGAGCTTGATGTGAGAAAGACAAGAAATGATTTTTCACAGTTAAATGTCTTATAAATACCTATAAGATATCAATATGCAATTTGGCAAACCGTGCAAGAAAATTTGCATTTTGTTAGAAGGAAAATTAAAATTTGTGAGAGTATACTGGCAATTTTCAAAGTATAGTAGACACAACAAAAACTGTCTGTTTTATCCGTGACAGTTTTTCCTTGACAGTGTTCATTATGTAGAGTGAATGCGTACCCGGCAGTTTAGTAGTTAAATAACAGTGTAATTTTCTCATGATGCCCCAAATCTGTCAAAAGTAAAACTGCTGGAAAGAATGAGCAATTTCAGGTATCAGGTAACTCCTCCGCAGCAAAAAATAATAGGTTTGTTGACGCTGTTTGTTCAAATCAATTTGATTTATGGTGCCCGCTCTACCAAACGAAAAAGTGACACTTTTATGTCCCATAATTTTTGGTTTGGCTTTTTTTGTTCTGATATCCAAATTCACATTTTCTCCTAGCTATAAAATGCCCACCGAGAAATTTTATTCTCAATTTCCAGCCACCTTGATTGTTAAGTTTGGCAACGACCTGCAACCTCTCATTTCATTGACGATGGGAACGGGATGAGCCCACTGCACACAGTTCTGTGCACACAAAAGCAGTGTAATTTCAAAGCAAACAATAATGACAGTAATTACCCGTGTTTCGTTTTACGGGCTTTTACTTCTTTCTTTTCGTGTTGTTTTTGTGACTTGGGAGGAGGGGAGGTTTGTGTGCCTGACAGCTGTCAAGCTTTCTCCTGTAATGAATACAGCACAATAGCATAAGCAAAAAGAGAGCTATTTTCCGGTGGCTTAATGAATATATATGTATATACACTGCTATCGCTTGGTAAATATTGACCCGGAAAGGAAAACAAAAAAGTGTTGAAAATGGAAACGGATTTACTATTGCTACTGCTACTGTATACGACTGTCTGTCAAATATTAATGTTTGCAAGATTACAATGGATTTTGACAAAGCTGATAAATACACACGAAGAGTAATGTGAAAATACCAATTTTGAAACGTGCTTAAAAATAATTTTTGGGAAAGCATAGTGTAAAGTATGCAAAAAATCCTTTTTTGCAAAATCGATTTCTTCTGTGTCAACCTAAAAACTCATATAAAGAGCCACCAACTTTCCATTATGTCATTTCAGCGCTTTTTATCTATGCAAACTTTGCCATGTACCACTATTGCAGCATTTTCCTGTGATCTTTTAGTAACGAAAACAAGGCAGTGACAAAGGTAGCAGGAAATTATGACAAAGTACGTTAAATTTCATATCTTTTCTTCTGGAAATGCGGAAAATGAGGTAGTGAGATAAAGCTGCTGCCACCGCCGCATCTTGTCTACTCAGTTACTGTCGGATTTTCCCTCCTTGCTTTAAAGCTCCTGTCTGCCTTTGCTGATCGTCTTCGTTTTTTGTCTTTTGCTGAGAGAGTAATGCAAAGGATGAGAGAAACGGAAATAATAAATAAATCGGATATATGAAGAAAATGCTGATGCTCACGCTCATGATGAAAACAGGCTAAATACATTTTCTTTGCAAGAATGCCATTTGTGCGAAAAATTCAGCGTGCATTGTGCACCTCCGGAACTTACATTTTACGAGTCAATGCCCTGAGCTCCTTTTTTCGGTTATACGGATACCTGCTGATTGTTAAGCTTTACGTGTTTCATGAGAAATACCTTAAATATGAATATTATCATGATCACATTGAAAATCGGAAGGTATTGTTAAACCTTCTTTACACATTTTTTTGTTGCATGCACCAACACCTCTTGTGTACAAACGTGTCATCACGGGAAAATCTAGAAATTGGACAGAGGGAATTGGATACTGTGAGACACAACGACACACACCACACCGCGCAAGCAGGTGGAACGGAAATTATTGAACAAAACGGAAAATTGGCGTGTTTTAAACGAAAGATTCAATTCTATATGATACTCCACTTCACACGCTGCAAGATTTATGCCTGCTGACGTCGATAAAAGTATAAAAATGACAATAGTTTTGCAAAAGTGCTTTACTTTTACCACAGTGCATTTTACCGCAAAACTTTACAGGCGTGTGAAAGGACAGGTGAGTGAACCTGAAATGAATTCAAAAGTAAATGACGCAACACGACAAAAGAAACTCTCCTCTCAAGGATAATACATTGGTTTGTACCCTGTAAACTAGGTTTTATTGTCACATCATTTTTTATAGTGAGCGAGCGGTAAGCGTCAACCATCATTGAACACTGCTACATAATGCGCTGGTCTACTCTTAAATTGTCATAATCGTAGGAGCTAATATAGTTTATTATCCTCTTGTAGTTTATACTTGAAACAAGAAATTATATAGAGAGGGAACAGCAAACTAAAATGAGGGTACTTACGCAAAAATATGGAAAGTAGGTAAAGTAGAGTAGAAAAGCAGTAAATACAGTAGCATCGTCATCACCATAAAAGATTTAGACTCCTACTCAATTTACATAATAACATGCACTATTATTATTACAAGTACCACCAGCAGAATAAAAAAGGAAGCTGACAAGAAAGCTGAGAGAAAGTCGACACAAGAAAGGATGTAGCAAAAAAAGGATAAACAAACTGTTGCTGGCGCTTCTTTCTTCTCTGCAAAGTGGCTATGGACTACTGCCGCCTGCCTCTGTTCAAAAAGATGAGAAAAACTGCTAATGCCGTATGCAGAGCATAAGAAAGAAGGAAGATAAACAGAAAAAAGGGAAGCGAAAAGCATAACAATTTTTTATTTGCATGCCAGGACTCACACAGTCTTGTACTTCTTCTGCATGTAGCTGATTAAGTAAAGTAAAATAAGATGATCCTCTTGTTGACTCTTAGCAAATCCTTTATTTTTTTCTTGGTACGTATTTTGAAAAATATGAAAATAAACAACCTAAAGAGATGGTACAACAACAGTGGAGAGTAGAGATAGACGGGTATATAGTAACAAGCGTTCAATTCCCTTTGGTGGGATAAGTGGAGAAAGTAGAAAAACTGCTACTTTCTTTTTATCTACTTAAGATTTTAAGAAGACTTTACAAATATGAAATGAAAAGCCTTTTGGCTTTTGATTTTTTCCCGAGACGAATCTAAGTAGTAGGAAAAACATGAGAGTGCGTGGGCTTAGTTAAACTAGAGTACACACTATTTCGTTAGAACTTGCACGATGTAAAATTTAGGCTACTTAAAGATCCCTAAACTCCAGTTTGTCAGTTATGAGCATATTTCTTTCTCCAATTTAAACCATTTTTCTCGTTATGGGTTTCACTTTGAGATGTTTAAAGGTGTGTTTTAGCACGGCGTATACGGGACTCAATTAAAAAAACAAAAAGTGTTTGAAGCACGTTTCCCAAAACTACAAGAAAGTGTATTATTTTCCAAGTAGAGCCCATTTCCTTTAGGCATCTTTTTAAAACATGCCAATGTCATTCATGCTGAATGAAGGTAAACGAAGAAGGAGAAAAGCGGGTACTCAGACCTTTTTGCAAGCGTGTACCCTTTGGGCAAGGTTAGATAAGAAGTTTTCCTATGGCTCAGCCATGCATATTATTAACTTCACGCCACTTTTAGCAAGTGCACACGTACAGACACGAGACCCCTGTATAAGAGCCCTTTACTACACTTGTTAACTTTTTTATACACGCGTACATAAACTACTATATCTGCATCTCTTCCTTTCCCTAAAATTGTCTGTCAGACTGACTTGACATGCTGGCGGTTGTAGGAAACTTCGTTTTCTCCTTTGTTGTATCTTGCCTCTTTTTTGTGGGTGAATTTTTTTTAAAGAGTTGTCACACGTTAGAGGAAGACGGACAAGGAAAAAAGATACAACTTATCTGCATGTGCTATCTTTCACAAGGAATAAATACTGAATGACGACGGCTTCCCAACAACAACGTCCTCGTGTGTCTGGAGAGCAACCAAAAACGGCAATACAGAATGTTGAAACTTGTACATTTCTGTTTAGTGTGATAGTACATATATACCTATGCACAAACATGTCTAATGCCCGTCTATACTTTGGCTTTAAATAATATATTTTTGTCATTGACACGAGTCTACAAAAAGGGCATAAACGCAGAGGACCATTGAACTTATGTATATTGCATGTAAAGGAAAATGTTTCTCAGGTCCTTCGTTTGCGTGTAACGAGACCTGAAAAATTTTAATGTACGCGTTGAAAGTGAAAATTGGCAGAAAGTTTGTCAATGGAAAACACTTTTGGCACGGGAGCTGAGAAGCAGATTGAATAAACAAGAGGAAACCGGGAAATCGTTAAGAAAAAACAACAGACAGGGTCAGTACATGTGCCAGCAATTTAAATCTACGTATTGATCTTTGGACGGCAAGGAAACCAGATCCTGTATTGGAAACTTGGAATTTGGAAAGAAGGTTTAAGGAAATCCACGTGACTAAATTCACCATAGCTATGTCAAAAACTGTTTGAGAATGTATCCGCAAGAAACTAAGACTATAACAACTCTTCTTGAATATTTCATTTCGAATAATGAGCTACGCTTCAACAAAACATGATTTGTTATGAATGGGTGCCACGTGTAACATGCAGTGTGAGTGTCAGTTTATTAATTATCCATAATTTAATTTGGATTTACTGCTACAGGCAACTATTCTCAAAATCGAATTTCGCGTGTCTTGCAAACGGAATAGACAATAGATGTACAATTTGAGTCTGGGCTGTGCTTCTTCAAGAATGTTTTCAGATTTGTTCTTAGAATGAGTTAGGAGTACTACTAAACATATTATTTTCAAGAGAATTTCCTCACATATTGTAAAAGAATAGGTACGCTTCAAAGTCATCTTTTCCGCAGCAATTTTCTACAAGCTACAAGTATATAGTTTAACTACAAGCGACTGTCTATGTTTCTATCGTCTATCTGCGCTGCTCATTTAATTTTCTCGGGGATGATCCTCTAGAATCTACTTGCGATCCCTTTTTCTGTTGTAATAGTTGATGCGAATATGACGATGATGATCAGAAGGATATGATACTCGGATGATTATACGGAAATTTTTAGTATTTAGTGTAACTAATGCAATTTGTATTCATATCAGCAATTGCCGTAATAGCTAAAGCTGCGAGCATATTATACACTTTCATGAGAAATCTACCCGTAGCAGTTGTAACAGCGGCGGCAGAAGTAATTTAAGTAATATGATTTTGCATACTCTGCTTGCCGAATGAGTTTCTCATATTCCCACACTTTCTCCAATGCTTCCCTTAATTCGTTACACAATGTACTTTGATTCTTGTTCCACTTTCCCCCTCTTTCTCTCTCTAGACTCATCTTCCAATAAACAGTGTCGTAAAACGAGTAAAATGTGCTACGCTATTAAACCAACCAGTGAACATTTTGATGTAATTTCCTCCGTTTTTTAGCAGAAAAATTTCCTAGACAAGAATGTAATGCAGCTAAATAGTTTAGTAGTAACCGAGCAGTGGCAGTAACGGCCATCGATATTAAACTGTCTTCTGCTGGAAAAGTGCTTACAAGTAACACACACTTTTTGCGGGGAATTCTTTTTCCACAGAAAAAATGGAATGGGGGCAAAACGGTTTAATGAGTTTCTTTTTGCTTGTCAGAGTTGCCTGCACACACACACACAGAAACGCATTTCGTTTTAACTTATTATTTCCCCTTCCTTTGAACTTTCTCTTGTTGCTGCTTGCTTTCACGGAGTGGTCTCCATTTTCACATTTTTGATATGGACTCTAACAACTTTGCTTTTGCTATTATGATCAATACATAATTTTCATCGTTTCTCGATTACTTTTTGAAATGTGCGGTCCTTATAAACAGCAAAGGCAGAAAAGGAAAAGGGCGAAAGTCGCATTATTACACTTTTCCCTGTTTTCTTGGTCCACATTTTTGTACCACTTTAGAGTGCGTGCATATAGGAAGAAAAATTCGGAAGGTAGAAAGCCATAAAAGAAAATGTGATATGAAAAGTGTTCTCCGTTGAGACCCTTTTCGGAGTAGGACGACCTTCCAGTCATCTATCTCCTTAAAACGACCCTTTATTATTTAACGCTCAGTCTCTCCGACACAGCAATATGTAATCCAGAGTGTAGAAGAGAACAACTGCCTTATTTTTTCCTCTTTTTCTAGTCTCTCAAAAGGGGATAATATAAAAAGGGGCCTTTGGCATGACAGTCCTCAGCACCAGCACACTGGTGGTGTGGCATCGTTAAAATGGAAACATGAACTAGGTTAGTGTTGCTTGTGACTTTGTTGCTTATATGTGTATGTCCCGTAGAAAGGAAAAAAAACGAGAAATGAATGGATGTTGCAGCAACAGTGATATATTACCATCTAAACCAGGATAAATTGTGTCTCCTTCCTAAAGAGAAAGAATAGAATGAAGTGTATGTGTGCGGAACAAGGAAAAAAGACACAAAGCTATATATAGTGCACACACACTGCAGTTCTCTAGAGAAAATGCTTTCTTAAAGCTTCCTCCTTCCTCTTGAAAAAATGAAGGAGCCCACACAAGAAGAAAATTTGTTTATAGTTTGTAGCTTTAGTGGGAGAAGAAGTATAGCAAGCAAAATTACATTTACCACTTTCTACGGCGTTCTTGAATACATGGCATGATGCCTTCTTGAGTCAGAGTGGAAATATAAAGGCAAGGCAAGAGGTCAACACAAAAAATCTTTTTGAGGTACTTTCTCCCTCCGCAAGTTTGTTGACTCTTTTTGTCATCACGGCAGGAGGAAATAAAGGCAACAACGGGATACACAATCAATATGAAATATGATTATTTTTGTGAGAAGAGGCTAGACAAAGTATGAATAAAATATGTCTAAAAATGGACGACACACTTTTACCCTGATTATCTATCATTGTGTGTTGCCATTTTCCCTGGAGGCAAAATCAAGTGTAAATGTACTTTTTTGCGTTTTTCTAGACAAAATGGTGTCATTGCACAAAACGAGGGCATTTTAGAAACATTTGTTGAATGAAATTGTGAAAGTTGTTTGCAAGAAATGTGGCACTCTTGAGCAAAATGCACTTTTTTGCTTGATGTCATCTGCAACAGTTCACAACGATGTTGTCTATTGTTGAACATTGCATGGCTAGGATTTTAATGAGTTTGAGAATGCTAAGACAACAAAAACACATTTGCCGAGGAAAGCACATCAGTAATTACTTTCGTGGGAAGATTTCACAGGACCTTCAAAAACTTACTCGAGGGTTGATGTGGGCTGCAGCAGCATCTGTGAAAATAGGAATGGCTGATGATGACGGTGATGATGTTGACCATGAATCATATGACCATCATGGGGAAGCAATGAGAAAATGGTGAAATTAGCTGGAACACCCATACACAAAAGTAATCTGGGCAAGAGCATTTCGGAATAATTTTGGACATGAGAGAAATACTGGTTATAAAAGTGGAAAAAATGTAGTTGAGCAACGTGCCCAATTTAAAATAAAATGAAAAGGGATATTATCCCTAGAATTCCACTGGGAAACATCTAGAATTGGAATAAATAATGGAAACTGGGACAGGGTTCCAGTCTATTTATTCCTACGGTGTTGTTGCGGCGAATAGCCAAAGCTGTAAAGACATTTGAAGTGGTGGCGCACGCATTTCAAGGCTAATGAAGGCCTTTGCCTTAGGAACATTTACAGAAGAGTGGGCTTATGTACTCTGTATAGTAGTACACTTCTGCAGGCAGTCAATCTATTAGCCATGATCGCAGTCATCACCGTCATTCGATATAATATATTATTGGATGAGAGCTAAGGACTACGCGAAGGCATGAAGGCATGCATGTATATGCCCACTTAGATAATAGTCATCACGTGGAATTAAATTACAGGTTAGGAAATTGGATCGGATCGTGAACGCAGCAGGAGGGGATTGTAAGCAAAGCACAGTTGCAAACGTTAGAGAATTACGTGTCCCGTAATAAGGTATAGACTGTTCCTTGTTGGCACCACCACCACACCAGCCAAATACATGTGTACTTTTGTGGCTCAAACCCTCTTTTGACAAAGAAGAGAAAACGAGAAGACGAAGAGAGGAGAGAGTTGTTCAAGTGTAATCCATTTTTGGATGCAAATTGGTGAAGGGAAACCACTACTATTCTGTGCCAGCAGAGTCAGTCAAGCTAGTGAGTTTTTGCACAGTAGACTGCCTTTGCCTTTCATAATGATGCGAAAGAAATCTCATATATCGAAACATGACTACTATTAGAGAAACGCACACACAAACGTCAATATAATGACTAGAGGGAAAAAAGAAGATGATGAAGCGACATTTTTTATTTCTACCTGGATTGCCAAAATCACGTTTGCGTGTATATGTGCGTCTGCAGTTGTCACATTTCATTTTGATTTCCATTTTTTTCTTTGCATCATCAGTGAAAAATATTTCTGGCAAAGGTATTTTTATTCCATTGATTATTATGCTTAAATATGTCATGTTCTTTCCCCCAAAAGCCACAAGGTATGCTGATGAATGTGGTATATGTAGGCAATGAATGAATGAAATGTGGTTGCTGCTGCTGCACCAGTTCCCCAAGGATTGAATGACTATAAAAAAGTGAATGAACACACACGTGTTCAAGGCAATTTATTCTTTTTTTCTGGGCAAAAGAAAGTAATCCCATTTTTGAATCATGCTGCGCACAACATTCATTTCCAGAGGAAGGTAAACATCGTCATCAAAAACTGGAATATATATTATGCCGGTGAAAATCTGTCCAAAAAGTTTTGGCTAAATTGAAAAAATCCCGATTTCTTCCCTCTACACGCACTTTTTGTTTGATCAAGAGGACTACACTGCTGGTTCTACGGATAGGGGATGAGAATTTAAAAAAAAGGAATATGCAGATTTCAGATTTTCGTATCCGTCGACTTTTAGATTTGCATTGCTTGCCTGCTTGAAGCAGAAATTTCGATCCGAGTTTTTCTCTCTTAAAACTCAACCTAAAAGAATGTAAAGTGTGCAGTTGTTGTAGTTTATCCCTTGAACATGATACGTGGTGCATTCCCAGGAATGCCACTTTATTTATCGCTAATGGAATTTTACCAGTTAAACCATTAACTCTCTTTGGCATATTATACAGCATCAGTGGAATAGACTGCTTTGCTATTACATGTCTTTTGTTGCCAAAAAACGCTTCGGCTTTGATGGAAAAACTTTTTGCACAAGCATGTAAGGAATTTCAAGGAAAAGAGAAAAAGTTTTCGGAGGAAGGGAAATAAGCCGTTATATAAGGGATAAAGTAGCCTTTGCATGATGGTCGGACTAAGAATAAAAGTAAGAAAGGGAATAATAATAATGCTTATTGTTAGTACAGTGCTGAGTGCTGAATAAGGAGAAAATGTTCGGCTCAGTGTAGCATACATTCATTGTAATACCAGCAATGACTAGATTTGCTGTTACCAGCATTTTCAATTCCTACTTGAGATTTAATCTCAGGAAAAATAAGAAGCTTCCTACCATTCGATTCTATATTCACTTCCTTTCATTCTGATGGTCGATGGTGGTGGCGGTGTTGAGGCTGAGTGAAAAGAAAAACTTTGGTAATGGCAGCTTTTGCCAAAATCTTCTCTGTAAGAGCGGGAATAAGATGGGAAATAAAAAGAATACATTTTAATACCTATGCAGCTTTATACGCAGGTATTTAGATTGAAATGTGAGTCATTTATAGAAAAACTATAAGCAGGTGACTATCAAAAAATTGCAGCAAACATAACTACTTTTTCAGCGCTTTCTGCAATCTTCTCAGCTACATTACATTGCACCTTTAATGACTTATACCCATATGACAAATTCTTCAGAATTTTCTTCATTACGCAAAATTGCTCGCATTTTTCCAATTTAATCCACCATACACATTCTTGAATATCATCGCACAAGAAAACTGGTGACATTGCCATTTTCTTCATCGCCCTCCTTTTCACTATATCCCATTTTGAAAGATTGCTCATGTAACCCTAAACATGATATTTACCGTGCAAATATTTAAAAAATCTTTCCCTCTCAAAAGCTCATTTTTTACTTGTAAAGGCTTTAAGTCCAGCGCAGACATAGTAGGTCATGGGAGAAGAAGAGTGCTTGCTGAAAGCCCTACCTTGCGTAATATATTTTCAAGATAAACTAAGCACACACACACATATTATCCCCTGGCAAGATGAGGGGACAGTGTGATATATGAGCCCACACAGACTACTCCCTCTAAATACCATAAAATATATAAGAAGGATTTAGCAAAAAATAAGCAGCAGGTTATTACGACGGACTTACTGGACCGGAGATGAAAGTCTCTCTAGTGAGGTCAGCAAACTCTTTCCTTTTTAGGTGTTCAAAGGTTCTGAATAAATTTTCTCTTGTCGAGATGACTGCTATATCAACTTGACTTTTCCAGCGTACTTTCCTCCGTTGACCCGAACCCAAGTGCACACACAACACTGAATAGTCACACTTCTTGTCAGAAGAAAAAAAAAGTATCTAGGTATATGGCTATACACGCGTGTCAAGTAAATAGATTCTTTTTTATTGTAGTATACAACCAGTGACCGAAAAAAGCTCCCGCAGCACACTCCACTTTACTTTGTGTTGTATTTATTTAAGAAGAGGGATGATGACACCTAACTGTCATCACCAAAATGGTCTCTGGGTTGCAAGCCGAGAAAAAGGAGGATTGTTCTTATATTCTTCCCTGTACTACCTCACGCTGCAAATCCTTATCATAATCAAACTGTCAGTTTACAGCCAACAGGAAAATGAAACATGTGACGGAGAAAAGGAAGAAATCTAAACAATTATTATTTCCACTCGTTCTCTGTTCAATGTGGCAAGTTGATGGCAGACAAGATATTATTATTAGTAGCAAGCTTTTCACAATTTCCACATACAAACTGAAGAAGAAAAAATCATAAATTATGAATGAGTTTCGTCCCTGAGTTTTTGGACTACTTCATGGTATATGTATGTGGTAACATTATAGCAGTTTGAGCAACAGCAGGATGAAATGGTTGCGCTCATTTACCTCACAGCTTGCTCTTCTCGGCTTTGGCTACTGTCACTAGGCCATAAATGGAGAAAGTCACCAGGAAAGCCCATCGTCATCATCGGCAATATAACGTTGCTCCTATCACACAGTCATTGTACCATTTCTCATCACCACTACTATTGCACCGCGAGAACAACTTGAATAGAAATGGATAAAACATCATTTCGTTGGGTTTTTGTGCGTAAAGCAGTCTTCCATACACACACCCACGGAACTTCCTGTCACGGTTTATTAATATGCAAGTAGCACCCGAAAATATTTACAATCAAAAATTTTCTTTCTAGACTTGCCTCTTACAAAAAAGACCAATGTGTGTGCTGTGTGTACAGATACAAAAAGCGCCTTGAAAAATGGCACCAGTTATTATTGATAGCTTTTTTCCGGAGAAAATACACATTAAATCTTGAAGGCTAGACCACCCACAACAACAACAACAACTGCCGATGAAGCACTTTTACTACGTTTCTTCAAGGAAAAACCAGCTTAAAAATATTTACTGCGGAGCAACAACTATTGCTCCGCTTAACTTTCCAGTCAATAGTAACTAGGAAAGCTAAAAATGCCGTGTATATGTGCACGCTATGCTTTCACTGTTCCACAGTCAGCGACTGAATGAGCTGCTGGGAATAGATTTCACCAGGTTTTTCCCTTTCGCTTGCTCACAGTTGGAGGGTTTGTGTGACTCGGCGAGCAAAGTACAAAGCGTTCGCTGAGAAAGAAAGAGCAAATATATAAAAAGGCAAAATGAAGGGGAAAATGGGAAACTCTTCTTCTCGTGTGGATCAGTGAAACAGCCAGTTTTCACTCTGGCACAGCTTGCCGAACAAGGCCTACCCAAGAAAACTTTTAAATTGTATAATATGGATTCAGGGTGCACACACGCGGTTCCTATGAGATTGCATAAACTGGAATGTATTGAACTTGCACAGAACAAATAGCTATTATGCTATATAAAGACGGATGATAACATGACTTTGCATAATTATTTTGTAATTACTGATCACCCTATTTGACAACGATATTTTGTAATCTATTACTTTCCTGTGGATTTTTTTAAAAAACGAGAAGATTTTTTAAAGATTTTTGGTAATGCTCTGTTATTATGCAGCCGGCTGCATTTCTGGCGCAGCCGCATTTCTTGTCAGCTATCCTCTGGACACAATCAAAACACAACAACAGTTTCGAGAACCTCGATTTACAGATGCTGTCAAACGTATAATAAGGCACAGAGGCTGGTCAGGATTTTATCGAGGTTTTGGGGCGCCGCTTTTGGCGCACGCTGTAATAAATGCTATGTTTTTTGGGCTGTGCGGGGATGTAAGAGATTTTCTAGTAGACAGTCGAACTCACAAGGCAGGTTTGTACTGGGCCCTTAGTTCAAAAATCTACCATTCGCCGTATCATCCTCATCATAAGCCGTTGTTCAGTTCTGGTAAAAGCAGTGAACAAACCGATGACGTGGATGTTGAAGAAGAATCTACAGAAGCCACATTCCCAGAGCTTTTCATTAGCGGAGCAGTAGCCGGATTTAGTCTGCTCAGTGTAAGCGCTCCCATTGATCTGATCAAAACCAAGTTGCAGAGCCAAATGAAAAGAAAAGTTTTTAAGGGACCGCTAGACTGTTTCTTAGCTATTTATAAAGATGCCGGACTGAAAGGCCTGTACCGAGGCATTGTACCAATGACCATTCGGAACGTGTGCAGTGGAGGGGTCAGGTTTACTTTTGTGTGTTATGTGCTCAAAGTTTGCGAGCAGGACTTGTTTCCGGTGCGGGGCTCCAAGCAGACTTGGCTAGCACTGGGCACTGCTGGATTGGTCGGTTGGGTAGTAGCCTTGCCTTTCGACGTGATTAAAACTAGAATGCAAGCGGACGATCATCGAAATCCGCGTTTCAAGGGAATGACACAGGTGGTAAGGGAAATAGTAAAAACCGATGGAATCAGAGGTTTGTACAGAGGGTTTTGGAACGTGTCCATGAGGGCCATACCTTTGAATGCGCTCACTTTTGTCGTGTTCGACAGTGTGTATCATACGCTTTGCCATCACACTCCAATGAAAAAATAATAAAAGATTAGAACTTTTAACTGAATTAAACACCCAATTTCCGGATTTTTATTTTTCGACTTTCTATTAGACTTTCTATTGCATGGGCAATATATTACTGCATACAATGGATATACCAGCCATTTACAAAAAACTACACTAAACCCCTATTCCAAAAATAGTTTGCTTATAGCGTCCTGAATAATAAAAACCACATTTACAACTCATGACTTTTTTTGGTGAAAGTAGGTATTTCTAAAGACCTTCTATAAACCAAGGCTAGTGGTCAACACGTGTAGTTTTTTGAAACAATGAAACAACTTAAATTTTTAAGAGGTTTTGCTTTCCGACTTTTCTACTCCGAGCATTATTGCACCTGAGGTTACATAAAAAAGGCAAAAAAGAAAGGTCGTAAAAACATGTACAAATTATGCAACTTCTCCCTTTCTTCCTGCTGATGCAAAAACTTCATATTACATACTTGACCACTAAACTATTTTTGAACAAGTTTCCTCGAGGACAAGACATAATTAGTTTCGGTAAAAATGGAAAAAGCAAATTGACGACAATCACGGTTATACACAAGGTGGTTAGCAAGTAGTAGCTGTTGACATTCATAAAGAGTTTCTTTCATTTGGATAAAAATAACTTTGGAGCAAGTAAAATGAGCAAAAGTAAACAAATGATTTATTCAGCAGACGGTTTAATAGAGCGTCTCTGTTGGGTACTGGGTACATAATCCAAAGAATGACAATAAAGCACACACACAAAAGGGTGGTGACGTTGGCCGGCCAAAAATAGCTGCTAAAAAGTTTGTTTATCATTCAATACGCAAAAGAAAGCGATTTTTGTGGCATGTTTGTATGAGAAGGTGCATATTTGCATACAAAATGAGCAAGGAGAAATTCGATATTTAGTATATAGGTTTTTTTCTGGAATACCTTTTCTTTGCATACGCAAGCCGTTTTCTTGCTACTTACGTAATATCAGGTATGCAACATTTGATACGTACCCCCATATTTGGAGAGAGAAGAAACGAGAGAAAGTGGAAAATCGTGTAAAGACCAAGTGACGTACGTGCGGGTTGCCTTACACTAAAAACATGTCAACACGGAAAACACAATGCAATTTGGACATTGGCACATTGGACTTGGAACGTTTTATTTGCAGGTGATGACAATAATAGCTGGGTACACAATCGGTAAAAAATGCTACAAGTTAGAAATAGGTTTGCTGTTACAAAGTTTTTTATTAGCAGCTTAGTGATAATGCTGACCTTGCTCTTGTGTAAGCATTTTGTCCTTTTTCAATTGACATTTTGTAAAATGGAATGTCCTGTGTTTTTGGGTGACCTTCAAAGGTATGTCCTGTCTGTCAGGAGGATAAAATGGGTTTAAGGGTGATTGGGTAATTTGCGAAAATTACTTTTTAACCACCTACTAACTACCAGTGAGTAAAATGCCAGAAATGATGGATCTCTACGAGACTAAGATGGCTGAATTGTCCAACGGGACAAAAAATTTGGTAGATTTTTTAGGGATGATGCCCGTCAGAAAAGTAATTTTGTGGATTGAGGCCGTGTGTGCAGGAAAATGGGCGATTTGGGAAAATGATAAATTATTTAAGATAAAAGGCTGCAGTTCTATAAATGAAAAGAGAGCAGTTGGTTTGCGGACGTGCTTATTGACAATGGGCATATTTCATGCAAAAGTCATTTTCATGACGGGTGTCTCTAACTGAAGACAAGACATTTTTGGGAAAGGTAAGTAATTGGAGAAGAGATGTGCGTTCTATCATAAGCTCTCTCAAGGCCACAAAACGGCTTGTATTATTATTCTATTATTTGAGTCACATGTTCTGACACGATGTTAGTGGGGTAAAAACAAGGCAGTAACGTAGAGAAAATTTTAAACCTGAATTATTTAAAAAGGTTGTTTAAAAGTTAAACGTGAGAAAGTACAATAAAATGCATATCTAGTTTTCTGTTCTTGAAACCTGGCAAAACTTTGGAAAGACGTAGAATCGGGCTATTACCTCATTGGAAAGTCGCCACATTGTCCGGCTAGTAATATAATAAGCTTATTCACAGCTCTCACTTTTCTTCGCTTACATAACGACTGATGATGGGAGTTAAAAGGTAGATAAACCACCCACAGGAACAAGGCGAGGTCGAGGTCATCAAAATTTTAGATGGTCATCAAAAATTCATGAGCAAAAGTTGGCATGAAAAAGTACTGTGTAGGAAAGAGGATTAAGGCCAATAAGTTGGGAATATGATATCAAATAAATGACAATGAAAATACAGTCAAATATAGCTGAATTATAAGGAATTTATCGCACCATACATTTTTCAGTGTTTTAAGCGGACAGCAACAAAATACAGGTATCATACTGCCCTGCCATTAAAAATGCAGTGCAAACTAGGAGCCGCCTCAAGGTAAAATTGAGTCTTTATGTTTTCTTAACTAGTCAAATAATTCCTCAGATAAACCAACCCAACTTTGGAAGTACATAATATTAATCAATAAGCTAAGCTTTTTATATGCTGCTTTTCATCGCGATATTACTTTCCTCTTATGTTTATTGGGGTACATAATACATCAACATGGATGACTGGTCATCAATATATTATAGGATTGACAGGGTAATCACACACATAGGAACTTATGAATTCAAGTAAAAGTAGTCAAAATAACTTTAATTATCGTTTGAACAGCAAGCGTAATTAATTCAATCAGCTTTGTTACTAATATCTTTAGCTGTCAGGAGAGTAAAAAACAAAAGCAATTGCTTTTATGCTTTTCTACAATTTTCCAGGTTTACTGTTGATTGCTATCGACTCAAGATTTACAAACAAAAACCGTTTTTCATGCTGTCAGTACCAATGAAGCAGTTGATTTGTCCCAACAAAAAACAAGAAAAAAAGTTTTTTTTGTTTTCTTTTTTCAAACTTATCTTTCACAAAGTATCAGATAGTGCCAATGAAAAGTTTAATTTTGCAATATACTGTTTACTGTTGTGTTCTGTCTAGACTTATCTATCAATGATTGAGTCATTCCGAACGATTTATCGTATCGATGGATCATGTTTGCGTAAATATTTATGTTCCTAGTTTCTACTCCTACAACACAATATGAACATGCAAAAACAAAAACATTAGATTGTGTATTTTTAGAAACTAAATTGCACTTTTGCAGTATTCATGACCGTTAAGGATTCTTAAAAACACAAAAATACCATGCAATTCAATTCATGACGCAGCACTTATCTTTTTGTTCCATTTTCATTATCTTTGTTGACATTCGAGGGGTTGTTTACAAATAAACAAATTCAACAAACAAACACACGTGGTTAACTATGATAAATTATTTTTTATCAAAAATTGTCTTTTTTGCGTATTTGCAGTTCGCAGCTTACGGTTGACGAACTTGCAGACCCGAACACCCTTACCCGACACCCCTAACCTCGTTTAAAGGGCAAACTTTAATTATGTTCTTCCTATGTACGCGTGTCACACATGGCCACTCGAATAGACATATAAATATAGCTTTTACCCTATAATGCAACCAATCGCATGTAATTAAAGCCAATCCAATATGCGTGTTTTATTATGTCGCTTAATGAAATGCGTGCTTTTTCAAATTAGGACAAAGCGTGCACAAAGTCACAAAGTGTCCATGAATGACAATGGCAATCATAAAGGACTACTACGGTAAACCAATTGAACACGTGCAAACTTTATTTAGTTCTGCGGAACATAATGAGTAGCAAAACTAAACTACTGCTGCGTCCAGCGTCTCGAGCAATTATTTCGTCAAATTGCTGTAAGACTCCAGCCGCCTTTATTGCGCCTGTAAAAATCTTACCGAACTATAAATAATATTTAATTCTATGCATATTTTCAGACTGGATAAATTGCTTATGCTAAAATAAACATTGTCAACTGTAAACCTGGGATTACCATAATAATATTGTGTCAGTCAGCAGCTTAGTCCAACTGACCACCACAGTCAAATATTTACACGTGCTGTGGGTGGCAATAATTATTTCTTTAATGAGCACACTCTGCCACAACCGTTTCTTACTTTGTTCAACTTGCACTATCAAAGGTTATGAAAAATGTAGGCAACTCTTCCATTTTCGCAAACTGCAAAAGCTGCAATGTATGTTGTAATGCAGTAGAAGGGACAATTTTGCACGTTCGTACAGTGAATGTGAAACCCAAAGTTCACAGCTTTATAGTATCCATTTAAAGTCCAAAAGGGAGGATTAAAGTGAAAGAGAATGGCTGGGAATAATCCCACGCAAGCTTTTATATTCTACTACAATTCTTTCAGCAGAGTCATCAGACAGTCAAGGTTAAGCAAATTGTTCTTCTTCTACTGTTGCCAGTGGCTCACAATTTCAGAAGAAGAAATGAAAATGGGTAATTTTGCAAGTCATAAGGAGACAGGATTTGGATGAAGCTTAAGAAAGGAAAGTCATCAGAAAATAAAGTTTCGCTTTTTGTCTTATCTCCCCCCAACCGTCTTGTCTCCATTCTCAAGGACACACTTTTATCATCGCGTATAAAATGTTAGAATCTTCCAATTCGTAAGAAAAATGCTTGATGAAAATTGCAAAAGACATGAATGACTGAAAGACAGAAAACAGCATAGCTTCATCAAGAAGAAAGGAGAAAACGAAAGACAATGCTAATTTCCCTTTTTTATGCAACAGAGTAACTTGATACCTTTGATTAATGCTGCAATTCTAACGTGTCACTTTAGCTGAATATTATGTAGTATCGTTAGTATAGAACAGAGCATGTAATAAGCAATCACTGTAATTTTCATGGGACATGATATTGTGCAATAGCCTGTTTGTTTGATTATTTTTAAAAAACCCATAATCATATAGTCAACTTGTCAAGCTGCGAAAATAAATGTCAGCAATTACATTACATAAGCAATTTTCTCCCACTTCATTTGTTCCAACTGCGGGCACTGAACATAAAAACGGTTACATAACATTTTTCACTCACTTCTCAGCCTTTTTTTAAACATTTCCAACTTCATAGGAAAATGGTGTTCCATCTTAATTTAAACCTTTGTGGTTTTTGTGCAGTAAAATAGTAAATGATGAGGAGTACAATAACCATTATACTTAAAAAACAAGCGACATGCATTACACAAGTTTTTACTTCATTTTCTCCTGCTGCTGCTGGCGGCGACATTTTTTTACATCGCACACTTCCGCCTCACTTGGCATACATTTATTTCTCTGCCGAGGGAAAAAATGAGGACATACCGTTTTTCTGCCTGCTTGCACCACTATAAAAAGAAAGAACTTTCACTTTTTTGTCATTTTTTTCTTTTATAGCAATGAGGAGTACAAAAGCTGTTACAGTTTCACACATTCAAAATAACTGTAATTTTTATCTTCATTACATATTTTTTGCAGACTTGGAAGGAAGTCGCAGCTAGAGTAGCACCTCGCTTTGTTGCAAATATACCAACTTTACAAATATTATTGCCAATTAACGCCTGTGACTTTTTTATAACTATTTTTAGCACCAAAGGCGCTTTCACATTTCCCCCAACATGCATGCATGGCTTACTTATGGCGCAGAATAAGGACTTATTTTTTTCTTTGGAAAAGTGAATTTATTTCCTGATTCATTCATAGAATGCATAATTGTAATTGGCACGGAAAATGTTTCCCATTGCCCTAAATATCACTCGGAAGTTACCCAATCATCGTTAGTTTCTTTTCTTGTGAATTTTTAGGTCAATGCCGTTCCATTTTCATGAAAAAATAACAAAGAATTTACCGTCACAGTACGAGTAACTGTCTGTAACTCCACTCTGTCATTATCAAATCATCGACACCTTTCCTTATTCTTTTTGTCTTTTTTTCTAATTTATTCTAAATTATAACCTGCTTTTGTAATTTTCTTTGACTAGTACAAAAGCAGTGTATGTATGGTCCAACGTCTACAATACCGGTGCATGTTGCAGCAGTGAAAGGAAGAAAAAAGGAAATGAAAAAAGAAAAAGCAATTTTCTTTCATTCTTTTTTTCTCCCACTACCCGCTGCTGGCAAACACAATTTGAGGTTGTGAAAGAGTATATCAATTCACTAGCTTTTGGGGAGTCAATGCCACTTTGCCATTGTCTCTTTTCCAAGCCAAGAAGGGAAACAGCGGAAAAGAACCGGTTTTTTCTTGCCGTGTGTGTGGTGGATGGTCTATTTAAAAGTGATCGCCGTGTGAAATGAAGCAATGTCGAAAAACCATGAAAGTAGGGCTGTACAGCTCCTGGGAATATTTTCTTTTCTTTTTCCACCCACTCCATTTACCTCTTTTCCCTCTAGTGCATCCCATATGTGTGTATAAGACCCATTTTTCCCTGGTCATTATTTAGGTCTTGGAGAAAGTAGATTTTTTTCTGCACTGTAATCCTATCATGCCCATATCCATCTCGACTGAGCTTCCTATTTATTGCTATTCTTAATCATTACGATCATCGTCACACACATCTTCTTTTGGTGTCGCTTCATTGTCGCCTTTTGTTGAAAAAAGAAAAAAAAACTGGGTTACACCACAATATAGTGTGATGGTGGTATATCGTAAAAACCAACTTTCCCTATTAAAGCAGCGACACCATCATCAGCCTGATCAAAAAAGCAAGTGTTGGTTGAAACTTTCCCTGGTGAAGAATGAAAATGAATGAATTGAATTGATGATGCTGAGTTGCAACAGTGATATATTGTCGGCAGTCGACCAAGATGAATTGTGCCAAGCTTGCAGAAAAGAATAAGAAAGGAACGGGAGGATTTTCACAAAGGGAGGGAGACAGTCATGAAGAAGACGAGCTCTGCACTACTAAGGCTGTTTTTGTTGCTGCTGCTTTATATACTGTATATTCTTGTGGTTTGGGATAAGCCACTTGTACAAGTTTTGGCACTTTATCACAAAACCATTTAACCGAACGAGAAGCGGCTTAAAAGTAATTATTTATGTGCGTCCCTGCTTTTCCTTGAGAATGCTTTTATATTGTAGCCCGTGTGCCATTTTTCTTGAGAAAAAAATTCAAAAAGTGCATACTAGCATACCATATCTTGCTATTATTCCATTTTCCAAAGGATAATTTATAACAGGCCATGAATATGAATCAGAAACTGGAAAAAATTGTAGCAAAAATATAAATAGCCACCTAACCACATGAACCACACTAGTTCCATATACCAAACCACTTCTAAAACTGCACTAGTGAGCCGCGAGACATTTTTCACAAAAAATAACCATCACTGTTCAAGAAGATTGAGCAAGTTTGAAATTTTATTCGGCAAAGGAGGCCCATAACAAGAAGAGGGTAAATGACTCGGTAAATAAGAAAACAGGGAAATTGTATGTTGACGATGATGCGTGAGTGTGCCCTATAGCTGCCTCTATACGGACGTGGTGTGTGGTCTTTGGTGCTTGTTGGTATACACATTTGCCAGTTTGTTAGAGTTTCAGAGTGTTATCGACATCCTGCCATGCACGCCTGCCTGCATATTGTATACACACAACCATCATTTTAGGTTTGTTTTAGAGGAAAAGCTTGTTTTCTTCTTAGTTAATATTCAGAGGAAGAACAGGATAATGAAATCAAAACGGATGTTTACCGACCAAAAATCATGTTCATATTATGGGAATGGGAAAAAGGGCTTCATAATAATATTTTGGTTGATGGTAGTGGTGGGTGGCTGGTTAGAGGATTGCCGGAGTAGTGGAGTGTGTGTTTGTGTGCATATGGGTTCGTGGTTTGGATTTTGATATGTAATTTGCCTCCAAGGTTTTTTCTTCCTTCCTTCCTGCTCCTCTTTCCCAGCAAAATGGCCCAGAAACACTAAAGAGCCAAGAACGCAAACAGGGAGAGCCCACCACAAAAACACAGCTTGCTACTTTGCCACTACTGCTACTACTACTCTACTTTATTAAAGCGATTGAATTTTATGTAATGATATGATATGATCATCTCATCGGAAACACTTTTCGCTAATGTTATAGTTATGATATGTTCAGCAGGTCTTCTGGCTTTCCCATGCTGCATGGTCCGCATTTCCCCTCTTGGAATATTCTGAGAGCATTCAGAGCATTGCCATTTCATATGATTGCATATATATATGTTTTGGAACGACAATGTGTGGAACAAAAGACAAAGTCCTAAAAGTAGAACACAAACGGGCAACACAAAAGAGCATGCTGGGAAAAGTTGTGCATAAAAAATGTTAGTCCGATGAAAACTACAATAACAATATTTGCAAGCTAGGGGGAAATCAATTTCATCCAGTTTTCCTTCAGGATATATTCAATTCGGCATCAAACCAAAAAAAACATGCGTTTTTCTCTGTTTATATTCAGAATAGCACGCATATTTGCACTTTTCTGAAAGTTGACTATGACGAATAGAAATAAACAATGGGAAAACTTTTTCTATTATCACATAGCCCCCAAATGAGCTTTTTGTGAATTTTGTCTACTACTTTTATTCTGACATACTTTCTTCCAGACAACACCATTCAAAATTCAGTTTTGCTAATTAATAATATACTACTTTTCCGGCTTGACTGCTGCAACACTAAAACGAAGCGTTTGTCAGTAAAAATATGCTCTGCAAATAAAAATGAAAAGAGATAAAGCGCACAATATTGTACTGCTTCCTTTTATTTCTGTAATAAAAACGAACCGCTATAACACAATAATATACAGTTATATTCTGCTGTTGTACATATTTCATGGCTTTCCCTAATTGCTTAAACGACTGTATAAAGTCCCACATCGTTTTCCTCTTTTTCTATTTAGTGTCTTTATACAAAAATAATATCCTGATTCTTCTAATTATTCCTCCAAGTTAACTTTTTTGTCTTAAAATGCTTGGCAAAGCCTTCTTTTCACTTCCCTGATAATAATAATGATACAAACTATACTACATACCAACTATACCTAATATTTATAAATGGTATATAGTATAGCAGACAAAAACTCCAAAGTAAAAGAACAGTCAAAACTTTTTTATTTTCACTTTCTTTCTCTTCCTTTTTTACACTTTCTCTCTCCCCGTGTAATATAACAGGGCACACGCACCGCACCACATTTTTTCTTGGTTGTGCATGTCGTTCTCTTTTTCACGTTAGTTTCACGTAATGGGACATGGCTTTAAGAAGAAAAGTAAAAGAATGAAGAAAAAAGTTTTGCAAGTGACTAACTAACTAAAAACTAAATAAGGCTGACTTTTTCATCTACCGTAACCATTACTCTTTCTCTGCTAACTTGTTGTGTTGCTATTTATTATTTTTATTTGAGCATCTTCTTAACTTGTTCTGTACGGATTGGACTGATAATCTTGGCCGTTTATTTGGCTAAGTTCATTGTTCTTTTTGTGTCTGGCAATGAATGAATGGGTATCATTTTGTAGCACGAAAATACAGTAATATCTCCAGTGCATAACTACTCCCACCAGACTATGTTCTCTGAGAAATTAAATAAAAAGGCGAAATAATGTGCACGCATAAAAGAACACTTTGAAAAGTATTCCGTTTGCGTTGCAATTTCTTTATTGGACAACTTTTTCTTTTCTGCTGAGATTTCCTTTAACTTATTTTCGGCTCCCACTAGGTATACTACCTGCTAACTAAATTACTGTTTTATCCTCTGTCGCGCGTGCGAACCATTTATTTTTCTTAACTTAATTTCTTTTGATACTACACTCAACGGTATAGATGTTAGAATCACCTGAGCCCCATCTGCTGATTAAGGTTTTTTTGGGTAGGTGACAAACAGAAAAAAAGAGCAATTTAAGACTTTCTACCAACTTACTACTACCTTCTTTGGTGCTGCAATATCAGCCAAGGTCGCTCTGCTGGTGGCGTTTGGTAGGTTTTCCCCATCCTTTTATCACAGCGTGTCGTACGCAATTTACTACATTACTAATAATTAGCGAAACGATGAGGGAAAACTTTGTGTGCTATAGCATGGGCACATGGTTTTTATGCAATGAACACGAAGCATAGTGAAAAAAAGTAAATGAAATTAGGCATGTCCCCTTCATCCGAACACTTCTTTCAAAGATCCCAGGCAATAATGAGGAATGACGTGGAAAGAAAAGTTCGCAAGATTGTGTTTTCGAAACAAAAAAAGCATAAGAGCAGCATACTAGTGGTTTTGTATTTTAGGATTAAATACTATAATGTATGAGGAAATAGTACAGCTACAATTTACGATTGCGATTCAAGCGTACGATTCTCTTACACTATGCTGCTAATTAATTTATCAGAAAAGCTATACATGGTCATCACAAAAGTGACAGATGGACTTTTTCATTTTTTTTTGTTAAAGTCAAAACTAAATACGCACAAAGTTTGCGTGGGCTGCACTTTTACTGGTTCAAAGATAAAGAAGAAAATGGAAAAGGATAAATTAAAATAGATGTAATGGCAAAGCTAAAGATGCCTGCCAGAACGCAGAGTAGATTTGGTAGATTTTTGGTCATTAAAAGCAGGAGAGGGGAAGCTCGGTGGTTAGGATATTTTTTTGCAAGTCTGGTGGTTTTTGAGGAATGTAGTGGAAATCAATGTGACGAACAGGTCGTTAGCAATGGCAATAACAATAACGCACGTTTTTCTTCTGTCTGTTGCTTTTGCTCCGATGCACATCGCCCTTCCGCTTCTGGCAAATCCACGTACGTAAGGTACATTTACTCTGCTGCTGGGCTTTGATGAAGGAAACGGAGCGAAAACGCTAAAGCTAAAGCCAGCGGCAGCACCACCACCATCACCAGATCCGAGGCGGATGAGGAGGAGGGTAGATGCGAGAAAGGTTATTACTTATTATGATATGACGATGGAGAGATATTAATGAAAGATAAAGTTTAAATATGGCTGTTCCTAGAAGCAGATACAAAAGCCAAACTTACACACACGCCAAGCTAAACACTGACATGGTCAAAGAGAGAGCGCGTGTGTGTGTGTTTGTGTAATTAAACGAGGAATGGTGGTCATATAATAACGACTGCACCAGCAATGGAAAAACGGTTTTGGAGTAAGAGGCGAGATGATAGAGGCTAATGTGCTGAAATTGCCGTAGCTGTTTGTAGTTTGTAGTGTGAGTGTGCTCATTATCCTCACCAGAGAAGAAGACGCGGAGAAGGAGAGGAGAGTGGAAAATAAACGGCCCACTGGGCTAATCCCTGCTTGTGCTCTTTCTCCACTAACCATAATATAGTAGTAACGACGAATCTACGCAGCACAGCAGCACACAAGAATAACGACCACGTACAAAAGTGGAGTAAACGGCAAAGGGCTGTAAAGTTTATGAGCCTCATTTATTTCCGTTATATTTGCGCCCCAACTGCCCTGCTGCTGCTGTTTCTGGAATATAGTGTCGATCATGATGACCACGATGATGATGATTAGGAGAGAGAATCATGTCTAAAAATATAGACAGTTGAGAGGATATGATGTTAGTTTTGATACGTTTACTCACACACAAGCCAAATCGGCACTAAAACCAGAAAAGACTTTCCCTGCCGCTGAGACGAGAGTGGAAATGTGAAAGGGATGAGTGTTTTGCTGCGACATGACACGAAAGCCGAAGAGAAACATTGTGCCAAAGCAGAAGAGGAAATAGATACTCTGAGTAAACATTATTTTCCTGTACGCACATTTATTAGTGTCGCTGTCGCTGACGTATGATCATGATGACGATGACGATACGGATATGGTATGATATGATAGGAGAAAAGTGGAGGGATAAAATATTACCAAAGCAAAACTACCTAAAAACAAGCGGAAAGTGCTTATTTATTATATGATGTTATGATAAGCAATAATAATGTGATTATATGAGCACTAAAATACTAACTGCCATGTACTTTTTGGGTAAAAGGTGGAAACTTTGCTCTTTTTAAGTTTAATTTCCGGTGAAAGTTGTGAAAAAGGGAAACGGGCTTGTATAGAGTTTGGAAATTGGTACAAACAGGAAACGAAACGTTTTGAAACGAACCAAGAGTAAAAGCAGGGTTGCCTATGTGTAATTAATGATGAATGATGAATATTTAACCGTGGTAAAAGCAGGAGCAAGGACAAAGAAAGCAAGTACGAATGTCAGATAGTCAGTTTGGCCTATGATTTGTGTAATGCCGTTTATAAAAAAATTCCAAGCAGTTCATGTCAAAGCTCATGTGGGATTTTTAGGCAATTTTGTAGAGAAGATCACAAATTCGTCTGTTCAAGAAATCCAAATAGCAAGTTGTGCGTTTCACGAAGGTTGTGATAAAGCTTATCTTGTTTCTGTAAAAATGGAGGCGTTGACTACTAAAGTCGCGATTAAAAAGAAGTTGGTCGTGGTGGGGGACGGGGCCTGCGGGAAAACCAGCCTGCTGATTGTCTTCAGCAAGAACCACTTTCCGGACCTTTATCTGCCCACCGTGTTTGAAAATTATGTTGCGGACATCGAAGTGGATGGAAATAATGTAAGTTATATAGTTAAATGAATAGTTAGTTAGTAACTGTTTAAGTAAATCTTTTGATTGTGGTTGTGTTTCTGTTTCAGGTGGAATTAGCACTCTGGGATACTGCCGGTCAGGAGGACTACGACCGACTTCGACCCTTATCCTACCCAGAAACAGATGTGGTTCTGGTTTGTTTCTCTATTGATAATCCGGATTCGCTGGAAAACGTGTCTGAGAAGTGGAGTCCCGAGGTAAGACACTATTGCCCAGAAGTGCCGATAATTCTTGTGGGAAACAAGCTGGATCTTAGAAGTGATCCGGGGATTTTGGAGGAGTTGGAAAAGAATGGACAGAAACCGGTAAGCTCTTTGGAGGGACAGGCTATGGCGGAGAAAATTGGAGCGTATGCGTATCTCGAGTGCTCGGCCAAGACTAGAGAGGGTGTCCGCTCACTTTTTGAAGCAGCCACAAGGGCTGCCTTAGTGGTACGAAAACATTATTATTGATTTAAAATTAATGCAACTTAAATTGTTTCCCAAAAGATTTTAATAGATTGACATTTCGTTCTTCCTGTTTACTTTTTAGGTAAAGCAAAAGAAGAAGAAGAAAGGACAGTTTTCCCGGTGTACTGTGATGTAACTGATTTTTACATTCATTCATGAATTATTCTTTCAATGATGTTCATTTTTATGCAAAATGGTTCTTCTAGTTTATTTGCCAAGTTGAAACAAATTCATGATTTAAATAGTAATAGTTTGATATTAATCTCTGTCGATGTTGCTTTTGGTACTATATTGTGTTCTTATACCTTTTCTCATACATCATTCAATTCTAAGAGTTTGTTCTATACAAAAATTGTAAATAAAATTCAAGAAACTTAAAGTAAGTATAAGCAGTTCTGTTTGAGTCTGCTGCTAGATTCGTCAAAGTTTATAAATCTGTTCGTACAACGAATAAAAGTCTTAACTGTTGTGAAGAAGCTGTAAAGTCAAGTTGGAATGAATAATGTCCCAAGAGATCGAAAACGGTTTTCCTGAATGTATCAACAATCTCATTGGATTCAACCACACAATTTACTCTAATCTCGTCATGTATTGCATGCTGTTCAACCATTTAACGTTTCTTTATCCTCCAAAAAAGATGTGCAAAAAATACAACGCGAATGTAATGAACATGAAAGTTAATGCAATTTTTACTTCCGCTGCTTGTCCGGACAAGTTCCATTTCAGCAGTTGCATTCTTTTTACCCTTCACGCCTTTTGTTCCATTCACATTTTCATGTGCAATATGCGGTCCTTTTTATGTAGTTGAAAATGTGGTTAAGTAGCAATTTTCATTTTCTCCTTTCCTTTCATTATTCTTGGAAAAGAATTTCATGTCTGTCAGTAAATGTAACATAATGTTGATGGCCGGTCTTAGAACAAACATTGCGTTGCCAGAAGCAAGGTCAGTGGAGCGTAAAGCTTCCATGAAAAAATTCCCATTTTATTTCCTCTGCTCCTATCTAGAGCATATAAATAAAGTAAAAAATGTGGCAAAAACATGAGAAACGCTCTGCATTCAACATAACCACCCACTCTACCCACCCGGTTTCTGCCGCTAAACATTCCAAGCCTTCTTCTTTTTTATACTTTACGACAAAACGGAAATCTTTTTTTTGGAAAGAGAAAGGCTTCGGTGGAAAAAGAAAGTCTGAATAGATCCTGTAAAGGTCTACATGCCTGTTTCCGCCGGTGCCTTTCATCTTCTTCTCACAATAACAGTCAACCAGTTTCTTTTACATTTTTCCCTTATTCCCCATTCCACTGTTGTTGGTATACTTTACATGTACTCAAGTTATGACACAAAAGATAAAGGAAGACTGAAGACATTGTGTACAAGCCGTACATACAAGTGTGTACCGTTTTCCCCTAATTTCATTTTACATTCGTTGAACTTGCAAAATTGAATATTTATGGGGGTCGTAAAGCAAAACCGCCAAGGGACGGAAATGGGAAGAACCTAGAGGTACACCAAGTTGAAGCTGTGTACAGCCTTTACTATGTGTGTGTGATGATATTTTATATAGGAATTTTTCCAGCTAGGCATGCATGCATAAATTATATCAGAAAAATGTAGAAAACTCCCATTATAAAATTCCTTCCTTTTTACACTGCAGCAGAGAAGAGGAGTGAGTACCCAGGGCCCTTGTTCCAAGTTTCAGTAGACCGAGTATCAATATCCCCAACACTGTTATCATCATCATTTACAAGTTAAATGGCTTGGTTTCGAAACTAGCCGGAGAAAAGAGTGAAAAGGGAATGATGAAACTCTCACTTGGGTTTGTATGATGAAAGGCGGAGGAGGAGGTGGCGACCTGGAGTGGGTTTGTGCTCTCTCAAAGGCCTGAGGCAATATCGCATATTATTGCACACCACCACTAACACCACTACCAACAAGCGAGACGCCAGACTATCACCTCACTATTCACCACATCGCTAAAATCCTAAAACCACAACTTAGGCACTAGACTAAAACCATACCAGCAGCAGATCATGCCAAGGGAAAACCACGGCAGAGGTTATGCATCCTCTGTCGAGATCGCATCATCAAAATTGTATAAAATCTCATATTATAGAGAACAAGAAGAGAAGAGGTTGTAGTAATCTTCTTACATATTAGAGTGAATATTCATTCATAATTTAGGAATATAAAATATCATAAGAGTGAGAGAGTGGAAAAGGGTTGAAGAAGATTTCTATCCTAGAGAGATTGTTCCAAGTAGCAGTTTTAGGTGGAGGGGAACAAAGTGCTTAATGGAATCAAAATCAAATCCCAAACCAATCTCTTACGCATTTATGGTGAGATAAGTAAAGAGAATACTGGAAAGAGTATGAGAGTATTTATTTTGGGGAACAGCACGCATTGCCACGTGAATAAGTTGAATATTCAATACCCACTTTCATTGTATGTACAATTTATGACTAACGAACAAATGCGTAGATTGTGTAGAGTGAAATTGGGTAGTTGAATAATGGGCAGAATTACTATGATTGGAGATGGCAGACACTTTAGGTAAAAAATTAAGTTGGTTTTGTGTTTGCAGGAAGCTCTTTAGAAGGTAATATGCATTTTTCTCGTTGTGCCAAATAAGTATCGCTAATAGTACTCATTTATTGATGTAATTGCCACAAAACACGAAATGCGAATGAACCCTGGTGGTCCTTTGGCTTTTTGAGGTTTAATGGCTTGCTTGCTATCTACTACTAAAAATTGTTGGCCAAGAACTATGTCGTAAGACTTGAAGTTTCATAATATATGGAACGTTTCAAGTGTCCATCAGTCTCTTTGCAATAACAGATTGGAATTTAAAGCACATTTTTTGTCACGAGAGCTTTCAACTCATCGAAAAGACTTATGAATCATGAGTTTCTGTTTGATGATGGATACATGGTATGTGGTTTTATACTTTCGTAAGTACTATAGGATGGTCCCGCGTTAATTAAACTAGCTTCCTGAATCCCGGTTTCAACAACATATATGAATATATACATGTTTGAATACTTTTATTAAAGGTTTATGAATATGGGTCATTTTTGAGCAGAATATATCATAGTTTTATTGCACCCGTGGATCAATTAGAGGAGAAGTGAAAAGCTCAAAACCACTTGAAAGGAGTTTTAGTATTTATTGGAGCTAATGGGTGGTCTAAAAAGGTTTGAATTGTTTACCCTAATGATGGATCGACTCAAGTAAGTACTTTGTCTTGTCTTTCGGGAAACCTAATTAAAATTTAGGGAAGCGATGTAAGTACACATCGTGACCCGCATATTCACAAAATCCGTTTCCAAAAATATCTACAACTAGCACATGTTAAGTAAAGTTGCTAGTTTCATTAGTGTAGGTATTATTCCATGTCCGTCATCGAATAACCTATCAACATTTTTTTTTTGCAAAGATGTTTATGACGTACACATATCTGCTATGAAACATGTATCTATCATCCATGCATGATACGCAAAAATACCAGATACTGTACATTCAATTGACTTGTGGTGGTGTCATTATTAAAATTCTAAACAAGGCATTCTAAAAACGGGTCAACCATTACAACCAATTTCCTTTATACATATAGCTAATTATAGCTGATATCATTAAGTCTGACGCACATGTGACTACTGAATTTGAAATATGTATTTGCAGTCGCTTAACAAAAACGGACACACTTCAATAACTTCAAGAACCCTTTTACGTAAAACAAAGTCATTCACTCTAGTTCATTAGTTGTTAGTATTTTTCCATTTTGCAAACCAAGTTATTTTTGAAGTCCCATCCACTAGTGTCAGTGTCCAACCAGTCCAGTCTATTTTCGTCTTTGGTGATATCGCAATTCCCCTACTCCTGCTACTGTAAATATTTTATTTGAATTTCGCAACATTATGCAAGTTAGAAATAGGTACGTGTTCTCATTGCAAAACATTTCCTTTTTGTTTACTCTGTTTAAATGTTACATGTGTACGAAGCTGCTGTAAATTTGCACTAATTGACATGCTTGCGTAACGTATTATTTCTCATTTCCCTGACGTAGTTTTCTTGTCTCGAAAACAGGTCAATTTTATCAGCAATACAACGGTTTATTAAATGAGCCCAGTCAAGCTCACGAAAATTGCGTTTTGTACAAAATCCCCGTTTCCAACAATAATCTAAATTACTTGTAAAGTAAATCATTTCTGTTCTCTCTTCTTCGGTGATAACTTTCTTTTCTCCCATTTCCACATTTTGCCCAAACGTCTTACATAAAAGTCGTACACACACGTAATAAACAACCACTAAAGGGATAATTAATGCTTTGCCATATAAATGATGGGATTCTATTGTTGGTCCTGTTGTTGTTTACCCACGAAAATGACTGTAATAAGAGTATACAATGAACATATATGTACAATAGGCACTACACATAAATAAGTAAATATAAAAGAAGAATTACATTTCACACAAGCATACTATCACTATCTTATTCACCTTCCTTAATAGGTTTTAGTACAAAATATCTCTTTTCCTCCAAGAATCCATCCTAAAAACTATGTAGTGAATGTATCGAAATGCTTGCTGAATTGAATGAGAAAGGTCGTTGGCTTTGGCATGCCCCTTTGCTTCTCTAGTGCTGCTATATCCGGTGAAAATTGCCGTGCTTGATACAATAATGGCAATCAGTATCCATTTTTCTTGGCAGGAGCCCGTGTGTTTGTGAGCCTATAAGCAAAGGCAATGGGCTGAATGAATGATGCAGTAATGCCTGACATTTATTCAACGTCAACGTGTAATCTGTCTGTAAGTCTGATGGTGGAGAAAAGTGCGTGTATCTGTTTTTCGTTATTTTTATATGTACATTTCCCTGGTCCCATAATACTACCACTGTCTCTACAAAGCCAACAAACCATCTTTTTTTATACTTTGGATCATCTCTCTGGCCCTGGCCTGACTTGGCTTGGGAAAATGGGATATAAATTCCGGACAGAAGAAAGACATCGATTTTGCTTACCTTTCCTGAATTTGGGATCACCCCGCATTTACCTTCTTTTTCATTGCCAGTAACGGTAAAGCTATAAAAAATTGTGCAGTTTTTTTTTTCTGATCATCAGAAAAGACACACACAAACATACAGGGATGATGATCATGTGTATAAAAAGCCATTTGGTTGTACGTGATGTGAAAGGTTATGATAGTGATAATGGCTAGAAAATGCTGCCATCATCGTTATCATCACAGTCATCATCATCATCCATGTCATTCTTTGGAAAAGATCAACCCTTTTTGCTTCTTATTTAGGGTGTGTAGTTGACTGTAAGTCTCCTCTTCTCTTGCTGTTATTGACTTGCCAATGGACTCTGACTTCCTGTCAGAAATAACTTGTACTTGTATACTCTGTTTGAGGATGATAATCATGCTTAGTACCTGATATCTGACACAACCTGTAATTTTCCTTGTGCACCCTGTGATCTCGGTGCCAAAAGCCAAACAAACCAAAGAAAAGGGCTTAAGGGGGCGTGCATTTTGCATGTCATCACGTTACACCAAAACCACCATGTACTACTTTTCCCAAAAGAACAAACGCCCACTTTATTTTGGGAATAGTTGGTTGTTGTGTCATGACATTGGGAATACCTACAAGCCGTACAAGCTGTAGCACAAGATTCTTCGTTCCCTTCCTTTCCTTTAACTTTCTAAACAAGATTTTGCAAAAAGGCAATACTAAGGTTTCAACGTGGGTATAGGTGTCGGTCGGCCTTGTCAGAAAAAATCACGGGTAAAACGAAACCAGGTAATTTGCTTGTTTTTCTATTAAGGCGGATTGAATTGGAAAGCAGAGAGAGCGGCAGTGAGCCGCCCTTGTGAACTCTGCTGATTCCATTAAGGTTATTAATTAGCCTACTAGTATATGCTGATAGCGTGTGTTTGTGCGGTTTTTTGGCAAACAAGGTAGGTACACCCAAGGACGTAACCAGACCAAACCCGAAGAGAATGGAGGACGAAACAAAAAGGGAAAATGAATAGGCTTGCAAGCACATGCCGTTATGTAATTTACATACTATATGTGGAGTGCCGCTTCATATATATTGCTCAAATGCTAGAGTTACTTTTCCTTTTAACATTCTAACTCATTCTACTTTGATGGATGGATAAGATAAATAGGCAAAATAACATCAGTGTGGGCAGAGCTGTGTGGGGTCCTACTTGGTAAACTGCTTGTCCAGCAAAAGGAATTTGCTGTGGTAGTCTATTTTCTTATGGCGAAAATGCTAATTTAATTTGTTTAATTAAAAGAAACGGGATCAGGTTGAACAGGAAGGGAAAAGTTTCCTATATGTGTCAGTCGCTAGATGAATGAATGAACTGGAAATTATAAGCATAATGCCAAGTCAGAGAACACCAAACAAACAAATAATGCTTCCTAACTTCTTACACGCACACATCACACACAACAGATAAGGAAAAGCCATTGGTCATTGTCAAGCTTTGTGGCTTAGAAAGATGGTATCCATCAAACAACACCTAAATATAAACATTTTTGCTAAGAAAATAAAGCAATTTGACCAAGACAAGCTGGATTCGCACCATTTTAATAAGCAAAGCATAGACCAAACACTAATGAACATTTTAGCAACTTATTCATCAAGACCAAAACCACTTACTTTTGTTTCCTTCTTGGGTGTACTTTGTTGTGGAAGAATCCAAAAATCTGCACAGGATGGTGAAAGAAAGTACAATAGATTCATCTATTTCCTCCGTTGTTCACCCCAACTTGACTTTTCTAGTTGGTGTTGTGTTCTCTGGTGAGGGTGCCTGGTCTGGTGAATGACCCTTGGCGGTGGCCTGATGCTGGTGTTAGAGTATTCTTATTATCCCATAGACCTATGGCATACCACCACACCACTGACTGACTGACGAAATAGATAACTCTTTTGTTGAATAAGAAGAAGACGAGAACAAAGAAAGTGAAAGAAAACGCCGTGCTTTCTCTTCTATCGTCTTTCTCTATGTGTGTTTGTGTGCCTTTGACAGAGTTGATGAGTCCTCTGACTCTTTTCAGCTACTCCTCTCACTATACTCTCTCCACACACAACTAGTCGAACAACTTCTCTACTTCCTCTTCTTGTCGGTGGTGGTGACGACAATGACAGTGATCCACCATCTTTATCGTTTCACACGGCAAAAAGATGCGCGCTGGAGTGGGGGAAAGAATGTGTGGTGACTGAGAAGAGAAAGTGAGAAGGAAAGGCAGAGATACACACAAGTAGCTCTACTGCTTGACACACTTTCAAACTCCAATGTAATTTACTCGACTAAACTAAAATGAAATTGGAATGACTATAGAGTTAGCCTACTTTGTAACTTTGTTTAAGCTTTGTGGATTTTGGCTAAATTTGCTAGCATGTATACCTATACATATTTACCTGGCAGTTTCAGCCTGAAATTGTTACCAAATCTGGAGAAAGTTGATGCATAAAGAAAGTGTCATTTTACATTTGAAGTATGCAACTCATCTTTGTCATCACTTGCCAGCCCAACTCGGTCATTTACCTTCTTAGTAGAGAAATTACAAGTTTAGTTTGAACAAAGTTGTCTTAAATGAAATCTATAGCACGAACTTTAATTCTTAAATGTTTCGGGTTTGTGATACCACTTTCTATTTAAATTATTTTTTGTATTGCATTGCATTTGACGTTTCACTGATTTTGTTTCCCTTCACACGTTTATATAAGCACACGACAAGGCGTTTCATCGCAGATACCCCCAACAAGAAATAGACAAGGTATCATGTCAAAAGCACAACACATTTGTCGACAAGCAAAGTCAAACAAACAGTGAGTTTTTTCCGCCAACTTGTTCACTTCAGTTTCCCCGTCACAAACTGACTTTCGCCTTTCTTTCTCCCATTTTCTGCTTTCTTTAGTGTTTGCTTAACAGTAAAAAAGGAGAAGCAGCAGTATAGTTTGCTGACTCCTTCTCTCCCTCTCTGACAAAGATATTTTCTATTTCCGCAAGTTTTTATTTTTATTATTATGTTTGTACTTTATTTACATGCTAAAAAATTTCGACAAACATCAACAGCAGCCACACAGCGCAGAGAAACGGTAACAAACTGCGTGTGTGTGAATGTGTTTGTCTATCTCTGATTCAATGGGGAGAAAGCAAGTGGAAACTTTCTCTAGGGGAAAATTTTCTTGCTGACTTTGATGGAATACTAAAATCTCAGCGTCTGAATAATGTCTTGTTCATGTCACTTGCAAGAAAACTTTTCTTCTTCCTCTTGTTCCCCAGAAATCTACAACAGCCAGCCAAAGTCAAAAGACCACAAAATCACCGAAATTTATAGTATATCCACTAGACTTTCGCCACTTTCTATTTTTTACGTTGGCATCTTCTTCAACCAACACGATACTCTATATACTGTTGTCGTGCTGCTACTGCTGACGATGAGATGTTGATATGTGTGTGGCATTTCAACTACGGAAATTATTATGATGAAAATCAAACTTTTTCTGCTAACAATCAACAAAATATCAGCAGAGCAGCATCATCGTCCCAACAACTCAGCCACCAACTTTTTTTTTGCAAAAAAATGTTCCCTTTTGCGTTTTATACCGAAAAAAATGTGTGGGTGCGCGTGAAAATACTTTCACTTTGGAACTCGCAGCTTGATCAAAGCTGAATGAGTGGTGGGCAACGAGACTCTTCTCGTTTTTCCTTGAGCTGGTTGCTCTGGCTCTTGGTCGGATTTTTGGAACAGGGAGTCCCTCTCATCCACTTTTTTCTGTTATTTGGGTACACAAATTGACTACGGAGTTTGTGGTGATGCTGTTGGTGGTGATGGTGGTGGTACAAAGAGAAAGGAGACAGGGTTTTGGCTGAGAGAAAGCAGACTCATTTCTTACTTTTACAGAATGAGAGCCAACGCGAAAAACGACCAACTCTCTGCTCCATCCAATCTGGCTTGTTGAGAAGAGAAAACACTTGCAAGCTGCTATAGCTATAGCCTTTTTGTCTTTTTCTACTCACCACCACCACCACCACTTCTACATCCATTAAGATTAGATGAACGATAAGATTTGTTGGCAGTGTGTCTTCCTTTCACCAGAAAATAGAGCGAACGATGATGTCACTTAAATAATAACTGTGTCTAGAAAAAAGCAAGATGAGTGGGCAATGGAGGAAAAATATCTAAAAAAAATTGAAATCCCAATTTTCCTTCTGTTTCGGAACGCTCTCTCTCTGGAAAGTAGTCAAAATGTACACGGTTGTACGAACAAAGGTAGAGAGCCAACGTCATGATGACCATTATGATTATTAGCATTATTGTTATCCATCCATTCTATTATTCCTTGTGGCGTGCTGCACGGTGGTCTCATAACCATAGACTAAAAAATACAGCCCCATTCATGACTACCCATTTCCATTAAACATTTAAACGAAATGGACACAAAAAAGGTTTGGGATTAGCTGGCGTCTTTCTTCGGACTTGTAAGCAGCAGCATATATTTCTGGGGAATTCTTTTCAGTCATTGTGGTGGCTCATAATAAAAAAAAGTCCAGAGTTCTGTACTCTGAAAAAAGCAAGAAAATTGGGAGCAAGGAAGAAAAAAATAGAAATAAAATGGACATTGGGTAGGCGGGCAATTGTAGTAGTAGTGCACAAATACATTAGTTTTTTACTAATGGAATTGCAAGAAAACACGGAATGTGTACGGCGAAGATGATGATGAAGCATGGCTTATATCATGCAACCTTCATAATAATGACTGTCTTTGCTTACTCCCGCAACTACACTGAATGAACATGTTTTTATTTTTGTCAGAGAAAAAAAACAGAGTGACATTACGAATGAATATGTTGGAAGAGTAAGTTTAAAAAAAAAAATAACAAAAACGCTTTGGGTTGTTTTTTACTCATCTTGTTTATTGGTCTAAAATTGCTTGAAAAGAGAAAAAGTTTGTTTGGTAGTTTAATTCTCATTACATTTTCAGAGTTTCATTCACTTAAAAATAGAGTTTCATGTTGTGAGTGTGCACTTTTTTCACATGCCAAGTAGCAATTAGCGGGTTTTAAATGAGGAAACTTGGGATATTAAAGGCAAGAGAACAAATCGGTTTTTCCTTTTTTGCCGGAGCGTATATAATGTTTTCATGTGTCGTGTGGCATGCATCAGTCATTTTGAAAGTGAAACAAACAAGAAGTAAATTATAAGCGTAGTACAGGGATGGAGAGGGATTTAGTTTTGCATTTTAGCCTGACACAAGCATCGCAGTAGTAGCAGAGCAGCATAAAAAACCAATAATAATAATTTTCCATATGAGAAGAGAAAAAAGAGCACAGCGAAAAAGCAAATATATAGTGGAGCAGAGTAAACCGCCTACAAACGCCACGAAACGAAAAACTATTTTGTACTTTTCCCATTTATTCATTTCACTTTTCCAACTTTTCATATTTCCTCAATCTCAACCAAACATTCAGTCATTTTGTCCTCCTCACTGAATTTGATGGACTTGTAATATGCGTGTGGTATGCGTTACTGACTAGTGACTAAAAAAATGTGACATGTAATTTGGCTATAACCACAACTTTCTTTAGTAAAAATCAAAATATTTTGAATATTTTATGACATATTGGAGAAACGCAGTTGGTCATGCGGACAGCAGGAAATGAAAAGAGAAAGTAAAATAAATCTCGCATTACCCTCTACTATAATGCAAATGCACTAATGAGCAGTAGTGTTGGTGCTTGAGTATAATTAATTCAAACGGCTGTAGTTGTAGGCCTTTTCTTCTAATCTTTTATCAATCTGATTTTTCATTAGAAGTGGCAGCTACCGCAACACACATCACAAAAGGCAGCAGTTGTAATGATCACCATTTATTAGCATTTTCATTAGCAAGTTCGTCACAAAATGAATTAAGAGTGTGTGTGTATGAGGGAAAGTGGGAAACAAAAGAAGTGCTGAGAATCACGCCATATGGCCGATGCCATTCTACTAACTCATCATTTACTTTTCCTTATCAGCATAGATAAATGTAAAAGCAGCAAGCATATAATGATATCCTTCTACCTGGCTAGTTCTCTATTAGAGCATAAGAGATATACGTAAAGTGAGAGAAGACTGGGAACGGGGATGATAATGATGAAGCTTTGATGATGCTCACATGAAAATTTAATGAAAATCTGGTCGATTGTTGTATGCACTTTGAGAACGGGAAAGTGGGCTAATCTCCAAAGAGCAGTGTAGTGAAGGCTATAATATATGGCGGAGGGACGAACAACGCAATAAAGGCAGCATTAATGAGATTTTGTTTGTCAGTTTTGTAAGTGTTGTGTATATTATTTTTGTAATTTTTGACATTGCTTTGGGTTATCTCACGCTTTCCTCTATTTGTTCTGATAAAATCTTTCATTTTCCATCATCAACCAACGAGCAAAATCAATTGCGGAGGATACATGGGATGTAGTAGTGCATTTTAAGGCTATTGTTCATTTCCAGATTTACATTTTATCTTGCTCAGTTCATCTCATTCAAAGCGATCATTAATCATACCAGAAATGGCATAAATGACCAAAACTAAATAAAATGTTCAAAAGTAATTTGATAAATGGATTTTGGCTGATGTTCGCTTGCATGTCAAAGAAATCGAAGGAATCCGTCTGCGTTTGCTTTAATTTTTCGTTGAATTTCGATTAATTTTACTTAATTAGGTAAATATTGTATCGATTTGCAAAATCTTTGTCTGCTTGCTATTATGCACCGCAAATACATTCGCGTATTCACAAATGAGAAAAATCCTGCTTGTTAATGCGTTCTATTCGGCATATAATAGGGTGCCCTACTTTGCAATGTGCATTCAATTCATAATTTCTTCTTTTCTAACATTATTAGTGACTCGGGACTCTTATTGAAACAGAAGTAATTGTCATTTGAGATTGAACATCGGTCAGCGATAGTTTTCAATTGAAACTCTGAGATTGCTTGATTGTCAAACAAAGTTTGAAAGCAAAAAATCCCTTAATTTTCCTGTTTGACAAGCCAGTGGGCGTTCCACCTCACCTTTCAAGAAAGTCAAACAAGGAAGTTTTTCTGTCTGAAAAATTATTGGAATATCCTAAAGTGAGTTGCGGTGTTTGCATTTGAAACTAGTTTTTAAGTTTTGACAGAGTGTATTAAGATTTTTGATTGTGTAATTTTAGGAAAATGAGCTTCCCGGAATCTGGAAGAGGAAGGGGTCGGGTAACTCCAGAAGTGAGAAAGGCTCGCGGGATAGGTTCTGAAATTTCAAATGGAGCACCTGCAAAGGTTTGTGAAGATGCCGCAGATGAGCTGACCGCGTACCAGCGAGAGGTGAGGGCGATGGTTGAGAAGATGGTTTTGGACAAGAAATCTGATGCTAAAGAGAAAAAAATGACTCGTGATGATAAGGCACGAATAGATTTGCAAGAATATTTGGAAAGGTCGTTGGAAGTTAAGGTAAAGCAGGACGTGAAGACTGTCAAGGATTTTCCTTTGAAGAAGCTAATGACTTATCGAGTTCGAATGGCTGTGAATCCCCATGAGTTCTACTTGGAATATGCCAATCAGACAAAGGAATTACGATTACTTAGTTAGTCACATGCAAAATTTTTACGGAAACCCAAAAAACGGGAAGGATATGAAATTGGTAGCTAAAGAATATTCAAATGCAATTATAAAAGTATGTTGCATTATATTATATCGTTTACATTTTCAAAATTTCACAGTCAACTGCAATTCCCATTCGGGGACATTGCTACGCATGTTGGGATCGAAAGGACAAAAAATGGTGCCGGGTCCGTGTTCATTACGTCATGGCACACATGAAAACTGCGTTTGTGTATTACTTGGATTTGTGCAAAGTGAAGGAAGTCAATTATGCGAGAACTGCTTGGTTAAATAGTAGCAGCACCATAAGAGCATATTATCCAGGTTTTGACAGAGATGATCAATTTGGTTCAGCAAAGCGGAGGTACTTTATGTTTAAACCAGCTTCTGCAAAAATCCTGAAGTTAAACCACTTCAACCTGGAGATTCCTTGTGATAAGAAGAAGTTTACCGAACCAAAGGATGGCAAGGCAGCTTTCAAGATAATCAACGATATGAAGGATCATCCACTGTTGTCCAGCTTGTATCAAAGTATTGGAGTAGAACTTTTCGCCGAACCGCTTTCTTCGGGGCCAACTGTATTCTGGCGCTTTGACTCCATTTTAGATGAAGTGATTCCCAGTATTGACCTTGACAGGGAATATAAAAATGTGAAAGAGAAAACCAGAGTTGAAAGTCTTCACAAGCGCGTTGTGAAAGCCCTATAAATGTGAATGTTGATGGAATGAAATGAACTACTACTACTTACTTCATCTAAAGGTACATAATATACCTAAAATGCACAAGTTCAGCCTGTTAGAATACTCGTGAATATGCGTCAGTCAAACTGTTTGAAAGGCGGCGCTGATAACACCTAGAGATATATCCTAAATGTTTGTACGTGAAATGTTTAAGTATTGAATGAACTTTGGTTTAGAGCAGATGAATTCCTAATTTATAAATTTTGCTAAAAATTAGTTTTTTCGTTCAAGTATTAACTGTTATTGTATCTAACTTTTCTGTTTAGTTTATCTGTATTTAAGTTTTAAGTAAAATTATCAGTCATTAATTGTTCATTAGTTTTGGATGTGTTCGTGTTACTAGTTATTAAACAAAGTGCTAATGTGTGAACTGCTTAAATAAAATAAAACACATTTGACAAAACAAACGAATTGTTCTCAATAGTTCTCATTTCCCCCTAAATAGTCAAACCCAACCAATTTCCAGGTCAGTTTTGTTCTGCCTCCTGCACCCCACATACTTTTCCAATTCTGTCCTTCAACTGCCTGCGCTACATACAAATCAAGATTCAGTAGTATTACCCTTTCCCAGTTTCACCACATAAAAGACAATGCTCCCAAGCAGTTTTTTCTGCTGAGTGGTTAAAAGATGTAGGGTGCGAGGAATGTTTTTCTCTGGAAAAGTGTCCTAGATTTTTTTCTTTCCTGGTATGAATTGTTGTGCCTAGAATAATAATCGTATGTGGAAAAATGCTAGAGATGCTTGTATTGTATTTTTCCCAGCCCAGCCCACAAAGCCTCTAACGCAATTTTTCAGCATGGTTTGACACAAAGTGGTGGTCCTTGTTGGATAGCCCTCTGTGTTCCTTACAAGAGTACTTATTTGCAGCAGCTTGGAAACATGATCCGTCTTCAAAAGTTACCTGTGATCATCAATGTCATAAAAAGGTAAACAAAAAGTGGGAAGGTGAAAGTATTGCAACCTTAATGTTCTCAGCTTATGCGCTCGGCGTTTGAGTTTATAGACACCAGAATTAGGTCAGCATTTTCACAAAAGCCTTTCAATGCAATGCACAATTTTCTCTCTGATTTTTTCCCTCCCTTTCTCCATACAGTAACTCCACACTCGTTCCTATATTTCTTATTTATGTATGTAAGGTAAACTATACACGATGCATAGACTGTTGTAGGAGACCCGAGATCCCCGGTGATTTTCATATTTGCTCTTTGCGAACAAGCTGAAGAGCAGAATTTAATTCATAATTGACCTTGTCGGTTTTAAACGGAAAACAATTGGGAGAGAAAACCTTTCTGCTCGTGTTCATGCTTTAACTCCATTTTTTGCTTTATTTACTGAAGAAGATTAACTCATGTTTTATGCACGAGCGATGAACTCTAAACTATACACACAAAACTTTTTTTCATAATGTATAAGCTTTTTGAGTGTGGTTTAGTTTAGCTATATTATATACATTGTACACACTGTTTTGTATCAAAGTTCAGTGTGACACTGTCAACTTTCTGTGTACAACATATAAAATCGTTTTTTACTTCGATGGTTTGCCATGAAAGTTGTTTTGCTTTGCAAACAAAATTTTCCAGAGGTTTTAGCAATCAGAAGAATGTCTGTATGTTTGAATACTTTTGCTACAAAGTTTATATATCTAATATTAAATACAAAATATATTTTTGTACAGTTTTCCAAAAGACTGTGAGACTTCCGGCCCGACACTTTCCCTGGAGAATTTCTGATTGTGAGTTTTGCAGAATTTAAGCCCTTTTCAAGAGTAAAATTTTAATGAAACGAGAACCGGAGTTGCTCAAGGTTTTTGGGCTTGGGTGGGTGGCTACAAATATACGATGAATACATATATATATGTATAAAAGAATCTACAGAAAAGGAATAATGTAAAAAAGTGGGTTGAAACAGAAGGGGAAGGTTAACACGAGTGTTTATTTTAATCCCGATATAGATGACAATGTCAATTGACATTCTGAATTCGTTCTGTATCGCCATAAAACCTTGCAACGGGTAAAAAAGAACGCTGGTGCTGATACAGCAAGAATGAAATATGTGTCCCGTAAATATATTTTTAGCATTTTTGCGAAAAGAACGAAAGAAAAACAAGACCTTTCTTGCATAAAAAAAGGAAAGCAAACTAGGCTACGCAGTCTGTATAAAGTAGGGTTGTTCTCAATTATAATTGATGCTGTGCTGCTAACTCTGCTCGTTTTTCACTTTTGGGTAAACAGGAAATGGAATTTGGGATGTGCACAGAATAATAATTATTATCGAAATTGTGCAAGTGGCATTACACCATAGTTTTTCTTGTTTTGTATACTGTTGTCCTTAAATGTATATTTTAAACAAAATGACAGTGCCGAAAAATCCGGCAAAGTAAACGAGGAAAAGCCAAAAAAGCGATGAGCATCGCTGTTTTGGGAAGTTTTAAGTCTAATAAACTACATATATTACGAGCCTGTTTGCGACTTTAATTCGCTTGTTTATCATTTCGGTGGTCAATGGTCATTCATATCTATACATACTACAGCGTAGTTAAAAATATATGGATTTGCAAACATAGATAAGTTACTTCAGAAAATATGCACTGCTTGCACTGTAAATCGTAAGCAAAAAATTTATAGAAGATGAGATATGTTTTTGCAAAATTCCTTAAGTTCTTTTTCAACTTTACCCATTACTTTTTATGCTTGTAGTGCTATTTGTGACACGTGGAAAAAATACGTCCTTGATGGCAATCAAAATCAGACCATTGTCAACATAGGTAGCTTTAGCTTAATGCTTAGAAGATTCATGCATGCTTTTGTTGAGTTGTTCAACTTTTATCCATTGTCTACCATTGTTTTGATTTTGAGCAGATTTACACTAACAACAACTTTTTGCAAACAGCTTATTAAACTAAATAGCAAGTTTCATTTTACAAGCTAAAAACTAAACGTCCGATAAAATACAGGTTCATGCTTTTACTTGGAAACTGTCAACCCAGACGTAGACCAGTTCTTGTGATCCAAGTTCTAGGTGCTCCATCTAGGTAAAGTAGGTAATCAAGCCAAGCCAATCATGTTGATCTTCCACCAGCTTCAACAAGTTTTTTGTGCTCAATCAAACTAGAAACACTTAAAGAAGCAGACTTGACTTGAGCAGGTAGTCAGGTAGACTACTAGCTTTATCAGATTAAAGTTTAATTTCCTCTTTAGGTATGTGTCCGCAGTCTGCATTTGATTAAAGATTTTTTCAAACAGCTATTTAACTATCAAACAAGTTGTGTAACGCTTACATAGGCTATACTAAACATTTTTATTTTAAAACATGGACAGAAAAACTCCCGGGATGTCGATGAAGAAATGCATGTCGCATACAAATCATTTTGGAAATTTGACAAGCCCGTTTTTCAAAAGGTACAAAGCAGCATAAATAAAATAAATATATATTGCCTACTTACTCGCAATTCGCAAACATATAACAGTAGCATTTATTTTCTAGTCAAGTACATTCAAAGCATTCCTTTTGCACAGATTCACAGATATACAGCGCAATTTCGAACGAGTCTGAATAAAAAAAGTGTACATTCATATTTACTTCTTAATTTAGGGAAAATTTTCTAAATTGCAAACAGTATACAAACCTTTTAATTTATCTCATCCAAATTCATTAAAAATGAGAAAAAGTACACTTTTCTCAAATTTGGTTTTCTCATTTCATTTGGTTTTGTGTAACGTGAACGAGACACAAGTTTTAGATGAGGAATTAGTTTTGAAAAACGAGCAAAAGCTTTTATTTGATGAGGTTCGTAAAAAATACAATTATATAACGTTTGAGGATATTTCTGCAGTGCATACTAATATATATTTTGGAAATTTAGTTTAAGGAAAGAGTGCTTCCAATCTTACCTACTGAGTACAGGTATAAGGAAGACATCTTTCTAATCAAATGGCTTAGGGGTACTGTAGACAGACGATGAAAACAATAATACTATTTTTACTTCGTTTTGAAACAAAATTGAAATTTTCATTTTCCATGTTTCAGCAAAGTCTTTTGACATTCATGCGGCAGAGGAATTTCTAAAGAAGGTATTTTATTTGTAGAAAAATTAATAGTTCCTATGGTTATAATTTTTATTTTGAATATTCATCATTGTAAGAATCTCAAATGGAGGGAAGAAAACCAAATTGATAAAATTCACGAGGAGAAAATCCAAGTTCCAGGCAAGTAGTGTAAATTTAAATAAATAACCTTGGAAACTGTTGCCACTAAAATACAGTTTCCAAGGTTACAATTATTTAAATTTACTTTTCTCGGTTTTATAATAGGGTGTTCTGGCTGTATATATTTTGATGTGGTGGACAAAAAAGGGTCCCCTGGTGGGTAACTACTAACCAGTTAGCATAGTATTATACATGCTATGCAGTTTTTGTGACGAATCTTATTATATACTTTATAGTAATTACAGCAGTATCGGAACTTTTAGACTTGAGAGGGAGTCAGTCAAGAAACTGGAAACGTCTTCTGCTCCAGGCAATGGAAGTAGCTTCCATGAAAGTACGAGAGGCTCGAAACAATGGTATCAATGTATGAACAACACCTATGCATTTTACAAGTTTGCTAAAATCCCAATATTTTAACCAGCAATAATTTTCTTTCGTTGTATGTGAGTTTTAGGTATCTCGATTTCACTTTCTCTTGGATCTGGGCGGCTTCAGTTTATCCAAGCACGCATGTCCTCGCTGCCTTACAGGAATACTTGATTTTATTCGAAATTACGAAAATCATTATCCTGGAATGATGGATAAACTTGTACTATTTAATGGTACATTTTAACTCAACCCACATAATATGTGGACACATTTAATTGATGTGCAAAAGCTGGCAAATTTTTCATTTAATACAAATTTTAAAATAATAGCTCCTCAAGCAGTCCAAGCAGTTCGACCGGTGGTTCGCGGTGCTTTATCAGGCAGGACTAGGTACATATTGGAACTAACCTCTTTGGTACTTCCTAATGTTTTTGAGTTGGAACATAATTTTAATTGTGCTGTTGTGTGCAAGGGGTCAAGTTACTCTCATTGGTCAAAACAAAAAAGAGTGGCAAGAGTATCTACTGAAGTTCATTGATGCTAGCCAACTACCTGAGGGTAAACGTTTGTGCATATTATAATATGTATTAAAATTTAATAATTACATGAAGCATTAAGGAAATACTAATTGATTTCTTTGTGTTCTCTTTTAAACAGAGTTTGGTGGCACACGGGTTAGAACTTTACATGCTTGAACCATGATTGCATTTAGCTTATTTTTTAGAAAAAAAACTATATATTTATTTTTAAAATATATAAATCTTCTAAAATATAAAAAAGTAAGTTGTGTTTCTTTGATAATTTTTTGATTGCTTAAATTCATATTGGTGCATATAAACTTGCTATATATATCATACTACTTCATATCGCATGAAAATATACCTATATACTCCACATCATACACGCACAAAAGCACCAAGAACCAAATACATTCAAACTTAGCACATATATCTTTTAATATGTCGTTTATATTCTTGACTCAGGTAAGTAATTAGCAAGTTTTCATCTCATCACCATCAAGCATAAGTTATTTTAAATTTGCATACCTGAACACTAGCCAAATACTACGAGCAAACCAGAGCCCGTTGTTCACACTTCACACTCGTAAATATAGTCGATGAGCTCTTCGATTTTTTCTAAAATAAATTGTTTATGTACAAAAGTGAAATCAATCAGGGATTGACAATCACTCTAATCTTCTAGCATAACATAATATCATTTCATACACTAGCATTGCATTGTATAAATAATGAGAAATACCAAACCAAATTGCAAATAGTTCTCAAATCAATATAAAGAGTTGTTGTACATTTATATCTGCGTAGAAACTTATATTTTTATCCAAACCAAAATGTTCCACTTAACGCTTACAACGTTTTCAGTGTTTCTTACCTTTGGACTTCTTCCCATTGCGCTTTGTGGGGATTCTAGTGTTCTGGATGAAGATTTGCGTGTAACAAAAAGTCAAAAGGCGGCGTTTGATAAGGTTTTCATTTAAGAGCTGAAGATTTTTGCTCGTTTGAAATTGTCATTAATGCTTTCAATCAATATTATTTTGTATTCAACAGTTCGCTGAGCGTGTGCTCCCACTTTTAAAAGAGGATTACATGAAAGAGGATATCTACTTGAGTAATGTACCTTTCACATTTCCACTTTTTAAACCAGGACATGACTCCAGTTAATACGCTGGACAATTGTCACAAGTGGACAGTTGTCCGATTTCCATTTGAAGATTTTGTCCCAGATATACTGTAGTAACAACAGTGTAGTTCCAATGATGCGTGCATGTCTTTGTTGCTTAAGCATCTTAATTACGATGCAAAATGAAACAAACTCTACGAATGAGAAACTGTGTGAACTGGAGTGGAATTGTACAAGTCCTAGTGTAAATGGTGGAAATGGGATTGGTCCTAACCCATAAGCTACTTAGTTCGATGGATTCGTGGCAAGTTATATTCAAACCTAAATTTAAATTTACAAAGTCGTTGTATCTAACTTTGATACCAGTCTTTTCCAAGTACTTATTTTGTATTTTGTGATCATTTTAGCGAAAAATTTCAATGTAAACCAAGCAGAAGATTTTCTGAAACAGGTATATATACGTATATACCTACGTACCTTTTCGGTTTTCTTAAACAATTTGTTCACACATCAAATTGTATCTCATGAAATTGAAAATATCACTTCTTCTTTAAATTAAATTAAATCAGAACCTCAAATGGAGGAAAGAAAACAACATAGACTCTATTCACGAGGAGAACATCGATGCCCTTGGTTGCACGGGCTGTGGTAATTAATTATTCAATATATTAATTATGATAAAAAATGTAATATAATTGTAACTGTTATTAAATTGAATAAAAGTTGCTGTGTATTTTTAATGTGTAGTTCACGTTGACACTTACGACAAAACTGGCGCTCCAGGTATAATTTATGTTTAAAGAGTAATTTAGCATTACACTATACATATCCAAACTATTCAGTAGTAGATTTTAGTTTTAAACACGTGTAGACATATTGCTTGTCTTTAGTGATAACAGCAGTAACGGAACTTTTGGACTTCAAAAAGGCTTTAGAGAATGGTCAGGAAAAACGTTGGAATCGTCTGTTGCTGAAGGCAATGGAAATAGCATCCATCAAGCTAAGAGAAGCTCGAAAACAAGGAAAACATGTAAGACGTGTTTTAGATACACACTTTACACACAATACATGAAGTAATGTAGATGTATTTTTCCTCAAGGTTTCCAGATTCTCAATGCTAGTTAACTTGGAGCGCTTCAGTTTGGCTAAGCACGGCTGTCCACGCTGCCTTGCTGGGATTTTAAATTTTATTCATAGTTATGAAAATCACTACCCCGGCATGATTGACAGACTTGTATTTTTCAATGGTAAAACAACACTAAAGAAGATTGCTTACAGTAGTCTCAAGATTCGCAGATTCTTGTGCATTCTAAAATTTCGTTTCTGTTTGACAGCCCCACCATCAATCCAAGCCATTCGCCCAATCGCAAGGGGATCTTGGTCAGGTCACACTCGGTCTCACATAACACTAATAGGCCAAGATAAGGCGCTTTGGTCCAAATATCTGCTAGATTTTATTGATGCCGACCAGCTACCCATAGGTATTACGAATATTCATGGTATATTCAAACATTTTTGTAACAATTCAACCATCTAAAAGTTTCCTTTCACCTTGTTGCAGAGTTTGGGGGAACCCGAGTACGAACTTGATATTCCAACTATTCATTAGTGATTATAATTTGTAAGCTAGAAAGTTATTATTGGTTGGCCTTGATCTTTATAGCAATTGATCTGGCAATGACACGCTACAGAGTAAACGTATGTGAAATAAAATGTGAGCAAACATGAATGAAACACGTGCAAAACAGAAAATATAGTTTGTAGTTGTTCTAGTATTATAAGCAAAAGTTTACTCTGAATCTAACTTTGGATGCAAAATTCCTCGATACAAAGATAACAGAGAGCTAATGAAAACGAAAAGCATACTACTTACTACTCAACAGTCATTTTCCTCTCCTTTTATTTAGCTGTCATTGTAAATCTGCAAACACATCAAAACTCCTGAACAATTGCAATAATAGCTAATGGATATTACTATTACCATTCTCGACTGTTTATCGATTTCACCGCGATTCAACTACAAGCTTTTCCTTGGATTCTTATACAAAACTACGAAATATATGTCTACACATTCAAACCCTTCAGCTACATAAGGTTTCAACGCTGAAATCAACAAATAAAAGGGGAAACAATCTTAATTTTGTAGAATAATACCCCACGATACTCAAGTTTATATGGCGTGGTCTCCAAATGACTACCTAAATGAAAAACCTTATTTTGCATTGCATATATACATCAGTAAGCCTTTAAAACATTTGTAAAAGTTGATAATACTTTCTCAGTGAAAGTAACAAAATTTAAAAAGAAACGAAACAGATCTATGAAACATTTTCTCCTTCTGTTTTATAATTTTAACTTGAAGCTTAAATATGCTTAGTAGTGCGAATATTTATACAAGCTCTTGTCTTACACTTGATGTAAAATATCCTTATTTATTTATTTATTTTTCTACTTAATCCAACTTAAGGAAAACTTACAACCTTTGAAATTGTAAACGCTTGAACTTTTCGAAAAGTTGTTTTTTCCTCTCAACCAGACACTAATTATTACTTGCTTAAGTTTCAAAAACACTTGGTTTGGGCACACAAAAAATATTATGAAAAAGGTGTGTGTTCTACTACACTTTTACTAATTTTTCCTACAGGGAGATCATAAGTATAATGTGTGTGTAGATATGTATATAGGGTGCGCACCGCACTCCTACTACCAAAAACAGAAGAGTTCTTACAAACGTATTTTCGTACAGGATCTCGGGGAGCATCTCCACTTGAGATATTCCATTA